>CM077218.1:33549739-34149739 GCA_039654775.1 Spinibarbus caldwelli
CTCACACACACACACACACACACACACACAGTGGTGTTCAGTACGGTCACACTGTATATCTGTTATTCAAGAAACTTTTGAAAAGTTTAAAAAACTTTATGAAAAAATCTTAAGAAACTATTTGCATGAAAATCACATTGTTTTTTTTTTTTGTTTTTTTTTGTTATCACATCATTTAAAAATGTTTATGTACTGCATAAATTCAGAATGCATTAAAAAAGAGGGGGGAGGGGGGCATAGGCACAGTGGTTAACCAGAAAAATTAAAAATGGCACGTCATGCCGAAAAGGTTGCCGACCCCTGCTCTGGAGGGATCTGGAAAGAGGAGCAGGTGTAGTGGAAGACAAGACAGTGCTGCGTTCTCGTGGAGCCTATGGTGACCTGCAGTATTCCTCTCTCAGATGGCATATGCTGGGAGAAGCAAGCAAAAGTCACATTCAGCATTGAAGATCACATTCACTGCTGACCTTGCTTTTCCACTTGGCCTCCATCACATCTGCATCTCCATTAAGAGTGGAAGCTGCAGTCCAGTAACGGTAGTTAATAACAGCTGGCCTTCACTGCTTCAGATCTTCACGCTCCCTCATTACTTGCAATGTCCCAAAGCCTTATAAACACACCACATGACAAAAGAATTACCAATTAGCTGTGTAAACAATGTCACTAAGCTGTAACCAGACTTGATGGTTATAATATTAGCAAACTGAGGTTAACTTATCAGCTATGCATTCTCATATGGTAACGTTTTTACATGGTTTTTAAAAATATAATGCTATTGTTAATGCTTACAAGCTAGCTGCGGTGATTTACAACAACTTATACACATCTCGTTGTATCTCATTATTTAAATAATTATGTTCACTGATTTGGTAGTTGGCAAATGTTAAAAATCAAGACTTACGGTGCACAGTTGATGTTTTCGTGGAGCATCTCTGATGGACCCGTGAGCATCATGTCTCCCTCCGGCGGCCGAACCACAGACTGACCGGGACCCGATGAAGCTGCAGTGTGCACCAAAGGAACCGCTCCAGCTCTGAGTGTCACTCGCTTCTTGCTTCGGTATCCCATGTTGAACTGCATCATATCGCCGGGATGATAATCCTCCAGTGTAAAGTGATCGCTAAGTTACACACCACCGCGGTTTTCAAAGCAGATGCATTAGTGAAGTCCCGTCTCTTCACCTGCACATACGCACCGAGGTCCGGAAGATACCGTCCTATTTCTTGTTAGGAAACCTGTGGACTCGATGTCCTGACAGGCTAGAGTTAGTGCAACCTCCACAAACACAATAATTTACTATGATGATGATAAATTGAAATAAAAATAACTACTGAAAACACACTGACTCTAAATTTATGCCCTCACGTCTTGTAAAACATTTTCAAATCCTGCATTAACGTTTCATATGGTATTTTCATACAAGGTTATATATTCATTTGAAAAAAAGATTTAACCTGCAATGTGCACTTTAATCGAAAAAATAATCGGAACCGAAATACAGAACCTCTAACTGATGTAATTTTCCCACTTTGGTTATTTCATTTTTTTTTAATCATGGTAATACTTTCCCCAGGGTTGTCAGATCCACGAAACAAAACAAGCCCGATTGCTGTTCAAAACTAGACCAAAGCTAGCCCAATTGCGTTTTTTTTTCCTGGAGTTTTCCCCTCCGTCGGGTGTCTCCTCCATCAATATCGCGTTATGGGCAATCGCTTTAATTAAAAATGGACTAAAAACAACCTGCAGCAGCAGCCCAAATTGGCAACCCTGAATTTTCCCTTAAAAACATACCACCGCATGTGT
This sequence comes from Spinibarbus caldwelli, assembly GCA_039654775.1. NCBI lineage: Eukaryota > Metazoa > Chordata > Actinopteri > Cypriniformes > Cyprinidae > Spinibarbus > Spinibarbus caldwelli. Next base: position 33,551,543 of record CM077218.1, read on the forward strand.
AGCCACCTGACTCTGTCCAGTCAGCGGCATGAAAGCAACATAGAACTCTTAACAGAGAGTCATCTGAGCAACCGGATGTGCTTTTTACATTTTTAATGTGAAAATATCCATTTTACATTTAAAACTGAAATGTCACTTTTTTCATAAGATGCTTTAATTTCAAGAAATGTGTGCTTTGATTTCAGTTGTTCGAAATATTCAATAAATAATCTTAAATAATTACTTGGAAATCCTTCAATTATTCTGAACTCACAAAGATAAGAATTGCACTCTTTCATTAGAAAACAATACCCCACCTTTAATAGTTGAGCATATTTACAGTACAAACCTTGTCAGTGAGCTATGAGGGCAAATAAATGAAATAATCATTCATTAATTGTTATTGAGGTAAAATGTTCAGTTAATCGAGATTTTGATTTTAGGTCATAACGTCCAGCCCTACTATAACATTCCTCCAGATCTAAAAAGGAGATGTTATTAAGAATATTTCAGCTGCATCATCCATATAATAAAAGTCATTGGGGTCCAAAACAACATTGAACTCTACTGACTTTCATTTTGTTCCCATGGGAATTTTTCAAAATGTGATTTTTGTATTGCGCATAAAAATGTTCTGCATATTTAGAGTCATGAAAGGATAACAGAATTTTCATTTTTCTTTAACGGTTCCCCAGTGTAATAATTACCATAACCCCACTGAACAAGGTCATATGAGCGATTGGACGTAAAAGATTTTTCTGCACTATTACTCAGCTATCAGATGAATGTTTTTGGGTAACCATGTAAAGAGGAGAAAGGGACAGATTGCAACCATTTTAAAGTTTATTAGTATGTTCATAAATTGGATGGTTGCCAAGCAAAGTTGTGTTTACCATGTCATGTGTTATGTGGCATTCATTTGTACTGTGCCTGTTCTGATAGCAGCATGCATGAATTAGTCCTGTGACCTCATGGGAGAAATGAAAAACTCTTTAGAGGTAGAACACAGCCTTCCTCTGTTTGTCCAGCAACACTCACTCAAACCAGACAATTATGAATCAACCATTGTCAAGCTGCACTGCATATGATGCCCCACTACTTCCTGTTGTGCTGTGACTGCAGTGCAGTAGTGGCTTTTGCACTTTGCACTGTTGTGTACGTTTTTCTTGTCCAAAATGATGCAGGTCATTGGTTTGCTATTTTTTTTGTCCCGTGTACACAGTGCATTTTTGAGAAGATGAATATTGCTGACCACACCTGCTCCATTTCACACCAGCATGTCAAACATGAGCTGACACCAGCCTTATTCACAAATGCTGCTTCTCTTATGTGCACCAAATCCCATTGAAAAGCGTGAAATCGCATTGCAGCCAAACACAGAATGACCTTTGATATTTTCACATTAGGTGAAAGCTAGCCAAGACAAAAACAAAAAAAAAGGCAGATGGCTTAAGCTTTACATATCCAGGGAAAAGCTGTGGATTTGGGGTGCTGACTAACAGCGTTGAGAGGAAGTCTGTCTGATTTATTCTGTGTAGGCTGTGCTTAGACGGCCCCAGTGGCCCCTTTTGGGGGACTGGTGGAAAGGGATCCTGATCATGTCAGTTAGTTAGTGGAATGAGGCCCAGGTCTGTCTTTAAAGCCGTCTCTGCAGATAAATTCTGTTTTCAGTCATGCTCACATCAGCAGCAAAGCTTTGTTTGTAAGTGGCGCATCTGTTGATTTATTGAATGATTTGGGCTGATAATGATTTTTTTTCTTTCTCTTCCAGTATTATGTGCCAAGAATCTGGCAAAGAAAGACTTCTTTCGTAAGTATACCTCATTTCACCTCCTTTTTCACAGTCCTTTGTGTACCTTAAGTTCACCCCAAAATGTAAATTTTGCTATTTACTGGCCTTCATGTCACTCCAAACAAAAAATAAACAAAAAAGGAAAATTTTTGAATAATCTGCTTGTTGCTCTTTTCCATGTAATTACAATAAATTGGGCATTCAAGCTTAAAAAACTGACAAAAAAACGCCATAAATGTATGATAGCAGTAGTCCATTTTAATTGTGGACTATTTTCAAAGTCTTCTGAAGTCATTCTGATAACTTTGTCAAAGTAAAAGACTAAAATTGAAGTCATTATTTCCTGATACAGCAGTGCACTAACTGCTTTAAAATCATTCAGACCAATTTTGCGAATTGGATCAACCATTAAATTGAGAAGAACAATTCAGTTCACAAATTGGATGTCATTACTTCTCTCTTGAACTTTCATTAATGCGCCAAGGTGAGTTTGGGTGGAAGGATGACACAAAGCTATCAAATGATTTTGGAAACCATGAAAATTTAGAGCATGTGTTGTATGAAACATTGAAGTGATACTTACGGTTTCTTTTATTTTGGAGTTTGACAACACTCCTCATTCACTTTCAGTTTGAATGTAAATTCACATTTATGTTGAAAAGAGTTGCAAGGATATTCTTCAAGTTCACCTTTTGTGTTTCACAAAAAAAGTTAGGATAAACTATTAATCGACTTTAAATACCCCTCAGAAATGGCTGTATGAACCATTTGTGATTCTGGAACATTAGTGCCTCTCTCCTCTGAGTTGTTCAGAGCTGCCCACTGGCTGCTTTTATCACTGGGGGAATTCACATCCTCATTCAGTGGCTCCTCATCAGATTCCACCCACTACAGCATTGAGCACACTTCACTGTTCTGCAGTCTAGGCTCTCCATCCCAGCTGCTTTGACTGACAGGCTTGTTTGCCCCAATGGCCTCGTCAGTGTGTGTCCCACATATTATTCAAATGCCTGGTGTGCGTCATTCATAGATCTTGTTTCTGTGCCATGTCCATTATGCTTCTCGTATAACAAAAGGCCACACGAGAATGTATGACGAAGACAGGCAAAACAAGACCAGTTGTCCCTGATAATTATACATTAAATTATTAGCATTAATGCTCCACAACAGATGCAGCATGTATTTTTCAGTAGTCATTTTTCCCACTCACTGAAATGCTTTCAGTGGAATTGCTCTTCATAGCTTCGTGCCGCTGAATGAACGGTCCACAGAGCACGAGACTGTCCTTTCAATGAGACTGAGCAAAAAGCATTGCCAAGTCTATGACTAACAACATAATACAGGACTCCAGACTGCACCTAAAATGACTGCAAATGTGACACAAAAATAAACATTTATGACAGTAATTTAAAATCTCATTACTGTTGGTGACAGACTGAAAAACTTTGATATGCACTTCTATCTGATTTCATCTAAGACGTAATGTCTGATTCTTGAGCAAATTACTGGTTTTTGTAATGAATCAAACACCTTAATGCATCAGTGTCATTCTTATGAGTTAAATAATCAGAAACATTCAAATATGTTACAAAAATACTGTTGGTTATTTTTAAGCACATACATTAACAGTACACTATGCCAACCAATTGTAAGGTGGAATCATTTTTAAGAGTGAACTTTGCTTGGGTGTGAATGTGTAAGGTCAGTGACATGTTGGAACCATAAAGCAAATTTGACTGAAATTAGAATATGCTACACACCTTTTGCCCAGATGTTTGCCCTGATTTGCAGTCTTGAAGATTTGATACAAGTTGCCAAAAGTCAGAGCCAGTCTACAGATATTGACCATTCAGAGCTGACAGATTTTACAGATAAATCATGTTATTTATAAGGGGCACTTTTTTTTCATCCAGTCAGATGATGTCAGATATGCTTAATATTTTGAGTCAATTTTATAATGCATTATTTTTGTTTGTCATGAGGCACATTTCTATGCAAGTATGTTTTGTATGATGTCTAGTGTTTTAAAGGGGACCTATTATGCAAAAATCACTTTTATATAAGGTGTTTGAACACAGTTGTATGGCTGCAGTGTGTGAAAACAACCAGCCTATAATGTTAAAAATCCACCAACTCATTTTTTTTTATAAAACCATTAAATCATGAACAGTCTCTCCAAAAGAGCTGTTTCAGATTCTCCCTCTGTTCACATCACCAAGGGGAAAAAGTCCCGCCCATTTGTGACGCTCTCTGTCCTATTAACATACACGCAGCCCTGAGTGAGAAGCTGCAGTCCGCCATTACTGGGGGTATATACAATGTCAGCGCCAAAGGGGCATTACAAGTGTTGTTTTGGGATGCACTAATGAACATAGGAGTCGCCATAATCTCCCCCATCTGAGCTGAGGACACTGTGGTTAAATTTAATTTTTGAAGGAAATATCCCGGAAAAAAATCGGTAACGTCCCCTAAATGTTTAGGAATCAATACCAACACTTCATGCGCGAACATCAGCTCCAGGAAAAGTAAGGATCACACGTTTGTTTTCCAAATTGCGCTTCTGAAAGAGCTTCTTGGCACTCTGTAAGGCTAATTGCTAAAGCTATCATTGTCTCTGCCTGTTTTCACTGATGCTGCCTTCAAGTGCTTTCAGAATGATAGTGTGAAAGCAATGAGTCAATCGCTTGAAGTTGTCGAGCTTATAATCAGAAGTGGGACTTTGAAGTTTGTGATAGCATGAGACCAGCTATGTTGTTATTTTTATCCCGCCATGCTCCCTGTCTGTGTAATTCATAAACGCTAATTTATTATGCACAGTATAGTCCGATGACTGACTTTGAAACAGAGTATGTTTTCTGTAAAGATAACGGGCTTGTACTAATAGTGGAATGTTTATTTGCAAAGGCTAGCACTGCTAATGCCGGTGTCCTGACATTTTATCCTACCCGTCAGATTTTCCTACCAGGGCTTACTGCGCATGCGCACGTCAATATTGTATCATTTTTCTCACGCTGAACAGCAGTATTTAATCTATCAGCATTACTGTAAGGGTAGGTTTAGGGTTGGCGTAGGTGTGGACATTAATAAAACACAATCTAATAGGTAGAAAAAATTATTTATTGTTGGTTTCCGGTAGCTGTATCCCTTCTAGCCACAAACGCGAATATAACACATAATTACTGTATTTGCATTACTGTAAGGGTAGGTTTAGGGTTGTGGTAGGTGTAGACATTAATAAAACATAATTTGACAGGTAGCATTTTTCGTTGTCAAATTGTGCTACCTACTGTTTTAATGGAAGGTAGCAAAATCTGACAGGGTAGCACAAATCGACAGAACACCGGAGCTTGAGCTCTTGAAACTCCGCCCTCTTCTCCAGGAGCAACAGCTCATTTTCATTTAAAGCAACATACTCAAAATCAGCGCGTTTGGGCTCATACCCTAAAAGTGGCAATTTTAACAAGCTATAAAAATTTATCTGTGGGGTATTCTGAGCTAAAATTTCACACATACGCTCTGGGGACATCAGAGACTTATTTTACATCTTGTAAAAAGGGGCATAATAGGTCCCCTTTAAAATCTGTTCAGAAGTCATACAGTTTATTCCAGCCTTTGCAGAACAGTGATATTTATGTGGCGCAAATACAGTCAGGATCACTAGATTGACAGGATCAAGTTTATACTAAAAAACTAGTAACACATCCTAGTGCATATAACTAAAAAAAAAGTGCATGTAAAATGACTTTGTGTAAGCGATTCTGTAATTTGACAACTGAAGGTCAGTAGCTCCATGGTCACTCTTTTTGGTGTGGGGATCTGTAAAGCCATCCAGATATTTGCAGTCTATCTAAATTTTTTTGCAGCTGTCATTGTGGAAACTGCTTAGCTGTCCAGATTGTAACCATTTTTTTTTTCAAAGGGCAATGTGAGGACAGTGTGTGACGGCCGAGTTTGTCCTCTGTTGTTTATTTGTCTTCCTGCCACACTGTCGTTCTGCTGCAGGGTTGCCTGATCCTTTTGCCAAAGTGGTGGTGGATGGCTCGGGTCAATGCCACTCTACAGACACGGTCAAAAGCACATTGGACCCCAAGTGGAATCAGCATTATGACCTGTGAGAAAATTCCTCTAAAGTTACTCACGGCTAATTTTTATGTACTCAGTGGTGTTCATGATGTTGTGCAGTTTCGGTCATGTAGTTAATCTTTAAAATAACGGAAACATTATTAGCTAGTGATTTTAAAAGGAGGAAATTGCTAAAGAGAGTCTTTCCGCAGGTATATTGGGAAGACCGATTCCATCACCATTAGCGTATGGAACCACAAGAAGATCCATAAGAAGCAGGGTGCGGGTTTCTTAGGCTGTGTCCGGCTCCTGTCCAATGCCATCAGCAGACTAAAAGACACAGGCTGTGAGTGTGATACTTTTATAGCCTGCCATAATCTCTTCATTGTGCCGTATCACAGTCGTTACATGTCTTCATTAAATTTGTGTTAAGCTGTGTCTCTGTAGTCTATAAAAGTTTAATGGCCAAGTTTGATTACATCTTGTCATTTATCTGTCTCACCATCAGACCAGCGTTTAGACTTATGCAAGTTGAACCCATCTGACAGTGATGCTGTCCGTGGACAAATCGTTGGTACGTATTAAACACTGCAGGTAGAACTTGTACAGAATTTGTCAGATACAGTGGGCCTAATATGTATATAGCCACTTCGGCGACTCTTTTGAAATAAGTATGTATTTGCACTAGATAACAAAAATTGAGTGATTATTTTAAAGAAAGATAACACAAGTTGAGTTTTTTCATTCAGAACATTTAAGATGAAATTTGGCTCATTAAAGTAAAGTTAGCTCTGAGAAAAGCATTATTTGTTTGTTTTATTTTGTAATTTTCTTGTCATTGAAGTGTCTAAATTCAAATGTCTACTATCAAGCTAATGAAAATTAAAATTACTAAATCAGTATTTGACTAAGTGAAGAGTCTTCGAACTAAATGACTTTCCTTTAACCATTTTCTTTATTTTTGTAGTGAGTCTGCAGACCAGAGACAGAATTGGCAGTGTAGGGCCTGTGGTTGACTGTAGAGGACTGGTAGAGAATGAAGGGTGAGTCAATGTTTTGTCTTAGAGCAGGGGTGTCAACCTCAATTCCTGAAGGGCCGCAGCCCTGCAGAGTTTAGTTCCAACCCTGCTCCAACACACACACCTTGTAGTTTTCAAATAAGCCTAAATGACTTGATTAGTTGGATCAGGTGTGTTTAATTAGGGTTGAATCTAATCTGTGCAGGGCTGTGGCCCTCCAGGAACTGAGTTTGACACCCCTGTCTTAGAGGATGCACTTTTTGTTTTTTTTTAGCACGGACTGGCTACCTGCCCAGATAAAGCACTTTATTTGAGCTTCCTAAAGATCTGTTAGTTTCACAGTTCATCACTGTTTTGATCATCAATACCAAGACCCATGGCTGTAAGTGTTTTAATACCTGCTCTGTATATATGTGTATGTTTCAGGCCTGTCTTTGAAGACTCGGGGCCCGGGCGGCCTCTCAGCTGCTTCATGGAGGAGCCCATGCCATACACAGATCCAACAGGAGCCGCTGGCGGGGGCAACTGCCGTGCACTTGAGTCGCCCAATCAGGAGCAACGGCTCCAAGCACAACGCATCAGAAACCAAGATTCCCGAGGGCATGCACACACCCCCCAAAACAGACCACACGGACACCAGTCCCCCGACCTCCCTGAGGGCTACGGTAAGATTGAGCAGGTTAGAAATAGGTCAGGATGGTCGATTAGCGAAATTTACCCAATCTGATTGTTTTAGCTTATAATTTTGTGTCGACGCTTTAAAACACCACTGGTACTGCCATCAGAGCACTGCTTTTATGACAAATTCACTTTTTTCAGTACACTTCAAATTGCCTGGTGCGAGCAATTTTCCTGTCATTATGTATAATCTGCAGGTCACTGTTCTTTTTTTGAAGGGCTTGTCAGTTTTGTGCAATAACAGGTTTATATAAATATTTAACTATAAATTTCATTTTGCACATCCCCAATGCGTATACCTGATCTCTTACCCACAGTACTGCTGGAGTCCATAGAGACTAATACAGCTTAGCGATCAGGGTAGAGGCTACTGAAGTGCATTGAACTGGAGAGACTGAGCTCTGAAAGGAGTCTTTTCACTCTGGCTCTGTGGCCCGCATTACACAGGTGGATCGGCTGTGGTAAAGCCCCTCATTGGAGTGTAACCGTGCCTGACCCTGTTGGTGTTGTGGTCGAGTCCTCTGCCGTGACCAGTAGACGGCACCAGTGTAATTAAATCTCCGACTAGACATGCCACACTAGCTGTGTGCCGTCTGAGAACTGGAAGCTCAGTAGCCCTGGCGCTCGTTCAGGTTACGTGTAAACTGGCGTCTGAGTTAGCTGTGGCTCATTCACTCTTGATGTGCCTGTTCTCTTTTCTAATGCAGAGCAAAGGACCACCGTGCAGGGCCAAGTCTATTTTCTGCACACACAGACTGGCGTGAGCACCTGGCATGATCCCAGAATACCCCGGTAGGTTTAATCACCACCCGCCTTTGCTGAAATAACGATTGCCCCAGTTTGATTGCTCCTCGCTGCTTTTGTGTTATCACTCTAATCGTACCTCTTTAATGTCCACAATCAGCTAGCTTGATAATCAGCAATCTCACTTAATAGCTGCTACTGTTGACATTGTGAAGCTTAATAATTTCCTCATCGTCATAATAATGACCTCAGAAGCATGAGAAAAGGGATGCGAGAAGAATCCTGTTAGTGAGGAGAGCAGGGTGGGAAATCAACACATGCCACCAGCTAAATGTAGACGCTTTTTGTGCAGTGGCAGGTTGTTTTGCCTTAAGTCACTATTGCATGTGACCTCTTAAATTGGTCAAATAACATGGTTGTATATTCAACACGCACACATATGCGTATGTTTTGAAGTTCACTATTTGTTTTCATCTTCAGTTTCGCAAACATCTCTTTAAGGAAAGTCTACTTGGTGGCTGTCTTTGTAATGCTCCTGGGCAGCTTTTTTTAATTGGGTAATAAATGCTAGCTCTACTTACATGGAGAAAATTGACTTTTTAAAAAAAATAAATTAATACTTTTATTCAGCATTAATTTGATCAAAAGTGACAGTAAAGTCATTTATGCTACAAAAAATTTCTATTTCAAATAAATGCTGTTCTTTTGACCTTTCAAAGAATCCTGGAAAAAAAGTATCATGGTTTCCACAAAAATATTAATCAGCACAACTCTTTTAAAATATTGATAATAGTAAGAGATGTTTATGATGTTTTTGATTTCTGAAGGATCATGTGACACTGTAGACTGGAGTAATGGCTGCTGAAAATTCAGCTTTGCCACCACATGAATAAATTACATTTGAAAATATATTAATATAGAAACATTAATTTTTAATTGTAGTAATATTTCATAATATTAAGCATAAGAGATTTCGTTTCAAACATTCAAAAATCTTACCCACTCTTTTGAAATTAACAAAAAGTTAAATGGTTGGTAAAATCTGAATGTCTATTAAAATAGGGTATTCACCTGCCGTTGTGACTGGCTTAAAAAAGTTAATTTCCCACCCTGCAAGAGGATAAAAAGATTTTTGGGGCACCATTTTTTGTGTTGAGCACCAGGTGTGATGGGTGCACTTGCTCCTTCAGGGATTTGAACAGCGTGAGTTGTGAGGAGCTGGGCCCTCTGCCGCCCGGCTGGGAGATCAGGAGCACTGTGTCAGGACGAATTTATTTTGTCGACCACAATAATAGAACCACGCAATTCACCGACCCCAGGTTACACCACATCATGAGGTAAAACATCTTTCACATCGGCTCTGCTCATAACATCTGATTACTCACCCCAGCTCTTAATTTATCCTGTTAATTATTCACCACAATGAATAAATCATCCTTGTGTAATTAAAGTTGCAAGTAATGATAATTGCTTGCTCGTATAAGAGTTTATTAAATTAATTCTCAACATTTATTTAATTCCTAATCGTCCCTAGTGGGAGTGTAACCCAAATAATGCATGAAAATTTCATGGTCCAGTGGCTTGATGTATTGGTACACATGTGACATTTGTGCGTGTTTTGCATGTGATGAACAGCCAACACTCTCAGGTGAAGGAATCGAGCCAGGCTCTGCCTGTACAGATGGAAGTTGGTATGGAGGAAGGTGATGGCGAGTTACCGGTGCGCTACGAGAGAGATTTGGTCCAGAAACTCAAAGTTCTCCGCCATGAGCTCTCCCTGCAGCAGCCTCAAGCCGGCCACTGCCGCATAGAAGTGTCCCGCGAGGAGATCTTTGAGGTACTCGCAGTCGCACAGCTGAATAATGCCAGTCCTGTAGTGCATGCATAATTAAGTTCTAACAGCACTGTGGAACTGTTTTTGTCATTGGAAGGGACTAGGGATGCATCACGATTAGGTTTGCACACTGGATGCTTGCTTTTTGGTTTCCAACAGTTGGATGCCATTATCAGTATCTTAAGTAATGCTGCAGTTTTTGGTCACAGCAATATGAGACTGAGATCATTTTAGGAGAGCAAGTCTATTATTTTTTATTTTGTACTTTTAATACACGTCACTGGTATTCCTGTGGATGATGACTCAGTGCACATTATTCCAAAGAAAAGAAAATGGTTTGTAATCTTTTATCCCAGATTCTAGTCTCTTATTTTCACCAAGGCTACATTTAGGCCCGGTTTCACAGACGGGACTTAGTTTAAGCCAGGACTAGGCCTTAGGTAAATTAAGATATTTAAGCAGCTTTTGTAAAAATGTTTTAGAAGAAGACTTTACAGGAGACAGAACAACAGCACTGACATATTTTAAGATATGTAGGAGCAAGATATTTTCAGTTGAGACAGCTCATACATGCATTTTAGTCTGGGACTAGCCTTAAGCCTTGTCTGTGAAACTGGGGGATATTTGGTCAAAAATACAGTAAAAAATAAATAAATAAATAAAATTGATATAAAAATTGATGAAAATAACATTGTGAAATATTATTAGCGTTAAAACTCTTTTCGGTCACACTTCAAGGTCTAATTCTCACCATTAACCACGACTTTTGCCTCAATAATCTACTAATTTGCTGCTTATTAATAGTTAGTAAGGTATTTGTTAAGGTTAGGTATTGGGTAGGATTAGGGATGTAAAATATGCTCATGCAGAGTATGTGCTTTTTAATTACTAATAAACTGGCAATATGTTAATAAAAGCATGCTAATATGCAGCTAGTTAATAGTGAGAATTAGTCTTTAAATACTAAAGTGTTACCCTCTTTTCTATTTGAGTGTTTTAAAATGCAGTTTATTCCTGTGATGGCAAAGCTGAATTTTTTGTCTGTAGTGTCACATGATTCTTATTTATATTATTCTGATATGCTGATTTATTAATACATTTCTCATTAGTGTTGAAAACACTTCTGGTTCCTAATGTTTTTGTAGAAACTGTGGTACAATTTTATCATTTTTTTTTAATGAATGGAAAGATCAAAAGAACAACATTAATTTGAAATGTATAGATTTTTTATAACATTATAAATGCCTTTACTGACACTTTTGATAATTTTTTTTTTGTCCCTTTGTTGAAAAAATGTGAATTTCTTTAATAATATCATATTGACCCCAAACTTTTGAATAGTAGTGCAAAAACTTGCTATTTGAAACCATCCTTTGAAACAGTTTTTGAATGATAATAGCCATTATAGGCAAGACAAAGCAAGTTTATTTATATAGCACATTTCATACACAATGGTAATTCAAAGTGCTTTACATAAAAGGAAGTAAAATAATCATAAAAACAAATCACAACAATAAAACAGGGAACTTCAAAACTTTTAAAATTATTTAGAAATTGATTTAAAATGAATGTTTAAAACAGTTAAAAATAGAAAATGATTATACATAAAATACAGTGCAATTAGTTCGGACATAGCACAGTGCTCATTCAATAAATGCACAGCTAAACAGAAGAGTTTTGAGTCTGTATTTAAATGTGGCTAATGTTTTAGCACATCTGATCTCTTCTGGAAGCTGATTCCAACTGCGGGCGGCATAATAGCTAAAAGCAGACTCCCCTTGTTTTGTGTGAACCTTTGGTATTTCTAACTGACTCGGTCCTAATGATCTGAGTGGTCTGTTAGGTTTATATTCAGTGAGCATATCTGCAATCTATTTGCAGATATCTGATCAGAATCATTGATCAGGATCAATCATAGCCAAAATTTACCTAATTTAAGCTAGTTTAAGATGTTTTTACTCAGATAATATACATTAAAAGACATTTTTAAAAAGAATTTTAGAATTTTTATCATAGATTAAATTTAAAGATTCTATGATTTCTATGAGTACTATTGTTGTTATTGTTGTAGTATTACTGTTAATATTGTCATGAATATAGCCATTGTTGCTGATATAGAGTTAAAACAAATAAATTTAAGCTAGTTCAAAATTTGTTTCCTTTATAACTGGTTTAATGTATAATTTATGTAAATTAATGTATCACTCAGAAATATGTCTCATTTCTGTTCTATCTGTGCAATAGGAGTCTTATAGACAGATCATGAAGATGAGACCCAAAGACCTGAAGAAGCGGCTGATGGTGAAGTTCAGAGGAGAGGAGGGGCTGGATTACGGTGGAGTTGCTAGGTAGCATATGAATCTATTCCTTGCGAAAGGTTCTCATTAATTAATTTCCCCTGTGCCTCATTATTCCCCCATCTCTTTTCATACGCCAGACTTGACTTTATAATTTCTACAGTTTAGGCTGAATCTCAGCCAGGCTTATCAGCATGCAGGGTATCATGTTCATGATATTGCAGGTGTTCCCCTGTTGAGCATAGAGTTTAGACTGAACTACAGCCAGCAAGACTCAGATATGAGTTCTATCTGAATTCCTGTCCTGTTCCAGGGAATGGTTGTATCTCCTCTGCCATGAGATGCTGAATCCATACTACGGCCTGTTTCAGTACTCGACTGATAACATCTACACACTACAGATCAACCCAGACTCATCCATCAACCCTGTAAGTCATGCGACGACCTGTGCTTGGGATTTCTCTTCTAAACAAGACCCAGTAAAGAAATTTAGCATAGGCAGTGCTTCTTGGACCTCACAACATATGGTTGTCATGTGTGCTTTAAAAGGTTCACCAAGCGGTTCTCTGTTGTTGCAATGTCTCATTAAACTTCCTCTCACGCCCTCTGCTGTTTTTTCAGGACCACTTGTCTTACTTCCACTTTGTTGGGCGGATTATGGGTCTGGCTGTTTTCCACGGGCACTACATCAATGGAGGCTTCACCTTGCCCTTCTACAAGCAGCTCCTGGGGAAGCCCATCCAGCTTTGTGACCTTGAGACTGTGGACCCAGAGCTGCACAAGAGCCTCGTCTGGATACTGTGAGTGAATTTTATAAGAAATGTCCAGATCAATTTCTATGGAATTTAAATTTATTTTGATTAAAGAAAATCAGGATCAAGAGAGAGCGCTTATATTTCTCACAGACTTTTCTATACTACTGTTTTGCTTGTCCCACATTTAAAGTAAAGTCTTCGGAATTACACAAGCCTGAATGTGACATTTATCATCTGGCTAAAATTGGATTTCAAAAATAAGCAACCCCTTCCCAATTTTTTAACAATAAAATAAAAAAAAATGACAATTATAATATCTACAGCACCAGTTAAAGGTTACGCCAGTTTATTATTAGGATTTTTAAAATTTTGTAATAATAATAATAATAAAAGTATAGAATATATACAGGATTTATTTGATTTAATGTATTTTTTTTTTTTTTTTGTAGGAAAATTCATACTTAAGTACAATTTTTGTCTGTGACAATTTCAGACATTTAACATTGTGGTAGTATTTGTTATGCTGCTTTTAATGTATGCTAATTCAAATGTAAAAATTATTGTTTTTTATAAGAATATAATTAAAATCCCCATTGCAAATATTGAGAATTACAACCGAAAATTCACAAACAAAAACAAACAAATTAAAAAAAACAATGTGAAATGTCCAGGTGTATTTTGGGTTCAGTATTGGTAAACAAACAGCTTCATATTTATTTGTTGGTCATGGGTAGCCTGTTGAATGTAAGCAACAGGATAAATAACTTCGCTATATTTGTCTTTTGTCTTTTTAGAGAGAATGACATCACATCTGTTTTGGACCACACCTTCTGCGTAGAGCATAATGCTTTTGGCAAATTCCTCCAACATGAGCTGAAACCAAATGGCAAGAACATCCCGGTCACAGAGGAGAACAAGAAAGAATATGTGAGGTATGAAGCGGTGCACACATGTGGGCTGACCAGACACAGCAAATTCATGATCACACTCTCAGAGAAAGTCATCCAGCAGAGGGCAGCAGTCACATGGCTAGTTGGGCTTGGGTTTTAGGAGCCTCACTGCTTTTTTCCACTGTCAATTTGATTGAGTGAACCCTGGATGTATAAGCTACCGCTCAAGAATGTTAGTGGAATGTCAATTTTTATGTGAGTCTTTATTGTGTGCGAGTCATTGCCAAATAGAAATGAATCAGGTTGTTAATCTAGGACTGTGGGGTGCTCGCAATGTGCGAGTCATTGCCAAATAGAAATGAATCAGGTTGTTAATCTAGGACTGTGGGTAATCTAGGACCGTGTTCCACTGCAGCTTTCTAATGATTGATTGTGTCTCTGTTAGGCTGTATGTCAACTGGAGATTCATGCGAGGCATTGAGGCCCAATTCCTCGCCCTGCAGAAGGGCTTCAATGAACTCATACCACAGCATCTGCTCAAGCCTTTTGACAACAAGGAACTTGAGGTAATTCAGATATTTCAGACACGCTGAATGGATAGGTTGATGAAGAGACTGCTCTGACTAGTGTCAAAAGGGGGGAGATTGAAGATTTGTGTTATATAATGAATAGGAAAGTCAGAACACTAAATATGACATTTCAACCAAATATTTGGGACATTATAAATGTCTCTTTACTGTACTTTTTTATTTATTTTCTCAAAAATGCATTAAATTAAAGCAGTAATTTTTAAACTGGAGGAGTAGTGTATCTCTATCAAACTTACTCAATCAAAGGCCGTTCCCTGCCCCCTCTTCATCATTTTCTATTCACCTTACTACCAATAAATGTGGTGAAGAGGTCAAAAATCTTTTTTGTTTCTCTCTGCATTGTAGCTGATCATCGGAGGTTTGGGCAAGATCGATCTGAGCGACTGGAAGGCCAACACACGGCTGAAGCACTGTGTGGCTGACAGTAACATAGTGAAGTGGTTCTGGCAGGCAGTTGAATCGTTTGACGAGGAGAGGAGAGGCAGATTGCTACAGTTCGTCACAGGCTCTACACGCGTTCCTCTACAAGGCTTCAAAGCACTGCAAGGTGGCTAATGGTTAAGCCATGTGCACTTTCAATACACCTGATAGATGACAGATTGCGCCTGTCAGTGTTAAGCTTCCTAGTCTGACACTTTATTCATTTGTATTGGCCTTAATCCTAGTGGCCTTAATCTCTGACTAACAGCAACATATAACCAGAATGTATCAGTTTTCCCTAAAGTTATGCACAATTCATTAGTGCATGCTATTCTGAAGCAAAAATGTACATGTGCATTATGAAATTGTTTTCATTATCTGAATGATTTTTCTTTAAACATTTTAATTGATAAAGCAGTAGCCTAACATGTTTAACATGTTCCCTGTATAAACAAAGATATCAAGTTCAACCCTGCATTACATCTTGCTGAATATTCTGATTTACTATTAACAGTATGAAAGCAAAATGAGTTGTGAATGTGATTTTATGTTGTCTTTTTAAAGTAGTTTGTGTTCATGCTCAGTTCTATTGAGTGTGATGATTTGGTGAACAGTGATAACTAGAATGTATCTTTGTAAGGTTCTACAGGTTCTGCAGGACCAAGACTCTTCACTATTCATTTAATAGATGCCAACACAGACAACCTGCCCAAAGCCCACACATGGTAAGACTTAGTCTTAGATACTGAAAGCCTACTATGTTTTTCAAGTAATGTAATGTAATACACTCTACTAGGGGTGTGACGAGACACTTATCCCACGAGACTGGGTTCACGAGAACGAGATGAAACTAGAATTTTTTTTTTTTTTTTTAATCCTCAATGATGAAATATATAGGGGAAAATAGTATTTTATTCAACTGAAAAACAAAATGCAAAAAATGTAGGTGCATTTTGAAATCAGCTTGTGCTTTATGAAATTAAACTTCTATTTTAATGAATTATATGCAGTAATAAACATGTAAACTAGAGCTGCACGATTCTGGATAAATTGAGAAACTTTTTTTTTTTTTTTTTTTTTTTTTTTATAAATTGGAGATCACGATTCTCTCAAGATTCTGAAAAAAAAAGATTAGAAAACTAAACTTAAAAATATATATTCATTTGAACAAAATATAAAAAATTCAATGATGGAGTCAGTGTCTCACTTCATAAAGACTTGTTTCACTATTGAATCTCTGAATGAATGATTCAATGACAAATACTTTTTTAAACGGGTTGTCGTCACCTCCTGGCGGAAGAGGATAAGCGTTACAATACATACAAGTGTTAAGATACTTTTGTTTTGATCGCTACTGTAGACAATGTGTTTATACCCAAACTATAAACTTTTATCCCAGTACTTCTGTTATTTAAATGTCTGTAACACAGAAATAATGATGTGGTTGAAAAGACTGTTTGTGTTGCTCTTTCTGGATCAGCAGCAGCATGAATGCAGATTTGAATGTCTATAACACCTGTTTCACATCATAAGCATCAGTGGAGTGTGAGCAGCGTGTTTTGTCGCCGCCCATATCAGTGAATGACAGCGTTCACATCGGAAGTGTGATGATGGCCGACCCTCTGATTCATTAACATGGGCAGCGACAAAACCTGCTTCTCACGATCCACTGACACTCGCGATGTGAAACAGTCGTAATAGACAGCTGAATCGTTGTCATTCAGGAATAAGATCGCGTGGGTGTTTGAATCAAGATCGCATTTTTTTAACGATTAATGGTGCAGCTCTAATGTAAACACTGCAAAATGTTTTGCGAAGATATCATCACGTTCACGTTGTAAGCAGGCACAGTTGTAAAAAAAATTAAAAAATAAAAAAAAGTCTACGGTTCAGGGAAAATTGGAGTGGTGGAAAATTGTCATGTGACACTGTTTGGTGCTTTACTGAAATTAGAGTCATAAATATTAAACCATACGAATGTGTGACAGGACTCATTTAAGATGGAATGAAGTCTGAAATACTGATCTGACTTCTCTCACATTTCCTCAGCTTCAACCGGATCGACATCCCGCCTTACGAGTCATACGAGAAGCTCTATGAGAAGCTCCTGACAGCCGTGGAGGAGACATGTGGCTTTGCAGTAGAGTGAACTATTGCCCTGTCCAGCCAGCCAGCAATGGCAGCAAACCCACTAAACAGCCCCAGCCATCCTTTTCACCCCCTCCCCTTCTCCAGGACAGACGGACTGGTGTCTCCTGACAGACTTCAGCATCACGCGCCAGCCGGAAACTGCAACGGAGGGGAGCGACCACCCAAGGGCAAAACTCTCAGACTAATGATTCCTCACAACGTGATTCGGGAATTGTTTCACATTACCACAATAAGTTACAGAGAAATCTGATCAATGTTTCTTTTGTTCCTCAAAAGTCCAGTTCTTATTGTCTTTGTCACTGAAGCGGTGGGTTGATAGCGTCTGACTGTAACGCGAGTATGTTTGTGCAGCAGTAGAGCCTCTCTGAGCCTGTGGTCTACATGAATAGAGCTGACGTTTTAGTCTAGGTGGAGTATTTTAACATACACAGAGCCTGTGACCATTAAACCAGTTTACCTACAGCAAATGCATCTTGAAGGACAAGGGTGGTCTGCGTTGTCATGCTCGGCATCGTCTCTTATTTGACTTTATTTCCTTGTGTCCTGTTCAGTACTATAGGATGGCATTTCAGTGGTATCCATTTCCTGTACACATCAGCGTTCTCGTTGTAGAAATGAACTCGATTGCTTGAAATGTATTATTGAAATTAATTTTTTTTTTTTTTTTGTCTAAGATCAAGAACATGCTTAACGGCGAGTCTTAGTCCTCTTGTGGGAACTGTGAATCTCACAGCACCCGTGTGTTAATGTTCCCCAACTGAAGCACAACGATCACGTGCAGTCTAGAGAAGGACTCAAAGCCCTTGCAAAGTCGGTGGGTTTCCTGAGCGAGCCAGTATTTTCGTCACATAAATTTTTTTATTTTTTTTATGTCATTTTTATCCAGTGAGCATTCCTCCATTGTCAACAAAAGACCTATTTTCAAAGTTAATGTTTAATGAAAGGTGTTTTAATTTGCAGATTTTGAAGCAAATCACCTTCTTGAAAAACTTTCTGATCCAATGTGTCCGTTAAAACGCCTAAACTGGACTCCTATACGTAGTTTTGCAAAGAAAATGGATGTTGAGTGTATTGAAGAAGCTCTCTTTTTGTCCTTAATTTTGATGGACCCCATTAATCTATTTAATGAATCCAGCCATTATCATATGGTAACTTAGCATTAACTTTTAACGTAACGTACCATGAAATTCAACTCTAGACTGTTATTCGCGTGTCTCCTTCATTCAAACCACTTCTTCAAGTAACATTCAGCACTTTCGCTGGCACATGTACAATCACCCGTCATGGAGTGTTTATTCCCCTGTAGATGAGCGTTTGGCGGTACATCTGCAGACTCTGATGGAGTGGGGTTTGGTCCAGGTTTTGGTGTGGTGAAAGAGCAGGGGAGTGTCTTGGATTTCATTATGTAGTGCTTGACGTGCACGTCACCAGATTATTCTTTGTAAATGTAAAGGATGAGCCAACCTCATAGTGTTTCTTCAACCACTTTTGTCTTTTTCTCTTTCTGTTTGTTTTTTTTTTTTACCAATTATTTATTACCATGTAATGTCCTTTTAAGTATTGCTGCTATTACCATTATTCCATAGTTTTCAGAGAACACTGAGTTCTTGTGAAAGCTGTACACTAATCTCTTATTTTATGTATGAATCAAAGTATTTAAACCTGCTGCTGATTCTTCAGGACCTTAAGAGGACGGGTTCCCCCAACCTTTGACCTGGATGGAGTTAGCAAGTGATGTAGGCTGGGCCCTGGTGGTCATGTTCATATTTGTGATATATGCAATAAAAACCATCACCTTTATATTCTTGGTTCTGTCTTAAAATGTCTCTTTTCTCACTTAATGTGTATTGGATCGGTCAGAATTTGTGTCTTTGACAAGTGTGCAAAAATGAAGTTTTCTGTTTTTCCAAAAGACCGTGAATGCCTAGAGTGGTGAACCATTTTTAAACTTGCATAAAAGACAAAAGAGGTGACGTTTAATGTTGTGTAATTGTGGGAATGGTGAGCCTGAAGAGGAGTATGGACTTTGCCTGAAGTTAGTTGTTTTCATATTTCTCTAAAGAAAAACCTTTTTCCAAGTAATGTGACCAGTATCATCACATTGTACAATTATTAGGTCCTGAGTGTCATTGTTTATTCGATGCAAGAGTAATGTAACTTACTATGTACTAAACATTTCTGAAAAAATTCAGTGTAAATAAGATTATATTAAAGAAACTAAATTGCAATCTATTTCTCCTTGCTCTTTTTTGGTCTTTGTTTGCATATATATTGTCAACTTTTATTTAGTAGTGAATGTTAAAAGAATAGATCACCCAAAAATTAAAATTTACTCCCCATCAGGCCATCCAAGGCCTTTCATGGGAACAGATTTGGAGAAATTTACATTACATTATTTGCTCACCAATGGATCATCTGCAGTGAATGGGTGGCATCAGAATGAGAGTCCAAACAGCTGATAACAACATCACAGTAATCCACATTACATTATTAACATCTTAAAGCAAAAAGCTGTGTGTTTGTAAGAAATGCATCCATTAAGACGTTTGAACCACTCTATTTTACTCTGGAGAAAGCAACACTAAAGATAGATGACTCATATTTTAGCCAGAAGCATTGATTTGAAGTTAAAAAAAAACATCTTGATGGATTTGTTTCTTACAAACATGTAGCTTTTCACTTCACAAGACGTTGATTGATTGACTGGAGTCTTGTGGATTATTGTGATGTTTTTATCAGCTGTTTGGACTCTCATTCTGACGGCACCCATTCACTGCAGAGGATCCATTGCTGAGCAAGTGATGTAATGCTAAATTTCATCAAATCTGTTTTATGTCTTGAAAGGCCTGAGGGTGAGTGAATTTTTAACAAATTTTAATTTTCGGGTAGACTACTCCTTTAAGTAAAATAAGCCAGCCGCCCTTCATAATTATGCACACTTTTGTTTCATTTGCCTAAAAAAAATAATGAAGGAGCAGGTGACTCAGGACATGATGTGCTTTGGCAACTGTGAGCACAAGCAGTGCCTTGTGTCCAAGCCATTTGCAGGACTGGCTTATAATTACATTCAGATTGTTGTCTTTACAAACAGGATCGAAGCAATTGGCCCCATGTGGGCATTTTCAATTTATGACCTTTTATATAGATTTACTATGTCCAGCAGTGTCAAAAGACTAAATGTGTAGACATTACATAAAAAAATGGAGCAATATTTTTTCAGGAAGGAAAACAAAATTTATATTGTAAAACTGTTTTCATTACGTCAAGGAAAATATAATTGCCTTGTAATAATCATAATAATAACTGCTTATAATTACTTTCAGAAACATTTTCTTAATTGTCCAACAACACTGTAGTACAACCCGAATTCTGGAAATGCTGGGATGTTTTTTAAATTTGAATAAAATGAAAACTAAAAGAATTTCAAATCACATGAGCCAATATTTTATTCACAATAGAAGATAGATAACATAACAAATGTTTAAACTGAGAAATTTTACAATTTTATGCACAAAATGAGCTCATTTCAAATTTGATGCCTGCTACAGGTCTCAAAATAGTTGGTACGGGGCATGTTTACCACGGTGTAGCATCTCCTTTTCAAAACAGTTTGAAGACGTCTGGGCATCGAGGTTATGAGTTTCTGGAGTTTTGGTGTTGGACTTTGGTCCCATTCTTGCCTGATACAGGTTTCCAGCTGCTGAAGAGTTCGTGGTCATCTTTGACGTATTTTTCGTTTTATGATGCACCAAATGTTCTCTTTAGGTAAAAGATCTGGACTGCAAGCAGGCCAATTCAGCACCCAGACTCTTCTACTACGAAGCCATGCTGTTGTAATAGCTGCAGTATGTGGTTTTGCATTGTCCTGCTGAAATACACAAGGCCTTCCCTGAAATACACGTCATCTGGAGGGGAGCATATGTTGCTCTAAAACCTTTATATACCTTTCAGCATTCATAGTGCCTTCCAAAACATGCAAGCTGCCCATACCGTATGCACTTCTGCACCCTCATACCATTAGAGATGCTGGCTTTTGAACTGAACGCTGATAACACACTGGAAGGTCTCCCTCCTCTTTAGCCCGGAGGACACGGCGTCCGTGACTTCCAACAAGAATGTCAAATTTGGACTCGTCTGACCATAGAACACTTTTCCACTTTGAAACAGTCCATTTTAAATGAGCCTTGGCCCACAGGACACGACGGAGCTTCTGGACCATGTTCACATATGGCTTCCTTTTTGCATGATAGTGGTGTTGTCAAAAGTACCGACTTCGGTACCATTCGGTACTGTCATTTTAAAAACGTCCATTTCCCGCTAACATTTGAGCGCTGTTGAGCGGATTCTTAAACACAGGTGATTGGCCATAGTGTTCACGCATTCAACAAATATGACTGTGATTGGCTACAGTGATCATCGCTTCACGCTTTTCACCGAGCGCTTACACAAAAGCACATGGGAGCATTTGAAAGACGCGTCTATCAGCGCGGATCCGTCTACGTGCAGATATATTAGGGATTCGCTGATAGACACGGCTTTCAAACGCTCCCATGTGCTTTTGTGATGATGTTATGCACTGTAGATCAGTGGTTCTCAACCACATTCCTGGAGGACCCCCAACACTGCACATTTTGCATGTCTCCTTAATCAAACACACCTGATTCAGGTCACCTGCTCATTAGTAGAGACTCACAGACTTGAAATGGGTGTGTCAGACAAAGGAGACATGCAAAATGTGTAGTGTTGGGGGTCCTCCAGGAATGTGGTTGAGAACCACTGCTGTAGATGATGAGATTTGCAAAGCCTTTACAATTTGATGTTGAGGAACATTGTTTTTAAAGTATTCCACAATCTTTTTACGCACTCTTTCACAGATTGGAGAGCGTCTGCCCATCTTTACTTCTGAGAGACTCTGTCTAAGACATCCGTTTTATAGCTAATCATGTTACGGACCTGATGTCAATTAACTTAATTAGTTGCTAGATGTTCTCCCAGCTGAATCTTTTCAAAAATTATTGCTTTTTCAGCCCTTTGTTGCCCCCGTGCCAAATTTCTTAGACCTGTAGCAGGCATCAAATTTGAAATGAGCTCATTTAGTGGATAAAAGTGTAAAATTTCTGAGTTTAAACATTTGTTATGTTCTCTATGTTCTATTGTGAATAAAATATTGGCTCATGTGATTTGAAAGTCTTTTAGTTTTAATTTTATTCAAATTTAAAAAAACATCTCAACATTTCTGGAATTCGGGTTGTAAAAGTTAATTAGAAATGCAACACTGTCTCAGCTAACGTTTGCTGTGTCTTGTCCGCCATTAAAATGTCTGGAAAATTGAAGTGAGTTGATGACTTGAGCTGTGAATCCAACCAGAAAAAAAGAAAAATATATATTTAATGTCCTTGGAGGTCTTCCCTGCCTGGTTTCCTGAAAGCATTTTGAAAATGATATCCATGGAGAAAAGTTACCAGAGGGGGAGAGCGGTGCCAAGCCGACAGTGGTGCCACAATCCTGCAACAGTAATAAGACTTTATGAAGAGACATTATAAAGTCCCATGACCTTAACCTGGGAGTTAAAACTCGAGCCAGAAAACTCTGATACTCCTAGAAGTAGGTGTTCATCCAGATTATTTCCTGCAGTTTTAGGAAAATGATTTGCTTCTCTATCTGTAATGAGATCAATGAAGATTCCAATGCTGGAGCTGTCAGGATGATGAAGACCAGATCTTTGGTTTGGCAGAGGAACCGTAAAGTCTGTCCTTAGAGGTTCAGACAACATAAGACGAGAAATCATCACTACAGTCTCACTTTTTCATTTTTTAAGAACTCAGATGAGTTTTGATATGAAAGATAAGATCAAATACAGTGCTGTGCGTCATAGTTTCCTAGAAATCATTCCTTGTGGGTTACAAAAGAGCCTTCTGAATGCTAGTAGCAGACATCTTGAGGGATTTTGGGAGGAATTTTTGAAAATTCTATTATCGTTTACTCACCATCATGTCGTTCCAACCCAGTATGACTTACTTTCTTTTCTGGAAAACACAAAAGAACATATTTAACCAAGCAGCTCCATACAATGAACTGAATGGTGACCTGAGCTGTCAACTGTCAAGCAAGATTTTTAGTGAACTATGGCTTTTCACACAAAGATTTTGTATAGTTTTAAAAGACTTGGATACAAGTGAACCTTTTTATGTTTTTTATTCATTCATTCATTCGTTTATTTTTATTTATTTATTTGTTTATTGTGTGTGTGTGTGTGTGTGTGTGTGTGTGTGTACCTGGTATTTATCACATTATGGGGACCAAATGTCCCCACAAGTATAGTAACAAGCTTATAAATCACACAGAATGGAGTGTTTTGAAAATCTGAAATAGCAGAAAGTTTCCTGTAAGGGGTAGGTTTAGGTGTAGGGTTGGTGTAGGGCGATAAAAAAATACAGTTTGTACACTATAAAAACCATTACGCCTATGGAGAGTCCCCACAAAACCTGTGTGTGTGTGTGTGTGTGTGTGTGTGTGTGTGTGTGTCTTTTTTGGAGCTTGAGAGCCACTAAGCCACACATTTTATTTATTTATTTAGTCCTTAAATATTTAACTAATAATTTACACAACCATTTACAGATCTTAAACCACCAAAAAGACCGTATTCAGCTGCTGTTTAAACGTGGCTTTTGTTTTGTTGTGACTTTTTGTAACTTTGTTTTGTTTTGTACTCACTAATTGCAATATCCTGTTACATGTCTTAATTTGAATAATCTCCAATATTTTGTTGTTCATGTTGAGATATGCTGGCCAAAAAACTATGTGGACACATTTACTGCCAACACAGGCTGGATTTAAACAAAACAAAAATGTGTGTGCTATTATGGTGTGCTCTTTAATGAGATGGTTCCTCTGGGTAAATATCAAGGGAAACATTCTGTAAAGTATTTTGTAAAGAACTTAGAGCTTCTATTTCATCCGTCTTGTTTGTTTTTAAAAATGTCAAACATAAAAAGATGAAATGTAGCCTTGTTTCCATTTAGGGCTGATTTTGTTAAGAGACATTTATCACTCTCTGTTTTTATTGCTCATGTCGGATGTGTTCACAGCAGGAGTGGGACTTTGAAAACCTGAAAATGGAGACATATTTTCATATTCGTTCGTACATCACAGACCCAGAAGTGCATTTATTTGCCTTTCGTGGAATGTGATATATAACCAAGAGCGTCTGATCTTTACACTCCCAGAGAGAGAGAGAGAGAGAGAGAGCGGAAGAACGGTTTACAGGATCATATCTACTGCTCAATAAACATGTGCTCTGTAATCTAAAATTACAACAAACTATCAAGTTTTTTTCGAGTTGCCAACCACAACATGCATCTGCAATAAAAAATGTAAATTAAAGAAAGCCAGATGTTCCTGTTGAGAAAGTTTTGTTACAAGACAATAAAGATACCTTGGCTTCTTTTTTTTTTTCGAAATATTAAGGACACCCTCTTCAGACTAACAGCAAAAATTAATCGCAAAACATGTTTCATTAGGAAAAAAATACACTATATATTTTACTGTGTGCTACACCTGTTTCTCAGCTTCACTTGGTTTATGGAGAAAATACCTGTTAATGAACCAAGAATACTGCAAAATACAGTAGTCATGAGAACAGTCAACTACTATAAATAAATATAAAATGCCTCATTCATTATTAACTCAACCCTTAAATGTGTTGTTTGAACAAATGCAAATGTTTTTTTCTATAAATACACAGTACAGAAGAGTATTATATTCATCATCTTTAATTACTGATCTTTGATATGCTTAATGAAAAATGTTCAAATAGACGTGGATCCTAACAGCAGTATTTTTTTTATTTTTTTTTTTTTAATGCAGAAACCTAATGATCCATAAATCTAATAATACATACAGTCTTTTTCCACAAACTTTTTTTTATGCTGATAGTTCAGTTAGGAATCGGTGGTGTGAACTTTTAATAGAGTGTTAAATGGAAAAATTCATCATGACCAGGAAGCATTAAACATTAGAGCTCTTTATAATAAAATGCATTTTCCACAGATTTTGTGTCCTTGTGACTTATTCATTTGGTTTCATTTCACATTCGCTCTTATTTTATCTGTTTCAAAATATGCTTCTGTTCACTTAACCAGTGGCCAGTTGCATAAACATAGCCACCATGTTAAGATTTTGTCTTAAGAACTATAGTTTGACCAACTAGGCAGTTATCCAATGGGTAATCAGTCTTTCTTTTCAGATTCAAATTAGACCAAGCTACCTTTTTGTAACTGACTTTAAGAAGTTGACCAGTCTTGAAGGAAAAAAAAAAATAGATTAACTTTTTAAGACTAGTGTAAGCGCCACCGGCCCCAGGTTGTAAATAATATTTTACATTTATGCTGTTACTGCAATCAACCATATGAAGAACGTGCTACATAAATGATTTATTTTCCTTTTGATTTATACCCTTGTAATGATTTTTTGTTTTTATCTCAAACATGCTGTTTAAATAAAATTGCTTATGCAAAGATTGAAATAATAAGTAACAAGGCAATCTTCTAATATTATATTATATTATATTATATTATATTATATTATATTATATTATATTATATATTAATCATTTTAAGCTAAAATGAAAGATTGACCCTGATGAAGTCCTCAGACTGTAAGGGAAGTGAATGCGACATTAGTATGTAACCTGGCAGGGATGCGTTCCTGCTCAGACACTGAACTGTCACTGATGTACGTCTGGATATTTGTCTGCTTTGTGCACCTGGAGTCAGTCGCTTTAGCTGCTGTCATATTTATAGTAGATAAGCTGCGAGCCGCTGCTACAGGTCTGTATAATGTCAAAGACCAGGGCTTCATGATCTGTTGCGCCTGCTCTTTCAAGCAGTTACTCTCAGTGAAAAGGCCGCAGTAAATTTGCCCCAGTGTTTTGGCTGAGGGCATCACAGAGTGTTTGTGCATGGCATGCAGTCTCAGATTCCTTTCAGCACAAACAGATCAAAAGCTGCCACAGTAATAGACAATAGACAGAAGAAATTCTCCTGGCTCTTGTTATCAAATCTGAACTCCCTCTCTTTCTGCATAACTTGACTACAAAAATGATTTATTTATGTACTTGGTTTGTACTCTTGTAAATGTTTTTATCTCATACTTTATATTATTTTGGTATGCTCTTTAATTAAAATTGCTTGTGAAACGATTGAAATTGAGAGTAACAAGGCAAACTTTTGATTATATTATATTATATTATATTATATTATATTATATTATTTATCAGCAATGAGTTTTGTATATCCTCTACCACCTTTAAGATAATTATTATAGTACATAGCTTCATCTTATAATTACAAGTTTTATCTTATAATCTGTCTCTAATTTTGTTAATAAAGCTGGCATTCTGCACTGCATTAGTTGTTGTTGCTCAATATTGTCTCACAGAAGTATAAAGTTCAGTACGGACGTGTTGGGAGAGCAGTTAGAGATGTCTCTTTCTGTTGCTGTCACCGTGCCAGAACTATGGAGGACACAGAAGGTGAATTACAGAGATACTGCATGTCAACCACTGCAGTGGAATCAATGCAGTCTACAACAAAAATGCAGCATTCGCAATGAAATAAGATTTATTCATTCATATAAAAGCAGTGATTGGTTGCCGTTATTATTACTAATAATTCCACAACCTTGAGTGCAGAAAAATTATTTTATTTGAATCCACCTATATGTTTTATATTTGATATTATACGCTTCCTGTAGCTGAAGCCTAATGCTCAAAGCAGTGTCTTTGATGGACTCAAAGAGCACATATTTGTCTCCTAATGAAATGCTTGCAGGGTATTTCTGCATCTGAAAAGATCCTGAGCTTTCATGATGTGTTGAAGCGTCTTTGAACTCCTCACAGCTGCATTTCAATGAGTTTGTTTTCCAGTAAGTGAAATGTCTGTCATTTCTTCTATCAGCATCCAAACAGTGAAAAGGCATAAACAACACATATAATCAAAAACAAAAATTGAATCATGAAAAAAGTCTTATAATAATGTTTCATATTTTTCTGAGTCTTGATGGGATGTGTTTTGCAGAAAGATGAGATCTGAAGGGTATAACGGGCACCAGGTGCTTATTTTTGGCGTAATGGACAAATGAGCCGTCTGCTCTCTGCTGATATAATTTAGTATCCATGCACATGAATTCAGATGGTCAGCGCTCCAGAAAAGTTGATAATTGTGCAGAAATTACAGGTCTTCATCCAGTAATCACTCAGCACTGATGGAGCCAGGCTATTTCTGTACACGTATTGACAGACACTGGAGTGAGAATGAGTTTTTCACTGTCTGCTGACACTGCCTCATTTCACTCTGCTCTTCTTATAATCTAATTTAGACCACTACAAACCATGATCAGTGCCAGATATTTACTAACCTATTTATTCTAATGAAAATATAATTATCTGAAAGATCCATCAACATTTTTGTATTAACATTTCCCATATGCAGAGCCATTTAAAATCTGAAAATATATTTTACAACAAAGTGTTATATTGATAAAGTACTGATAAATTTCAGTTTTGTACAATTGGAGAAGCTTTTAAATATGAGCTGCAAAAACTCATTAAGGCAGTCTGTGCAATGTTACTGAAATTAATAATGTACATTCAACCTCAATATTTATAGCTTTACTTTTAGAATCCTTTAAAGGTTATGATGGTCTCCTGCACTCACATATTTCAGACAAATATGACAATTATTACTGAAAACTTAAGTTTCACTGCTGCCGTAAAATCAAAGTGGTACCAAAAGTTTATTTGAAAATAAATTACTGAAAATTCAAAACATTGAGTACGAACAACAGAAATGATTATTATATTGTACTACATGAGAAGTGTAGAAATTTTAATAAATTTAAATATTTAGTTTTAATTTTACAAACGCTGTCATAACTTTATTTGTTTCTTTAATTCATATGTGCAAGATTCCTAGCCAATTCCTTGATGAAACTTCACAACAGACACAGAAGGAACCAAAGAATTCAATGAAAGTCTAAAATCCTTTATTGTCCTATACTTGTGATGTAGTACGTACTACACCCGAGTGATTCTCATAAATCCCACCCCCACGACAATATTACACCAACTAGACCTGCAGTCTGGGAAGTTTTACGCGCAGATGGTGAGACGCGGCACATTTTGCGCACATTTGTTTTTATTTGTTTACACCGATTTACAATGCATCTACATGTTTAGAGCGTCATCTGGAAATACATTAGAAGTAGGCCAATGTATATATTGGTAAGTGAATAGCTATTTTTTTTTTATAGGCTAATGGAAATTTCAGGTAACTGCAGTTTTGCGCACATTTTGCTCCTTTAACAGATGTTAAAATGAACTAAATTCACCAAGGAATGAAGTGAAGCTTTTTAAAAATGGAATCAGATGATCCACTTGGTGTGAGGAATCAGGTGAATATCTCGGCTGTTTTTACCAACATCTCACCAACAATACCAGGACCTGAAGAGCACGCGCCTTCATACGATATACTAATAACATCCATACTCGGCACAATTTTGACCATCATGTGTTTGGTAGGCGCAATTGGAAACGTTTACACCCTGATCATCATGAACACCTCCGTGCGCGTAACTGGATCGATGTATGTCTACATTGTGAACTTGGCTCTGGCGGATCTGCTGTACCTCTCCACCATCCCTTTCGTGGTTTGGACGTATTTTGCGAAGGACTGGTACTTTGGCGACATCGGATGCCGCGTTCTGTTCAGCCTGGATTTGGTCACCATGCACGCCAGCATCTTCATCCTGACCATCATGAGCACGGAGCGCTATCTGGCTGTGGTGAACCCGCTGGACACCTTCGGCCGGTCCCGGCGCTACAGGCGCGCGGTCACCTGCCTCGTGTGGCTCTTCTCCTTCATACTGGCTCTGCCGACCATGATCATGAATGACCTCAAGAAAGACGTGCACAATGGAGTAGAGAAGCGCATGTGCCATCCGACCTGGCAGATGACCGCGTACAGAGTGTATCTGACCGTCCTGTTCAACACCTGCATCTTGGCTCCTGGATTAATCATTGGATATCTCTACCTGAAATTAGCCCGGACCTACTGGCTATCGCAAACTTCTAAATTCCCATCCAGAGAAATGAAGAAGTGTCCTAAACAGAAGGTGTTATATATGATCTTCAGTATAGTTCTGACTTATTGGGCGTGTTTCTTACCCTTCTGGTTGTGGCAGTTGCTCAGTATCTATTATTACGCGCACGGAGGGCTCTCGAGCAGTACGGTGGTCTACATTAACTTCGTTGTAACTTGTCTGGCGTATAGTAACAGTTGTATCAACCCCTTTTTGTACACTTTATTAACGAGGAATTATCAGGAGTATGTGAGGGACAGACAAAAATCCAGCACAGAGTTTAAGAAGAAGTTCAGACTGTCATCTCAAAGGTCTGTGTCTTCTGGGAGTCAACAGTTCTGTAATACTTTGACTAACAAGCACCGTAATGGCATTCTGGATGCTTACAGCAAACTTTGATATTGTTGCTTAAACATGGCTGTTTTGTGGAATTGATCATTAAATTTAACAAACTTATTTCCTCAGTGTTGTATAGGAAAGATAGTTCCTAATCGTTCTCAGAACATTCCGAAACATACATTTTTATATTTTGGTTAGGCAGGAAAGCTGTCTGAAATATAATAATCTTTTGTTCTAGGTTTCCAAGATGTTCCCAAAAAAAAATCATTATTATGGAACGTTGGAGATTATTTTTAGATTGTTTAAAAACAAGTTATTTTATAGTTCTAAAATTAAACCTAAAAAATAACCATTAGGACACGTAATACTTTACGCTGTCACAAGAAAAAAAAAAAACTGCAACGTTCTGGGAAAATTATTTTATGGTTGTAAAAAATAAAACCCAAAAAATAACTAAATGAGAACAAATATTAACTTTAATGTTCTGTGTTGGTTGGGGTGTTTCATAAAATCTGCATTAGAGATTTGCTAGACCGATTATATGATAATTTTTGTCATAAACAAATATGAATAATAATATTTTGTACTTTTTTGTTCATGTTGTACATTTAGAGAGATGTTCTACATCACTGACCAAATATGACCCTGGACCACAAAACCAGTCTTAAGTCGCTGGGGTATATTTGTAGCAATAGCCAAAAATACATTGTATGGGTCAAAATTATCCATTTTTCTTTTTTTCCAAAAATCATTAGGACATTAAGTAAAGATCATGTTCCATTAAGATATTTCCATTAAGATAAATTTCCTACCGTAAATATAACAAAACGTAATTTTTGATTAGTAATTTGGACTTCATTTGAACAACTTTTAAGGCGATTTTCTCAATATTTAGATTTTTTTGCACCCTCAGATTCCAGATTTTCAAATATTTGTATCTCGGCCAAATATTGTCCTATCCTAACAAACCATACATCTATGAAAAGCTTATTTATTCAGATGTCAGATAATGTATACATCTCAATTTCAAAGTTACAATGCTGACTTGGTTCTGAATCTAAGGACTATATTAAATACATGCAGGTTGTTTCATTGTAAGATTATTATGTGAAAAATGTGTGCAATCATAAAAAAAGAGATGGATGTGCAATATCTAAGTAAATAATGTGTTTGGATTGATCCTTAATTTCTGTTTTTTAAAAATCACACATGACCTTCAGTATTTTTTCTATTGTATTTATATGTGCTTTGTTATATAAGTTATATAACAATATGCTTTGCTATATAAGGTCTAGTCTACACATTAAATATGTTTTACTCAAGTACTTTGTATTGCTTTAAAGCTATTCAAAAAGCTATTGTCAATTGTGATTTTTCATTTGCATGCTATTCAGATAAGAGAAAGCAGATGTGGTTGAAATAATGTATGCAACCAAACCTGGAAAAATGTCCCCATAGTGACAATGTCTCAATTTCCTTTAAAGCACTGATGCCTGGAATATTGTCAATGCATCACATCCACATATACTTAGTATTTTGTTTTAATAAACTGTCAAAAATAATGCAAAAAGGGCATTTGTTGTAGCTTATCTCCTTGTTTGTGAAAATAAACTTGGTGACATGGTACAGAATTTCCATTGCAGTGAATGAGGTATTGTACTCATGGCCTGACTGCAGAGTTAACTTTGCTTAAGTGCTGAGCAGTGAGCCGTGAAATCACTTTCAGCAGCTAATGCACATTCACAACACCACCAAACAAATGCAGTGTCACTTCAGGCTGTTCTCCATAAACACGTCGGTACATTGTTAAGCATCCAATAGTGACACTCATTGGACTTTACTAAGCTGTTCTTCCAAATCATTTTTGAATTATCTAAATAGTCCAGTGGTACTAAAGCTAGACATTTACTCTGTCTAGATATTGTTCACATGCACGTGCTGTACTGGCTGTTCTATTTTATGTTGAAGAATTTAAACCATCTATCTGGCTACTGTTATCCTGGTCAGTGCTTTTTTGGACTTGTTCTTGACTCGCCTTCAGTTGTGCAATGGAGTAATAAATGTCATGGCTACTGTTCAGGGAAGGTGCGCTTTCTTGTAAAAAATTTATATGTCATACCAAGCAATATATTTCCCACAGAAATATACTTTTGGGTACATTTGGAGCGGAAGGAAAAAGAGTAACTGACAGCAAAAATATAAAGCAAAAAAAAAACAAAAAAAAAAAAAAAAAAAACAGTTTTTTATGCATTGTATGAAACATTTTCATGAAAAGATGACCCATTTATGAAAGTGAGACAACTGTAAATGTAATAATCATTAAAAAAAAAAATCCTACAATACTGATATTTCATGAAGAGATCTTTTTACATTTATTAGTTTTTATTTGTTTTAATAATTTAAAAATAATAAATACATGACAGATACAGAAAATTGTATGTTCTGTTGGAATTGTATTTAATCATCTATTGATGGTCGGTTAATATTTTTGGGGGGATTTTAAATAAGGTTTTCAAATAAGGTTTTCAAATAAGGTTTCAAATAAGGTTTTGGGGAAAGCCTAATGGTTAGAGAGTCGGACTCGTACCCTAAAGGTTGCGGGTTCGAGTCTCGGGCCGCCAGGAATTGTAAGTGGGAGGAGTGAGTGTACAGCGCTCTCTCCACCCTCAATACCACGACTGAGGTGCCCTTGAGCAAGGCACCGAACCCCCAACTGCTCCCCGGGCGCCGCAGCATAAAAATGGCTGCCCACTGCTCCGGGTGTGTGTTCACGGTGTGTGTGTGTTCACTGCTGTGTGTGTGCACTTTGGATGGGTTAATTGCAGAGCACAAATTCCGAGTATGGGTCACCATACTTGGCCACATGTCACTTCACTTCACTTCAATCCCATATTCTATCACTACGGTGAGCCAGACCTAGAAAGGTTCTCTCTAATTTTCTGTTTCTTTTCTTTTGATTTATTGTGACTTAGCTCAGAAATCTCTTTTAAACAGCAAAACCTTGAGGTGTTCTCATTTTGTATTTCAAGTGAACATTCACAAACTCTTTTGAACATTATATGATGATTAAAGCTATTTCTATCTTTTGGACAGAAAAACTCTAGTGCACTAGAGAAAATCTGTATTATTTCTTATTTTGGTGAAAGACTGATTTAGGAGATCCCATCTGTTAGCTAATACATCTGTTGGCTACCATTTTATTGGCTTGGCAGTCATAATTGCAGGGGAATGATTTTAATGACTGACATTTCAATAGTTTCTCCTGCTAGATGCTGGTAATGTCTGTACTTGACTGACGACTGATGGTGAAACCAGCATTTATGAGAATTTTTATGAATAGCTAATATGTTTGTATAGTCATTTGCAGATGAAGCATTCATTCTGGAACGGATTTTTTTTTTTTTTTAATGAGGATACAACAGCTTTTAGCATATGGCACATGAGTTGAAGCCCACAGGTGCTACATTCCTCGATTTGAGTTAGAGAAGTAATGACTGTGGTTGCAGTTTACGTTGGTAAGATCCCATGTTTAGATTTCAAGTTCATTGTTCCATATGGCGCCAGTCATGGCCATCCAATGCATGCTTTTCAACTTACTCTGACCTACTTTGAAATGTCTTCATCATTTTAGTCATCACCTTTTGCAGGAGAGCCTGTTGCATCCTAAGGGAGTCTGAGCATAATTGCCCACTCTTCATCTCTCCCAGGGCCAGCATATTTTCCATTTTCATGAAATGAAGCTAAGGACGGTCACTTTGTTTGACTTGGATCTGTACCATTCAGAAAAAAAGACTACTTTGTTGGAGAGGCTGATAGGTTATTTCATTCTTAGTCTTTGGTCACAGTTTATCCAAAATTTTTGATCAGTATATTTAAGATATGAGACCTAATATATGAGACCAAGTGCATAATTGTGCCTCTTTAATGTCACCATCAATTCAATGACCCATTTTTTTTTTTTTTTTTTTAATGTATATGTATATTTTTTAGGAACATAGTGCTGCAGGGGTGGCGTTTTTTTGTAGGCGATAACTGGAAACAAGTTAGCATTTTCCAGTTCCATTGTTCTTAAGTTAATGTGTTTTGAATGGGTTTTTGGTTAAATGTCTGTGGTTAACATAAGCTCAAGATATTTTAAAATTTTATTCTATGCTAAAATATCAGCATTTATTTTTTTAAAGCTTTCACTCATATGAGATTGTCTTGAAAAAGGTGATTTATCTGTCTATTTGTCTTTCTGTCTGTCTATTTAGAGACAAAGATATTGATAAAGATTTGTCTGCAAATCACCATAGGGAAGACATGTCTCCCAATATTCAAAGTAGAATATAGCAAAATAATAAATAAATAAACACAGTACAGTACAGTACAGTAAAACTTTAAATGTGGTGTTTCTTGCCTGTCTTTAAAAAAGGACTGATAACTGTATTTCTATATTTTCACCAACCCTGTCTTGTGGATTTGGATACAGGTTTACAAAGGCCTACATGCAACCATGTCAAAACAGAAAACATGGAAAAGTGGGACATAGAACCATAGAAACAGTGTATGGAAAATAATGATGATGAAATATTACATCCATAGATAATGTAGTTCAAATGTTGCACAGTCATTGATGTCAATGGATCATATTATCCTGAAAATCATTAGGCCTATCTAGACATGGAATAGCTTATTGTCCGTCAGTTTGCATAAAACAATGAATTAAGAATAATTTAAAAGTCACTTAGTCTACAGTTACTTCAACTAATAGTTATTTCATCGTAATGAAATGAATAGACAGTCATCTCAGACAAAATTTGTGAATTGCATTTTGAAACAGAAATACTTTAAGTTTAATGCCCTTCAAGATGGCACCACACATGGCAGCCACGGTGCTTGGCTCTCCAGTTGTTTTAGTTATTTTTTCCTGTTTTTTGTTTGTCAAATCTCCGCTCTCTACCCATCAAAACGGATGAACTCCTTCTGCTTTCCCGGACAAACAAGGATTTTTCAAACTCTGCTGCTCTGTGTTTCACGGAAACCTGGCTGAATGACGCCATTCCGGACAGCGCTTCATCTGCCGGGCTTCCAGCTGATCAGAGCGGATCGCGACGCAGAATCAACGGGGAAATCGCGCGGTGGTGGGACGTGCTTTTACATCAATGAGAGGTGGTGTACAGATATAACTGTGTTAAAGAAGATGTGCTGTCCCGATCTAGAAGTGCTCTTCATTAACTGTAAGCCTTTCTACTCGCCGCGGGAGTTTTGCTGGTTCATTCTCGAGTGTTTACATTCCTCCACAAGCGCATGTGAGCTCAGCTTTACAGAAACTCGCTGATCTAATCACAGAGACAAAACTACAGCACCCGGACTGTCACTGTCACACAGCAATAAAACATGCATATAACTCTGTCCCACGGGCAGCTTTAGGACTCTCTGATCACTGTTTGGTTCATCTTATACCGACATACAGGCAGAAACTGAGATCAGCTAAACCTGTATTAAGGCCTGTAAAGAGATGGACTAATGAAGCAGAGTGGGATTTACAAGCCTGTTTCAACCTCACTGATTGGAGTGTTTTTGAAGTTGCTGCCACTGATCTGGACGAGCTCACAGAGACTGTAACATCTTATATCAGTTTCTGTGAGGATATATGCGTTCCTACCAGGACTCATTTAACCTACAACAACGACAAACTATGGTTCCCTACAAAACTCAAACAGCTCCGTCAGGCCAAAGAAGATGCTTACAGGAATGGGAACAGAGTCTTGTATAAACAGGCCAAATACACACTGGAAAAGGAGATCAGTGTGGCAAAGAGGAATTATTCCGATAAGCTAAGGATCCAATTCTCTTCCAGTGACACGGCTTCAGTGTGGAAAGGTCACCAACTACAAGACACCATCCCCCAGCACTGTGGAGAATCAACAACTGGCAGACAATCTGAATGAGTTCTACTGCAGGTTTGAAAAAACACCATTAACACCCCCAGCAACCCCCATCTCCCCCACACCTGCACTCCAGATCAGTGAAGATGATGTACAGGTCTTCAGAAAGAACAAGAGAAGAAAGGCACCAGGCCCAGACGGTGTGACACCAGCCTGTCTGAAAACCTGTGCTGACCAGCTGGCCCCTATCTTCACACAGGTCTTCAACAGATCACTAGAGCTGTGTGAAGTCCCTTCCTGCTTCAAACACTCCACCATCATCCCCGTCCCAAAGAAACCCAAGATAACAGGAATTAATGACTACAGACCTGTTGCTTTAACATCTGTGGTCATGAAGTCATTCGAAAAACTGGTTTTGGCTTATCTGAAGGACATCACTGGACCCTTACTGGACCCCTTGCAGTTTGCCTACAGAGCAAACAGGTCTGTGGATGATGCAGTCAACATGGGACTGCATTATGTTCTGCAACATCTAGACAGACCAGGGACTTATGTGAGGATCCTGTTTGTAGACTTCAGCTTCGCTTTTAACACCATCATCCCAGAGCTGCTGAAACAGTTCTACTCCGCCATCACTGAATCTGTCCTCTGCACTTCAATAACTGTCTGGTTCAGCTCAGCTACCAAATCTGACCTCAGAAGACTACAGAAGGTAGTCCGGTCTGCTGAGCGAATCATTGGTACAACCTTCCCTACTCTCCAAGAACTGTACTCATCCAGAGTGAGCAAAAGGGCTGGCAAAATCACTCTGGACCCCTCACATCCAGCACACTCCCTCTTTGAACTGTTGCCGTCTGGTCGACGCTACAGAGCTCTGAGCACCAGAACGGCCAGGCACAGGAACATTTTCTTCCCTCAGGCAATCCATCTCATGAACACTTAACAATAAACATGAAACACACAACACTATCATACATTTATTTAACACGCATACTTATTACATTTCAAATTTGCACCTAACATACCTGTACATACTAAATTGTCTATTTTGTATATTGTGTTTGTGCTATTTTGCACATTGTCTATTTTGTATATTTCTATATTATTATCTTTATTATCTGTGTCTCGGCATTGTCATTCTGTCGCACTGTGGAGCTTCTGTCACCAAAACAAATTCCTCTTATGTGTAAACATACCTGGCAATAAAGCTAATTTTTATTCTGATTTGTAATAACTTTCAATGAACTAATTTTCTTAGGTTTATGTGTATTCAAGCAATTGGGGGAAAAAATCTGGCGTGTTGAAAAACATGACAATCGGTTGAGAGATTGGAATCTAAAGTTTTTAAAAATGACATCAAAGTGATTGTAAAACTGTAAGAAGGAAAACAGAGACACTTAGAGGACATCCAGAGCAACAGACTACAGAGAAGAACTACAACTCTCGTGATCCTCCGCGGCTCCGCCTACAGCAAGACGCATGTGCGTCTGACGTCACGCTCTGGCTTGTTTTGGCCGTTTGTTTCGATATCCGGCGATCTAACGCTTTCGATGTGCTGGCTATTGTGACTGAGAGGTACGTGCAGTTTATTAAGCAGTCTTCGTGAGATGTAGTCTTATTAGAGTTCGTTTGTCCTCGCCATTAAGTTGGGATGAAATTCCCGGCTGAGAATGAAAATCTGTCTTGTTTAAGTGTTATCAGCTGGCGCGGAGGGTTAACGCCAAACAGCTAGTTAGCTGAGCCTGGCTAGGGACTTTAGCGAGTACAGATTTGTTTGTTTCTTTTATCCTACTGTATATTTTACTTCTCTGGCAATGTCCACATGCTATAAAAGACAAAGGGAAACGAATGATCGTAACATCAACAGGGTTTCTCAGCACTGCTATGCGAGATCAGCTAGCCTGTTCTGCTTATCTGCTGGCATTAACAGGCTGTGTTTCAAAACCTAGTGAGCAGACTACTGAGACAGCATGTTTGGGTGTCATAGGCGCATTGATTTGAACCATCATAGATAAACAAAACACACTTAAGTCTCTGCACACAAAGATACTCATTGACAACTCTCATTTAAATATAAATGCACTCAATCCTCAAGGACATTAACTCTCTTAACTCTTTTTTTGTGTGTGTGTTGTATATGAACTCAAGCTGAATAATGGTCATGAATGTAATGTTTTGAATCTATCACACTTGCCTGCTTTAAAAATGTCAGTCATGTTTGGAAACTACATCATTTCGTGGGAAATAGGAAATGAAATCTTACAAGCACACCACGCACAGATGTATCCAATCTAAGTGCATCATTTAGAAACTATTGACTGTATTTATGTCATAAGCATGATGAATACACCATGTCATGAATGTGTGGTTATGCTTGTCTCATTTCAGGTTCCTGTGTGTGTGCATGGGTCTTTGTGTGAGAGAGAGAAGGTGGTCGACTCAGGGAGTCTGTGTGTCTTATCATGGCTGACGGGTCCAGTGACGACGATGTTATCCACCTGGCTAGTTTCAACACCCATCGCAGTCGAGGTACTAACACCTTTAGGCTTTATTTTGGCATTACTTTCATCTTTATTAGAAGTACTAGTAGTATTCTGGGTGTCATGACTCTTTTGTTGTGTTATTTTGTTAGCTAAAAGAGTTAGGACGAGGACGTCCTACATAACCATATCCTCATCGTCGGATTCTGATGATGAACCTGTCAGATTCGTACCAAATGTCCCTGTCGTGGTCAAGGACGATGAAGAAGAGGAGGACGTGCGCATCTTAGAGGTAACTGGAGCTCCGTTCCAATTCACAGGGTCCCTGTGTAGTATTCACTGCTCTCTACATGCTTAGCAATGCATATCTGTAGAATTCATGAATATGATAATATAGCCCTGCTAGTGCGGGGAGTCAGCAGGGACATGCTGATATGGATTTATAACCTTAAATAGCTAACAGTATAATAATATTGCATGATAGTTGTTAAAAAACGTGTATCTGCATTTGGCTTTGGTACTTTGCACAGTTGATATTCCTATTTGGTTTGAATTTTGTTTGAATTTGATTTGAATTTGTGAGACATCAAATCTTTAAAAAACAACTGAAGAAGACACACCTCTTCTGCAAGAACTTAACCTCCCCACACCCATAAACCAATGAACTTAGACACACACACACCCTCTGCATTTCGCCTCTTCTCTGGCTCACTTTCTAATTTAAGTGTCCAATAAACCTGGCATTGTATATTGCAGATATTGTTGGCTATTTGACATATTGCTTTTCCTCCTCTTATTTTGAGAATTGTAATATGATATAGTAACACAAAATATTAAAGGGGTCACAAACTGCCATTTTTTATTACTTTGTACTGTTCTCTGAGGTCCACTTTTAATGTTATCAAGATTTGTACATCAAAAACATCATAATTTAGGAGTAATAGGATATTTTCTGTCCTGTTTTGACCTCATCAGAATGCTCTGTTTGAATAGATGTGGCGGATTGTAGACTCAGAGCAGAAGTAAACGCCTGTTACTATAATTGGCTAATAGTTGTGTATATTTGACAGGCTACATCCTTCATAGATGGACGCTTATGTGATTTAGATTAAAAACATATAAATACTCAGTACATATCAAACAGTCTGTAATAACAATCAAAGCAATAGTGATCTCATAATAAAAACAGTTACTCACACTTGTGTTGTGACATTACTGTTGAATCCCAATATAGTCAGCACAGCATCGTCTTTTAGTTTAAGGCCCTGTCCCAAATGGAACACTTCGTGTGCACTTGCGGTCTTACAGACTTACATTGTTCGCCGCGTGTCCGTTAAGTCCACGAGACCGTAGGGTGTCCCATTCGTCATTTTAGTATTCAGAAGGGTGGTCGTGTGCTTATGTGCCCTTGATTCACACTTCTGCCGAGCCCGCACTGGGGCGAGCTCCGCAGCAGACTTCTACCCAACAGTCAAAGCGGCATTACATCACAAAAGTGCGGACTCAGAGGAAGACCGCGAGGGTTTAGGGTGCCATTTGGGACAGGGCCTAAATCTTTCTGAAAATCCCATGTTTTGTGCTTTGTTCGTAAACAAATCTGCAGTAAAATGAAGTGAGCAAAGGACCAAGTTCGTACTGATGCTGTCTGGCACTTAATTAAAAATAAAGTTCATCAAATAAAGTTTATCGTTTGGTTTCTGCGTAGACCTGCATTTGCCGCTCTTGTCATTTACCTACCATATCCGCTTACTGGTGGCAGGCCACAGGCAGCGATGTAGAAGCAGGCGTTGATCTTCATCTGCTGAGGCGGAGTTTATCCACACTATTACATCATAGAGTAGAACATTCCACAAGCTGTCGTTTTGGCAGATTAGCTTCAATATAAGCTGTTTTTAGACTAACGAGAAGATTTTGAGTTCTGAAACTTACAGATTCTGTCAGAAGATCAAGGGAATTTTGTTAGTTTAGTTTTTTTTTTAGTTTAGAGCTTTATTAATCCTCTTGGGGCAATTAGTTCAGACTTTCGTGGTGCTTCACATATACAACACTTAACACACACATACAAATATTCAAAATACACCAAATACATAGGAGGGCAAAAAATAAATAAATAAATAAATACAATAAAAAAATACAATAAATCATGTAAATCAACTAAATTTATTACATTAACGTATTGCTTCAGGCACAAAAGTAAATTTGGACCGATTTGTGAAACATTAATTGACCTTAAACGTCGTCCAAGGGGCATTCACTCAAAATAATGATTCAAAGGGTGTGTGCTGTCTGCTATTATTTTATGTGCTATCCTCATCACTTGCTGTTCATAATAAAATGTAAGACTTCGTAAGGGAACACCAAAAATTTTTGAGCACATATTAACAATACCTTGCAAATGATTTTTGTTCTTTGAAGACAATGAGGAAAACCAACAAAAAAAGTAAAAGGACAGGATATTTTCAACAAATGAATTATAGAAATTCCTGAGAATGACTCTCTGTGCATTAAAAGAATTCAGCGTCCTCAGCACAAACAATCTTTGATGTTTAATAATTGCATTGTATTTTGATCAAACTTC
The DNA here is from genome assembly GCA_039654775.1 of Spinibarbus caldwelli. Lineage (NCBI taxonomy): Eukaryota > Metazoa > Chordata > Actinopteri > Cypriniformes > Cyprinidae > Spinibarbus > Spinibarbus caldwelli. The sequence continues at coordinate 33,592,159 of CM077218.1, forward strand.
AGCCTATTATCAGTAATCGTTCCTAAATACTTGTATTTCTCCACTACATGAACCTGTGTGTCATTAATGACCACCCTTTGAGGTGCAAGTGTTTTCTTACTAAAATTGATGATAATCTCTTTAGTTTTTGACACATTCAAATCTAATTTCATCCTATTACACCATAAAAATAAAATCATCCAAAACCGGACCATATTCCTGATCTGGATATGACAGCAAAGACAGAAGCACAGTATCGTCTGCATATTTTACCAAATAACTATTGTTGTACAAACTCTGATAATCATTTGTATATAATATGAAAAGAACAGGAGAAAGTACACAGCCTTGTGGTGAACCTATAGAAATATTTAACGTGTCTGATAAGACCCTATTAACTCTAACCCTTTGTTTCCTATCTGTTAAAAAATTCATAATCCCTAAAACTAAACCATGGTTAAAATTAAACTGACTAAGTTTTTGCCCTAAAATAATAGGTTGCAAAAAATTAAATGCAGACGAAAAGTCCACAAACAAAAGCCACGCAAAGGCTCCACTGTTTTCCAGATGTCGACTGAGAGCATTCAACAAAAACAGTGTTGTTTTCTCTGTTCATGACCCCTTTAAGGTGATCACAATCCTGAAGCAAATTCGGACCCATTGTCTTGAAGGGTTTATTATTTTTTGCAATATGGCTGGATGACCATATGTTGTCCTAATTATTACATTGTTACTTACAATAAAAAAAAAATTAACAAATGACAATCAGTTTTCCTGATTTGTGAATCACTATGGATAAAAGGGTCTGCTAATTGAATGAATGTGTTAATTTTTAATTTGAATTATTTGAATGAAACTTTCTTAATAATAAATGTCAATGATTAGTATAGCATTAAATAATATATAGTTGCCTAAAGAGAATCTCACTCGGTATATTGTGAGCTTTTTTTGTGTACTTTTTACACAAAAGAATTGTTCAATGTGGGCACACAAGCAGTTGCTGTGATAACAAACAATATGATGCCTGCTTGTCAGTGAAAATGTCCTGCATCTGAAGATATCACTAAATAGTAATGAGAAAAAAACAACAACAGTGCATATTATATTTTTCTACATGTTGTTTTAAATCATGCATATTCCCTTTCATTTCTGTGAAGGACCTAAGATGAGGACACATTTGCAATTCTATGATCTTTCCACACAGGCACTCTGGTGCCCTGCTACACATCTTAAAGAGATAATTCACCCAAAAATGAAAATTCAGTCATTAATTACTCACCCTCATGTGGTTCCAAACCCATAAGACCTTCGTTCATCTTCAGTACACAAATTAAGATATTTTTGATGAAATCCGAGAGCTTTCTGACCCTGCATAGACAGCAATGAAACTACCACGTTCAAGGACCAAAAGCGTAGTAAGGACATCATTAAAATAGTCCATATGACATCAGTGGTTCAACCTTGATTTTATGAAGATACCAGAATACTTTTTGTGTGCAAAGAAAAAAAAACAACAACTTTATTCTACCATTTCTTCTCTTCCGTGTCAGTCTTTGACACATGATCACAAGAGTTTCAATTTAGCATCAAACTGCCTTGCATTCTTTTCTAGGCAACAGGGTTATTATAGTTAACTAAAGCTAAATTTAAAACCATTAAAAATGTTTTTGTTACTTGATTAAAAGTATAAATTAAATTTAAAATATAAAAAGACTTTTAATTTCAACTAGTTGCCAAGTCAACATTTTTAATTTTAGTTAAATTTGATGTGCTAAAATATGTAAATGTATATATGAATAAAAACTGTTTTTTACTGTAACTGGTAAAAACTCTACTAAAATAACACTGGTGTGGTAGGCAATTGCGCATGCAACCTTTTATAATCTCGTGAAGTCTACTGTCTAATGATTTTTAATTGTTCCTTAAATGTCTAAATACTTTTTTAGCAGCACTGTTTTTGTTTTGGACATTAAAAAAACTTTTTTACTCTCAAGTAAAGTGACAACTACAGAGAAAGAGTTGAGAGAAATGATCTTTTGCTCAATGCTTAAATTTCTGATTTCCAGAAAATTGATGTGTAATTACTGCACTAAAACGTGATGAGCAGTTCCTGTTCAAATATTAATCATACACTCTCTTTCCATCTGGCAGCCACAGCTCTCACCTCATCGTGAGCTGATCCGACCTGCTGCTATGTGGGGTGCGAGCACTTTCCCAAGCCAGGCATCTGGATCCAACAGACATCCTACCAGCGCACATGATCATCATCCTTCTGTAGTCACCGCACATCCTACATTAGGAAACCAAGCCATAGGTGTCTTAACCACGGACCAGAATGCTGTACCTTCGACGTCTAGAGAAAATGCCTTGCACAGACCTCCAATGCCTGTTAAGGACTCACTGCCCCATCCTAAGGACCCTTCAGCCAGTGCACACTTAGTGAATCAGGCCAATTCTGTTTTCTCAGCTCCACCCACCACTGAATCAGGTCAGTCAGACTCGGGCAACAAAATTCAAGTGGTAGTCTGGCCGAGAACTGAAAGGTCCACAAAAAGGCCTCGTACGCCACAGGAAACTGTGCTAGTAGAGGTCAGACGAAATGAGCAGCCAGCGGCCCCTCTCTCTCCTGCACGTTTCCCTGCACCGGCTGACAATGAGAGGCCTGGACCGTCAGCGCCCAGAGAACCCGTCATACAGCAGACCCCTGACCGGACGTCTCTTGATATGCTGGTGAAGGGGGTGGTGAGTCTTCTGATTAGCTCCTCATGTTAAAGGGTTAGTTCATCCCAAAATGAAAATTTTGTCATTAATTGCTCACCCTCATGTTGTTCCAAACCCGTAAGACCTTCGTTCATCTTCAATACACAAATTAAGATATTTTTGATGAAATCTGAGAGCTCTCTGACCCTCCATAGACAGCAACGCAACTGAAATGTTCCCAGGTCCAGAAACGTAGTAAAGACATCAATGAAGCAGTCCATGTGACATCAGTGGCTCAACTTCACTTTTGCGAAGCAACGAAAAGACTTTTTTGTGCGCAAAGAAAACAAAAATAACGACTTTCTTCAACAATTCTTCTCCCCCGAGTTACCGTCTTCTGCCATTTTGGAGAGTATCACAATGCACATGCACGCTTTCCCCTAAGCGCAAACAACGCTGATTACGCCGATTATGTTCATGCACGCTCTTTCCCCCCCTGAACGTAAACAGCACTGAATTACACTGTTGGATACTCTCCAAAATGGCGGAAGATGGTAACTCGGGGGAGAAGAATTGTTGAATAAATTGTTATTTTTGTTTTCTTTGAGCACAAAAAGTATTCTTGTAGCTTCGCAAAATTGTAGTTGAACCCCTGATGTCACATGGACTGTTTTACCAATGTCCTTGCTACGTTTCTGGACCTGGGAACATTACAGTTACGCTGCTGTCTGTGGAGGGTCAGAGAGCTCTCAGATTTTATCAAATATATCTTAATTTGTGTTCTGAAGATGAACGGAGGTCTAACGGGTTTGGAACAACAGGAGGGTGAGTAATTAATGACCGAATTTTCATTTTGGGGAGAACTAACCCTTTATCCGAGTGTGCATATTGTATTTTAAAGGTGGGATTTATTTTGATTTGTTTTGACATTTTCAGATGGACCTTTTCCCCGATGTGCAGGACGCATATGTAGCAGAATTGATAGAGAGAGGTGACTTGAAAGATTTAAATGTGTAAGCACAAACCTTTTTCTGCTCATTTCTTATTTTGTTTACATGTGATTTTATTTTTTTGTGAGACATTGTTTGGGTTCTTTATCACAGAATATGCAATCTATTGTTGGAAAACCCTGATTATCCGAGGAAAGCGAACTCAGTTTTGACACAAAGCAGTGTTCTCCTCGAGACGAATGATTCTGAGACGCAGGTTTGCACAATATTTTCATCAGATTCGTAGTTTATATGTGGTGTTGTTGTTACTATGAATGTATTAAATATAAACATCTAACTAATGTGGTATAATTTACTTACTTTTTCTCTGTTACGCAGGAAAGTGAAAATTATTTTGATTATTTCAAACTAAAGACTGTTGGCCCAGAGGTTGTCATTCAAGCTGCAGACATGCTGATGGGTGACTTCAGAATGTTGAGCTGTCAGGATATCAAATGGGCCCTGAATTGCCTCAAAGGACACTATGCAATCACCCGAAAGGTGAAAAATATTCTGTTTTCATTTAGTGTATTTTAAGGAAAATTGTGAATTATCTAAATATTGATTTGATTTCAACTAGGGCTGTCACACTTGTTATAGAAATTTTGGCTGGTGTGTTTAAGAAATAACTGCGATTATGACGATTAATTGTCTGTTTTAGGGCTTTGATGATTATGATGAATAATTGTCATACATTTTTATGTGCTACATTTAAATGTTACAAATGACTGTGATTAACAATCCTTTGGTTGTCATCTGCAGTGCGAGATGAATACACTTAATATTGAAGTAATTTATTGCATTTTGTAAATAACAGAAGCATTCACAATAAACTGGCTGTTTTTCAACTATTTAGTGTAAAGTTGCAGCCACGTTTACCGTTGCTCGGGAAAATTTTGTGAGCGAAATGGTTGCAATGAACGGTTTCGCCTGATAAACTTCAAGTGGCAGAGAAATTTTGTGTCAGGTTTAATTTTGGTGAACTGGACAGACACACAAGTGCGCAGTGCCAACCAATACCAATAGCACGAGGTGCCCATTCTCAGCGGGATTTGTATAACATTATACTTCAATGTTTAAAATCCATAAAAAAGAGACTTTAGACTTATTCATTTATTGTCATCGTAACAGATGTAAGAAAAAGTGATGATGACGTAGAAGATCTTGATGAAGATGTTTATTGCAGCATAGCAGTGACAAACTACATGTAGTACCTTGGGTTCAACAGAGTCAGAATGAACCCTGAACATCCTAAGTTCAAACCTTTAATACACTTACACTCTACTACCCTTAATTTAAAAGAAGTTCCTCCTGTCGTAACAGCTGTGCTCTGTGTGTTAATAAAGTTCTGACACCTAATTGTCTGGGATGGTTCCCGGTGTCCCACACCCGCTCTCATTCTACAGTTGGTCACCATTTGCTCAGGATGTGATCATCCCAAATGGTGCAGAAGCAACATAACTGCTGACTTTCATCTTCTCTATAATAATTAAGCCATTTTGGGAAATGGGCATGATCAAGCATCTGTTGTGGAGTGGAATCTGGGTTGGGCCATACTATAGTTTCTGACACAGAGTTACAACGAAATTCTCTATGACACAGTCCAGTTTGCAGCATATAAAAACAGCAATTCCAACAAACATTAAAACAACACATTTTCAATGAAAAAATGACAATAGGGTTCCATATATGACAACACAAGTAGACATAATAAATAAATTAAAAAAAAAAAATAGACTGCTGCTACTTGGAAAGTGCCAAGCTGCTGTGCGTCCACGTGTCACCATAATAGAGGCTGTATGAAAAGCAGTTGTTTAGGGTTGGTTAGTTTGCTAGTTAGTGGAATAGCTTTGGACATGTATTTCATGTCATTACTTTAGTATCATTCATATTTTGTCACATTCAGTCCAACTTTTTTTTTTATTTTTTTTTTTACCTGTTATATTTCACAGAGCAACTGCAAAAGTCACTCTCCAGATATTGGCATCAGCTATTGACAATCTCATATTGTATGACCACTAGTCATTTGTGTGGCATTAATCTTTCTGGTAACCTTTCAAGGCCTTATTCGAAGCCCTCAAGAAGTGGCAAGAGAACTCCACTGACCCCTCAGGGAAGAAGAAGAGAAGGAGAGAGCCAAATGAGCGCGCATTCATAGACTTCAAGTTTGAGCAGGGTGAGTACATATGTCTTTATTTTTTGTGTGCTTTTTGAACACAAAAAAAAACCAGGTAAACAGTGAAATGCTCATTGCATCTCGTTCGTTTCAGGTTCTTTTAAACTGGAGAGAAAGATGTACTTTCTGGAGAAGAATCGCAGATGGAGCCGCGGTAATGAGACTACACTGGAGCCGTCGCTCGTGAAAGAGCTGCAGTTCTACGAGCAGAAAGCCAAGGAAATGGCTGAGGTACTTTACATGGCTCACTTCTTCAATTTATTTCTAATGGTTCCTTCTGAAATAACCCAAAGAAATAGGGTTGTGGTGAAATGAGCTGACGGGGTGTTAATTATTGAAATAATTATGAGGGTATTTCTCCCACTTTCAGCATGAAGATTTCCTGTTGGCTTTGCAAGTGAATGAGGAGCAGTATCAAAAGGTGGGTGTGAAGATCCAGTTTATGTACTTTAAATGCTATTGTAAATGACACGTCAATCCACATCATGAGAAAAAACTTAAAGATTTAGAGTGAAAGTTATTTTGTCCCTTTTCACAGTTGTAAATTATTGTATAAAACAGACAGTTCCAGCTCTAAAATCAGGTTAGAGGGACCTCGCTCAGCCTTGTGATGTGTGGTAGATTGTAATACTGAACTTTGAGTTGACATTTTTGACCTGTGCTCTCAGGACGGGCAGTTGATTGAGTGTGGCTGCTGCTGTGGGGAGTTTGCCTTTGAGGAGATGACCCAGTGTACAGATGGCCATTTGTTCTGCAAGGAGTGTCTGGTGAAATACGCCCAGGAGGCAGTGTTCGGCTCAGGACGGGTAAGTCATCTGTTCACACTGTTCAGTCTCTGAGGTTACCTTATCTTTTGAATTGTATTACTAGAAACTGTGTGTGCGGTCATGACCATTATGATGTCACAATGTTTTCAGGCATTGTGCACAGTGTTCATGTTTTGTTCTCATGTTTTTAAAATTCCCATTTATTTTGGTTTCATTTTGCCCTGTGCTTTTTTAGGTGCTTCCCAATTTATCTCCCATCTGAGTTTCATTTTCATTCCAATAATCACAAACAAAAGATATACTGTTTATAGTCACCTTGATTTTTGCACAAAAATGGGATACGACAAGTTCTCAGAATAGCTCTGGCATCATTGGTTTGCAGGTGTTTAATATTTTATGTCTAATGGAGTGAAGTTCATACAGTGTGTTTAAACACATCCTCTACCATTCAAAAGTGTGTGGTCGGTAAGTGTAAGTGTGCGAAAGAAATGCTCACCAAGATGCATTTATTTGATCATTAATACAGTAAAAACAGGGAAAAAGTTGTACTGTAAAAACTATTACATTCGAAAATAACTGTTTTCTATTGTAATGTTATTTAAAGTTTAATTTATTTAATTTAGCAAAGCTAAATTTTCAGCAGCCATTACTTCAGCCTTCAGTGTCACATGATCCTTCAGAAATCATTCTAATATGATGATTTGCTGCTCAAGAAACATTTCATATTAATTATCAATGTTGAAAACACTAAATATTTTGGGGGAAACCATGATACATTTTTTTACAGATTCTTTGATGAATAGAAAAGAACAGAATTTATTTAAAATAGAATTTTTTGTAGCATTCTAAATGTCTTTACTGTCACTTTTGATCAATTTAATGCATCATTTAAAAAAAGGAATCTTACTGACCCCAAACCTTTTAACAGTAGTGTAGGTTCTCAACGCAAGCACTCATTGAATTTTACAGTTACAGTATATTTAGGTATTTTTGTTTTAGATGAATTAATAAGGGTTCTTTGTGTTTGTTTGCAGTCGGAGTTGAGTTGTATGGATGGGAGCTGCACCTGCTCATTCCCTACCAGTGAGCTGGAGAAGGTTTTACCTGAAAACATTCTGTGCAAATATTACGAGAGACAGGCAGAGGAGGCCGTAGCAGCCACCTGTGCTGATGAACTGGTCAGGTGAGTTAAACGTGTTGATAGACAGCTATATAACTTTTCTTTATCTGTGGAACATAGTAAGATATGTTTTGACGCCTGTTCAGATTGTTCATTTCCATACAAGGAAAGTTAATTGTAGCTAGAGCTGTCAAGCTCCAAAAAGGGCAAAAACGTAATCCACATCAAGTAGTCCATATAGTGCTTTATATTTCAACTTTTTGAAAGCCATGCGATAGAGAAACAGAATTCAAAAAATGTAAAATTGTACAAACTTGAGATTGAAATGATTCATCATTATAAATCCTAACAACACTATTTTTCCTCACTCTCTTTTCAAGGTGTCCATTTTGTAACTTCCCAGCACTGTTGGATAAAGACATTTCTCTGTTCAGTTGCCCAAATCCACGCTGCAGAAAGGTTAGTCCGTGTGCCTGGATACACTAGTGTGTGTGTGTGTAATTCAAGCATTGCATCTCTCGTGGCAGTGATCTCTTTATGAAAGTACTATCATGTTCTAGATCAGTTCTCTCTTCCTCTGTCCACTTCTATCTCTGAGCCCCACAGTTGTCACTTGGTGGCGCCATAGGCCCATGGAAAAGGTCAGCAAAGTCTGTGGTTTGCAGTCATAATGAACCATGCTAGAGTATGTGAAACTAATGGTATTTTTTCATTGGCAGGGTTTACTCTGCTGGAATCAGTCAGGTCAGGGTAAGAACAGAGACAGCCATTCATCTTGTCTGCTATAAATATTCAGCTCTCCGAACTCTAAACAGAGCTCAACCAGGGTCAGGGAAGTTCAGCAGAACTAGATGAATCAATATTCCCGGGATATTACTGCTTCATGATGTTTTGGAAATGATAACAGGGAAAATGTGGCTTATACCTTTGGGATATGAATCACAAATCACAACCTGTTGTGCTTTTGAGAAGTAAGGTTTCGGAAAACAGACTGAATTGTATCAAGTGTTTGTTACAAGCAGCTGCTGAAAGGAGATACTAACTTAACTATATTTTTCAGTAGTGTCATAGTAGCTTAGCTGTTTTTAAAATGATAAACTTTTCCAGTAATAACCTTCTTTTTCCAACAGCTGAAAAATGATTCACTGGTCTGTGTTTAGTAAATAGTGTGTAATAGTAAATTAATATGCTAAATGTTGCTGTTTATCACTAAGTTTTTGACTTTGTTAAATAAATTAGGGTGTGTTCTAGTTTTTCTAGTTGTTTTTATGTTTAAGTTTCATGGAACATAAAAAGAAGAATGGTCAGCATTGTTCCAGGGTTTCCTTTGTCATAGAAAACCTGGGAATATTAGGGATTTTTTTAGTGTTCTGGAAAAGTCATTAAACTTACTGAAATCTTAAGTCATGGTAAAGTCATGTAAAATGGTCCCCAGATGCCTTGTTGAGAACCACTGCTATAGCGTGAGGCAAAGCTTTCCTATTTGGGTAAATATAACGACCAAAGTGATGCTTTCAAACTAGCAAAGAAATAATAATTATGCATTAAATTTTACAAAAGTAGCAATAAAGACATGAATAATATTACAAAACATTTAGGAAGTTACAAAACAAAAACAAAAAAAGTAAATGCTGTTCTTTTGAACTTTTTAATCAAAGAATGCCGAAAAAATTGTTTCATGGTTTCCACAAAAATATTAAGTAGTTTTCAGCATTTATAATGTTTTTTGAGCAGCAAATTAGCATATTAGTATGATTTCTGAAGGATCGTGTGATACTGAAGACTGGAGTAATTATGCTGAACATACAAAAATAAGCTTTGCCATCACAAGAAAAATAAATTTTTTTTGATATAAGATGATTATTAGAAGTCATGAAAAATATTGGTCAAAAGTTGCCATTAATAAAAAAAAAAAAAAAAAAAAAGTATATTTGAGACAGGGGATGTCCCCTTAGGTAGGTTTAATATTGTCACCAACTTTTTGTTAGTAGCTTGTAGTATTTCCAAGAGTAGTTTGTAGCTTGACAAGTTTCATGGTAGCTTCTCCAACACTGGTCACAAGTACATTTGTGACCCTCGACCACAAAACCAGTCTTAAGTCTCTGGGGTATATTTGTAGCAATAACCAAAAATACACTGTATGGGTCAAAATGATTGATTTTTCTTTTATGCCAAAAATCATTAGTATATTAAGTAAAGATCATATTACATGAAGATATTTTGTAAATTAACTACTGTAAATATATCAAAACGTTGTTTTTGATTAGTAATATGCAATGCTAAGAATTCATTTGGACAACTTTAAAGGCGATTTTCTCAATATTTAGATTTTTTTGCATCCTCAGATTCCAGATTTTAAAATAGTTGTATCTCGGCCAAATTTTGTCCTATCATAACAAACCATACATCAATGGAAAGCTTATTTATTCAGCTTTTTCAGATAATGTATAAATCTCAATTTTGAAAAATTCATACTTAAGGCTGATTTTGTGGTCCAGGGTCACATTTGATGTTTTGTCTTGAGTCTTATCAGTGTTGGGCTGTGAGGAATGTATCAGGCAGTGCCAGGACACAGAGAGCTGTCAGTCCGTCTGTGTGTTAGTGGATTTCAGCTGGCAGGCGGAACATGTCAAGGACTCTGAACTCACAGCTACTTTCTCAACAGGCCTGAGAGGAATGCTAGAGCCGCCTGCAGTTTGTCAGGGCTATCTTTCCATTCATCTGTCATCCTCCATTTCTCTCTGTCTATCTCTGTTTGTCCCTCCATCACTTTTAAAGTAATAAACGGATGTGGGAGGGCTGTGATCGTGAGTGCCTTTCAAACATCGTAAAAGCTGAGAGTGTATGTACACATACATTGTAATTTAATGTAAAGTATGTTTTGAGTTCCTGTCATTTTGAAGCAGACCATTTCCCACATCACTTTGAGTCTTGTAGTGTCAGGAGAAAAGGTTTCTTGTAAATTTGCTTGATATTCGCAAACAGTTGAGTATTTAGTATGTTTTTTTTTTTTTTTTGTTTTGTGGTTAGGAGTTGACCTGAAGGCCCCTTACTGTCAAACACAATATTCAAAGGCCCCCATAATGGCTAAAATATTTCTGCTGTAATTATGACAATGCTGCTTGTTTTTTATTAACAGAAACTGAGTGTTGATAAATTTATATATAAACATTTTTTTTTCCCTACAATATTCTGTATTTTCTTATTACTGAGGGAAACAGTTGCTTTTGTGTGTATCTCTAGCATTTCAATTAAGATAGTGGTCTCTGGCTCCCTGGTTGTGTGTGGTCGAACATTGTATTTGTGTTTGTAATTTTTTGTGTGTATGTAAGTGGAATAATGGAACATGGACCATTGAATTATTGAAAATTAGTGCATACCAGAGATGTAATGGTACATTTAGTTAATTTATTACTAATCGTTAAGTGGTCTACAATTATTCTCTATATATCTTTGACTATTGTCTGGACTAGTCTTACTGATGTGAAAGGGCAGATGATGGTAGGCGTTTCCCTTTTAATATCCTATGTGTAATTATGTGTGAATGTAACAGTACTTTTGTGTTTTCGGTCATATACCTGTTGTCCACTTGGTGGCGCTCTTGTTCTATGATGCCAGAGAAGTTTTATTCCGCCACACATCTGCTGCTGATTACAGGCTAAACCACGCCTTACACTTCTGCAGCAGCTCACAGCAGGATGGGAAAGGGGGGCGCGGGAAACTGCTCAAACGGCCGCGTCTTTGGCCTTCCTCTCGGCACAGCCGATAGATTAAGTGTGCCATCAGGCAGGACCTCCATTTTCTCCTCCTATCTGTCTTCCTCCTGGTGCAGTCACAGGACTGGACAGGGGGAAATTGAGAACGGTTGTGTGGTTTGATTTCATAATGTGACCCACTTTCATTTCCTCTTTCTGGCTCTCAGCATGGCATTCCTATTGAGATGGAGAACTGGGCTCTCGTGCACAGAAGTGCTTGACTTGGCCGGCATTATGAGGACTTTTCCAAAGCCCTGCTTCTAGGGAACAAGTTGCTTGGGTAGATTATCTGCATAAAATGGCAACCACCTGATAAATGGTCAATTATAGTAAAATGTGTACAGTGCTGTGGCTTAGTGGTTAACATATGTGCTGGTCACTTAAAGGATGTAAGTTTCAAAGGGTTGGTCTATGAACCTTCACCTTTGTATGTCAATAAAACACCAGTCACAAAAACATTAATTAATATCCTTGACCCACTAGGTAAAATATTTATAAATGTGCAAAGTTTTAGGCATGATCCGTGTCCAAAATTTGTGATCTAGAAATGGTGAATGGTCTTAAATATCTCGTTTTACATTTTCCTTTTGTTTGTTTTGAATTTTCTCCAGAAGTCCATTTGGCGGAACATTACAGTTCTGTAGAAATAGACACTTCTGTTTTCCCCTTAATTAAAAGTCATTGTTGTTGTTCTTAGTAGACGGTTTCGCATCACGTTCATCATTGAGTCATACTATTGTTATTATTGTTAAGGTTCGCTAACAATAGCAAAATTACAGTGAAAATTTAGGCCAAATTTGTCAGTACTGTACGAAACACAGCTGAGGCAGAAGTAGGGGTTGCAAAGGGGTGGAAACTTTCCATGGGAACTTCACCTGGGGAACTTTGGAAATATTCCAAGTTTGAAACTTACCAGGAATTTATGGGAATTTACGGGAATTTTGGGGAATTTATGGGAATTAATTGGAAATTTGGGGAAATTTATAAAACTTTATCATATACAAACATAAATATAAACATTTTTTGATCATAGGTTCACATGCATGCAAACTATTACAAATTTTAAAAATGACATTTTTTGGATTTTTTGAGGGGAATCTATGATGCTTTTTTCAAGATTTATTGATGAATAAAAACTTATGAACAGTTTATTCAAAATAGAAATCTTTTCTAACAATATGTCTTTGCTACTACTTTTTTTATTAATTTAACACATCCTTGTTGAATAAAAGTATTAATTTATTTAAAAAAAGAGAAAAGATACTGACCCCAAACTTTTGAATGGTAGTGTATTGTTAAAAAAGGATTTCTATTTTAAATAATTTTTTTGTTGTTGTTGTTTTTTAACTCTTTATTCATCAAAGAATCCTGAAAAAAAAATCACAGGTAATAATAATAATAATAATAAATATTAAGCAGCACAACTGTTTCCAAAATTGATAATAAATAAGTATATTAGAATGATGTCTGAAGGATCATGTGACACTGAAGACTGGAATAATGATTTTCAAAATTCAGCTTTGCATCACAGAAATACATTATATTTTAAAGTATATTACAACAGAAAACCATTATTTTAAAATGTAATACCGGCAATACTGCACAATATTACTCTTTTTTTCTGTATTTTTGATCAAATAAATGAAGGCTTGATGAGCAAAAGATATGCAATGTTTAAAAACATTAAAAATAGTAATGTATCCAAACTTTTGACCAGTACTGCACTTCTGTATGATAACAGAAAACTTGCTAGCAGAAGGAGCATCACAGCTTGAGCTATATAGCACATACCTCATAAACTGTCTAGCTACTGTATAAACACTTTTTGGTATTTACTAGTTAAACGTGAATCCCATAGATCAAATATATTTAGAATATCAAAACTTAGATGTAGTCTTTGGGCTCAAATGCAGAAAGTGCGGCCTCAGAGAAAATGGAGGGGAATCCCCCTCTTAGGTGACTAGAGGGGATTGTGTGTGGGGGAGGGTCATTTTTAGACTTTTGTTTTATCATCTCACCTAAATGTTTGTTCAGTCAGTGTATTTGTTTTTTACTATGATATAGCTTAATTTAGTTGCACAGTATATTACACACAGCACAAGGAAGTTTTAAACATTTTTTTGTAATATTTATGTAATTTATATGAATACTTACCAAGATGGATATTTTGATATTTCGTGTGCAGGATTTAAGAACTGTAATGGTAGATAAGCACAGTGCATGTAGGGGGTGTGGTCTCAATAGCCCTGCAGTAAGCAGTGTGCTGTGTGCGGCTGAGCAATGTGTAGAGTAGAAATTAAACTGAAATTGCATTAAATCTGGTTCTTTTAACCAAGATTATGCTGCAAGATTTTGTTCTCAACTACATTTAAGTTCCCAGTTCCTGCAATTTTGCAAATTTCCAGTTTATTCCCATTAATTCACGTTAATTCCCATATATTCCCATATATTCCCGTTAATTTCTATGGAAAGTTTCCAGTCTTGAAAATTCCCGGAATTTTGCAACACTAATTAGAAGTCACTTTCAAACCAAGCAGCTTTTTGTTGGTTCACTCTCAGAAAAAAAGGTACAAAAGCTGTCACTGGGGCAGTACCTTTTTAAAAGGTACACCTTTGTACCTTACTTACCCCTAAAGGTACATATTATAACTAAAGTGTACATATTAGTACCTAAGTGGAATATATTAGTACTTTTTGAAAAGGTAGCAAGTTTGTGTGATGGACTTCAACCCATTGTGAAAGTAGGTGCCGATAAAACCACGTGTGGGAAGCGTGCCAACATACAGAGCTGTTGTGCTATAGGCATCCCAAGTTCGAGGACCTTTCCCAGTCCTCCCCCCCCCCTCTCTCTACCACTTCGGTTCCTGTGAGCTCCAGACTATCCTGTCATAATAAAGGCAAAAACACCAAGAATAAAAAAAAAAAAAAACATTGTGAAATCTGCATGGGGAAATCTCTCCAAAAACCTTTGCGCAAAATTCCCAATTACATGCATACTTATTAAAATGACTGGACGACTTCATGTTTGTTACAGTTCCATATAATGTTACTGGCCCCAAATTCTACCATTTCAAAAAAAAAAAAAAAAAATTGATGAACCTCTATTCTAAATATTGTGGGTGACATCTTCCCATTTCTGATCATTGTGTATGGAGATTTTTGCAGCTGTCTAGCCCACATTTGTCCATGGTAAGAACAGTCGTCTGTGGAAAACTCTGGAATCCCAGTGCCCCATTAGTGACTTCAGTGCTCATGTTTCAGCACAAGTTTTTTTTCCTCCTGTCTTTTTCCTGTCTGATGTCCCATTTGTCTGTGGTGACGTGTGCCCTCAAGTTCCTGTCTTTAGTGGTGAGGAGACGTCCTCTCCTCTGCCCTTCTCTTCACTCTTTTCCCTTGGTGAGGAAGTTGTATAACTGACACACTTTCCCCTCTCCACTGCCTCTGTGGCCCCACCCCTTGTTGTGGATCAAGGACTTTCATTGGCTAGACCCAAATCCTTCAAATTTGAAATGTGGTACAGTTCATATTTGACCCAGATTTTTTCTTAGGTTTGTACATTTCAAAAAATGCTGTTTTTCTCAAAGTGATTGGATGCGTTAGTTGTGGTTTTCACATGAAGATCTGCCAGCATTCCCTACTCTTTGGCTCAATTGAGTTGCTTTTGTTTGCACTGTTTATTTTCCATGTATCCGTGATTTTTCTGAGATTTGCCTTGATAGACAGCAGCAGCTGCAGCAGCATGCAAGTCCAAGATTTTTCAATAGTGCCATATTTAAGTATATATACTGTAACTTTCATTTAATCTATCGTCCTCTACCATTCAAAAGTTTGGGCTTGGTAAAATTTGTTGCTAAGTTTCTTCTGCTCACCAAGGCTGCATTTAATTGATCAAAAATACAGTAAAACGTTAATGTAAAAAAATTATAATTATAATTTTAAATAACTTTTCCATTTTAACATATTTTCCAATTATTTATGCCAAATTACTCACAAATCATTACTCCAGGCTTTAGTGTCACATGATCCTTCAGAAATCATTCTAATATGCTGATTTGCTGCTCAACAAACATTTCTTATCATTATCAGAGTTGAAAACAGTTGTGCTGCCTAGTATTTTTATGGTAACCGTGATGCATTTTAAACATTGCAACATTATAAATGTCAGTTTTGATTCAGTGCATCATTGCTTGTTGCTATTCCTTTCTTGTACAATAGTATATATATTACATTGGAATGTTATATATATATATATATATATATATTAGGAACCATATCTGGTTCAGACATGCTGCATACTCAACTGTCGATGAGTTTTATAGGGAGCCGTGTTTGTTCAGCCCTGCCTCACAGCACTTATCATGAGCCAAACCCTAAAATCTTGAGTGTTTCATCAAAACTGCTTTTGTGTTCTATCTTTATGATATGTAGCCTAGGCTTAGAGATGTTTGTGTGTGCTAGCACACGCTGTGGGTGTGTTGCTCTCTCCCTGAGGCTCATTCAGGCCAGTGCTTCTCCAGAACAAGCAGCCCCCCAATCAGATGCTCAGCAAATCTCCTCTTCTGCCTTATAAGGCCTGTTGCTGCTGCACGGCTGTTCAGGAGAGAAGCAGTGAGCTTATTCACAATGTGCCTCAACAGATGTTGCAACAGTTCACACTTTGTACTAGTGTATGCTGCTTTATTTTGGAGAACTAGGGATGTGCAGCGGAATGTGTCATGGTATATCATAATATTGTTTATTTCCATTGATTATTACCTTTGCGATTATTAGAATTTACAATAAAATGCTTATTTTCATGCTCCTGTTTTATTATAATCACTGAGCACACAGGTTCATGTGACAATTTGAGTACCAGGTTTTATTGCAAACTAACAGATTGTCCTAACCAAGTTTAGTCAAGCCATTTAAAAGGATATTGTCATCATTTACTCACCCTCATGTCATTCTAAACCTGTATGAGTTTCTTTCTTCTGTGGAGCATAAAAGAAAATGTTTTAAGAGTTCAGTCTTTAAAAGTCAATAGTCACCAAAAGTGTTTGGTTACCAAAATTCTTCAAAATATCCTTTTTTGTTTCACAGATGAGAGCAAGTAAGGGATTTGTTTGCGGATGCTCTCGTGTAATCAATTGAACTGTCTAGACCGGAGAATAAATCCATGTTTATGTCTTATTGATTATAATGGAAGCATTTTAGTTTTGTTAAATCTCTCACTCGCTCATTAGAACAGGCCTATTGACTATTTTAGATGGCTCTGTTTTGTCATTACATTCATATGCATGGCATGTTTATGATTGCATACAATTGTCAACCACTGCAAAAAACAAAAAAGAAAAAAAACCAATGAATGCTGGTGGCTTTTCCAACTGAGGGGCATATAAAAGCTGAGTCCAACAGATGAATGGACTAAATTTACACAAAAATATGTTCAGTCAAGATAAAACTAGCGTGACTACCTAGAGCTGTGGTTTCGGGTTATAAGGTTTCAGTTTAAATGAGAGGTATGGACGCAGCGATTAACAGGAAAAGAAGGGGTAGTTTTGGTGAATCAGATTTATGTTACAAGAATATGTGGCGTGACCACAGTTGTCACCTTGGGCTTGTTTTGTTGAGATAAAGACTTGCCGTTAAAGCCGTTTTCCTCTTGTCACATAAGCTGTTTTTCCAGTTTGTTGTGGTACTTTGATCGCTATGCTAGACGTCAACCATTTTCTATCTTTATTGCACAAAACAGACCCTTATGCAGGTGCAGACGAACGCTACATGCATCCTGTGTGGTTAGAAGGTTCCTGTGGCTCATGTGAAACAGTATTTTAGTGATAAATGACATCTGCAAAGTCACTTTTCTTCACCCCATACTGTACGCTTAGTACTGTGATTCATGGCATTTTAGCCTGTCTGATGTCTTTCTTGGCAAGAGAACTTTTTTTGTTCAGTTCTGTGGTACTTTTTGCTAAAAGGGTGAGATGACAGCTTGGAGATCATGAAAGAATAATGTTAACGGGGCTGTAAATTTCTTTGGTTGCTCATAAGCTCCATAAATCATACACTTACTTTGAAGGAATCTGCAGTGTTTGCCAACACCGATAAGAACTGTTGCATAACAGGGGCGACCTGTGTGAATCTGAGACTGACTCCGCCCCGTTTCCAGAGCGTGTGCCCTGCTGATCAGGAAGTGTCAGCCTGGCCTTGCAAGGTATACTTTGTACCAGGAAGTGATGTTTAAAGTGGTGATGTCAGTGTGATGTCACCACTGTATTTTTAGTGGTGTATATAAACAGAGGTACCAGTGTGTGTTCACACTCCTGACTGTGAGAGTCACCTAACCTGAGAGCCGCAGTCACTTCCTTTTAACTCCTTTTGTCTGTGCGCATACAAACACACTGTTCAGTGATATAAACTCTTGTTAAGGCATGAAGTTACCAAAAAGTAGATTAAAGCTGCCTTAAAACTGTGCGTGCATGTAATATGTTATATATGAGTTACATTAAGAACATGTCTCTGAAATGGTTTTCAAAACTGTCCTGGAGCATCCCAGCACTGTCTCCCCCATCTAACACACCCGATTCAACTCGTCAGCACATTAGTAGAGACTGAAATGGGTCAGAAAAGGTGATGAGAGGTGAGAGAAAATACGATGGGTGTCAGAACCGCGTCACGTTCAGCAGCGACAGCTCTTAAAGAAATAGCAGCCAAAACAACCTTATAACCAGCTGCTGCTGTGACTGTTCATCAAGAATAAAAGAAAAAAAAGAGAAAATCAATAACTTTTATATAGCTGTAAGTATTTATCTGTATTTAGTTTAGAATTTAGTGTTTGATAACTTTGTTCAATTTCTGTGTATTTCTGCTGAGGGGCACAGGTAGCCTAGCTAAATATAACATTTATTATAATGGGTTTATGTGAAGACTGTTTTAAGTTCGCTTAAATTAGAAGTTATTTTTAAAGTCTAATAAATGTTAAAATTGATAGCTTTTAATTATAATATAGTCAATGGTTAAATATTAAGGGAAAATTAGGGGAAATTTTTCATAGGGAAATCAGTAGCCTATTACTTGGTATCAGTGATACTGGCCTTCAGTCATAAAAAAAAAAAAAAGATGCCATTAAACAAATATTAAAAATGTTGTTTGTAAATTATTTGAAGATTGAATGTGAAATTATTGCAATATAAAAGTATATTTAAAAACTTTAATGTTAGGTGGGATTAATCGTGATTAATTTCAGAAAAATGTGCGATTATTTTTTTTTTTAATCGATTGACAGGACTAATATATATTAGTCCTATCAATATATATATTGGTACTTCTGAATGGATTGAGACTGGCATTTAGCGCATTTGAAGTGGAAGTACTTGATAAACATATACTATGTGTGGAGAGCATTCACTCAGTATCATTATCTCATTTTTGACCAAGATGGCTTTTAGAGGCTTTTGCATTGGAACTCTTCATATATATAGTTATATTAGCTAGACGAAATTAGCTCTAGATAGGAGCATTTTGAATATAGGCATTATATTACATATTCATTATATTTTACTTTTATCCTTAGATTTATACTTAGTTTATTTACTTCATTTTTTTAACGTATGTTTGAATAAATCTGTCATGAAAATAAGTTTTTATTACAGCCACCATTTAAACGTTTATATTTTAACAATGAATTGGAGTAGGAACATTTATCATAAAAGCTGATATAACCTACCTTATGTTCAATTTAAATGTTTATATGCAACTTGTTTTGAGTGTTAATTATTAAATAAACAAGATTTAACTAATTTATCAAACTTTTTTCAGCTAAATAAAAAAAAATTTTTTTTTTTTTGGTACATTACTAGGTATTATGGCTTAAATGTGTTTCTAGTAAATAATTTTAATTATTATTAAATGTGATTTAAATAATTGATTATTCTAGAAAATAACTTAATGAAATATTTTTATGACCAAACATAAGAAATTGGTATTGTTGTGGTCTAGTCTGACCATGATCTATTTCAAATATGAGAATGAAATCTGTAAAATGAAATATTTTTATCAGTTAAATGGTGTTGTCCCTCCCATGCTATGCTGATGTGCTCCACTAGGGGGCAGTACATTACTGCGGTACTATAGGTCACAGCTCCTCATGCTTCACGCCTCGTGGCTGTTGTCTGGCCTGATCTTTGCATCAATCACCATTTCCACTATAGTTTCTGGTACAGCTTTTTCACAACAATACTGATGAATGATGATTTATGTTTTTACAGCATGCAGCCTGAGGCTCTATTTCATAAATATATTTCTGAGGAAGCCACTTTGCTAGTGTAGTTCATCATGTAGGTACGTTTGCCACTTAAGATGACACCCGGGGGCAGGAGCAATTGTTCTGAGGGCTTCTGCATCACACTAAGCTGTCATTTATCATCTGTCACTGTCATTAATATTCAGCTTTATCTTTAATTATTTATGCTAATGGTATTTACCATGGGGACTGTTAGCTGTCAACAATGGGTTACAGGATTAGAGAGCTCTCAGTGGATAGTGGCCACATCTGCTGCTTCTCCATCACTGGATGAAATGGCTAATACTTATTTTGAAAATACATGCAGCTTGGCTATTTTGGAAATATTCTACTTGGCAACAGTCTTTAACGGACTGTCAAATGTGATGAAGCACCATAGCAGATGTAGAAGTGTCAAGTACACCCTAATTTAATAGCAGTTGTGTGGCTGTGAAATGCGTAGGCGTTTACATGGTCTTCATGCGCTGAATGTAGAGGTTTTGCTGCATGTTGCACTCAGATGTCATTTCCAGTCAGCTGAAAGGCAAAGCTTTGTGGGCAGGCATGGCTAAAATGGAACAGATGAAAATGTTGTTACTAGGCAACCAGACAGATGACGAATCACATCCAGAGTGGAGGGCAGAGAGCTGTTCACCCTCAGTCTGCGCTAGCTGCTTTCTGCTATTTTTTAAAAGAAAACAGCTATACCAGACAGTTTAGGTTAGTTTATTATCATTATTTATAATTCTAATTAACAATTCTGTAGCCTTTTGCTGTAGACAGTCATATTTTGGGCCCTGGTCATTCCTTTATTAGTGTTGTTTGCAAAGGCAAGCTATTGGTCATACTTGTATTTAGGGATGTGAATAAACCGGGCGCCGCAGAATTGGCTGCCCACTGCTCCAGGTGTATGTTCACTATTGTGTGTGTGTGCACTTGGATGGGTTAAATGCAGAGCACAAATTCCGAGTATGGGTCACCATACTTGGCCACACACCACTTCCCTTTCCCCCCTTTCCTTTAAACGTCTAACCTATTATACTTATTAAACCTCTAACTTATTATACTCTATTAGACTAACAGGCACGTAACACTTGTTTATGTTTGGGCTCATGATTAATTACTCAAATCATGCTGTTTGTAATGGAAACAGACTTACTATTTTTACTTCTTGGACCATAAAATGACCAAAAATTCACATAGAATTGAATTAAAAGAGGTAAGTGCCTCATATCAAGGGAACCAAATATCAAATGGGAAGTGGCCTTGTTTAACTTCTAGATGCCCCAAATATGATCATCCTATTGCGAAGAACTCCTATCCAAAAATGTAAAAACCGCTATATAGTTTCATGTATAAACACCAAGTTTATACAGTTGAAAATTATTATAAATGTGTAGATTTTATTTGGAAAATAGTTTCTATCAAATTACACTATTATATTTTTTCCGAATCACTGTAATACTGTACTATTTAATTATTCATTTATTTAAATCAGTTTTCAATTTTTGCAGTTAGCACACATCTTTTCTTCTCTACCTGTTATATATGACCCTACTGACCCAATGGACATTTCACTGTCCAGTGGTCGCACCTTAATTGAACAATTTCTAATATTGCTACACACACACTAAGATTTGAGACCAGTAGCACCAGCAGTAGCTTGAGCTGGGATGCAGTTGCAAATTCCTTTTCATTAACACAAACAGTAACATCTGTAAAAATTTTAACCTCGTTTTTAAAGGGTAAAATTTGAATATTCTTATTGAGGTAGAACTTTAATTAAAATTCACCTTTGGTCTTCCATAGTGTCATATATTTAGATCATGATAACTACAGGTAAAACTATACAAGGCACCACCATTTTAAAAAAATAACAAATATGGTTTCTATGCTATCTAAAATGGCACTATGGCGTTTAGTTATTTCAGTGTCAGTATTGTAGAGAATATCAGCACTGTTTCATCTGGCTTTAAACTAGTTAAAATCAGGGCGACATTTGTGGTGTGTGTGTGTCGGAGACCTCTGTGCCGAACTAACGCAATTTACTGGATCTTGCAGCAGTGTTTAGTAGTCACGTGATCGAGACCAATCAGCGAGTAAACACATTTGTTCTGAGCTCATGCAGCACTGTCTTTTGTGCCGAGCTAATAACAGTCCGTGTAGCTCGCTTCAAACACGTAGCACTGTTCTGCTTTTTGGTGCATTTAAGAATTAAGAATAGCAATATAGCATCATACAACACAGAGAAAATCACACATTCACATCACATCATTCTACCATCTGGCATGCTAGCAATGCTGCATTTGTTTATTTATTATTATATTTTCTGATTGATGTATGTGCGGTTATGTTTTGTACAATAAAACTGGTTACCAATAGGATGTATTTACATTGTGATTAACTCCAGAAGGGTCATATTAACAATACTAGTGCATTATGCATGGGGTAGGAAGCAATATGCACCTCTGAAACAATGCTGGGAACACCGACTCCTTCCGTATGCATAAACAGAGGTGACTGAGCAACAGAAACTTGACCTTTTTTCCCACTGTATGAATGAAATGTAGTCCAGGTGTTTCTCTTTCCCCTGTGCATGTCAATTGTGATCAATAACACAGATGCTTATTTGTGTCCCCTTCCTCAGGAGAGTTGCAGGAAGTGTCATGTGGTGTGGAAGGAGCACGCAGGAAAGACCTGCGAGCAGGTGCTGGAGAGGGACGAGATCCGGCTACGGGTGGCCTTGTAAGTGCCCTACTGAAAACTCTTAGCTTGTTAATAATTCATCCGTGCACTATTGAGGGTACTCGATAGTGTAGCGAACCACCTGGGAGATCATTAGCATCCCTGATGCTGAGTCAGCTGTTTCCCCAGGCCATTCTCACGGCACGCTAAAACACTCGCTGTATTTGATGGATTCCCTTGAGTGTTATGTTTGCAAATACACATTATGCAGAGCTGCCCCTTTGTGCAGCAGGCGTTCATGAGGAAGTGTACTGGAGCATGGGTGTCTGTGTAAACTGATACAGTGTGAAAGCAGCCTATCACTACTGCTCAGTCTCTGGACTGGACAGGATGTGCTCACCGGACTTCTTTCCTGTCATACACATGCATCAAAGACTGTGTATCCTGTTTACCCTGAACCTTTTCTGTTGCTTACATTTATAGAGACAGGAAAGTGACCCTGACTAGGCGATTGAGTCAAATATGGTGTCACAAAGGCAGATTGTGTTTTCACATTGATGTGATACAGCAAGATAATATGTCTCAATACCAGTGTGCTTTCTATATGTTAAATAGCCCAAAATAACTGACGCTAAAATGAACATATTGGCTTTGTTCCAATAGCCAGTGAACTGCAGCTACCTAATAAGATAGCATCCTAATTGAAATGAAACCTATTAAACTCTTTTGGTTTGATGTTAGCATGTTGCTAAGCTAATGATGTGGTACTCTTTAAAAACATGAAAAAAATATATCACACAAATTTTAGGTAAAATAGTCCATTTTCAATATCGTATTTTTATATTTTGAATGAAATACAACTCTGTTTGGCACATTTCTCAGTAACACTTTACAATACATGAACATGAGCTAGAAATGAAAAATTCTAAAGCATTTTTCAATCTTGGTTAATGTTTATTTCAGAATTTGCTAATACATTATTAAATTAAAAAGTTCTGTTAATATTATTTAATGGAACTGAGCTAACATGAATTAACAATGAGCAGTTTTTATTAACTAACTTTATCAAACTGATGTTATACTGTAACTGTATTGCTCATTGCAGCTCAAAACATTAACTGTTGTATTGCATATAACTTATTGTAAAGCGTTATCCATTTCTTTAATTTTTTTTCTTACAATTTTTTTGGCAGATTTAAACTTTCATTGCTTTTTTTTTTTTTTCCGCTAAGCTTTAAGACTATTTTTTAATTGTAAGTACTTCTGTTTGGGCATTAACTGTTGTAAGCAAGACTTTTATTTTGAAAGCTTTCTCCATCTTCATTAGTTTACTGTCTTGTTTAGCAGTTCTGTCTATTAATGCAAATGTCTATTACTAGAAGGGCTATAATGCTGTTTTTAATGTACTGTCAGCATCCAGAAAATATTTGTCATTAATGTCAAAGACTTAATTCCGCAAACTTCTGCTAAAACAGCTATTAGATCTTCTGAGGTTTGCATTGTATCCTTAATAAAAATGCACATAGTCTTTAAACTGAAACCAAATGTCATTTGTTTCATGGCCAGTGAGGAAAAGATGACCGCTGCCCGTGTCAGGAAGTGCCACAAGTGTGCCACAGGTCTGGTGAAGTCGGAGGGCTGCAACCGGATGTCGTGTCGCTGCGGCGCCTTCATGTGCTACCTCTGCCGGGAGCCAATTAACGGCTACAACCACTTCTGCCAGCACGCTCGCTCGCCTGGTGCCCCCTGCCGACACTGCAAGAGGTGCTCGCTGTGGACAGACCCCACGGTAAATGATGAGACACTACACTTCTTTTGTTTTAAGAGAGGCTGCTTTCATGCTCAACGTTAGCGTGCGATCATCCTTGAAAAGCAGCGAACACCTTTACTTTCTATACATCTACTTGGCTTACAACAGGTTTAGTCCTCCAGGTTTGGTGTAAAGCATGCTCAAGCCTTTTGTTCACTAACCTGAGGGTATTTGTGCTCAGTTGAACACTCCTGTTACATGACATACTTGCTGCTGCTACTTTTTGACCCTCGTTTTGGAATGTGTTTGGAGCTGTTAATTAATTTAAATGACATGATTTCCATTTGCATTCTTGCTTTTATTTTAAATCTTAAATATGAATTTTTTACTTTTTTAATTTGTTTTACTTTATTTGTTTTAATAATTAAGCGACAAAAGCATTAAAAACATTACATTTACAATTTAATTGCATTATTTTTTGAGAGAATAAATTGCAATACTTTAACCAGTTAAATGGACAGCCCCAACCTGTGTTGCATTGATAGATTATTTGTAATAAGAGTGATTCAGTCTTAGGATAAACACCAGGTGATATATGGTGTAATGGCTTTGTGTTGGTTTTGTATACAGGACTCTTTGAGAGTATAACATACGAGAGGTACTTGAGTGGAGCATACTGCGTCTCATGCGTGTTGATGGATTAAGAGTTCTGAGAGGACTCTACTGCAGGAATACTGCAGCTACCACAGTCAACCGTCATGCATTAGCCACATATTATATAATAGCACTAGACTAAAGCACAAAGTGCTCATTCATTATTCACAACATGCTGTTAATTTTTCCATTTATTAATCATAAATGGTTGTTATAGATACCTTCTTGGTAGATGGGTAAATTACACAAATATTATATTAGATTTTAATGATGGAAATCATCTACTTATCCTCATTTAGCATATACTTTTTATTAATTTTAAAAGTTATCTAGCAGAATGTTCCTCTTTTTTTTTACACCCTAGATTTAAACTCTAATTCATGTTTGTAATTTATGTATTATGAATTGAGGTCACCTATAAGTACTCCACATTGAGGCTGCTTGTTTATGACAGAAATTGTAATCAAGATTATTTTGGGCAGTATCTATTATTTATTGTTTTGGAAACATCATTCATTTATATACTAAAAATTAACCTTTTAACAGTGGATTTTAAATGTAATTCAACTGAAAAACAAAATGTGTGTGTGTGTGTGTGTGTCTGTCTGTCTGTCTGTATATGTATACACTCCCTGACAAAAGTCTTGTCGCCTATCCAAGTTGTAGGAACAACAAATAATAACTTGACTTCTAGTTGATCATTTGGAATCAGAAGTGGCTTATATGAAAGGCAAAGGCCTCTAGATTACGCTTATTTTACCAAAATAAAATCTTATCATGCCTTGATTTTTAATTATTTAATTAGGACAGAAAGGTCAGACTTTGCTTAGACAAAAGTCTTGTCACATCTTTAAAGGATTCAACCAATCACAGATTAGAGCGTCACCTGTGACAAATACTGTAATTAACACATTCCCAGGTGTGTAGAAGAACCCCAGCACACCCAACCTTCATTTGAAATGGATCCTGACCTCTGACAGCATGCCAGAGATTCAACCACAGACCAAAGTGCTGATCATCAAGAGCCTGAAGACCAAGTCTCCTGCTGAGGTGGCAGACATCTTTAATGTATCTAAACGTCAAGTGGAGAGGATAAGAAAAAGATTTGAAGAAACTGGTGAAGTTCATGACAGGCCCAGGTCAGGCAGACCCTGTAAGACAACTGTTCGAGAGGACCGTTTGTTGGTTCGACAGTCCAGGGCCAGCCCTTTTTCAACTGCAGCAGAGCTATATAACAACTGGTCACCAGAAACCCCTGTATCTACAAGAACAGTTTGTCGAATTCTCTCACGCAGTGGTCTCAATGGCTGAATTAGTGCTCAGAAACCAGCATTAAACAGAAGACAACTAAAAAATCGTGTTGCATTTGCCAAGGCCCACAGCTTGCAGGAAGAATGGACTGTGGAAAAGTGGCAGAAGGTTGATTTTTCCGATGAATCATCTATTGAACTGCATCCCAATCGTCGCAAATACTGCAGAAGGAACCCGCCTGGACCCAAGATTCACACAGAAAACAGTCAAGTTCGGTGGAGGAAAAATCATGGTTTGGGGTTACATTCAGTATGGGGGCGTGCGAGAGATCTGCACAGTGGTTGGCAACATCAACAGCCTGAGGTATCAAGACATTCTTGCTGCCCATTACATTCCAAACCACAGGAGAGGGCAAATTCTTCAGCAGGATGGCGCTCCTTCTCATACTTCAGCCTCCACATCAAAGTTCCTGAAAGCAAAGAAGGTCAAGGTGCTCCAGGATTGGCTAGCCCAGTCACCAGACATGAACATTATTGAGCATGTCTGGGGTAAGATGGAGGAGGCATTGAAGATGAAACCAAAGAATCTTGATGAACTCTGGGAGTCCTGCAAGAATCCTTTCTTTGCCATTCCAGATGACTTTATTAATAAGCTATTTGAGTCATTGCCGAGACGTATGGATGCAGTCCTCCAAGCTCATGGGAGTCATACACAATATTAATTCTTTTTCCACTGCACCATGATTTTATGTTCTGTACTGTACATTAGTTCTGTTAAGTGACAAGACTTTTGTCTAAGCAAAGTCTGACCTTTCTGTCCTAATTAAATAATTAAAAATCAAGGCATGATAAGATTTTATTTTGGTAAAATAAGCGTAATCTAGAGGCCTTTGCCTTTCATATAAGCCACTTCTGATTCCAAATGATCAACTAGAAGTCAAGTTATTATTTGTTGTTCCTAAAACTTGGATAGGCGACAAGACTTTTGTCAGGGGGTGTATATATGTATATACATTTACATATACATACATACATACATACATGCATACATACAGACACACACGCACACACACACATATACAAATATATATATATATCATATATAACATCGTGATCGTCTATCGGCCCAACCTTTTTTTATATATATATATATATATATATATATATATATATATATATATATATATATATATATATATATATATATAAAAATAAAATATTATATTGTATTATATTATATTATTTATTATTATTATTATTATGATTATTTTGTATTCTATTATTATACAAATAATATATTTGGGCTTTTAGGGAGAGGTGAAAGCAGCCCACTGTAAAGGAAAGTGCTACACTGGATTTTTAACACAAAAGCATCTTTGTGAAATGGAATGCGGCCCAACATCAATCTTAATTATCTTGTTTTCATACTTGTTAAAGACCAAAGTCATAACTGAAAAAAAAAATTCCCAGCCCTACTCCACACCATAAAAGAAGAATGAGAAATTAAACTTCTTTGGTTCAAACGTCATATGAACGATGAGTAACATGAATGCGACTGAAGAGCTAGTGTTTGTCCCTGATTTTCACCATCAAATGAATGGACATTCTGCTCGCTCTCTTACTTTTGTTGTTCTGTGGCAATAATACATTTTGGGTTTGGCACAACTTGAGAATGAGTACATGATGATGGAATTGTCATTTTGGGGGAAAAGGCACTGAGCATGAGTGAGAAATCCCTTTCCGGTTGATCCAGGAGTTCCACTAATTATCCGATTAAGGCATTTGAGTGGTGTTTCTGTGTGAAAAGCGCAGTCAGGGTGCCATCCCGCTGGCAGCCCGAGGGCTGCAATTACCCCTCCATTCAGAGCCGTGCCTAATCACCTGGCACCATGCACCAGGCTGACTGGTGAACTTGAGCTGTTTTGTGCTTGACCGATGTTGTGGACTCCTCCCAAGCTCATCTGATGTCCCATTTTTGTCCAGGCTGTAGTCTGACGCGGACATTGGCATCAGATTGTTTCTGGCGGGGTTCACTGGTCTTTTCACATGATTGAACTGTAACCGGAGAGCCTAATTGCCGTGCCTTTAAGAAAGGCTTTTTTTTGTTTTCTCTGCTTCTCCCCCTTTCACTTTCTGTGTCTTTTTCAATCCACAGCAAGACGATGAGCGAATCATTCAGGAGATTCAGAAAGAAGGTGAAGCGGAGTTAAATAAGAAGACCAATCAGTCAGGTCAGTGTTCCTCAGCTGGATAACTTGAGTCTGCCAACTAAACCCGAGTGGTTTCTAATGATATTTTGTAATGTCTCCCTCAGAAAGCACAGGGAAGAGAGTGGGACCTCCCCCTGAGCCCATCCCAGCGAAACGCCCTCGGGTTACACCGCAGGCCCCTAACGCAGCACCTCAGGCCGTGCGCGCCCCACTGCTCATCCCCCAGGTCATGCTGCCCGGGCCGCAGCGTGTTTTCCTTCAGCCCATTCCAGCCCCCTACGTGCCCCCGTTGCCCAACCTCCCCCCAGTAAACTACAACCCACGTAACCTGAACTTTGACTTCAATATGCCTATGCACTATGGACCACCGCACCGCTTCTACAGACCTCTTTGAGGACATCATGGTACAAAGCGCCACATTTGAACTACTAAAAAATAATCCAGGCTTCTGTGTCTTAACTGTTAGCCCTCGCTGTTTTTTTCTACGTATTTTGTAACAGGACCTAAACTGATTTTCTGGTGAGTTTTCAGGATGCCTGTTGGATTTGCTTCTTTGTTGAAAGGCATTTTTTTTGAACAGCATACAGAGTGAATAATATGAACACCTGTTAGTTTTCAGTTCAATAAAACAAAGAACTTGATGGAAAATTAAACATTGTTCGTGAAATCAGTCAAAATATATGTTGGTTTGGCTGGGATTTCCAATGATGTTCCCCACGAGATCATCAAAAGAATCCACTGCAGTCAACAAACCACTTAGTTTTTTCATCCAGGGTTTTTCTTATACAACATCTTCCTACTCATGCAAATGCCTAGATTATAAGTTTAGATGGATATTGATGCCATATCAGATCTGTAAATCAAACTGTAGGACCTGTTTTTGCTACTGATGTTTACACTGTTCAAAACTTTGGAATCTGAAAGACATTGAGTATTAAGAAATTAATACTTTTATTCAGCAAGGATGCATTAAATTGACTGAAAGACAATGTTACAAAAGATTTTTATTTCAAATAAATGCTGGTTTTTTGAACTTTATATTCATCAAAAAAAAAAAAAAACTTTTTCATCCTGGAAAAAGTGTATCACAATTTTTACAAAGGTATTAAGCAGTACAACTGTTTTCAATATTGATAATGATAAGAAATGTTTCTTGAGCAGCAAAACAGCGTATTAGAATGATTTCTGAAGGATCATGTGACACTGAAGACTGGAGTAATGATGCTGATAATTCAGCTTTGCCATAACAGGAATGAATTGCATTTAAAATATTACAATAGAAAGCAGTTATAAATGTTTCACAGTATTTACTGTTTTTACTGACTCCAAACCTTTAACTGGTAGTGTAGATCAGATATTATTAGTTTTAACCCCATAAAGTCATAAACCTTAAAATCATTACAATATTCACAATTTTATATACTGCTGTAAATTGTGAATTCAATTTGGTGCCCAGCCCTAGCTGGGATGTAACATATGAGAGCTTATCTGGTTTGCATCACAAAGGGAAATAGAGGAGGAACTGTAAGCAGATGTAAATGGGATGGTGGAGAATATTCAAATTTAATACTAGACATTTCTTTGTTCTTGTACATCCTTACTGTGAGCTTGACAGTCTCTGTCATGGATGTTTTTTAATTTAGATCTGTTGAGCTATTTTTATGAACTTATAATTACCATCTCTTGCTTTCCATGTTCATACATGCTTCCAAATATATTTTCTGCACTGATAGGGGAAATCTGCAGAATTCTGCTGAACTGATTTAAGAAAACGTGCAGTCACATTAGCAAAACTTCAGCAAAATATCATGGGCAAAGATGGTCAATTGTCAGTGTAGTGATGCATGAAGCACTGCTTACTCAGAGGTCATTTCCAAACTAAATAGTTTTTTGTTGGTCAATTTGTGTCTGAAGTTAACCAAATGTGTGGGGAACATGTCCGTCACTAAAAATGCCCAAACCCATCAGATTCCTAATGCACCGGCAGAATTTTGCCTTACAAAAGTAAATGTGTTCACACCCTTACGCAGAGAGTGTTACAGTTTTACTGGTAGCTAAAATCTTGGCAAATTTAAAAGTGCTGGTTAATGCTAGACGTAAATTCAGTAAGATTGTTATCCACGTCGGCGCTAATGATGTTCGACTTCACCAGTCGGAGATTACTAAAAATAATGTTAAAGAGGTGTGTGAACTTGCAAGTACGATGTTAGACACTGTAATATTCTCTGGTCCCCTCCCTGCTTACCAGAGTGATGAGATTCATAGCAGACTGTCGTCACTCAGTGGCTGGATGTCTAAGTGGTGCCTGCAGAATAACATAGGTTTCATAGACAATTGGAAGAGTTTTTGGGGCAGACCTGACCTGTTGAAAAGAGATGGTCTTCATCCCTCCTGGGGTGGTGCCGCTCTTCTCTCTAGAAATATGGCACATAGTCTTAGAGTTCGTACTTAACTAACTGGGGCCCAGGTCAGGAAGCAGACAAACTAGCTAAACCGACTGTCTACTATCAGAATCAGAATTAGCTTTATAGCCAGGTATGTTTACACATACGAGGAATTTGTTTTGGTGACAGAAGCTCCACAGTGTGACAGAATGACATTGACGAGACACAGATAGTAAAGATAATAATATACAAATATACAAAATAGACAATGTGCAAAATAGCACAAACGCAATATACAAAATAGACCGTTTAGTATGTATAGGTATGTTACGTGCAAATTTGAAATGTAATAAGTATGTGTGTTAAATGTATGAT
The DNA here is from genome assembly GCA_039654775.1 of Spinibarbus caldwelli. Lineage (NCBI taxonomy): Eukaryota > Metazoa > Chordata > Actinopteri > Cypriniformes > Cyprinidae > Spinibarbus > Spinibarbus caldwelli. Next base: position 33,623,213 of record CM077218.1, read on the forward strand.
AGTGTTGTGTGTTTCATGTTTATTGTTAAGTGTTCAAGTGTTCATGAGATGGATTGCCTGAGGGAAGAAACTGTTCCTGTGCCTGGCCGTTCTGGTGCTCAGAGCTCTGTAGCATCGACCAGACGACAACAGTTCAAAGAGGGAGTGTGCTGGATGTGAGGGGTCGAGAGTGATTTTGCCAGCCCTTATTCTCACTCTGGATAAGTACAGTTCTTGGAGACTGGGGAGAGTTGTACCAGTGATTCGCTCAGCAGTCTGGACTACCCTCTGTAGTCTTCTGAGGTCAGATTTGGTAGCTGAGCTGAACCAGACAGTTATTGAAGTGCAGAGGACGGATTCAATGATGGCGGAGTAGAACTGTTTCAGCAGCTCCTGTGGCAGGTTGAGTTACCTCAGATGGCGAAGGTAGTACAACCTTTGTTGGGCCTTTTTGACAATAGAGTCTATGTGAATGTCCCACTTCAGGTCCTGAGAGATGGAGCTGCCCAGGAATCTGAATGACTCCACTGTTGTTACAGTGCTGTTCATGATGGTGAGTGGGGGGAGTGCAGGGGGGTTTCTCCTGAAGTCCACGATCATCTCCACTGTTTTGAGTGTGTTCAGCTCCAGGTTGTTAAGACTGCACCAGACAGCCAGCTCTTTAACCTCCTGTCTGTAAGCAGACTCGCCACCAGTACTGAATGAGGCTGATGACTGTGGTGTCATCAGCAAACTTCAGGAGCTTGACAGAGGGGTCTTTAGATGTGCAGTCGTTCGTGTAGAGGGAGAAGAGGAGTGGGGAGAGGACGCAACCCTGAGGGGCTCCAGTGCTGATCGTACGGGTGCTGGATGAGAATTTTCCAAGCTTTACTAGCTGCTTCCTGTCTGTCAGGATGCTGCTGATCCACTGACAGACAGAGGTGGGCACGGAGAGCTGAGTTAGTTTGGGCAGGAGGAGGTTTGGAATGATCGTGTTAAAAGCTGAGCTGAAGTCCACGTCACAGAAGTCAGTTAATTCTCAGCACACAGAGACTCTTTCACCTAGATATCACACTATAGAGACTGTGTCTGTTCCTCGAACTAGAAAATACAGAAAACGTCCAAACCAAAGTAAGAATAACAATTTAATTGATGTTCAATAAATAAAAAACACATTAAATACAGATAAACAAATGATAAAGCTTGGCTTATTGAATATTAGATCCCTTTCTAAAAAAGCACTTTTTGTAAATGATATGATCACTGACTATAAACTAGATGCGCTTTGTTTGACAGAAACCTGTCTAAAACCAGATGATTACATTACTTTAAACTAGTCTACCCCCCAAGATTACTGTTACAAACATGAGCCGCGTCCAAAAGGCAAAGGGGGAGGTGTTACTACAATTTATAGCAATATTTTCAGTATTTCTCAGAGGTCGGGTTTCAAGTATAATTTGTTTGAAGTAATGGTGCTTCATATAATGTTATCCAAAGAAACAGTGTTAATGATAAATCCCCTGTGATGTTTGTACTGGCTACTGTGTACAGGCCACCAGGGCACCATACAGACTTTATTAAAGAATTTGCTGATTTTCTATCTGAGTTAGTGCTGGCTGGAGATAAAGTCCTAATTGTTGGTGATTTTAATATCCATGTTGATAATGAAAAAGATTCGTTGGGATCAGCATTTATGGACATTCTAAACTCTATTGGTGTTAAACAACACGTGTCAGGACCTACTCATTGTCGAAATCATACTCTAGATTTAATACTGTCGCATGGAATTGATGTCAGTGGCGTTGAAATTTTGCAGCAGAGTGATGATATCTCAGATCATTATCTAGTTTTGTGTATATTCCATATAGCTAAAGCTGTAAAGCCAACTCCTTGTTACAAATATAGTAGAACCATCACCTCGACCACAAAAGACTGCTTTATAAATAATCTTCCTGACTGATCTCAGTTTCTCAGCATATCCAATAGCTCAGAACAACTTGATGTAACAGAAACGATGGACTCTCTCTTTTCTAGCACTTTAGATACAGTTGCTCCTTTATGCTTAAGGAAGATTAAGGAAAAGAGTCCAACACTGTGGTATAATGAGCACACTCGGGCCCTAAAGAGAGCAGCCCGGAAAATGGAGCGCAGCTGGAGAAAAACTAAATTAGAGGTATTTCGTATTGCTTGGCAGGAAAATACTCTCTCCAACAGGAAAGCCTTAAAAACTGCTAGATCTACTTACCTTACATCTCTTTTAGAAGAAAACAAACACAACCCCAAGTATTTATTCAATACAGTGGCTAAATTAACAAAAAATATAACATCAGCTGGTGCAGACATTACCCAGCAGCACAGTAGTAATGACTTTATGAACTACTTTACTTCCAAGATCGAAACCATTACAGATAAAATTGTAAACATGCAGCGGTCAGCCTCAGTATCACATCAGATAGTACGCTATAGATCCCCTGAGGAACAATTTCACTCATTTTCTTCTATTGGAAATGAAGAATTGTATAAACTTGTGAAATCATCTAAACCAACAACCTGTATGTTAGACCCTGTTCCATCTAAGCTCCTAAAAGCGGTGCTTCCAGAAGTAATAGATCCTCTTCTGAATATTATTAACTCATCATTGCCATTAGGATATGTCACAAAAACCTTCAAACTGGCTGTTATTAAGCCTCTCATTAAAAAAACACAACTTGACCCCAAAGAATTAATTAATTACAGGCTGATCTCGAATCTCCCTTTTATGTCAAAGATGTTAGAAAAGGTAGTATCCTCACAACTATGTTCCTTCTTAGAGAAAAATGCTATATGTGAGGATTTCCAGTCAGGTTTTAGACCATATCATAGTACTGAGACTGCTCTCATTAGAGTTACAAATGACCTGCTCTTATCATGTAATCGTGGTTGTATCTCTCTATTAGTGCTACTGGATCTTAGCGCCGCGTTTGACACTGTCGACCACAGCATTCTTTTAAATAGACTAGAAAATTATGTTGGCATTAGAGGAAGTGCACTGGCATGGTTCAAATCGTACTTATCTGACCGCCATCAATTCATGGCAGTAAATGAAGAGGTATCATACCAATCACAAGTGCAGTATGGAGTATCTCAAGGCTCAGTACTAGGCCCCTTACTTTTCACGCTTTACATGTTACCCTTGGGAGATATCATTAGGAAACATGGTGTTAGCTTTCACTGTTATGCTGATGATACTCAGCTCTATATTTCTTCAAGACCCAATGAAACATACCAATTTGCAAAACTAACGGAATGTATAGTTGATATCAAAAACTGGATGAATAGCAATTTCTTACCGCTAAATTCTGAAAAAACAGATGTTAATTATTGGACCAAAAACATGTAATAACCTAGATCACTGTCTAATACTTGATGGCTGCTCTGTAAATTCTTCGTCATCAGTTAGGAACCTAGGCGTACTTTTTGATAGCAATCTTTCCTTCGAAAAACATGTTTCTAGCATTTGTAAAACTGCATTTTTTCATCTTAAAAATATATCTAAATTACGACCTATGCTCTCTATGTCAAATGCAGAAACATTAATTCATGTGTTCATGACCTCGAGGCTAGATTATTGTAATGCTTTATTGGGTGGTTGCTCTGCGCGTTTAATAAACAAACTCCAGCTGGTTCAAAATGCAGCAGCTAGAGTTCTTACTAAAACCAGGAAGTATGACCACATTACCCCGGTTCTGTCAACACTGCACTGGCTCCTTATTAAATATCTTACACATTTTAAGATCTTGCTAATAAGGCCCTGAATGGTTTGGCACCTCAGTATTTGAGTGAGCTCTTATCACATTATAGTCCTTCACGTCCGCTGCGATCTCAAAACTGTGGCCATTTGATAATACCTAGAATATCAAAATCAACTGTGGGCGGGAGATCATTTTCCTATTTAGCACCCAAACTCTGGAACAATCTACCTAACACTGTTCGGGAAGCAGACACATTCTGTCAGTTTAAATCTAGATTAAAGACCCTTCTCTTTAACCTGGCTTACACATAATACACTATCGCATTTCTATAATTCAAATCCGTTAAAGGATTGTTAGGCTGCATTAATTAGGTCAACCGCAACCGGGAACACTTCCCAAAACACCCGGATCCAGTGCAGCCACCCGGATCCAGTCCGTATCCAGATGGTGGATCAGCACCTAGAGATGACCTCTACAGCCCTGAACGTCAGCGGAGACCAGGACAACTAGATGAGCCCCAGAGACAGATCCCCAGTGAAGACCCTGTCTCCTAGACGGCCATCGGGACAAGACCACAGGAACCTGATGAGTCCTTTGCACAATCTGACTCTGCTGCAGCCTAGATTTAAACTGCTGATTTTGTCTGGCTAGAGGAGTATGACACTATTTCGACACACTATTTCCCTGTCTAAATACTGTAAAGCTGATGTAAAGCCACCCAGCTTTGTATCAAGCTGATGTAAAGCTGCTTTGACACAATTTGCATTGTTAAAAGCGCTATACAAATAATAGTGACGACTTAAAATTATCAAATGAATCAATATTTTTAATAAATGAACATGCATAGGTGACTGCAAAACTTGTGAATGACAACCATTCCTCTTCTGCAGAGAGTTTTCTCTTGAGTTCTTCAGGTTCGTAATCCATGTGGACCTGCTAATCCGACACACAACAACATCTGACAGAATGATTCAGAAACTCTTGCTTTTGATTTGTAATGTAGGCTGTCAGTGCCAAAGATCAATACATTGTCAAACATTAAGCTGTTGTTATTCCGCACATCGGCCCATAATGCCTGTGAAGTGGGTTGTTTATGGTGTTGTATTGCGTGACTTGTCCATTGGCGTGACTGCAGTGCAGTGAGACTCCCGCAGAGAGTCCTGTCCTCTTGCCCAGAGCTTCAACAAAGAGCTACAGCTCTTGCTCACTAATGGAGCCCACAGGATCCTCACCTCCAGTTCTCCTCCCCGCTGGCAGCATCCCCTCTGCCCCGGGCTTTATTCAGACCCCTCATGCCTCTTAAAGCACATTACTCATCTTCACAGAGAGCACGATGCTCTTACAGAAGCCCTTTCTTTGGTGAAATCAAAGGGATGGTGGTGTGGAGATCAACCATTGCGTGCCAATCAAACCAGCAGCTCCTTAAATCAGTTCTGAGGTGTAACACAATCCTGAGAAAATCCGGATAATCTGGTCATTTTCTCCCATCTGTTGTTGGTGGTGAATCTGAGTACCGGTGTACCACACCTGACGTGAATGAAGTGTCTCAGTTTGACATTGTAACCTTCTAATGGGTCAGCAGATGGACAGTCTTTAGGCCTGTAGGCCTGCAGGTGTGAAGGTTCGACCCTGGCAGCTTGTGCTCAATGCGCCCACAGTTGAATAGCTTCCTGAAACTGGATCTGTGCCCCTGAATCTTCTGCCTCATGTTTCTTCAAGTCTCTCATTCTTAAAAGTAAAGCTTCTTTTTGGTGTATATACAAGTACATTGTTGTTGTTTTTTTGCTACTGAGCTCTGAATAAAACTCAGTTCCAGATGTTTTGAATGGCTTTTGTTGCTCTCATAATCATATAGAATAACTAAGCTATAACGCATCTGACATTTGGGAAACCGTCTCTGGTGTTTTTTCAGCTGTTCTTCACACTGAATCATCAAAGGAATTCAGTGTTAAACCAGTTCTGGAGCGTGTCCATGATCGTTTTCTATATGTGTTTTTCATCTGTTGAGTGTGTGTTTCATTTGCATTTAACTGAGCAGTTTAACCTGATCAGAAGTAAATCTATGATTTATTTTGGCTATAATTTGCATATGTCAGTCTTTTCCTTCTATGAAGGAAACAGCATTTTGGCATACAAACCTCTGCAGTATATACACTATTATACAAAAGTTTGGAGTCAGTACCTTTTTTTTTTAAGAATTTAATACTTTTATTCAGCAAGGACACATTAAATTGCTCAGAGGTGACAGGCATTTATAATGATACAAAATATTTATATTTCAAGTAAATGTTTATTTTTATCTTCTATCAAAGAATGCTGAAAAAAACTAAGAATACTGTTTTCACAAAAATATTAAGCAGCAAAAGAGTTTTCAACATTGCTAATAATGAGAAAATGTTTCTTGAGCAGCAAATCAGAATATTAGAATGATTTCTGAAATATGTGACACTGAAGGCTGGAGTAATGATGCTGAAAATTCAGCTTTTCCGTCACAGGAATAAATTACATTTTTAAATTAAAATTGGAAACCAGTTATTGAAATATTTAAATATTTCATAGTTTTACTGTTTTACTTATTTTCTGTGAAAATAAGAGAAAATTTAAAATGCAAAATAAGCATTTTTCGAGGTAAAATGTTGTAAGATAAGGTCAAGGGCCTAGTTTGAAATGTCAGTCATGGACAGAAGTCTACTGTTTCAGTTACTATTTTGAAAAAAATATTAGGCAGTGTACCTTGTGTCATGTTCCATTCCACACATCACAAAAATGCAAATGCATGGAAAACTTAGAAACCACATGCATAATTATAGAAATGTCCTGATATTTGTAACAGTGCAAACATTGTTCTTTTCCCACCGAACGTTACAGTCACATCTGTGCAAAGCTGTTGCTCCGCTCTGATGTGTTTATTCAAATGCGGTCCATCATGTGAATCTGAATTCAGCCTCTGTAATCTCGACGCACGTATCTCATGAAAGTAATGATTAAATGAAAAAATCCCTCCCTGCCCACCTGAAAAGCTGCAGTTCCAGCCCCACCATCAACCCCCACAATAAAGCCCCTTCAAATGACATGCTCTGAGTAACCATGGAAACATTAGTCCCTGTGTCAGCCAGACTAGATCATTTAACCCTTTCAGCCTCTTGTCTTAATTCCTGAATGGAAATGTTCATGGTGTCATCTTTCATGGTAACATTTAGGCTGTATTTGTGTGTGTATATATATATATATATATATATATATATATATATATATATACACACACACACACACACACACACACACACACACACACACACTCTGAACAAAATTATAAACACAACACTTTTGTTTTTGCCCCCATTTTTCATGAGCTGAACTCAAAGATCTAAGACATTTTCTATGTACACAAAAGGCCTATTTCTCTCAAATATTGTTCACAAATCTGTCTAAATCTGTTAGTGAGCGCTTCTCCTTTGCCGAGATAATCCATCCACTTCACAGGTGTGGCATATCAAGATGCTGATTAGACAGCATGATTGTTGCACAGGTGTGCCTTAGGCTGGCCACAATAAAAGGACACTCTAAAATGTGCAGTTTTATCACACAGCACAATGCCACAGATGTCGCAAGTTTTGAGGGAGCGTGCAGTTGGCATGCTGACTGCAGGAATGTCCACCAGAGCTGTTGCTCGTGAATTGAATGTTCATTTCTCTGCCATAAGCCGTCTCCAAAGGCGTTTCAGAGAATTTGGCAGTACATCCAACCGGCCTCACAACCACAGACCACGTGTAACCACTCCAGCCCAGGACCTCCACATCCAGCATCTTCACCTCCAAGATCGTCTGAGACCAGCCGCCCGGACAGCTGCTGCAACAATCTGTTTGCATAACCAAAGAATTTCTGCACAAACTGTCAGAAACCGTCTCAGGGAAGCTCATCTGCATGCTCATCGTCCTCATCGGGGTCTCGACCTGACTGCAGTTCGTCCTCGTAACCGACTTGAGTGGGCAAATGCTCACATTCGATGGCGTCTGGTACTTTGGAGAGGTGTTCTCTTCACGGATGAATCCCGGTTTTCACTGTACAGAGCAGATGGCAGACAGCGTGTATGGCGTCGTGTAGGTGAGCAGTTTGCTGATGTCAGCGTTGTGGATCGAGTGGCCCATGGTGGCGGTGGGGTTATGGTATGGGCAGGTGTGTTATGGACAACGAACACAGGTGTATTTTATTGATGGCATTTTGAATGCACAGAGATACCGTGATGAGATGCTGAGGCCCATTGTTGTGCCATTCATCCTTGACCATCACCTCATGTTGCAGCATGATAATGCACGGCCCCATGTTGCAAGGATCTGTACACAATTCCTGGAAGCTGAAAACATCCCAATTCTTGCATGGCCAGCATACTCACCGGACATGTCACCCATTGAGCATGTTTGGGATGCTCTGGATCGGCGTATACGACAGCGTGTTCCAGTTCCTGCCAATATCCAGCAACTTCACACAGCCATTGAAGAGGAGTGGAACAACATTCCACAGGCCACAATCAACAACCTGATCAACTCTATGCGAAGATGTGTTGCACTGTGTGAGGCAAATGGTGGTCACACCAGATACTGACTGGTTTTTGGACCCCCCCCCAATACAGTAAAACTGCACATTTTAGAGTGGCCTTTTATTGTGGCCAGCCTAAGGCATACCTGTGCAATAATCATGCTGTCTAATCAGCATCTTGATATGCCACACCTGTGAGCTGGATGGATTATCTCGGTAAAGGAGAAGTGCTCACTAACACAGATTTAGACAGATTTGTGAACAATATTTGAGAGAAATAGGCCTTTTGTGTAGATAGAAAAAGTCTTCGATCTTTGAGTTCAGCTCATGAAAAATGGGGGCAAAAACAAGTATTGCGTTTATAATTTTGTTCAGTGTATATAACACTCATGAGAACTAATTAGTCTACCAATCAATCTGGTGCATGCATATTTATTGAACTCGCAAATGTCTGAGTGGCTTCCTGTTCAATAAACCTAATTTCCCAGTTGCAATAAGTATGTGATCTGGGTATTTCCATTTAAAAATGGCTCCGTTCTTTTTCTTATTCATATTGAGTGGCTTCTCTGAGGGTCTTACTGAAATATTGTGGATTTTAAATCTTTTTATAGCTTGCAGCAAAGATCACGTTTTCAATTTGTATTTCTATCTGCATTTTAGATACTGAAGCTCCTTTATTGTACAGTGTAGTGACCTTTCAGTTACAATTTTAGGCTCCTTGAACTTCAATAAATGATTTTTTTGTTGTTTCAATAACTCAGCAGATGGGATCAACATCATTTTGCAAACTGCTGCTCCAGCAATAACACCAAACAAAAGTCTCATTGATGGAGCGGCCACCAGCTATAAAAAAAAAATAAATATAAGATGGAGTTGAGGTCTCAGGAGAAAACTAATTTCTCTCATTCTGCTGCAGCGGGGTAAGCTTTCAAAACAAACTCTGGGAGCTGTGGTCATACTTCACCAAATCCTGCTCAAGCTTAATGACAATTACCTAGATAAAGTCTTTTAACAAGAAGAAAAGCGTGTTGATCATTGCTTTGCCACTTAAAGAGAATGTTTATTTTCTAGAATTAAAAAGAATTCACTGACAAGAGTTTCATATTCAAACTGTATTTATTTCCGGATTTAATTTGTACCCATGGCACATGAGGAAACATAACCATAATATCAAAACAATATAAAAAGACATTTGTCAAGTCTTTACAAAGTATAATGTGGAATGTCTTTTTCCCCCCCCATTAATGGCCTTTTAAGGCACAGTCATTATCATTCCCTTAGCAATGGGAGATCTATTCTTAATGAGCAGTTAAGCTCAGAGTGGCTCGGTTAGTTTGATGCACACCTGAAAACTAATTAAGCACCAGTTTAATCTCAGGTTTAAATCTTTAAGCAATCTTGTGTGAAGCGTTAATGTCTTCATTTTGGCTTTTTCTCTGAGGTGTAATGGATATAAAGATATAAGGTTTATGATAATGTCTGTGCCTACTCAAAAAAAAAAAAAAGTGTGTTAGGTGACATTTCCAGATTAGACCACTGCACGAGTCCAGTGAACCCAGACCCGCCATTTCTTTAAGATTTGTCAGGTTTAAGAGAGGAAGTGGTTTAATTTAGCATAAATACTGTGTTGAACCTGCAACAACATACCTCACGTCAGTATCTTCACACACAAAGTAACGATGACATCACTTTCAAGTTGCAGAAAATTTCCACTTTAATATCTATACTTCTCTTTTCCCACCCATTTGCAATTCCATGCATAACCCTAATTTTGAGATGAGGAACTGTACAGTACGGTACCAATCCAGTTCTCGGTTTTTCCTCTTTTTAAACATTAAAATGAATTCTAATGGCACAGATAATGAGGCAGCGGACAAAGCACTGCCGTACTTCAAACACAAAAACAAAACTGTTTAGCTCATCACCGTTTCAGTGGCCTGAGAGCTTCCTTCATAACTCTGTCAAGTGTATAGAAAGAAAAAAAAAAAAAAAACTAAACATTCATACAGTTACCTGTAAATATTGCCTTAGTCCTCGGGTCATGAGGGTAGGTACTTATGACTGGCAATACAGTGGGAGGCATTACATCATCAACAGCTCACAGTCACAAGGTTTTCTTTAACATATTTCGCTATGTGTTAATATTAAGAGTGCGAGGCTCATAAAGGACTGTGCAAAGACTAGGAAGAGGGATCACGCTACAATCTGGTACATAAAAATCCTGTGGCTCGACGTGTGCCGCCCGCATAGTTGATCTTCCAGAGAGTGAACCGACTTGTCGATTAGTATGACAGATTAAGAGATGACATTAGATGTGCTTAACCACACAACACAAATTTGGATGCCAGTTAAGTCCCAGAAGTCCCAGTTTTGGCCAGTCGTCATCAATGAAAACCGCGCAACACTGCGGTAATGCTGTGGCACACAAACACTGAAGTATTTAGACAGAATCGAGTATACGTGACTAGAAGTAAGACCCTTCACCTTTGGGTTTCTCTCTGCTATTGGCCTGTGTGCTCACTCGTATTCAAAACCCATATTCAAAATGCATAACAGAAAGGGAAAAACTGGAAAGAAAAAGCCACAGTGGTTACTTAAGTGCTTTTAGTACTCCCACATAGTGGAGGTGTCCAGATCGTCGGCGCTGGCCTTCAGAACACCTGCATGATCGCCCTTCAGATATTTCCCCTCGGTTGACTTGATGGCCACTTTGTTGTAGTCGCAAAACTCGAGGAAGAAGTCCACCGGGGTGTCACTACTGCTGAGCACGTTCGACTCACTGCCTACCATCCAGTATTTCCCTGTGGAGTCTGAGAGGAGATCCAAGGCATCATGAAAAGTCTTAAAACCTGGCTTTTCTTTTTCAAAAAGATAAAGTCTAGATTAAAAAAAAACATTAAAGTGCAAACAAACCTCGCAAGCTATAGGCTCCATCTCTGAACTCCAACCCAAAGACATCATATGATGAGCGGTTGGAGTCCAGGGTGCCGGTCACCTTCCTGCAGCCAATGAAGCCATGCTCCCCTCTCAGCACAATGAGGGGCCTGTTGATGAGCTTCATCAGGAACTCCTCGCTCTCACCTGAAAAACAATTTTTCAAAATTAAGACTCACAATAGCCAAGCGAGAATATGATTCCACTATTGAAGTGCTCCACTTAACATCTATCTATCAACAAGTTTACTAAATCACTGCAGCATTTCCAAACAAAAGGTTGAAACAGGGGAAATAGTGTACAACACCACACCCCACCTGCTGTGTCAATAGTGGCAGCCAGCTGTCCGTTCTTTTTGGCAGCCACATATTTTCCATTGTTGGCACGCAGGGTTATCTTCTTCCCACGCCACTCAATGTCAAAGTAGCAGTTAGCAGACCTGGTTGAAGAGACTATACATTAAACTATGAAATATAAAAGATACTCCAAAAAGATACTCCCATTAGCAAAATGATTATCAAAAACTTGAAAATGATGCATGAAGTTTTACCACACCACAGAATCTGTTTGTGAAGGAATAATATTCTAGCATACTTGTATTTTGTTACATTTTCAGATTTGTATAATTTATTAATTCTTTCTTTGTGTTTAATGCTATGCCAGTTTGCACCATGGAAGCCATGTAAAACTATAATAAAATAATTAAAACCTACACTACTCTTCAAAAGTTTAGGGTCAGTGAGATTTCAAAAGTAACAAAGACATTCATAATTTTACAAAAGATTTCGATTATAATTTTAAATAAACGCTGTTCTGTTGAACTTTCTACTCATCAAACAATTCAGGAAAAAATGTATTGCAGTTTCCACAAAAATCTGCACAACTGTTTTAAACACTGATCATAAAAAAAAAAAAACGTTTCTTGAGCAACAAATCAGCATATTAGAATGATTTCTGAAGGATCGTGTGACACTGAAGACTGGAGGAGAAGAGACTTTGTTTTTCAAAAGCATTAAAAACAAAATTGACACCAGTGTATACGTTTTGAATAAAAAGTTTAAAACACTGTGGTCTGACTTGAAATTTTTCGAATGGGTCTTCGTTTTAATTATTTCCTTTCATTTCATTTTTTATTTATAAAGCACAATTAAAACAACGTAACGTTGACCAATGTGCTGTACAATCTCTAAATAAAAATTGAACAACATTAACTGTCAGACAAACAATGACCAACAACAACAAATGTTATAAAAAATGCTCTTGCTAATCAGTCTGCAGAACCAAATGCTAATTCAAGTAAATGCACTTTCAATTTTCGTTTAAAATAACCTAATGACGGAGCCAGTCTGAGATTAGTTATAAATAGAAATTTATTAATTCTGATGTTGAAAAAAAAAAAAAAAAAAAGAAAAACTAGTAATAACAGATTAAAATACTGCTTTTAGATTTTAACTGATTGCAAGGTGCCCTTTACAATCTAATTAAATTAATGTTGTATTGTTAGTGCAAGATATTAAAAAAAATAGGCCCACGAACAGGCATACATTCTTTCATCTAAAGAATGTTAGTACAAAAATACTGGCAATACTAAGCTCTCTTCAATATGGCATGTTCCTGTGATTCACACTCACTTAGTAGAGGCAGTGCATTGAAGGCCACCATTAGCTGTGAGGGTCCAGTATTTGCCAGTGCAGGTCCTGAAGGCACACTTCTTCGTGTCCTTACTGATTTCCATCTGGAAAGTCTCCTGGTCACCTTCTTCATCCTGGTTGGCCGAAAGGTCCATACCTGTCAAACACAAAAAACACAGCATACTGTAAACCACATTATAACAACCATCAAACCCCTGGCTTTCATCAGTGTGAGCTCACAACACATCTTAGATCTGGATCAGCCATGCTGAGTGAGCAGAGAGCTCGGCAGTTTAGGGATGCTGATCTTTGAGATTACTTGATTAAAGAGTGTTGAATGCCATGGACTATCACTCTGGCAATTGCTTTGGCCTCCACACATACACACACAGAGTTAATCCCCTTAAGAATTTTGGACTGTCATATATGCCAAGATGCTTAGTGGCAGGCTTCAGGACAACAATAGTCAATGCATCCAGTTAGTAGTTTAGATTCATGGAGCTCAGTGAAAGACCAGACCACCAGTCCTCTACTGCAGGAAATCTAATTAAACTCCATTGTGTGCATTTAGACACACAGTCATCAGATAAATTTTGCATTTACGGTCTAAACCTCTTTGGAGATGACAGAGAGAGACAGGTTTCTGAACAGAAATATTAAAGCTACATAAAGACAAAGTTACAGCTAGAATTTTATTAACATTTACTCTGGGAATTAATCCTACAAAATTTTCTTTTGGATTGCCATGGTTTATTTTTCAATAATACATGGTCAAACATCATCTATATTTTTAATCTGCGATTCACCATGATTGCTTTCATGCTCCAGTTTCACCAAGCTCGTAATACAGCTACACAAAATTGCGTATTAGCACTGCCGCGGCCTGGCCTCTGGAAGGCAGATTGAGTTTCCCCCCAAAAAAATGCGTGCCTGAATGAGCAAGGAAAATAAATGGCCAAGATGAGAAACACATGGCTGCAAATGGAAGATCTGCAAAGGAGAATGACTAAGACGCCCCGAGACTTGCTCTAAATCAGTCTCAGGCAGGACAAGAGGGGGAAAAAAAAATCCCCTCAATCATTTTAGGGAGGTATGCATCCTCACCCGGCATTTAAATGGTTTGGGAGGCTCTTTTAAGCCACCAGCAGACGCACCCCCAACCCCCATCGCTCGACGCCTGACTGCAAATGGTCGATCCATCCACTCGACAACTGCAGGGCTTCCATTCCCCAGTGAAAAGCCTTTAACCTTGGCAGCAAAATATTGTAGGGACATACATTTTGTATATTTTAAGTCAATTTCACAATTACAATGAATTGCCAAACACTCAAAACAGCTCATTTGTCAACTGGGTCAAGCAGCTGCTATCATATAGCAGCATAGACACAATTCTCAAATGAATACAAAATATAACGCAAGACACTGTTGGGAAACCATTTAAGCATTTATGGAATGACAGACATCCGATGTCCTTGCCACAAAGGAAGGAAGAGCAGGCAAGCGAGCAGGGAGATTCCTAATCTTTTAAGACAGATGCATTTAAGCGAGAGTACATCAGTGTTTTGTGTGTGCTGAAATTGCTAAACTTGTGCATAGCGAGGCTCCATTGTTCTACGTGCTTGGTTGCCTAAAGACTCTCAGCAGCTGGGCTGCATGGTGAGCTGGGGCCCAGAGCATGCTGTCTTTGTTCTCCTTCTACCCTCAGCACACGCCTGAAATCTCAGCCCCCTCACAAATTCTCTCAAAAGAACATGACACAAACATTGAGCCTTATTCCTCTAAGGATTGTATCCCTGAAGGCAAATATTTGATCTAGGCAAGCAAGTGGAGTGGTGGGGTCTCAATGTAGCAACATGAATCACATGTGATTTAGATGTTGTGCATCATAATTAAGTCCAGATTGCTGTAAGCAAATGGCACGAACTGCTTTTTGAGGATAGATCAAATCTTGCACTACCACAAGGCTAAATGAATCACAAACATAAAAGAAGCAAAGTCTAAGAAACAAAGGCCATATAGAAGAGCCAATCATAACCTGCAGAGACCACGTGCCTCTTGGCACAGGCCCAACACACTGGCACTGTCCTGCCTCATCTAGCAATACTGGTAAACCAGAGCAGGGATTGCCAAGCAAATCCCAGACATCCTCACGTAATGATGCCATTTGTGTCTTTCAATTTAATTTTTTTCAATTTAGCAGATATTAAAACACAGCAGATCATCTCATTTCATTTTCAGCAGTAATAGGATAGCAAAGCTGTAATGGCGAAGCCGAAAAGCACGATATTTCACCAGTGCAGCGTATAGCACTGTATAATTTGATCTATTATTTCAGTCTGGCAGTCTCAGGTCAATTCTTCTGTGTGTTTACAGTAATGATTGCCTTCACCCTCAATTTAATTACAGCACACTGGCCTCTCTAAACTACAGCCGTTATGGAATTTACAGAAGAATGATTGTGCAAAGCTGCAGACAAGGGCTTGAGTATTGATTTCATTCTCAGCTAACAGATTTCTATTGTGACAATAACCAGTGTACTGTAACCCACAGAGAGTCATCAAACAGAAAAAAATGGAAGCAAAATGGAGCACAACTTGGATGCACAACCAGATTAATCATTTGAAAAAAAGATATCTCCAAGAAACCTTTGCGAGAAGACCAAATTTCAGAATCTTCAAAGTAAAGCATATGTATTTTATATATATATATATATATATATATATATATATATATATATATATATATATATATATATATATATATTTTTTTTTTTTTTTTTTTTTTCCTTTTCCCGCATTTGCACTGATCCACCCCTGGGCTCTGCCCATTTCCACACAACCACAAGAAAAGGAAAATAGTGGAATACCTATAATTAAGAACGAGCTGTAGATAATTATGGAGGATTTACAGGAACCCAACCCTGACTGATGTACCCTAGCAAAAACGAGCACATAAGTAACTGACAATAAAGCAGAATCATTTACCTTGCCTGGTGGACACATTCCTGTCGTTGCCAGCGGTGAGGACCACTTGAGGGTGGCTCTGCTCCAGAACAAAAAGCTCGTCTTTGCCAACCTTCGAGCTCTTGCCGGACTTCATGGTTCCACTGGGACCAGAGGGAGCCAGGTACTTCCCAGTGCAGTCTCTGAAGGCAACCTTCCCGGACCTGAACTCCAGCGTGTACCCCGTGTTCTTGTCAGGGTTTGGGGACAGGCTTCCGTCGTTCTTCAGGAACCGGTTGTCGGATGTCTGTATGTGGTACCTCTGGTCCTGGAAGACCAAGGTGATGAGGGAATCGACGCCCCAGGGAACGTCTCGGTCGATGGCGATCTCGCTCTGCTCGGTGCTCAGGTGCGCGTATCTTTTCCTGGTGACGCTGAAGATGTTGACCTGGGGGTGCATGGCAATGTGCACGCTCCATTTCTCTGCGATGGAGATGGTCTGAGCGAAGCAGGTGATTCTGTCCTCGGTGCCGCCCAGGTAGCGCTTGTGAGGCTCAGACTGCAGTGACCAGCGCCCATCATCATGTGCAGTGATCACGAACCGACAGTCCTCGCTCGGGGTCTCGCTGTCACCCGTCACGTTGCCGTCTTTGTCAGCTGCGATGTACCTCCCCAGATGGCTCTTCAGGTAGAACGTGCTCGAGTCGTCGCCGTTCTGCTCCAAGGTCCAGATCTGTTTCTTCTTCATGCTGGTGGCTGATGCATTGATCTTGAAGCCGAACGCTTCAGCCGTGAGGTACTTGTTCCCACAGTTGATCAGTCCGAATTGGATTTGGAGCATGTCGCTGGTTCCGTTTGCAGTCATGTTTCTTCTCGGCCTTGCTGGAATGGGTTCTGCTGGTGCACCGTGGATGATGTTGACGGGTCTCTTTGTTTGATGGAGCAAGCGTGCGCGCGCCTCTCTCTCTCTCTTTCTCTGCAGCCTCACAGCGCGAGCGCACAGACACAGCTGTAGCTTTTATACAGATGAGTGATGTCACGCGCGCCGTCCCGCCTTCCTTCATCACTCTCTCACAGCCCAAAATGAGTTGAGAAACACAGAATTGGATAATATTCTCACTAGTGAAAGAGTTTAACAAACTACTTCATTTCCAAATGCGCTATTGCGTAAAATAGACGCGCGTGCACTTGAAAGAATGGTTCATTCAAAAATGAACATTCTAAAACATTTGCGCACACTCATTACGTTCCAAACCACATTGGATTGTATTTAAACTGTATGGACAAAAAGAGGGACATTTTCAACATGTGACCCTGGACCACAAAACTAGTCATAAGAATAAATGAGCTTTCCACTGATGTATGGTTTGTTAGGATGGGACAATTTTTGCCTGAAATCTGGAATCTGAGGGCGCAAAAAAATATTGAGAAAATCGCCTTTAAAGCTGTCCAAATGAAAATCTTAGCAATGCATATTACTGATCAAAAATTAAGTTTTGATATATTTACGGTAGGAAAATTACACAATACCTTCATGGAACGTGATCTTTACTTAATATTCTAATGATTTTTGACATAAAAAATAGATAATTTTGACCCATACAATGTTGGCTATTGCTACAAATATTACCGTGCTACTTATGACTGGTTTTCTGGTCCAGGGTCACATATCTTCTTTTGTGTTCCACAGACAGAAGAAGAAAAAAAGGGTGAGTAAATGATGACAGAGCAGAAAGTATGGTGTAAAAAGGTGGGCCTACTTTAAAATTGTTAAATTTTAAGGAAAAAAAAATAGATGGCAAATAACATAACAGATCTTGGTATATGGGTTACATAAATTTACATATAATGTTTATGCTGCATAATGAGTCTCTCAGCAGTTGTTTTACTTCAGGACAAATGCCACTTCGCCGGCCAGAGAGAGGATGAGGAAACACAATGCAGTGTTTATTCTGCACAAAGATATATTCACAGGCTGCACATGTTGGTCAGTGGGTTCAGGAAGGTCTAGTCAAATAAACAGCAGCTTCATCCAAATACCACTGGCACTGTTTCAACAGCAGCACACAGGCATGAGAAAATGATGCAGGACAAACATACCACAGTGTGTCTGTCTTTGTAGTTACTATGATCCTTTCATATGACTTATCAATCACATGTTCCTTAAAAATGCTTGAAATGTCTTTATTGGCATATATTTATAACAGGAACTATGCAAAACGCCTGAGTGTAAATATACAAGCACATTAGAGCTTTTTGGAAAAATCATCTATAGGTATTTCAGTAAAAACAATTTTCATAAAAGGGCAAATGCTAATATAAGATTATTTAATGAAACAAATGCATTTTGTGTAGAGTAACTGGATCAGACCATGAGCCACCAGTTTTATTTTAATGTCAGATTAGATATTTATCAGGCATATTGTTAGGAGGTGAATATAAGGTTGTTTGAAGGGAAATTTCCAAAACAACATACAATATGTAAAGTTATTTACACTTATTCATCTTTGGAGCAGTTCAAAGTATAAACAGGTAAAAAATAATGTCAATACATCTCTAAAAGGTAAAGTAGTGGATTCTGGTGTATAATTATGAGAAATTTTGCAGAAAAAGAGTGAATGTGTCAGTGAGAAAAATAAACATATTTTAGCTGAAAAATAAAATTGTTGGAGAGTATGTACAGTTCAGCTTTATTACGTAATGAATTGCAAACCCTTTAGAAACCAATGACTGCTTTGATCACCATATTCACTGTTGTAAACGCACATGCAATAAAATATTATTAAAGATCATTGTCATGTTGAATATTTATGTTTTATTGCATAATGCTTTTTGTTATTTGTATTAATATTACTTAAACATATTAGTGGTTTGGTATATTATGGGTGAAAACAAATATTCCTATAAAAAAATATTGTTCACACTGAAAATTCCAAAAAGAAAAAGTGCACTTTAAATACAGTACCTGAATAATGCGCTTAACTGACTAACTAACTAACTAACTAAATAAATAAATAAATAAATAAAATTGCGTAATGTTGAACTCATGCATTCAGCTGCAGCAGCTTTATTGAGTATCAGAAGGCTATCAGGTTTCCATGATGGATGACAAAATAATCTTATGAAACTAGAAAGTTGAGAACACAGTGCATAGCAAAAGTGCATAGTATATAGGCCTAGTACGTCATTTGGGATACAACTAGAGAGAGAAAGAAAGAAAGAGAGATGAAATCCTCAGCAGTTCCAGTCAACTACAATTTAGCCCCATTACTTATCTGGGATGATTAACGAGCTGAGAATGGCCATCTACTTTACACAAATGTAAAAGGAAACAGCCGTTTAGCAAAGCCATCTCCCTTTTTGATCCTCATGCATAATGGCAGACAGTTGTGGCATTTGTCTAGGCTGATGTTTGCCTAAAGAGATTAAGTGCAAATCACCGCATGTCTACCACACAAAATTTCACCTTAATCTTTCAAAAAATACTGAGGTTATAGCTGCACCCATAATGCTGGATTCTGAATGGGTGGGAATCTATCTGGATTTCTAAGTGAAAGCTATCTTTGTTAGTGTGAAGCCAGAACAGTTGCCATGGAGACAATACTCCAATCTGCTGTGCTAAAATAAACCAAGGTCTGCAGCGTTAGCACAATGAAAGCTGATGACAGCAAAGCAGACACAAGAGGACTTTCAGACACAGAATGTGTAGAAAGCAATGCCAATTGGATATTGGTCAAAACATCTTATCAGAAATGGTTCTTGCACCAACATGTTTTAAATGGGGGTTGACACCACCATGTTCTAGAAGACAAGGAGGAAATTTTAAATCTTAATAAAACCTCAATAAGCATTTTTATTAAATGGACAGTTCACCCAAAACTAAAATTTGCTTAAAATTTACTCACCCTCTGGCTATCCAAGATGTAGATGAGTTTGTTTCTTCATTAGAACAGATTTGGAGAAAGTTAGCATTACATCACTTGCTCTCCAATGGATCCTCTGCAGTGAATGGGTGCCGAATCAGGAGAGAAATATGCAAAAATCAAGCACTATTTACAAGTGAAAAACAGTTCTAAACAAGTATGCCGGTTTTTATGGATAATGGATTTATATTTTGGCCAGAAATGGCAGTTTTAAGTTAAAATTTGTTTCTTACAAACATGCAGCTTTTTGCTTCACAAGAAATTAACTGATAGACTGGAGTTGTTTAGATTATTATGATGTTTTTATCAGCTGTTTGGACTCTCATTCTGATGGCACCCATTCACTGCAGAGGATCCACTGGAGAGCAAGTGATGTAATGCTAAATTTCTCCAAATCTGTTCTGGTGAAGAAACAAACTCAACCACACCTTGGAAATTTTCAGCAAATTTTAATTTTTGAGTGAACTATTTCTTTAATAAAACCCTCAATAAGCACACAGAAAGACAAATATAATAAGTAAGCACCGCAACTCAAAGCAATGACTGTGGCCCTGCTGTGTATAATGTTCTGTCTGATCCAAACAGAGTCTTTTGTGTGCTGAGATTGTGTTGCTGAGAGAGGATAGCGGGGTGGGCATGAGCTGGCGGCGGCTGGTGATGTGAGGCTGACTTTGCAGATGCCTGAAGCCACGCAGTATGGCAACAGCACACAAACCCTTGTGTGGCTGAACGCTCGGTCACTCTCTCTCCAAACAGCAGATGTGCGCATGGAAAACTTTAGAAACATTTTGTATCGCCTCTCTTTCATTTGAAGAATACGAGGAAAAGGTGCAGTGCCCGGCGTTTTAATGCCATGCTGCAGTACTGCGTCAGTATGCGACCTAGCAGCGCTCTGAGCAGATGCAGACTCCTCCAGCGCCCACATCCTTGACACGCACACCCCTCTGGAGCCCAGCCAATCGGACAGAGCTGCTGACAGACACAGCCTCGTGTAGCCCCTCCCTCGAAGTGAAACCATCAGAGTCTGCATTACAGAGCTTCTTTTTGTTCACCATGATAAGTAATTTCTAATTTCCCTCCCGGGCACTAGAGACTTCACTAGTCGACAAAATAAGCAAAACAGTTGTTACTGTGCAAATGCTGCTGCCAGTTTTGTACTTTGCATGTGGTCCTAGACATCCACATCAATGGTGATTATGTTATAATAAACACACCATACAAGGGCTTTGAAGGACTTCCATGTTGGACAAAATGTTCCTTTATAACAGAACATGAAACATTACACACATTTGAACATTAAGGTCTAGTTCAACATTAACCAGAAAGTTTGTCCTAATTTTGAACAGTTAAAATATATGCATCTAAAATATATCAAACATTTGAAATCTAAAGACTTGAAAAGTGCTTGTGCTCTCTTCTACTATGAAAAAGAAGCATGCTTATTTGCACTGAATGTGTACTTTCGTGTACTTCAACTCTTAAAAGTATATTTTGCAGATAATATAATATTAATGAAACAAAAGGCAACTTAAGTGTACTTAAATGTTTCTTAATACAATTAAGTACAAATAATACAAATATATTTAAATATGACATACAAGTTTGAATAGAAATTACATTAAAGTATAGTTTTAGTTTACCAAAAAAGCTTGTATATTCAGCAGTACACTTTAACCATATTTCAAAGACAACAGAAGTAATTATGAAGTGACATATAATGTACACAAGTCCTACTTAATTCAGGCAAAAAGCACCCTGAACTTAAGCTATTTACATTGAATATAAATTTAAACTATAATACATTTACATTTAATTGCACTTAACACACAATTAAGTGTCCGAAAAGTTAACATTACATTTAGTTTGGGTATAAGGTATATTATTTCCGTAACTGTGTTCTTCTTTTAAACATGGGTTTATTTAAGATAAATGGCACTTGGTTTGATATTTTGGAATCCTTTCATACAGTTTTATTTGTGCCTAAAAATGTCCAAATATGTCTGTGATATCTCTTTACAACAACCACATGTGTTAAAAGCAACATTGTCCTGAAACATGACGTGTACTGTGGATCTTTGTTGCACGTCAGCCTCTGGCTCAATAGCTCTTATTTTTGGACACCTAACCACAGTGGAAGAATCCAAGAGGATGTTAAGGGATATTTCCTGCATGGGCGTTTGTTTCTGCTACACTTCCTCTTAACCCAAATGTGGTGCGTAAGAGCACTTTTTCCTCTCAGCTCTCACACTTCTTGGTCTCCTCCTCTCAGCTGGCTGAGCAATGACTGTCCTGTTTCCCACAGGTCTGAACTGATAGCAGCCACTTCTCTGTGGAAAGTTTGCACTGACTCGCTGACCTACATACAGTACAGCGAGATGCTCATAGTGGGTTAGGCATTGAATGCAATTGGCTCACACCTATACAACATGATGATCTGGCACAGACAAATTGGATACATCAAGCTAGTGCTAATTGTGGTTTTATAATTTGTACAAAACTTAGATGCTTAGATGTTTTTACGTTTCTATTCCCCATTAAGAGCAAAGGGGTTTATTAGAGGGCCAGATTTGTGCTATGCACAAATTAATAATGAGGCAGACTTCACCCCAAAGGAAATGATGTTCTTACAGAACTGAAACAGGAAATTAAATTAATATTGTTCCTTCATTCTTAAGAGACCTGAAATATCAAAGGGGGCCATATATTATCCTTCTTGTTTTATAGCTATTACCAAATAAATAAATAAATGGACATGAAATATTAATTTGAGTTGGACTTATTTTTTTATGTGAGAAAACAGAGACAGCAAAGCAATATACATACATGAAACTAGTACAGCTATGTAGGAAATAATTAGCTTTGAACAGCAGTCCCAAAAGTTATGCAGTTAGGGGCCTTTATACAAAATGTCTATATAATGAACAGAGTACACATGTCTGCAGTAATATGTTTCTATGCTAATTAAACTTAAATGTTTCATATTAATTTAATTTATGTGAAAATTGGCAGTTTTAAATTCTGCAGTAAATCTCATCTGCAGTCCCATTTTCTGATGACTATTCCACATGCTGGAGACTGTGGAATGACATTATTTTAGGCACAGGAAAAAGCAGAGGGACTCCAGGGATGGGGTGAGGGGAACAGAGAGAGAACAAGGGTAACCTTCACTGGCCCCTCCCAAATCTACTTTATTTCATTATATGTCTTTTTTCATCTTGCAACACAAAACAAGTTATCAAAATGACCAAGTTGCTCTTTGTAAAACAATGAAAATGCACTGTGATCACAGATAGTCAAGTTCAGATGCAACTTTGTTTTGTGTATTTTTTAAAAATTACAATACCATTCAACAGTTTGGAGTCACTATTTATTTTTAAAGGAAATTAATACTTTTATTCTGCAAGGATTTTTATTTTACATAAATGCTGCTCTTTTAAAATTTATATTCATCAAATAATCCTGGAAAAATTGCATCTCATTTTCCACATAAATATAAAGCAGCACAAATGTTTTCAACATTAACAATGAGGAATGTTTCTTAAGCAGCAAATCAACATATCTGAATGATTTCTGAAGGATCATGTGACACTGAAGACTGGAGAAATGATTCTGAAAATTCATGCCATCACAGGAATAAATTACATTTTAAAATAAACTCAGCATGGTGAGCATAAGAGACTTCTTTTGTGAGAAACCTTTGAACAGCAGTGTACATATTTGGGTTGGGATCTGAGTCACCGCCTGGGTCTCTGTGCTGAATGACAGCAGTATGACTAAATTAACACATCTTACACTCATGATTGCTTTGATCATGTCCTATCTTGCCAAAATCAGCTAAAACTGGATTCCTCACAAAAACAGCTGCATGACGTCCCTGATTATATATGTATTAGCTTTATTTAATTAAATGCACCAAGTCATAAACAATCCACAATATGATACCAGTCAAAAACACTGCCACCTAATCTGAAAAGAATTCAAAAGTGAAGAATGCCTTGTTTATTTCTGAGGAGTAGCACCACTGGATGTACTGCTTCCCAACTGCAGCTCTTTCATCACAACCTCCTCTGCTCAACAAAAGACCACTGGGGAGCTCTCCACCCCTCCAGCAGCTGGGGTGAAAGGTCACAGGCTTGTTTTTGTGGAGGCCCAAGTCTGCTAGAGCGCTTGCCTCCTCTCTCTCTCCAGCCATTGTCATGCAGACAGGAAAACGGTTGCTCAGCCTGAGCCAAAATCAGCGAAGCCGGCAGAAAAAATTCAGCTTCTCCAAAAAGAGAGGCGGGGAGTGAGTGTCCTGTTTAATTCATCACTCCGGCAGTGGCGGGTTAGCCCCTCCACCCGGACTGCAGCAGCAGTCGAAGTGCTGAATAACTGACGGGGCTGCCCTACATCTGCAGCAGGGGCTCCTGGGCTCAGAGCGTGGCAGAGAGAGTCTGAGCCCGTCAGCGCTGAGACAGCAGGCAGCAGAGAGCACCATGAGAGTGCTAGAGATTACGCTCAGAGCAGGCAGATATAGGTCAGTCAGAACCTGAGACGCGGTCGTGCTGCAGAGACATGTGGGGAGGGGTGACTGCAGTGTGTGCCACTGACCGCATGAACCAGAGTCAGTCAGAAGGTGGCTTCTGTACCTGCAGATGCAAATGTTCCTCAATGTCAAGACTCAGCATGCAGGCATTTCATTATGATGCCGAGCATCATAATCGCCTTTACTGACTCTGCTCCAGTTCACTAAATTAAATTTCATGACACACAAAAAGGGGCGCTGAATTACAGCGCTGACATCATCTGATCAAATAAAGCTATACAAGGATTCTGATAGTGTGGTGCGTGATGCAGCAGATGGGACATGCACTGAAATGCATTAATTTTTTTCCTGTGCTCTTGTATGTAAATTTTAAATTTGTTTGCTAAATTTCTCCTGAACAACTCATCTACATCTTAAATGGCTTGAAGGTCGGGAAATTTTTTATTTATTCAATCTGGAATTATATCGTTTGACGTTATATTCCTAATCAAGGGTGTTGTGACTCTGTGAAAAAGTAAACAAATATATCCACAATTACAATTTAATGAATGATTGTCCTATCAGCTCAGCTGTCTTTCAGGCTTGCTGCTGATTGCATACTCCTAATAGTAATAGATAAAATAGATCTCATGGTGTGAGAGATAAGGGGATCATCCTGTGTGCAAATAAACATACTGAGACAACTGTTGGCAGTGAAAACATTACCATAGAAAAGAGAAGAGGAAAACAATGGCATGCCTACAGTATTTCGTTTCACCACATATTTCTAAGATATTGTGAGATCCAAACATCTGGGCCCTCTGGTGAAAATACTTCTATTCTGCATTGTACTAATTTGTTCCTTTTTGTTTTCATGATAGCAGAACCCGAGCAAGATTGCCTGAAACCTGATGACCATGTGCTGCATGATTTGAGATCCAAAGAGCATCTTGAGCTTCAATGGAAGAACATCTGACCTTCCTTACAGTCACGTGATCAATGTCACTAATTTACTTAGAATCTGAAATAGTTTACATTTACATCATAATGTTTCTTTGTTTCCAACCTAACCCTAAGCTTTCAAAATGCAGAGACATTCAGTTACACATTCTGTACCATACCTTCTGCACTGACCACTTGCACTATAATGACATTTGACCAGCATCTTTTATATGCTACTATTTGTACTTCTAGTTGGATGTGAAGTGCATTTAATTGGCTGTTCTTGTAATCTAATATAATCTAATCAAGATGGCAAAGTCTGTGAGCATTGTCGGCATCACCATATGTGCATTAAAACTCGGAGGACCTCTGTTTATGGTGTGGGCTTGGTGGTTATGGCTTCTGAATGGAACCAGGCTGTTTAATGTGATGCTGAGTTTATGCCTTCAACCCTGGTATCAGAATCCAGTGGTGTGGGTGATCTGTCAACAGTTCCCTCCTGTGAACTCCCCCCACCTCCACCACCTCCTCCGGATCAGCCTGCACTCCCCCCCCTGCAGAACCCATTAGAAGCCCCACATGAAAGCCTCTGAATGGGCTCTTTCAGATTAGCACTGATCCCACATTGTTTATGCGGAGTAATTAGGAGCACACAGGAAAGCCCGGAGGTTAATTACAAAAGACTAGATTACAGTCATATCTCTGTCATGTCTAAACAAGCAATCCACTACAATGCTTTCGGAGACCCTAAACTATTTGTTTTTTGTTGCATCCTCTGTTTTATGTTTTGCTATTTCTATAGAAACTTAATGTGAGAACTGTGAAAGTGTGAGATTTCTGTGCTAAAAAAAAGGGTGAGATTTATGCGAAACTAACATCACAATGAGGAAATGTTTGTCTGCCATTGGTCTGCAAAACAGGTCCTGGCCCAGTCACACTTTGCGTTGAGTCATTGTTGCTGTGTTGGGGGCTGATAAAAAAAAAACACTCAAACCAAATAAAAGTACGGTGTTTACACATTTAGGAGAAAATTACTAATAAAGTTGAAGTCTATGCATGAAATTAAGATCAGGAAAATTACACACGATCACCAAGATAGAAATATTCAAAATTTGTTACTGTAAGATGACCCTGACAGGAAACAGCACTCATATACCAACATTTCCATATCTTTTCCTATTTTTATACATTCAATGTTATACCCTACTGCTAAGGCATTGTTCACCCAAAAAATAAAAAAAATAAAAAATTCTACTCCCCCTCATGTCATTGCAAACCTGTAGGACTTTCTTTATTCTGCAGAACATAAAATATTCAGATATTCTGAAGAATTCTGGTAACAAAATGTTGGTTTTCATGGACAAAAAATAACATGTAGACATTTCTCCAAATATCTTTTTTTATGTTCTACAGAAGAAAGAAAGTATGGAATAACATTAGGGGGAGTAAATGATGACAGAATTTACATTTTTTGGGTGAACCCTTTTACATGATTGGCAGTTCCTCATTACGTCTGAGTATCAAGTGAGACCCGCTCCCTCAGTTTTCACTCACACACAGCAGATTTTCCGGATGAATGAAACGGGAGAGGGTCACATCAAACGGGTCTGCGCCACAGAACAAATAAAACACAAATCTGCTCTCCTCCTTGGCCCTGGATCGCCTTACACACTGCCCTTGGCTCCATTGATCTTCATGTGCAAAGTGTGTCAGATGGATAGGGAACAGGATCTGAGGAGCTGGAATGCACGTCCTTGCAGCTGCTGATATGATAGTGCTCAAGGTCAGGCCATCAGTGAAACACAAACAAATCCTTTAACAGTTAGTTGATGCAAGATGTTTCATCATTAAGAAAAAGATATATATATATATAAAAAAACAAAAAAAAACATTAGGCTAAGCTCCATAACTGACAATAAATTACAGAGCAATCACAATGTCTGACTGAACCAGTTGTCATACTGACATGGTTTCTTTTTGGGTGCAGCATTACGTGGATTTTGTGGCTGTTTGGGGCTCTGCTGCGCCATCTACTGACCCTTTAGTGCAACTGCATCATATACTATAATAACTACTGCCAGGCCACACGTCTGAGAATACAAGGGACCCAAGAACAATTTGGACACTTAGGTCACACACAGAAATATAAAAATGTAATATCAAAATATAAAACCAAGTGAATTTATGAAAGCACAAGCACACTTTTCAAGCAAAACATTCAACATTTCATATTTTTATAGATATCAAATGAATAAACAATTGATATATGTTAATCAAAATTAAAAAATTTTGTGAAAAAAAAATGAAGTTAATTCTGAGGAAAGATCTAGAATCATTTATTTCAGATGCCATTTGATGTAATCTAGTGTAAAGCCATTCATGTTTAGTGTGGCACTTCCTGGAAAAGCTGTAAATATATATATAAAACTATTGTTGGATAATCATACTAAAATATTGTTTTGCATACTGTAATATATATATATATATATATATATATATATACAGTAAGTTGTTACTGCATGTTAATTCTGAAATATCAAGCCCTCTATAGCATCGTCTGTTATTCATGCTGGGAACTGAAGTGCTGCTGACCGCAAGACCCTACAACGGACAGTGAACACTGCCGCAAAGATCATCGGTGCCCCTCTCCCCTCCATCCTGGACATTTTCCTTTCACGATGCTCCAACAAGGCCACCAGCATCGTGAAGGACCGCACCCACCCCTCTCACAACCTCTTCCAGCTCCTGCCATCAGGTAGAAGGTACCGGAGCATCAGAGCTCGCTCTGTCAGATTGCTCAACAGCTTTTTTCCCCAGGCTGTGAGAGCTCTTAACTCCAATCCCCCTGTCCCCCTCTGAAACCATGAACACCTCAGCCCTCCCACCCCCCAACTCATTAAAAACTGTTGACAATTTTACTAAGTGCAATTCTGAATGTGCTACACACAGGTGAGTGGGCTATACAAACCACCTGTAGTAACGCACTCATCCCACTATATGCACACTAGACACTTTCTACAAACACTCCCTGCCACAAAGACTCTTAAGAAAATATATGTCAACTTGAACATTGCACTACAAAATAATACGTTTACTTGAGCACTGCACTACAAAATCTTTTTGCACTATGCACTGTCTCCCACAAAATCTCTCTTCTGCACAATAATTTAATGTACAAAATATATATTTTTCTGCACAATTTCATGTACATATATCTCTTTCGCACAATTTCATGTACAGTATTTATGTAAAGTTCTTGTACAGTCTCAGTTTGTGTATGTGTGGTCAACTAGGTATAGCAGTTATAGTATTTTTAGTATATGTATAGTCAGACAGTTAACTGTTGTATAGCTCTATTGTTTTTCCTATACTTGCATTGTTGTATGTTTATCTTAGGTTTAACTAGTATGTAGCACCGTGGTCCTGCGAGACACGACATTTCGTTCCACTATATGTCCACACATGTAGCAGAATGACAATAAAGCTCGACTCGAAATAGGAGTGTGAATGACAAATCTACTATTTGAGGTGTAACTGAAAGCTTTCATATCATATGCTCATCTACAGATTTCCGCTGGCTTCCCTCCCCCTCCGTCTTCACTCAGATCTCTGTCTCCACAGGGTAAATAAGGTATTTTATATGCTAATGATATGCTGTGGTCCAACAAAGAGCTTCTGCTCTCATGTGAGGCCGACTCTTTTGACCATTCACAACCAGCTGTTTGCTCTCTTTCTCCACACATATTGGCCCAGTTGCGAGAAATTAAATTAAACTAAATATTTAATAACCAGATTATAGCACCTCTAGAGGAGATTCCATGGAGATGGTATTTAAAAAACCATGCCTCATTTACTGAAGGTGTCTTTTCAACATTGTGATGTTTTAACACTGTCATGAATTAAATGATATTATCATTGACACTGATGTCAGTCAGAGACTCTTATCAAGTGTCATACTCTTTATATGTGGGGACACAAACCATCTGTTCAGAGTGATGTTTCATTAACATCTGGCACAGATGGCCCAACACACACATACACTAGTGATATCAGAGTACAGTCTGCAAGGTTCATGTCCATTGTGTCATTTTGGCAAACACTCTATGGAAAGCTAATTGTTTACTGTGAAACTCTTCCAAAATTCACACTTCAAAAATACACTCTTCAAACTAAAGGTTCTTTAATTGGCATTGATGGTTCCATAAAGAGCCTTTAACTTAACCTTTAACTTTCCATTGGCAAGATGGATCTTCTATGTCATTGCTGCAAAAAAAAAAAAAAAAAAAAAAAAAAAAAGTTTTTTTTTTAAAGTATGCAAAAATGACTTTTTTGTTAAATTCTAAGGTAAAATGTGTATAAAAATATGAATAAAATGTCAAAATATTTATGATTTTAGTCTATGCGATGTGCGATGTCCCAAAACTATTAACCAGCCCACAATGTCTTTGTGCAGCCCACCCATGCTTTCCACATGTATCAGAAAGCAGTGGGGGTGACCAGAAGCCAGCTGTAGGCCTGTAGGTTGAAGCAGGTGGAGGAAAGGGGCCTGCAGGCACCACCCTTTCATCTCATGCTGAGCCAAGTCTTTGTGATCGGAGATCCTGCCTCACCACTGCCCATCTGTCCAGCTCCCAACAACACACATTCTCTCATTCATTAGTCAAATAGCAATCTGTTTGCCATGGCACACATCTACCTGGCTCCAGTCCATTTGTGTTCTCATCACATCCCATCAGAGAAACAATATTTGGTTGAAGGGAAGACCTGAGTACTGAAAAACATGAGCACAGCCAGTCTCCTTCTATACAAGCTGATGGTTTACGAAATATAGGTCAAATGTGAGTGTGTGTGATTGGAGCAACAGGCATTTTGAGATGAATCATGGAATAAATGCTTTGAAGTAAAAAAGTCTGCCACCTATCTGTGGAGAAGTGCTAGTGCCAGAGTGCAGCTTTCTCATGAAGTGAGAAAGAGAGGTGCTTTACTTGGGACATGGACAATTATTACTTGGATTCACCAAGTAAGGTTATAATATCTTGTCAGGAATAAAAAGTGCTGAGATACTCAACTGAGTATACTGTGTCAAATCAAAGTATTTTGCTAAAACATACTTGAAAGTAAAAACTTTTCATACTTTTAACAGTGCAATTTACGAGCATTTGAATATAAGAAGTAAACCTTTTTCTTAGTTTCAGATTAGACTGATGAAAGAAAGAAGATTTTTCCAAGCTGCACAAACTTTAACTATTTTCTCAGTGTCCTATAAGGCTCCAAAACACCAAATTAAGTTAATCTGAAACATCCCTACAAAAATTATAAATTCAGCAGCAGACATTTTTAAATGTGACTGTTGACTTAGGTTTGCTCATCCTCAAACATGGTTAAAAGTAAAATGATTTGCTTAGGTGAAAGACTAATATTTGTGACTAATAGTTACTACACTAAAATGAACTGAACTAATTGCTAAAGTAATTAAAGATGCTATGAAATTCTAAATTAAAAAGATGCTGTTTTCTAAATTCATGTAATTGACTTTGCTTTGAACAATTTGTTCATGCACGTTTAATTTTTTAAGCTTATAATGTTTAATCATAATTTCACAACCATCCAGTTAAACATCAGACTTCTCTCTGGTGACGTATACCAAACTTTATCAATCGTTTAGTCAGCTTAAACCCTTTCTAACAATTGACTCTGAACTCACACTCAGCTCTGCCTCCTTCAAATCAACAGAACTAAGTCTTGGCCTTCATTTTTTCTTTTTCAACAAACCACTACATATGACACAATATGAAAGAAAAGATCTGATGCTATTAAAATGAAACTTCAACACAGAGTTGATATATTAGTTCAGTTTTCTGAGATTACACTTGACTCCATTTGTGATTTGCTGTTGCAAATCTGCTTGTTATCTTGACAAGAAATGCTCCCCCTTTAACGATTTTGTTCAAGATAGCTTCCATGTTCCTCACAGATATTAATCACTGGAAACACAAACAGATATTTGAACATGGTAAATGTGTTATTTCAACATGCTCTTTCCTTGAGCAGAACACCTGACCCAAATATTCCATCCGTTATGGAAATATCATCTCTTTTTGGAAGCCATAATGTTCACAGTACTGGTTCTGTGGCTATAGCTGGTCAAACTCATTTTTCATCATATCTGTAGACTGATTCCTCATTCTGGCCTCCTGGAACACAGACTGAGAGAGAAGAAATGAGGAGCAGAGACAGAGAAGTGAAAAGAGAAAATAGAGAGAGAGACAGAGGGAAAGACAGGATCAAAATTTCCAGACGTGTTTTGCCAATCCCCGCTGTCAACCTTCAATTGCCTTTTTAGGCATTGCAGCATGCATTAAAGGCCTAGGTGGGACGAGGGTAGTGCTTACCTGTTGTAAACACAATGGTCAACAATGAGACAGCTAATTAGATCAGGGGATTCTTGTGGCTTCCCCCAGCTTCATTCACACAGTCATAAAGTAAAACAAGGCGGCAGATAATTGGTTGGGATTGCCGGCTCCAAAAGGGAGACCTGTCTGTCGTTACCTGGCCTGTGCTTCTGCCTCTCTCTTTACTTGGGTGCCCCTCCCATCATGCCCACAGACTGGATTTCCTTTTTAGGGCATAACTGTCACAGACCTGGAGCAGGCTCTGGATTCCCCTTGCTTCCTTTCTTATTCAGTTCACCCTGTTTCCTTTCTTCATCCCTCTCTTTCTGTCAGAATGTGTTGATTTTTTTTTGTTTTTTTATCAACAAGCATGCTACCAAACACATTCTATAACACAGGAACAATTCATGATATTTGATGCCATTTTTAGAATTGTATTTAGACTGAAAATCTTCTCTGATTCACATTCAATTCAAGAAGCTACACTTGCACAGTAAACTGCTTTAATCATCAGAAGACCATTTTTTTCTTCCAAAACAATAAACCGCAACAAAAACCCCCCAGATATGAAAAAACACCTATGAACTGCAAAATAATGGTGTGTTCAATCATGTAAGAAAATATTTTATTCATGAGTTAAACACACATGAACGCCACCACAATGTCACTATTACGAGTTTCCGAGATGAGAGCGTGTCATTGATGGTGGACACAAAGGATGCCGCATCTCTAGTTATTGGTTAATTTGTTAAAATGTATGAAATAACTTTTTTTTTTATTTACAATAAAACTAGTTGCATGTACAAAATTTATTGAACAACATACAATTAAAATATCATATATAACAATTCAGTTTACAGCTTACATCTTTAGAAAATTTAATAAAAACATAAAAAGAAAAAACACACCTGATGCACAAATTTATTCATAATTTTGTAGAAGTAGAGTTTAAAGACCTTGCTGCATTTTTGTAGAAAATGTACATTGCCATCTTGCTCTGACCAAAGTGATCTGCACCTGACATCATAATTGCAATTTCCCAACTTACAAAATACAAACTTCCCAGGAGGACTTGAATACACCAATAGTCCTGATCCATGAGGCCAGTGTGTGCAATAACAAAAGATTTAGAAGACATTTAATCTAACGTAATTATTTTGATGATTCTGAAAGTATCACAGACATTCAGAGAAAACATGATTTGATTACGATTTTTCAAGTGATTAAATCAATAGTTTTTCTGTAACTATTAAATAAGTGGAACGATATTATTTGGGGTAAATGGCCACCCTGTTTAAACCACTATGGTCAAAAATGCCACCAGAACACAGTTAGATTGGTACAGGAGGAGGAAGTGTTTTCTATAACCAAGAAGGAACAGACTGCAGCAATCATAATGGAGATTGAAGTCTGAAGTACACCTATAAAATCAATGTACATCAAAATGTAAGTGAAATGTACAGAACTATTTCTATAAACATCTAGAGATAGACTGCCGCTGCATTAACATAATTTGTAATCAAACAATTTCTTTGTAAACAAATTATGTTGTTTCATCAATATTCAACAAGAAAACTCTCTGACTGTGCTTGACCTTGCAAATGAATATTCCATTTAAACATTCATCACC
Source organism: Spinibarbus caldwelli (assembly GCA_039654775.1). Lineage (NCBI taxonomy): Eukaryota > Metazoa > Chordata > Actinopteri > Cypriniformes > Cyprinidae > Spinibarbus > Spinibarbus caldwelli. The sequence goes on from CM077218.1 coordinate 33,656,336, forward strand.
TCCGTCCAGACTTTACATTACAATGGTTTTCCAGAGTGCTCTTTTTCCTTTCTAACAGGCAGCAATATTTAGACTCAAAAGCAGGTGAAGTGATGTCAGCCCTCATCCAGTAAACAGAGCATCAGCAAGTCAGTCGTACATAAAGAGTAGTGGTGGGATGGGCACACTGTATGAACACAGACCCACCCAGACTCGGCCTGTAGGGAAAAAATGCTTTTTCCATGGCTTAGCAAGATTATTGCTGCAGTCATGGTACCCTTAAAGGCCTCTGACTGACCCTCTGTTGCCTGTGGCAGTTGGCTTGACTGTGTTTTTAGGGAGGGAGGGAGAGAATGAAATGCTGCTGAAAGAGAGAGGATCAGGGTGGAGAGGCTTCCCAGTTCAGAGGCGGAGCTAAGAGAGAAGCCAGGCATAGGGCCAGACAGAATACTAAGCATCTCAATTTCAATACCCCATAAAACAACAGAGCCCCGAAAAACAGGCGTGCCTCCCCCTTTTTGAATTGTTCATGCAATGGAAAGAGGAAAGATCCTATGCTTCCCAGAGAAGGCGTGTGAAAAGCTGGTTGCATTACAGTCAAAAAGTAGGTCACAATATGGAAGATTCAGCTTTAATAAACTCTGAATGTGAATAATTAACGGCATTAAATCCAGAATGACGTGAATCAAATTAGTTGGGTTAAAATTCTAATTCCCCACTTGAATGCGCGATTCCTGAATTGCAAGTCAGTGAGTTTTAAAGCTTTCTAAATATCAGCAGCCTTTATGTTCACTTTGCTGCCTCATTACATAGTTAACAGGCCTAACAGTCTTCCAGCTGTGCAAAACGTGCATTATGTAACATGAGGAAAGGGGGATGTTATTCCTGACCTACATTCTGTATGTTGGGAACGCCTGCACTGAGCGATGTCATGAACTATAGTCCTCACGTTCAGTCTGTTTTTAAGCACAGTTTAGTCACCTTAATCAGCATTTGAGGGCCTTCAAAACAAAGATCTTATTTTTGGATGTTCTACATTTTTAATAAAAACATTTATAAGGTTAAAATTAGTGCTGTCAAATGATTAATCGTGATTAATCGCATCCAAAATAAAACTTTTTGTTTACATCGTATGTGTGTGTACTGTGTATATTTATTATGTATATATAAATACACACCCATGCATGTATATATTTAAGAAAAATGTTAAGTTAATATATTAAATATATTTATATATAACATAAGTGATATGAATATAAATATATACACGTAAATACATGTAAATATTTTCAAAATACATACTGTATGTATGTGTATTCATATTTACATAAATATACACAGTACACACAGATAGATTATGTAAATAAAAAACTTTTATTTTGGATGCGATTAATCGCGATTAACCATTTGACAGTAGTAGTTAAAATATACATTTCCCACGATGTTTCTAAATTCTGTACACTTTGCTCACATACGTTGAATGGCTAATGCACATTTGAGTGGCTGTTGACTGATACAAGGGCTTAACTCTTAATTACCAGGGTCAGCTTTCCATGAGCCAATAAGATTTAATTACATAAGAGCTGCAGGTAATTCTAGTGACACTCAGGGAATGTCTTGCTGTGCCTCCATGAAAGTAGACTTTGGCATGGGCAAGCATTCACCCAAAAACCACTGTTTCATCCCACAATGTCAAGTTGATGATTACCATGCCTATGGGCTCAACCATACCCTAACAAAACTTTTGAGTCAAGACTCATGGGCACAGTCTATAATTTTCCTCTCTAAAGAACAGTTGTGGCGCTGGGCAGTGAACACACTGAGACCTAAACATAATTCAGACTGGATCTTTATTGACAAATGTGGTCACTCGCTTTTGTTTTCTCAGCCAAAGGGAGAGGGGAAATCTTTTGTGTCTCTCAATCTTAAACATGACACTGGTTCAGTCAATAATTAACAAATAACAATCTGCTGAGAGGAATTTACCACCTCGTAAACCAAAGGAAAAGCTGCTGCGGCCACATCCACAAGTCAATTCCGAAGATATATGGTTCTGCTACAGCACAATGACATTTTCTCTCGCAAATCCAGCTGAAGGAAGTGACCCCGAACTCCTTTAAAGATCTCAGCCACCGAAAATCAATTAGCATATTATGTCATGGAATTTTGTGGAGAAAAGGGAAATCAGAAAGAAGTCAGAGCTTACAAGGCAAGAGTCGCACGTCTTCAGAGCCCAAGCAAAACACAAGCTGAGTGTGCAATGAATGAGACGCATGCTTTGATGACTAAGTTTGGCAATCACTACCTGCTAGTCCTCTCCATATATGGAGGCTGAAAAGTTGAAGATAAAGCTAAGCCCTGCCCACCAGCTCTCTACTCGTAATTGTTTGCTGTCTAAACAGTGTAAGGAGGGGCCGAGCATGAGAGAGACGGTGTGAGTATGAGAACGTGTGCGTGTTTGAGAGCGGTAGATTAAGAGTAAAAGTGAGAGAGATTTTGAAAAAGAGCGAGAGACTGTTGATAGTATATCTGGCTTAATGGACTGTGTCAAGCGTTAGTGAGTGAAAGTGCAATGTGAGCGAATGATGTTGAGAGAACATGGCAAAACACAGAGAGATGAAATCAGCTATCTAAAGTTGAGACATCATCAGTCATCGTTGCCCTGCCAAGGCTGACTATATATGGATATGACCTCGCTGTCATTATTTAAAACCACTTCCTTCTTACTCATAGTGAGGCAGATTTGGAGGCAAACCTTCAGTTTTTCACTAAAGAAATGAATGAGGAACACTGTTGCTTTAACTCAAATAAACAAAACAGAAATCCAACTGTAACCTAAAGGAAATACTACAAACAAATATCAGAATCATTTCTGTATATTGTGAAGGTTGAATTTACATAAAATACTCAAATATGCAAGCATGTGTGAAGGAAAGAAAGAGACTCACATTGTGCAGTTTGAAACTGCAGCAAACCAAAAGTAAAAACTTCTTTGTTAAATTAAAACTCCCCAGCATCTCTGAGCAAGCGCTGCTTCATTCATTAGGCCTAGAAGTTTCAATCTGATTTCTATGAGAAAGTCCCATGTGACAAGGGCCTTGAATTCTTGACATTGTTACCATGTGACACACTTAAAGATTTCCTTTTATGGCGGTTGCTGTTACATCGACCAGAGGGCGAGGCCTAACACAGCCAAAGTGCACAAACCGTCTACAATAAAAGCCCTTGAGGAAATAAATATGAAGAATCCTTTTGCGGACAAAGTTAGAGGAAAATGCAGCACAAGCCAAGCTGAATTTCTTGTTATATTGTATCTTATCTCTCTGCATGAAAATTCTTCACATATCTGGTGATGTCAAGGGTTCCTATCATACTCAGATGTCACACAGTTTTACAGGCCTGTGTATGAAAACATTTTACTTTTACAAAAACGTAATTGTAAATTATATTACACTGTGTTAAATGTACATTACTTGTAGAATATTGTACATTTACAAAAGCCACTCTTTCCATTGGCTATTATTCTGAGCTTTGCACCACACCTGAGCCAAAAGAGCTCCCAAATTGCTCTACAAGAAAGGACTTGTCTATTTCTTTCATGTTGCACAGTCAGTGCATTTCAACTCAAAGAAAATAAGTTAAAGACTTGCAAGGATTGTGGCAAAAGGTAACAAACAGAGCAGTCATCAGAAAACCTTAGTATGGTTTTCTTTCGATTGCTCATATTTTAAACACAATGTTATGCTAAGCTAAGTCCCAAAATGATTGTTTTTTTCTTTTTTCAACATTACATTAGTGAGTGATGAAATGAGATGCACATACAACTAAACAACTAAACAAATAAATGCCTTCTGGTGGAGGGATTTATATTAATTTTAAAAAATCAGACAATACAATTAGACAATAAACATGGTCTTTATAAGCTCTCTCTAAAAGTAATAAAGCACCCATATGAGGTGGGCAGCTGTTTACAAAGTAATTTTAACTAACCTGATTGTGTGCTCTGATGTTGTCTTTTACACATCAGTGAGAGTGAGGCGTGCATTGCACATTGAATAGTAAGTATGTACTACTCAGCTGTACATTCCTGAGTTGGCTACGCTCTCCCCACACCAGAATATTTGAATGTGATTTCCTGTGCAAACTTGCAGAAGAAATGACATCCCTTAATAATTCACTTCCTGTAAGACATGCGTAGGTCATTCCCTTATTTGGCAACTAACAATGGCCTTTGGGTTTCATGCTGTGGAATTTGAATCTTTTAAGGAAGGAGCTACATTTCAATGAGCATATTTACTTGACTGGGTCAGATTTGAATCTGTTGAAGAAAATCTGTGTAAATGATATAATTGTTTAGTAGTTAATTAGGTCAGTGCTCAGCTATTGGATAGACTGGAAGGTTAAATGTATGTTTTGTGCACTGATGACCCAAACATAGGTCTCTGCCAATATTAATGCTGGAGCTGGGCCTTGGTACAACTCACTTAGTCTAGCCAAAGATGTTGAGAGTGCCACACCTAATCAGTTTCACATAGACATCACTCAGGAATGGCAGATATTTCATGCACAAGAAACATTAATATGAAACTCTTCAGAATAAAAGGTCTGATGAATAGGGTAATGACAAAATGACAGCAAGCTTTCATTACAATGTTTAGATAAAGGTTCCGGTGTAGTCAACATGACTGGCATGATTTGCAGACACTAATCTGGCAATTTTTTCTAAGAAACCAGACCTTTCATGAGCTGACCTTGCTGAAATATTGTTCAAGGATCATTTCAATCTTGCATTAAGTGTATGCTTGACCAAGTTTCATGAATGTTGAAACCGCTCTCTGATATGTAAAATTCTACTATGATGCAGGGTCTCTTTACTGCTAGCATTACTCAACTTCCTGTAGCAGGCTTAAGCGATGCTGCTTGGCACAGTAATCTCTCCCATGCTGGTTTAAAGGCTGACTTGAGTCTGGAGTGTGGACGTGCATGTCTGACTCATTCCAGGGCCAATCCCTGCTCAGCCCTCCTCTCACGAGCAGACAGATGGTGAAGGGTAGAGTAGCAGGCCTAGGGTCCTGGTCGAAAAGCAGATATTGCTAGAAACTGACCGATATGGTAGTAGCATCTCACAGGCCCCTTCGGCTCTGGGTAAATCCCAATGCATTTGGAGAGGAAAACTGCAGGCCAGTAGTGGAACTAAATGCATTAAATCCTACATTCCAGTATGTCAAATGATCATAAGCATGCATTGATAATGCATGGGCTTACAATGGTAAATAGGCATTTTATGCCATCTCTGAAGAAATTCTATCAATATAAGTTATGTATATCTCAATAACAGGGAATCAGTAACATTTTTAATCTCATTAATAGCCCCTGTTAGCAGTAGTCAAAGTGGGGTGGTGTGTCAATCATGGACGATTTTTATAGGACTCAAGAGTGATTTGTTCATTTTTTTGTGACCACCCATGCTTAACATCCTTTCGTTCATGAACAAAATGCCTCAGGTGAACTAATTAATTCTGTTTACTGCACACAGTGTATGTGGCTGTCAAGTGATAAAAGAACAAAGACCCAGTTGAGTGGTCAAGTAGTCATCAGTCATTTCTCATGATTTTGGCTTCATTATCATGATTTTCTAAGCCGGAATATGATGAAAGTTTGCACAAATAGATATATTGACATAGACATCAGGTAATTTGGATATTGGAAAGAAATTATAACTCATAGCTCAAATAAACAAAATGACTTGAATAAAGTTTTGCTTTTCTTCCTGAATGAGATTCAAAGATCCAATACATTAAAATGATCAGATTTTTACATCACTACAGTGGGTAGAACTTTTTTTTTTTTTAAAGAGAGTGCATCATGTACACTGTAAAAAATGACTGTAATTATAACTGTAAAATATTGTAAAAAACACTACAGAAAAAAAAACTGTTAACAGTAAGTTCCCGTTCTATATGTATAATGTAAAAGATCTAACCAGACATTTCATGTAATTTTACAGTACAATACTGTTAATTATACCATTTTTAGAAGTAAAAAAAGAACAAATCAATGTATAATTTCGTCATAAACTGTAAACTGATATTCCCAGAATTTCCTGCTTGACTCCACATTTGAAAGTATTTTGGTTAAATAATCATGTTTCTCAATAGTTTTTGTTATCAGTTATGTACATTTGGGTTTTAAGTTACATCTTCTGTTGTTTGCTTAATGTTTATTGCATTATTTAAGTGTCGTGTGTTACCATGACAGTGTTTTGTATTTGTGTGAATGACTCGGTCTACCTTCTATATATTATATACTTCAGCTTGTGGAAAAGCTACTTGTGATGAACATGGCTTTCTTTTTTACCACCTGCATTATTATGGTGGTTGTCAGTATATGTTAAGGGTACAAAACAGATTTCAGTAGAAACATTGTTGAATTTATTGGATTACGTTCAACATTTCTTGCTTGTAAATTACAGTTTTATACTGAAAAATTTAGTTTGTTCTGTAAATGTGTTTAGAGTTTTTCTGTATTTTTTACAAAATTATTCTGGCACATACAGCAGGCAAAATTATTTTGTAAAAAACTATGGAATTTTTTTTACAGTGTAAAAACATTACAAGAAGGTGCCAAAACATATGCACCATCAAAAGGATTTCACACAATAATTTGAAATCCCGTATGACTTCATTTCTTCTGTGGAAAACAAAATAAGACATTCTGAAGAATTTTTTTTTTGTCTGAATGTTTTGAAGAACTGTTTTTGACCACAGAATAACTGTTTTGAACCCTAATGACTTTCATTTTATGGATAAAAACAGTTCTTCAAAATATCCTCCACAAAAAAAAATAAAGTTATACAGGGTTGGGACGACATGACAGTTAAAAGTACCAGAATTTCCATTTTTGCATGACCTATCCCTGCTCTAAATGATGAATGGCAACAAACTCAGCCTCAGCAGATATGCAGAGCTGTATGTTTGTTAACTGTATACATGGAGACAGCCATAAATGAGACCTGTGGTCCTCTACCCATTATTACAGCAAAGAGGAAGTGAAGCTTTGGTTTTGTAAGAAAGGACACAGTCACAACTGTTATGCTGAGGAACACAAATGAGGAACAGTGAGTTTTTTTCTCGGTCAGTATCAAATCCTGTTGCATATGGTTTGACAGCATAAACGAAGATACAAAAGATTTCTCTGTCTGCAAAAGTTCAGCTCAGAATCACTTCGGAAGATTATTTGGTTGAATGTAAAACCCCCATAATTGCATCTCAAACCAACCATTACTGCATAATACTTGAGTCAGAAAAGTGTCTAATTTGTTTTCATGCATATAAGGCGATGGACGAGTACATATGGATCCATTTGGGTCATAAAGAGGAGGGATAATCCAATCTCTAGACTAAGAGGCCAGCTGGCAGTATGTGACTTCCTATCTGGCTTAACATACCAAGCAACAAAGTATAAGTGAATCTAAAATCAATCGGTGGTCCTTCTGCTATTTGCGGGGGGCAAATTTTGGCCTTCTGCTGTGCTTCAATGCTTGTTTCAAGATGAAGAGTGGAAGTGGAAGAACAAAAGAAAAGGTTAGTTTAGTGATTGGGATAGTATATTGCTGAACTGAGGGAAATGATCAGTAAGACAACAAACTTTCACAAAAACAACACACACCCAGAAAATGGTCCTTTGTGAAGAACTTCATAATTATGTTTCTTATCTTGTTGCAAGTGTTGCTTTGGTATCAGAAACAAGATAAGAACTTCAGCACTTTCAAGTACAATGACATTATCATGGTGATAGCCCACAACATAATTTTTATTGCTCTGGACGTCTTATGTCATGGGGCAAAGCTGAACATCATTAGGATAGTACCTTATTTAGAGATGAATGGGAACACTGAAGTGGGGGAAGGCAGGCAGGCTGCTATCAGGGAAGGATGGTGGTCCTCAGGGGAACTATGGACTCACAAAAGCACATCTGCTGTAACAAGACCCCAGTCCAATCTACAAAAGTTACAAAGAGAAACATGGTTGTTCAAAGTAAAAATACTGACTGCATTGGAAGATGCATGTCACATCACATTAATCTCAGTTTGGTGCCTAGTTACTATTTGCTTATCTTACAGCAACTTGTGTGTTTATGAGGGGGGATGGACGTTTGGTATTCTTTGAAAAAAAAAAATCCTGGGGGATGGGAGGAATAGACCATATTGATGAGTATATGTCCTGCTTGTAGATAAAATACTTTTAGACCTTCTTACTTTTGGGGTTATATACAGTAACTATTATCTCAATAAATCTTTCAATGTCAAGCATGGTTTAATTGCTGATGCTAAAATTTTAATACAAATAAGTTATGTTTGTTGTGCATTGTTTGAGCCATAACTTATACTCAACTTTTGATATCTAAGGATTCAATTCAGAGAAACTCATTTCACGTATTTTACAGGAAAAGTGCTCAAAACTTTAAAAGGGTCCTGTTAAATGTGTTTTAAATGTACTGAAGAATAAAAAACATTAATATAAGCCACAAAACCACACTATCCTTGATATCAGCAAGAGATTTTGACATAATCAGCTGTTTTTGTTTATACCTGCCATTGAAGGCCATGTGCATTACTCCCAAGTTGCACATTAAAAAGTCACATGTAGCTTCCCAACATCACTGCTGTTCAAGCACAGCCTTATCTATTATTCAAACTGTGGCAACATCCGAAATATGCAATAAATATTTTTTATTTAATGAAGTTGACCATGAACGTCGCCTGCGCTGTTTTCTTATCCAAAGGAAACAATGTTTTCAAGATTTTGTATTATTATACATCTCTCCAGCGAGTTAATTTGTCTGTACGGATATCAATAATGTGTAATATATTTTTGAATGAGAAACCAGCCTTGCCTTGAAACATCTACATCTTTTCAATGGTCAAGACCAAGAAGACATGAATGCTAACGGTTAACGTCATATCTAATATAAAGCTGGGTTAGGCCCACTTACAGCCCTCAACAACTACTATCTCTCCCTTTATCATCTTTATCACGTAACATGCACACACCTAAGCACGTAAAAATATTACTCCTGTGAATTTTGCGTAGGCAACTCACAATTACAGGAATGCAAGCCTGATTCATTCCAGGTTTCACTGCACTTTCATTGAAAACATTACCTAATGAACTCAAGACCAGCTAAGTTAGTTGCTTCTCTACAGTGTACAGTCATATCACTTTGCTATCCTCATTTCAGTGAAAAATACCCCTATTTAGCATAGAGAAGTACTTGGTAGATAACCACACATAAGTATTATGGTATTATTGTGAATACAGTAAGAAGTAAAAGACCTACAGAGCTGCTGCTGTGCTAGATTGTAAACACAACACAGGATCAAGGAGGTGTCCATCACTATGAAGACCAATACTAGCACTTGTAACCTTTGCACAGACTTTTTGAAAGACTTAAAAGAGCCTTACTGGCGTTATCACAACAAAACACGAGAATACGGAAAGCAACGTATTAAAAATACGCAAACAAAAAGGGCCATTTTGATCAAAATCGCCTAGGCCTTGTTCTTCACATAGTCTAGCTTCCCCTTCTCTCAAGTTGCAAGAAGCAAGTGTAGCAATGTGCACGCGACAGCCGGGTGTGTGACGCTGGACCAATCAGAGCGCAGAGCTGCGAAAGTTTACCTTATATGGCTAGAGCCGGGCACATGCCGTCATATAAAAGAGCGCGCCCAGCTCCTCAGCCTCACTTTGAGCTCCTCCACACGCAGCTAGTGCGGGATATCATCTGCTTGTAACCCATTCTCTTAAGTCGACAAACCCCCTCCCCAAACCTAAGGTGAGTTGATTTTGTAAGCTTTTGAAGCATTTTATTACCTTATTAGTTCGTTAATATTAATTCAAGTGTTTAGTTATAATGTACAAATGAAGCTAGATTGAGTTATTCGGTTCCGTTAACTTACCGGTCTTTTTGCAGTTAACGCTAAGCACAAACTTTACTTAAACTCTAGTTATTCTGTGTTAACAACATGTAATAAGTGTTATAAATCTCTGCTGTGTCATCTTAACTCTATGTAACGTTAGTGGATATGTCAGGTGGAAATGACGGCACCCGTTGTAGGCACGACGTTGAATGGGCCGGCGTGAAATGATTGTTCATCCCTTTCAACCTTAAGATGTGCCCTGTTAACAGTGATTTAACGGCTGTGAATGTGATTGTAGAGTTTTAAAGATGTTAGGGTTGCACACTTGATGGATAGCCGGCACGGGAAGCTCTTTGTGCAGGCAGTGCTGCAGCAGGGTGTGACCTACTTTAGCTAACGTTAGCCGGCTAACCAGCATTCATCTGCCGCCCTTAACCTGATGAAACCCATCTCTTTTGATATTTAAAGGATCAGAGACGCGTCTATTAGCTCACTTTCAGCACGTCTGACCCTTTCAGTGAAAATGGTGTTTTATAGCGTATGTGCAGCCCTTTAGTCTTTTAGTAAGAGTGAATAAGATTCAAGTAACGTACTCTATATTCACTAAAGCTTTATTAAATGGAAGGAAAGTTGGTCAGTTTTAATAACTGAAAGGTCTTCCGGGTTTTTTTTTTTTATATATAAAAATGGTGGTTATACTCGTGTCGGTGGAAGCAATTTTTAACACATGATCGAGGCTTTATAATATAAAGTGAGTGGGCAGAGGAAGATCATGCTTTGGTGTGAAGTCTGCTCCAAAGGAGTCATTGAAGTTACTGCAGGTCTGTGACGCAGTAATTTTGGGCAGACACCCGTCGAGATTCGGTTGTGTAATTGACACCAGGCGAGGATGAAAGAGGATGTAAAACTTCATTTGTGTAGAATTTAGGGAGTGGCCCTGGCGTGATGAATGTAGAAATCCGTTTCTTTTTACTGAACCCTACGACTCTGGCTGAGCGCCACACCGCCGGCAGCCACAAAGCGGCTCGAACCATTGCCTTTTATGGTAATAATGAGAGAATGCAGAGGGACTTCCTTTGTCTGGCACATCTGAGGCGCGCACTGTCGCTCTAGCACCCTCTGGTGGTCAGACTGTAGAATGCAGCACGAAACAGGAAGTTGACTCCACGTGGTCACATGCTCACTGAAACGCTCTTGCATGGCATCTGTGCACTTATAAACCGGGCTTCTCATTTTTTTGCAGTTTAGCCATGGATGATGAAATTGCCGCACTGGTTGTTGACAACGGATCCGGTATGTGCAAAGCCGGATTCGCTGGAGATGATGCTCCCCGTGCTGTCTTCCCATCCATCGTGGGTCGCCCCAGACATCAGGTGAGAAACTGAGGATTAGTTTCAGGCTTCTTAATGAGAATTTTTACTATAGTTCCTTTTTAATGTTTATCAATTTAACATGTTTTTGTCTTTTTACAGGGTGTCATGGTTGGTATGGGACAGAAGGACAGCTACGTTGGTGATGAGGCTCAGAGCAAGAGAGGTATCCTCACCCTGAAGTACCCCATTGAGCACGGTATTGTCACCAACTGGGATGATATGGAGAAGATCTGGCATCACACCTTCTACAACGAGCTGCGTGTTGCCCCAGAGGAGCACCCCGTCCTGCTCACAGAGGCCCCCCTGAACCCCAAGGCCAACAGGGAAAAGATGACACAGGTTGGTTTTTGGCTAGCTTTGAAGTCTCTTGTCTGTCCTGTTACCTCATTTTAGGTTCTCCTGTTCATTCATTCATTCACTTCCTCCAGGCTTTGTGTCCTCTGAGCTCCTGAGTTTCTCCTCTTTTGCTGGAAGCAGCAGGTTATCTATACTTTGCCTGCCTGTTTTGCAGTTTTCTGCCACACACTTTCTGCACCCTTTTTTTTTTTTTATTTTTTTTTACTCTGGATTTTCAACTAACCTCTGCATGGATGTGTGGATTGTGTGCTGTAACCGTTTTGAGCATGATAACTTCTCAAACCCTCTCTTTCCAGATCATGTTCGAGACTTTCAACACCCCCGCCATGTACGTTGCCATCCAGGCTGTGCTGTCCCTGTATGCCTCTGGTCGTACCACTGGTATCGTGATGGACTCTGGTGATGGTGTCACCCACACTGTGCCCATCTACGAGGGTTACGCCCTGCCCCATGCCATCCTCCGTCTGGACTTGGCTGGCCGTGACCTGACTGACTACCTCATGAAGATCCTGACCGAGAGAGGCTACAGCTTCACCACCACAGCCGAGAGGGAAATTGTCCGTGACATCAAGGAGAAGCTCTGCTATGTGGCTCTTGACTTCGAGCAGGAGATGGGCACCGCTGCTTCCTCCTCCTCCCTGGAGAAGAGCTATGAGCTCCCTGACGGACAGGTCATCACCATTGGCAATGAAAGGTTCAGGTGCCCAGAGGCCCTGTTCCAGCCATCCTTCTTGGGTAGGTATCCTAACAAACATTACCTGCTGTGTACTTCTAGATTTGAGTTGGAGGAGACTCAAAGAACTTTGGTTAACAAATCATCTTCCTTTTGCAGGTATGGAGTCTTGCGGTATCCATGAGACCACCTTCAACTCCATCATGAAGTGTGACGTTGACATCCGTAAGGACCTGTATGCCAACACTGTATTGTCTGGTGGTACCACCATGTACCCTGGCATTGCTGATAGGATGCAGAAGGAGATCACATCCCTGGCCCCCAGCACAATGAAAATCAAGGTGAGCTGTGCTCTGAACTTTGACTGTTACCTCTCATATCAGTCTGTTTCTGCACATGTGGCACCTCTGCGTCTTGCTAATCGTTCATCTCTCCACAGATCATTGCCCCACCTGAGCGTAAATACTCTGTCTGGATCGGAGGGTCCATCCTGGCCTCCCTGTCCACCTTCCAGCAGATGTGGATTAGCAAGCAGGAGTATGATGAGTCTGGACCATCCATCGTCCACCGCAAATGCTTCTAAACGGACTGTTACCACTTCACGCCGACTCAAACTGCGCAGAGAAAAACTTCAAACGACAACATTGGCATGGCTTTTGTTATTTTTGGCGCTTGACTCAGGATCTAAAAACTGGAACGGTGAAGGTGACGGCAATGTTTTTTGGCAAATAAGCATCCCCGAAGTTCTACAATGCATCTGAGGACTCAATGGTTTTTTTTTTTTTTTTTTTCTCGTTTTGTTTTCTTTAGTCATTCCAAATGTTTGTTAAATGCATTGTTCCGAAACTTATTTGCCTCTATGAAGGCTGCCCAGTAATTGGGAGCATACTTAACATTGTAGTATTGTATGTAAATTATGTAACAAAACAATGTCTGGGTTTTTGTACTTTCAGCCTTAAGTTTATTTTATTTTTATTTTTTTCCCCCTTTTGTTCCAAAAACGAAGCTTTACCATTCAAGATGTAAAGGTTTCCATTCCCCTGGGCATATTGTAAAAGCTGTGTGGAACGTGGCGGTGCCAGACATTTGGTGGGGCCAACCTGTACACTGACTAATTCAATTCCAATAAAAGTGCACATGTGTAAGACATCCTACTCCTGTGTGACTTCCTGTGTTTGTGCTAAATTAACTTGCTCTTAAGTCTTTCAGTAGATTCCCTCTTTAATAAAAGCAGTCTTTTCTTTTAAAGTGTTGTGGGTCTTCACATTTCTTAGATCTCTTCAATTAGAGCACTTCAGTAAAGTGGAAATATAGGTTCTTTGCCTCTTAAATATAGATTTAGCTGGGTGTTCTAGCTGACTTATTTTAAAACCATCCCGTTGATGCTTTATTCTCAAAGCGGCCTATAATGCAAAGTAATTTGCTCTAATGATCTTTTGAGAATATCGGACGAAACTACACAAAATGGATTTGTCCAAATTATCTGTACTGCATTTCCTAAAATCATTACAAATGGGTTTTCAAAACTAAATGTTCTTCAACTTAGTTTGAAACTGCCTTTAAGTTTCCATGGGTTAAAGTTATACCAAGGCTTTGTGAGGACACCATTTTTAAAAAATCTTAGAGGTCGAAAATGTCTACCACCATGGCTGACATATAACTGCTCATGCACATAAACACCATAAACTTGAAATATATTACCTAACATGACTTTGGGGCATTTAAAGTATGAATAATCAAGCTCTAATTAAAAGTGTTTTTTTTTTTTTTTTTTTTTTTAATAGGTAGCTGACCCAAGGGGCTAACAAATTATTTGTAACTTCATTCTTATCTCAACTATTTAATATTAATCAGTTTCTTACGGTATTAAGGAGCAGCTGTGAATGCACTATTGCACCTTTATATTGATGAAGGGTACATCTTCGTATGATAGCATTATGCCACCTTATGGTCAGATGGTGCTGCATTTTAATTTGTGCTTCAGATAAGTATACAGCAGATGGCGCTACACTCAGCAAACTAAGTTCTTGTTGCTTTGCTTTAAGAAAACAGCCACTAAACAGACCAATGGTGACTCAATCAAGGTGCAAGAGACTCAGTGTTATCTCCTGGGAATTAAATTTAAAAAAAATTAGTAAAAGTGATATGAAATAGACAAACAAAATGGCACATACCCAATCTGCGCTAACAATACACTCTAATAAGCAGCTTCTGTTTTTTAGGTAGATCCTGGTGTGCTTGAACTTTGGTTATTGATGTAGTAGATACTTATAAATATGGGTGGCCTAGTTGCATATGATTTACTGCAAGCTGCTCCTCCTCTGACAGCACTTGATGAAAAATGATCAAGAGATTTTCCTGCTGTGTACATCTGTGCGAGTGTACAGCATAATACAGATTAATAGCTAAGGTAACTTTCGGTGTATTGAATAACAAAATCAATATTCATTATCTAACCACCATATTAACTTTTTAGATTTATTTTTATCTGTATCTTTTATTTCCACTGAATTATTTTTGTAAAGCTGTCCTTAAATCTTTTATTCATTAAGCAGCAAACAAATGATTTACAGATGAATTTTATGAATCTCATAATCAGCTGAGTTAATCTGAATTCGCTCCCCAACACAAGGACACAATGTCATTCTTCCCTTCAACTTCCCACGCAGGGACGCAGGCCACGCGTGAATGTTCCCCTCCATTCATGATGAAATAATTACACAGAGGAGAGGAGCAAGCCACTAATAAGTAAGTAGTGGGCGACAGAGGCATCAGCATTCACAGCGCTATTTCTCATTGATTGCGCAATTATTCGAGAGACTCATTTAGTCCTGTCCCACAGACATGAGCATTTGTGATTGATTGCTTAATGCAAACTAGACTGAAGGATGTTTTAATTTTGTTGTGATTTTATAATGAACAGAAGGGAGGGGTGCTGTGCCTGTGATATGGACGAGCTCCAGTGCCATTAGATCCATTGTGCTCGGGGCCCCTTTAGAGCTGTGGTCAAATGAGCACTGGAGGTCTCAGAACAATTTTGTGGTGCCTCACAGTGTCCAACTGAGCGTGTAGGAGGTTTTCTGCTCACAGCAGTGTCACCTCCAGGACAGACCCTCTATTTAACCAGTGTTATTTTAGTCTCTATTTTCTGTTTTCATTTTAACTTTAAAGTTTAAAGTTTTTGTATCATTCTTATTTTTAATTATGTATATATTTTTTAAAATTATTTTTATATATTTTTATTAATTATTATCTAAGTTTACGTTATTTTGGTATATCAACGTAAAATTGCCTTTGCAATTAGCTAAAACAATATAAGGTAAGATAAAATAATATTTCAAATGAATTTTTTTAATGAACCACTAATGAACTTTTTTTTTAAGAATTATTTTTTTAAATGAATCAAATCTAAAAAACCTAACCCCAAAATAAACGGAAATATTTCATTAAAAGCCAGTCTGTCCTATACAAGTTTTATTCATTATAATTTTAGTTTTAGTTAATTTTAGTTCAACAACTTAAAATAAATTAAAATGAGAAATGGTCGTGGCAACTAATTGAAAAAAAAAAAAAGTTCAAATGTGTTGTTTTTTTGTTTGTTTGTTTGTTTTGTCTTTTTTCTCAATGAAACACTTTTTTTCATTTATGTATTTGTTTTAACAAATGAAACCTGCTGTCACCTAATTCCAATATAAACTAAATTATTTCATTAAAAGTCAGTCAGATTTGTTATTTTTTTTTTTTTTTTTTCTCTCCAAGTGACAAAGGTTTTTTAGGGTTTTACTTTTAGTTAACTATAAGAACCTTGATCCTGCAGCTGAAACCTTGGGAGAGGAAAAATGATCTGATTTTCAACTATCTGTGCTGCCAGATGTTCAGTATCTGTGATGATCTAGGCTTTTTCTAACTTCAAGAAATAAATCTTTTCATCATATGGGGAAGTATAATTGATTGGTTACAGTGTCCTTGTAAAGTTTCATTTGAAAAGAGCATCTTCCACTTTTAGTACAGAGTCCCATTTCCTGCAGAGCCCAAGGGACAGTTATAATGGCAGGTAACTCATCATTAGGAGACAGTTCTGCAATATGTTACAATACTTATGAGAAGCTGCTTAGATGCTTCCTTTTGCTCTTTATATTTGTAATTCAGTTCATATGAAATACAGCTTTTAAATGACTGTTTGACACAAAAAGAATTTGTATTGTGAACGCACAACGAACTGCTCTTTTTCTATACTCTTTCTAGAATTATATGTAATTTTACAAATCAAATCTGCTACGTCACCTAACTCCAATATAAATTAAACCATTTTATTAAAAGCATGGGGAATGTGCCACACTCAAGGAAATTGAGAAAGATGTTGTCTGAAGTAATGGATAATCCACAAGGGGAACCAAACGCAAGCCAGTCTGTCCTTTGAGCAGTTTAACTCTGGCCTCAAATGAAAAATATTGAGAAAGTGAGACAAGCCATTTAGATGTCAAATCTTCAGCTATTCTAATAAATAATATCTCATCTTTCATCTTCCAGTCTTTTGAATAATAAATCAAATCATGCAAATAAATAGATGCTTAATTCCAAGTTCAATTTGCTTGTGGATTAGAGGCTTTCTGAGCCGTCAGAGGGATTCTATACAATGTCCCTATTCACTGGATGTCACATTCATCATGGCTTTCATTACAGCTCTGCACAGGCTCGCTATACCACTGAATGATGTGCAGGAAGTTGCTTTACGCTGTCACTCCACAAAGTCAAGGTGTTGTGATCATCGCTGCATTTCTTTGTATTGCACAACAAACACTGTCATTCCACTTTAAAAAGAATCAAACCAAGGATTCTTTATTTATCCCCGCGTTAAAGAATAACAAATATTCACTGTAAAAAATACAGTACCAGCGCTTCAAGCTTTACAGGAAGCATTTTGGTGCCTGTTCTGCATTTCATAATTGTAGGCCTTTTTTTCATTAACCATTAATATTAATATACCAGCCTACTTAAACTACTAAAATCTGCTTTGTACCATAAATACTAATAACCACCATAATGACTTGGAGTAAAACAGAAAGCCACATGATGAATTAAAGATCATCAAAATTTCCCTTTCCATGAACAATTACTATTGCTTTGTTGCAATGTTACCCTTACAAAGACAAAATGCCATCATTGTAACACACGGCTGTAAACATTGACTGAACAACATACAATGCAACATAACCAAAACGAGCAAAACTGTTTACAGTACTGTAAACTGTTTACAATTATTTACAGTAGCATTACATGTCCTGGTAAAATTTGTATTGTGTTCATTTTAAATGCTTTTTACAGTTATAGTACTACAAACACAACAACTGAATTGCTGCAAATCATTAAAACTATTAACTATAATGAAACAACTGTTTATTTTGATTATTGTTAAAGTTATATATTTTTAAGATTTTTAAAAAGATTTTAGATGACACCAACCCCTGTGAGCATTTCAGATGGCGCAAACTCTCAGCTGAAACTACTATATTATAATCATCATGATCACAGCATGTAATCATTGCTTTAATCTGTGTTCATCATTTCTGCTTAAATACTGTCATTAACTAACTGCATGATTTGTATTATCCTAAAACTAGTACATTTAGAACCTAGTACATTTCTATCATATAGACATTACTTTGACACACTCACCTCTGATAACAGATTACTCTTAATTGTAATGTAGAAACATGCATTTTATGTAAAGCTGCTTTGCAACGACATGCCTATACGAAAAAAATAAAAGTGAATTGAATTAAATTGAATATTCAAAAAATAAAGAAATCAGTTTTTTTGTACCATTGCTGAATACCATCATGAATGTATAACATCATAACCTAAATCCCCATAATGCACGACTGTAAAGGGATAGTTAACCTAACAATAATAATTTTTGTAATTACTTACCCTCATGTCGTTCTAAACATCACACTAAGCTATAATATGTAGGGGTGTCGAAATTAATCGATGCATCGCGATGCGGACGTGAACGATTCTGCATCGATGCAGTAATAGACTATAATCGATTATAGCCTATGCTGCGCGTCAAAGAGCGGATCAGTCACCTTCTGCCACGATTCATTAGAGATAAACAGCACAAGTCGCTTGATCCATTCAGATGTGACACAGAATTGTTATAGAGTCGTGTGATATGAGAACATTAAAGGTTCTGTAGTGATGCTGGCTGAAAACAGCCATGACAATGAGGTATATTGGAAAACGCCAATAGGCTTGTCAATTCAACACCATAGTAATTTAACTTGAAGTTATTAACACTGTACAAATAGCCTGTGTTGGCAGAAATGTATTTATTATAAATGTTACTGTTATTACATATTGTGGAATATGCTATTTTAATTTCATAGAAGCTGTTTTGTGTAGTTTTCTCAGTTTTTTTTATTTTTTTTTTAACTACAAATTTTATAGTTTATTATTAGGCTACTTATTTATTTTAAAATTCATATAACCATGGTAATGAGGACCATGGTTTTACTTCTTGTGACCACCCTCCTACTAATACTAGTCAGTTAAACTCTGGATACTTCTTTCTTTTTAAATGTTTAGTTCTAATTAATTTTAATTGATGTAAAATTTTAATTCAATAAGGGCCTGATTAAAGATAAATATCAGTGTCTTATATAAATTAGGTGCTTCTTATTTACAAATAATAAAGTTCTTAAAGGGAGATTCCCCCTAAAATTAAAATTGTCATCATTTGCTCAACATCATGTCATTCCAAACCTGTATGAATTTCTTTCTTCTGTGGAACATAATTTGAGAAATTCCAGATTTTTTTTTTGTCCATACAGTAGAAATCAAGGGTAACTAAAATGGTTTGGTAACATTCTACAAAATCTTCTTTTGTGTTCAACAGAAGAAAGTCGTTTGGAATGACATGAGGGTGAGGAAATGACAGAATTTATTAGCAGTAACTTTCCAGCAGTCTAGCTCAAAATCAATGCTTTACTGTCAAGTGCTTTTCACGCGTGCATTGTGTTTGTTTGTCCTGAAGCTCGCGGCTGCAGTCATAAATGCACTTGCATCTACTTTTGTTTTTATGTTTTTAGAACAGGACAAAACATCTGATATGTCGAAATAGATTTGTGCATTAGTGTGAATGCAGTCTATTAAAGCTGTCAGTGTCTGTGATCTCATCAGTAATAATCAAATGATAATAATGCTGAGGAAAAAAGGAAAACCCATAACTATGATTATCTGTAAACCTAAAGCACTCCCAGATACTGAAAGTGCTTTTTATCACTTGTAATTGTCTTTTCACCTCTTTATTACTTTATTTGCTTGTATGTTTTGAAGCTATACTTACTTTTAATTCTTAACAATAATTAATTAATTATATATTAATTAATGTATTAATTAACAATTATTTTATAAAGTAGCCTGCTTATATATAATTTAATAATAATTCACAAAATAAATCTGATATAATCGTGATGCATTGTGATATTGAATTGAATCGAATCGTTGACATGATAATCGTAATTGAATTGAATCGTGAAACCAGTGCCGATTCACACCCCTAATAATTTGGCATTTAAAGATGTAGGATATAACACCTGAGTCATACTCTGTAATGTGATGTTTTGTCATTTCTGAAGCTTGACAGTGCTTGATCACCACTCACTTTCATTGTATGGAAAACATCAGCTTTCTTCTTTTTTTGTTCCACAAGAAAGTCAAATGCAAAGGTTTGGAATGACATATGGGTGAGTTGTGATGACAACATTGTCATTTTTGGGGCAACTATCCCTTTAAGTGGCTTATTGCATTACAGAGAGACTTCTTATGTGGTACACAAAGGCATCTAATCATTATGTCCTGAGATAAAATCCCTGTTTTCCACTAATAACTACCTTATTATAACATTTGTGCTATTATGACACCTGAATATTCTTGTGGGAAGATTCTCTGCAGGCCCTAATCCTCCGACTCATCTCTTCACAGCCCATTGACCCTGCTGTCTTCATTTAAACACAGCATTGCACTAGTTGTAATGTGCACACAAGTGAGTAACAGCAGCTCTCCTGTGCTCTGTTTGCATGTTGTCAGGGGAGCTTTACTTCACGCTCCAGCTCTGAATGGATATACGTCCAATAAACATAGTGCTCAGTGATGCCTTTATCAAAAAGTGGCATGTGCCTTGGACATTTACATATACGTTCATGGTGTATGAATATGTCAGTCATAGAGAACAGCCACAGGAGCATCACTGTTATAAGGGTTCGTGAGATGGTGCCCAGATGGCACAGCAGGTGCAGAGTCCCGCTCTGGGCACATGGTTAGAATGTACCTGTCAAAAAACACACTTCATTCTTGAATCTATACATCTCCCCCCTGTGTTTCAGCTCACACAGCTGGAGGTGACATCCCTGCAGCATCCAAGACATTTACAGTGCAGTCACAAGATGGGAAGGATGAAATATCAGGAAATGGCAGCCATTTTTTGCTTAGCGGTCAGCCTTTTCGTCACTCCCTTGCTGCGTGACATTTACAGACAAAATGACAGAACAGAAGCTATCATACAAATAATGGTGTCTTGTTTTGAGGCGGGCAGCATCACAGCCGGGACACAAGATAGACCTCGGCACATGCGTCACAACATACCATTCGAGTGGTGGCACCTGTAGAACTGCATTGCTGTAACTCTTTCACTCTTCTCCATGCAGTTATAATGAATGAGGACTAAAGCTTTCAAGCTTCTAAAAAGGCACAAAAGTAAAGTAAAATGCACGCGAAAAGTTTGTGCACCATATTTTATATTATGATGAAGCCATATACGAAACAATAGAGAAACGGGGTTATTATCGTTAACTAAAATTCTATAAATGTCACGCAGCTCCATAACTCCATAAATGTCACACAGCAAGGGTACAAAATCACTGTCCAGAACAATTTCATTAACTGTTTCTTGCCAGTAGAATGATCTTACCAACCTCATCCAGAACACAGAATCCCTGACAACATTTAAGAGACATTCATCTCATCTCTTCTGTGAGCACTTAACTACATCCCGAAAATCCTCTATGCTCTCACTTTTTCTTAATCCTTCCCTTCCCTGTTAAAGCTTGTACTATTCTAAACTATGTCAGAAACTTTGTCTTACAAGCACTTCTCATATTTATTTGCCTCTTTATCATGAATTGCTTGTTGTATTCCTCATTTGTAAGGCACTTTGGATAAAATCATCTGCTAAATTAATGAATTTAAATGTAAAAACATTTTTATTAATTTAAATAAAGCAAAAATAAAAATATTAAGCTGAAAAACTTAAACTGAACTAAAATTGTGCACTAACTGGAAATAAACAGTAAAATAGTGAAAGTAAAAATGACAGAAGTACAAAATAAAAAAATGTAAAATGAAACCTGAAAAAAATGTTAATTCAAAATATTAATAAAAACTATAATAACATAACATATAGGTAATAAAATATTGAATATATTGAAATATTTAATAATCAAATTTAGTTTTAGCATCATATAGCAGCATAATTATAAAACACAGTCAGTCATTTTACTGACAAAAACGCTTCTATTTCTATGGACACGGCTAAAAATAATAATTATTTGCAGTTTAGTGAGTAAGTCAGATGATTCTGTAACCGCTTTGTTCGATAGCGTCATGTTTTTGCCTATACAGTCTACGACAAAGTCTTCAATATAAAGATCTTTATTGGCATTTATTAAACTGCTTTCAATTTAGACCACGTACTCATAGTAAAACTGAGGTAAAATTAGATAAACTTTAAGACATAAACTTTTTACCGTGGTGCTAAAGATTGCAGCAGCATAGATTCAGTAGCTTAATATCAACGCAGACTTCAAAATGTCTGCATAGAAATAAAAAAGAGAGTCATGTGGTTTTAGAGCGACGTGAGGGTGAGTAAATGATGACAGAACTTTCATTTTGGACGAGCTCTTTTAAATGTGTTTTTGAGCCAATGGACGCTTCGACAGAGTGCCACTTTGTTTATGTGACTCACCCCGTCAAACTGTTGAAAGCTGTCAGAAATGTTCCAGGCATTGGGTGAAATCACCAATCGCCAGTCTCCCATGGTCACACACTCTAAACCCCGGGACAGAGAGCAGCTGGACTCCACACTTAATGGACCCTCTGCTGCAGCACAATCTCAGCTATCCTGCTGCTCTCCAGATGCTGTGATCTACAGATGAAGGTCATCAATCAAGTGTAGAATGAAACTAATGAGCTCAGAGGGAACACTGAACCTCGTGGCCTCTCTGCCAGTCTCTGTTCATTCACTCAGGGTTGAATCAGGGATGACGTTATTGTGTATTGTGGAGTTCGCAGCATGTATAGAAAAAGCACTTTGAGAGTACCACAGGTAGATGTGTTATACATTCAGTGCATTGCCTGCGAATGCTGTGCGAAACTAAAAATGCTATGGTGACTATGATGGATTAGATTCTTTTCAAGTTAGAAAGTGCAGAGCTGTGCAAGGCTTGATTGAACATCACAGTGGCCGTCTATCTGCCTTCAGGGAGCAGAAAGACAGTTTCCGCCCAACTCTCTCGGCAGGCCTGGCACCGCAGGGCAGCTGAAAGGAAAAGAGGAACGAGGTTTACTTTTTCACATCCTGGCGTCAGTCGTCGCTGAGTGAACTCTGCTTTCAACACACAGTTTACAGGATGAAGCTGAACGGTTCAGGTGTGTTTACGGTGGACCGGACCATCAAATGCAAGAAGGTGAAGAACCTCCAGGCAGTTTGGGTGTTGACAGCTTCTTCTTCTTCACTGTTTGTTCCTTTAGAGGGGCGCAGCGGCGGTGGGATGGGAGAGATCGGTGGTGGGGCCTCCTTCTGGGACTCCTGTCAGAATATTTGAGGCAGACCTACCGGATCCTGCAGGAAAGGAGACCTTTACCCCTCCAGGCAACACGGATCAATGGTCTCCTCCGCCTCTCTTTGAGCAGATGAATGCATCGTATGTTAGCATGCAGCGAGAGCGCTCAGACCCTCAGTGTGTCGCTTCAGAGCATTCACTTC
Source organism: Spinibarbus caldwelli (assembly GCA_039654775.1). Lineage (NCBI taxonomy): Eukaryota > Metazoa > Chordata > Actinopteri > Cypriniformes > Cyprinidae > Spinibarbus > Spinibarbus caldwelli. Next base: position 33,679,681 of record CM077218.1, read on the forward strand.
ACATGCACTCTTTTACGCAAAGAAGCATTAGTCGAGATTTGATTAAAATTCAAAACCGCCTTGGCACTTTTCTGAGTGCGAACTGCTTATGCACTCGCACTCTCGGTCTGCATATTAAAAAAGCACGCTTTGTTATTACTGGCAAAGGAGCTGCACTGCGAGTACTCAGTTGATCTTGGTGGAGATGCTTTTGTCAGATTAATAACCAGATAGCGAGCCATTTGGGAACACAGCAGTCTTCTATCCGCTTCTTTATTATGAAGTAGTAAAAAGAAAATGTCTCACACAATCAAAACATTTGAAAAGGCACATAATGGAAATGAGGAAAAGAAGAAAAGACTTTAGATGGAAAAGGGTGGAAACAATTTTCATCATTTCCCATTCAGTCTGTTAAGCTGTGGAGTGAAAAGAATTGAATTTTGTCATGAACTAAACATACATGCATATGGTAAAGCTAAACACAGAAAAATCCATCAATCCATCGGGAAAAAAACATTGTGATGACATTGCAAAATATGTAATTATTATAATACAAAAATCTATTTCAGAAAGTCTATTTAATGGTTTTTAGAGCCCTCTGAACAAAACAAAAAAGTGAAATATTTACTAACTATAACATGAGATATTGTTGCTTGCAAAAAATGTATTTAGTCAGAATACCCAGCTATTTTTTAATGGCTGTCATTGAAGAAAAATACTTGCCCAGGGAGTGTCTAGTTAAAGCATCGACCAGCAGGGGCTAATGGTGCTATAACAATATGCTAAATTTTTGGTCCTAAACCAGCACAATAAAGCTACAAGCAAAAAAATAAAAAAATAAATAAATAACAAATAGTCTCCTTACATGAAGCTACTGTGACAAAGTGTGTAGCAGACGGAAAATTAGCCGGACACACTTGGTGAACATACTGTATGTGACGCTCCATCGAAATGAGTTGGAAGTCACAGTGGGCCATTTGTGAAAAAGTTCAGCAAAAACATTGAATTTTTATTATTTTGCATCTTATGTTCTTTTTGATGAAACAAAGTCTCAGCTTTCAAATTACGTCAGTTTCATTATGAAATTAAAGAAATAAATTTACAAAAGCATGTAGCTAAAACTGTAAATACAACTATGAATATATGCACTATAAATGCATTATTTTTGTCATCATTTATTAATTTCTTAATTACAGAAATGTATGCTTGAATAAATTGAGCATACATGTAAAAAAAAAAAAAATTCTGTGAAGATTTTTAGCACTATTTAAATTACTTTCATTCAATGCATAAAACACCAAATGACTTCCTGGATCAAGACGATTTCCAATGATGGAGTGGGTCACATATTAATCCTAATCTTGTTTGCAGTCAATCTAAATATGAATTCAGTTTTAATGATATTTGTGTAGAACAAGGTTTATCAAATAATTATCACCAGATTGACCTGACAAATTAATAGATGCAAAATGAAACCTGGCACTGCTTTAAGACAGAAAGTAATAACATCCTAGCCTAGCTTTTGTGAGTTATTCTTCAGGACAACAGCCAATTTATACTGTCAGTTAAGCTGAGCTTCATTATGTCCCACCATTTAAAACTGTGACAGTCAAAACTCCAAAAAGGTCATCGGGCTGATTGGATATAACTTCATTTGAAGTGATTCCCTGTGTAAAAACACTTAATTCCAGGGCCAAGCTTTGACGGATGGAACCAGCCCTTGACTGCACGGTTTGTGGACTCTGTTGAGAGTGACAATTCTCCTTCAGTCGATTTCCTCTTCCTCAATGGCAAACTGAAGGGGCGTTGCAGGATTCACCCCCACCAATGTCAAATCATTCTCTGCAACACAGAGCCAGAATTACTGTTAAATGGCCCTCCTCAAAAGACAGGCGTCCCAGGTGTGTGTGGCACGTTTGCGAATCTCGTGGCCGCTGAATTCGGTTTGCTGGCAGAAGAACAGTGTAGATGGCCAATTGCTGATTATTGCCCACCTCCCTCTTTGACAATCGTCACAGCAGGAGGAGGTGAGCAGCCTTTATTAACACCTCCATCTATCAGCCCTTCACTTCTAGGGACCCAACTGCTAATTCCCGAATAGATCGACAGTAATTTGTTAACGGTGACTTGATAGGAAGGCAGCAGGAAAAGCAATCCTCCCAGTGATAGATCTAGGTTTTTTCCCACCCAGCCTCCCCTCAAGACTGCATACTTTGGCAATCTTTGAGAAAAGTGCTCTGCAGGGTTTGAAGGTCCCATTTTGTCGAACATAATGGCTCTTGATCCAACCACTGCAATCACCCCCTCCCCTCCTCTAAACTGCCTTTTGCTCAGTTTGATTTCCGGTTGTCTGGTTCTCACTCACGCACGGTCTGTCTGAAAGAAAACGCTGAGCTGGAGCTTGGCTTTTCACCTCCATAAGTCAACTTTGGCACACAGTTTATTACCAGCATGGCAGATGTTGTTGTTGTTGATGATGATGTCGCAATCAATAGCAAAGCATGTGCGACTAGGTTGAATGCTGGGAAATCATTGATGTGAGTCGCATGCAACTTTCATCATACAATATGCGACTCGGCAACAGATTGGCCAATAGAAAACCAAATGGGAATGCTTGTGAATTGCATTTTACATTCGGCTTTAAATTGCCAAGGAGCATATGCCACCACTAGATAGCCAACGAGTGCTCAAAGGCGCTATCAGAGTAAATACATCACGGCACGTCAGCGCAGCTAAACAAACGCCCCTCTCCGATGAAGCACTGCGAAACAAATTGGAAGCGCTTGACTGCAGACTTCATTATGAAGTCTGGTAATAAGTTCAGTACTCCGAGGACTGAATAACCTACAGATGCTATGATTCACTTCCATCATGCAATTTCCCTGTGTAATTTTACTATAAAAACCATGTGCAATCTCAGCCGGACCCTTCCAAGACAGCTTATAATATACAAAAACACAATGCAACAGGTCATTTATTGCTTTCCGTTATAAAACATCTCATCTTTTTTCTTGTAAAAGATTACCATTTCAGGCAAAATGACAGTGTGATATTACCAAGGCTCTGGGCGTCTCTCTCTTGCCACAATGGGAGCCTGGAGATTCGGTGACAGTTGGAATGGGGGAGTCGGCCACTAATGTATCCACACAGCAGGATATTGGAACAACAAGGCAAATGGCTCTCCTGTGAGGAGCCGAGGTCCACTGCACACATTTTCTTGGTTTATTCCTAACAGGTGCGCACACATACGCTTCGGCTCTGTGTTGTTCTCTCATTTTGTCTTAATGCTGAGGCGGTGATTGCTATGCCCCGGAGATCATAATATGAACAGGGCCCTCCCTGAAGCGGTTTGTACAGCCGAGAGCGCGGTCAGACATGCATCTCTGCACTTCATACTGCCATAAATCCTGTTCCTGTTGAAGGGGAAGCAATTTGGTGGGCAGAGCGATATGGGCCATGACAGCACCGGGTCTTGGGCCTCAGAGCCATGACACAGGCCTCGTGGCCCCCAGCAATGCTGGTCGGCTTGTTTGCTGTCAGCACATACAGTAATGAAGGAAGGCAGAGGCTCCGGACTGAGACTCCTTCCAATCCACAGACCCCAGAGGGTCAAAGCACCGTTTCACTGAAATGAAGCCATTTTCTACCCAGCAATCACTTCTGAATTATTCCACTTTCCCTTTTATACTGATGGACTGAAACTGCCGGTAAATGTTTGTTTTTATACTGCAATCATTTTAATGGGTCATAAACGGTAAAATGCTACTGCAATATGGACAACCCTTGCTCCGAGGACCTTAATGTTTAATGCAGTTCTAAAACAAACACTCAATCATATCTCCATTCAAACGCAGTTTGTGATTGGTAACGGTGAAAATCAGCCACGCTTCCATTCGGAGGCCATTTTATGCTGGCCTTGGTGATGGAAGACACAAAATGGACTCTGGATATTGAGGGGAAGTGTAGAGGAAAAGTCAACCATTAGTGTGTAGAACTTCAAATGGCATCCCTGGTGAGAGATTGAGCTGCCGACGTCCTCTCCATCACAGTACGCATCCATCGTTCGGTGCGCGTTAATTGTTCCACGTCTCAGTTCGTTAAATGAGCATTCCGACTAAATGACTCCTGAAGAGTTTATCATGATGGAGGGTATGAACATTGCAACCCCGCTTTCTGTTTTTTTTGGTCTTATTAGCATAATGATTCTTTGGGTTGCGCTGTGGCCCCTTCTGACAGAGGATCATAGCTAGTCGACAAAAAAGAAGGTGGCCTTTGGTGGGTTTATTGGAGGCTTTAATTGCTTTTATGAGCTTTGACAGTGGCGGTTGACTCCCACAAGCCCGCAGCTCTGCTCTTAAAAATACTCACTTTTTTTTTTTTTTGGGCATCATAATGTGTGTAGCCATGGAGTATAAATATATGCTCCCTTTGAGCAACCGCATCTCTTTGACTGTTGTCATTTTCACACACAGCAGGAGTCGCTGATTACTTGGGGCACATTATTGAGCCGTAGCTGCCTTTGCCCCAGAGCTCCTGTTCTCTCATTTATTTAAATGAAATTCCATGATAATTCTGAGGTGGTACACCTTTGAATATATTTTAGTCACATGTGAATTCTCTCGTGCTGAATGCACAAGCAGAAGAGTGTTGGGAGTGTCATTAGTCTGTAATCTCTCATACTTACACTATTACTACACATCACAGGGTGCATGTGCTACTCTGATTGTGCCTTGTTGCAAGTTATCCGTGTGCTCAAAGAGACGCAGAGGTCTCTAAAAAAACTTTTTTTTTTTCATGCAATGCCACTGCTTAAGTGATTGACATGAAAACTGCCTGCGTTCTGATGTTGACTTGACATCAAAGCAGCAGGTTCAAACATATCTTTAGCTTGAATGGATCGCAGCACCTCAAACGCTGTGGTTCTGAATGTCTTTACACTGGAGATGTGATTCATGAAAGGATCGTGAAACCCTGCGGAAATACACCAAACCCAAATGTGGGAGTTACTCATTTTGTCTTTGCAAATCTGTATGACTTGTCATTTTTGTCTTATCTGTCCCTTTAAGAGTGAAATATTTCAGCTAAACCGACTTCACAGCCATTTGTTTTAATCATAAACATTCTTTTTCCTCATTTAGAACATTAAGAAAGGTATGAGAAATCATGATGCGTGCCTCTATATGCAAGATGAATTTTGTCAGTAATAAAATTTAAGGCGCACTTCTGTTAGATTGCATTATGCTAATTTTATGCCACTACAAGCAAAATCAAAGACATGCATTTTCAAATCTCATCTGCAGTGCTAATGGAAATTGAGAAGTGCTTTTGATGGAGAAAAAATAAGCCAAGGGCTTTAAATTCAACATGATTTGTGACAGCACAAAGCAAGCATTCTTTCCGATTTCACAAGCACTTAAAATGCAATCTCTTCCTTATTTAGACTACTGGAAGAGTGAATGGTTTCAAACAGTGAAGTCACAGTCATGCCAGCCCACTAATAATAGGAGTTCCCTCCAAAGAGAGCACTTTAGTTCCATTTCATCATGGTAGACTTGAGATCAGCGAATACGCAAACATGTTTTGCCATTTTGGCAGGGAGGTGGCTCATTTCCACTTGAAGAAATAATTTATGAATGGTCGACACAGCAAACATGACTCCCTTGGTAACATTAATTGCTCAGGAAACTTTTTTTTTTTTTTCCCCTCAAAGCAAGCTTCGTTCTGTTGAATTCACTAAAGATGTTGCACTAGCATTAGCAAAATGAGCTCAGCTTCAGTTCAATGCAACAACAGCTGCTATAAATTGTAAATTGTTCCAGGAAGCTCTAAAATGGCATCCTGATGGACGTGATTGCTCACAAGGGAGACTCAGAAACCACCTCTTGCCTAACAAAACACCCTGGTGACCTTTTGAATCTATTGCACCACTATGAACAGTGTGCAATGAATCATCACGCATGCTGAAAAACACTCTTTCAGAAATGGGATTTTTAAAGGATGGGGGGGAACATTCCATTAAATGGCTCAAGGACTACCATAACACAAATAACACTCATTCAATAGAGCACCACAATATTTTCATAGAGGACAACATTAATTTTCCTGTGTGGACATGAATATGCAATTCAGACATGTTGTAAGATGAAACCTTTTTACAGCATTCCTGTGGTCACATGACCGAAATTTCAGTATGATGGTGGTCATAAGGAAGACTGAGTGTTACACTGCAAGTCTTATTGCTCGGCTCTCACAGGCATCTTTAAAGATGCACTTATACAGCAAATGACAGGAGCTGTAAAAAGCTCATCAGGTCGTAATAACAGTTCTCCCAAAAGGTTTTGGATCCAAATACAATGTGTAAATATTGAGGCAATTCAGAGCCAGAGGGTTTTACACATTCTATTGTGGGAAAAAAAGCGAAAAATGCAACAAAAAATAGACAAACTCAATTCCATTTCATGATGTTTATTGATGAACTAGAAAATACTGAGATATTAAAAGAATTGAAAAACACTGATAATGCTGGTTGCGTCTGTAAAAACAAAAAAAAAAAAAAAAAAAAAAAACCTTAAGTTCCAATTCCATAAGTTCACACACAAGTCAACAGCAATCTTAAAATTGGTTTCAATGTTTAAAAAAATTCTTTTGTAATTTTGCTTTTTACAAGATTAAATGTGTGTACAAAGTATATCCATACTCATCTCCCCCTCTCATAAAGGATCATTTACAAAACCTTGATGCTTTAAAATTTCAAATAATTTCAAAACTAAAGCTTTTTAAATTTTTATTATTATTTTTATTTTGTAACAGGACCATATCAATGCTGAAGGAACAGCAGATGAAGACCAGTGAAGGACCAGCCTCCAGTCCACACTAACTTTCTCTCTCTCATCTCCCACATTCATGAACACGTTCCTTCCCTCACAAGCAGCTACCTCACAGAATCCAAATTCAGCAGTATTGCACATTAAGCATGGAGGACATTTGTTCCGAGAGGGGGAATGTCATAAAGAAAGAAACGAAAAGAAAAAAAGTTGAACAGAATCATGCAAACAGTGAACTCTATAACGCTTCTACTCGGCTATACACTGTTTTCTAATAAGCCAGTTAAACCTTACACATCATAAGATACACTCAAACGGACCCTGGACGAATAGCAGAGGACTTTAGCGATTCATCCCACATGACTGGTTCCAAGCAGAGGCCAATATCTCATTCAGTGACCCAAGGGGAAGGGATGGACTCCGGCCTCCATTCACGTTACACTATGTCACAATAAGCAAAATATACTTTTTGATGATTGCTCTAATATTATTCCTAGAAGCATATATGCGATTTCTAAAACATGCAGACAAAAATACTCTAAAAAGTGCTTTCAGCTTGACTCAAGCTCCGAGTAAACGTTTGTTTTGAGGGGCACTTAAATTGTACAACTTGCTAAACAGGCAAAAATATTCAACACAGATCTGTATTTAAAAGATCGTGTCAAATCAAAAAGAGCTTGCTTAATGTTGCTTCAGATTCACTGTGCATTCGAAGATCATTTGGCATTTGAATTAGCTTTGGGTATGTGTAAAATCCTCAACCAAATTAGGTGACTTAGAAAAACAGTCCGAACCGGAATAGGCTGAATATTGTTTTAAGCCTCGAAACCACACATACAATGATAAAACGTTAAGAAATACAACCTATTGAATATCAACAAGATAATATCTCTTTAAGAGAGACTGGGCAATGTAATATGAAACATACACAAAAAAAATATATATTTCAGACGGTTCTACTATACGTAATAGTGTCAACATTTCTATAATATAAAGAAATTTCCAAAATACTGAGTAGGCCAAGTATTTTCCAATCGCAAAGACTGGAAGTCTCTAGTGTCCATACCCTTCTTGATCTCACTATTCTCCCTCTAAAAAAGGGGGAAAAAAATAAAACAAAACAACAGAAAGAACCAACACGTATCCAATGAACATCATTCACAGAGACATCAGGGTACCATCATGGTGAAAGAATTAAAAACGGGCAATGGTTTAAAAGCCCACATGCAGTGACATTTCTTTCACAAGTGTAAAAATACCACCAAGAGAAAATATCAAACAAAAACATGAAACGTTGAACCAAGGTGGGAGGTAGAAAGCATTACAGTTTAAAAAAATTTGGCTGGGCAACTGCAGACAAAAAAGAAAAAAAAAAAAAGAAAAAGTAGCCTCTAACCTCATCTTTTCTATATATCTTGGTAACCATAATTGTTTAAAAAAAAGATCAGTACAGATCATCTAATGGTTTTTGTTTCATTCTTTAAAAAAAAAACAAAAAACAAAAAAAAACCATACACATAGACATGACAAACTTTTAAGAACACTTTCCTTCCAGCATCAAACAACACGTGTACTTGACTAACACGTGCCCAAACTTTAAAATGAAAAAGACATTTATACCTCCTCTGAACCTTAAAAATGAGGCACAAATAAGAACCATAATTACAATTAAGCAAATAAGGTGTTTGCTAGTCTCTTCATCCATGTAAGGATGCTATAAATCAAATACATTTGACTGGTCTTGATTAGAGAAGCAGCGAATACATAGCCTGGTCCTAACTGCCTCTGATGACTGATGGCACTTTCTCTGGAGCACAATATCAATCAGAAGGACCTATTTTCAAACACAACATTCAGACTTTGATTCTGCCGGTACACGACAGCTTTTAGGGACCAAGGTTAAGGCTATTAAGAACGAACCAGAAAACGGCTTGGAATAAAAGTCGAGATGGAGAAAAACGTAGACGTGAGAAAGGCAAAAAACAACTCCGCTTTCGACTTTCAGCGCTAACAGATAACGTCACCTGCATTGCTGCTATTTGTTTATTCGAAGAAAGTGCTTTCATGCATAAGATGTAATTGCTTTCTGTGGGGGATAATTCCAGAAAAAAAGAGAAAGCCACGTAAAATAGACATGAAAAGCAAGCGTAGCCTGATTATATGGCGCTTTTAAACTCTCATTCTCCATCTCTCGCTGACCCTGAGAAGCAATGAGAGAACTAAAATGGTTTTCCCGCAAAGCGCTTCACGTCCACCTGAACAGGGGATTGTCAAGGGAAGTCTGTCCTGTGTAAGACCAAGGGCAGAATTTAAGTGCTTTCTGTTGTAAAACTGCATTATGGGACAACTGGCTTCGAACACTGTCAAATCCCATGAACCATTTGTCCTGTAATAGTAGTTTTGATATCAAGATTACATTACATCGTCAATGTAGTGGGCATCTGAGATTCCAGTAACAACTTACAAGATCTGTACTCTAAAACTAGTTCCTGATATTTGTTAACATTTTAAACATTATTCACAGTTTATTAAAGCTTTTTTTTTTTTATCTTTTGCTGCTTTAAAAAAAATTACTGTCACATAAATCTATGGTACACGAAAATAAAATATATTTGTCCATATCGTATATAGCTTGTATGCATGTATTTACAAATGGGCGTCATCTGCATCTGTTTCCGTCACAGTAGAGCCCTTGATTCGTAAACAGAAACCTTTCTGCCGCCGCGGCTGAGGGGCGAGAATCGTATATAAATATTCTGATAGATCTTCTGGGCCACTCGGTGGAAAAGTGACTCACACTTTCCTATTAATAAACAGTCCTTGCAGGCTCGCAGACCATAGTTCAGTCCTTTCTTTTAAGTGCTTCTCACATGGGCCACAGCTTTACGTCTGCTATCACTTTACCCGTCTGAGTTCATTAGCCAGCCCTTGAAGTTCTGCCAGGGATCTATCAGTAGTAACTGGACAGCGGAGCGTGTGGTGGGGACAACTCTCTGGGCAGAAGTGTGACATGGCCTGTCAGCTTTAATTACTATTTCTGTTGTTGGTCCCACGGCCAAAGAAGCTGTTTCCAAGCAGGCCTTCTCACCCAGAGAATGAGTCCTGCAGAAGTGGTGTCACCTGGAGTGCCATTTAATACACAGAGCCGTAGTTCACTGACAAGCTACGCAATATCACGTTCAATATCGCAGGCGATTCTGCGATATTGAACGCAGAATATTGCTGCTGCTGCTGTGTGGCAGATTCTTCTGCGATTCTGAGCGAGAATTGTGTAGCTTGTCGGTGAACTACGGCTCTGTGTATTAAATGGCACTCCATTTGAAAACAGGTGATGGAGATTTACCGCTAATCACGGAACCGGCTTTACTGACGAGATGCGCATGACTATCGCATGCAATATATCGTGCAGCCCTAATTCCAGCTGCACCGGTGATGGCTGAGGCAAACAGGGCTCAGTGGTGCAGATGCAGTTGACCTTCGAGACATTTTGACGCGCTTTCACTTTCTTTGCCACGTTTTACTCTTCAACTGAAGATTCCCGAGAACATCATTTGTCCACCACAATCATGAAGCAGAGTACTCCATTAACAGACCAAACACTTGCGTTGATTTGACAATACCGTCACCATCGTGTTTGTAATGATGGGCATCTGATGAAGTGGTCTCTGATCTCAACGGATGCTTGTCTTTGTCAGGACATTTTCTGTACTCGTCTGATTAGTCGGGCTTTGGGTGAAGCCAACACATCTGTCTAGCCCTTGTATCTCATTTGTTTGGTTCCACGCGTCTCATTTGTTGATCCTCAGCAGATTACAGGAACCCCATCCGTGTTGAATATCATTCCAGTGGTGGGTTCATACGTGCCAGCCAGGTAGTAGAGGTCTTCGCTGTCTTGGTACTTCTTAGTTTTAATCATCTGCTCATATTGCTCAAGGCTGACCACCAGACATTTATGAGAAATGGTCTGGACGTCATTCTCATCAATGTGAGAGGACTGGTAGAGAGCCCGCTGAAAAGAGAAAGCAGAGAGAGTTATTGGTCTGTTTTCACCCGAATGAAGAGGATCAAACCATTTACTGGATTGGTTTTCTTGCCTCCATGAAGTCTTTTCTCTGGTTGGAAGTCTGCAGAACAGCAGGAAGACTTTGGCCAGACATTTGATCCCAGTTCTGCCAAACAAAATTTGATTAGTTACAAACCCAGATAAAGGCAAGACTGGGACAGATCAAGTACTATTCCAGTACTAACATCATAAGATTTGCCCGCAAACCATTATTCTTGTTTGGCAAAGACAGATGAAAGTAACCTTTTTGTCATGAAGTTTCTTTCCAGGGTTGGTTTCCTCAGGATGATAGAACCATTTGACACGGACCACCATGTTGTTTCCCCAGGACTCCCACATGCTTTGGATGTGTCCAATGAAGGGGAGGTTGGGTCGTCCAGCAGACAGGAACACGGCACAGTCTCCAATACGGATCATTTCCTTCCCACGCATTATGGCTTTGTAGAAAAGCTTCTTTGCCTTCCCTTTCATTCCCCGCCTCTGTCAGATGTTGAAGGAAAAGCAAAAGGATGTTTCTTTGGGCACTTTTATGTCCTTTTATTAAAAACTAACAGATTTTTTTTTTTATTTTGTTATATGAAGGTCACATTAAAATTGACTTGGAAACTTTTTACAAGGCCTTCATTTGTATTTGCAATAAAATGGCACTTAAAAAAAAAAAGAAAAAAAAAAAAAAAAAAAAAAAGTGAAACTAACCATTTTAATATTTTGGAAAAAAAAATAGTTCAGTGTTTTGATTTTCTCACAGTTATGGCATCGTTTTTCATAACACCAAATATTTATGCCACTAAAAATGTCAAAAAAATAGTCTACTTGTTTACCAGTAAGACAAAGGTGTCAATGAGAAGCATGTCTGAGATAAAATGACATACACTATATTGCCAAAAGTATTGGGTCACCCCCTTCTAATGAACAGGTTTGACTACTTTAGTAATTTCCATGAGTACAAATCTTAATGTTTAAGCATATAATGATATTCTAGGGAATTGTGTGCTTCTAATTTTAAAGCAAAAGTTTGGACAGGACCCTTTTCTATTCTAACATGACAATGCCTCTGTGTATAAGGCAAGGTTCAAAAAGAAATGATTGATTTAGTCAGTGTGGAAGAACTTGACTGGTCTGCAGAAAGCCAAGTCCTAATCCAAGCTGAACACCTCTGGTGTGACTTTAAATGCAGACCATGAGCCAAAAACTCATCACCAAACACCAATGACTTGTACATATGGGTACAGTCATTTTAGACACTTCCAAAACTGTTGCAACAGATGGAAATACAATTTTTAAATACATGAATTATGTTTCCATCTTTGTTGCCACAGTTTTGGAAGTGCCTTTTTCTGTTCTAAAGAAGGGGGTGTCCCAATACTTTTGTCCATATAGTGTATGTACAAGTCATTGGTGTTTGGTGATGAGTTTTTGGCTCAAGGTCTGCATTTAAAGTCACACCAGAGGTGTTCAGCTTGGATTAGGACTTGGCTTTCTGCAGACCAGTCAAGTTCTTCCACACTGAATCAATCATTTCTTTTTGAACCTTGCCTTATACACAGAGGCATTGTCATGTTAGAATAGAACAGGGTCCTGTCCAAACTGTTGCTTTAAAATTAGAAGCACACAATTCCCTAGAATATCATTATATGCTTAAACATTAAGATTTGTACTCATGAAAATTACTAAAGTAGTCAAACCTGTTCATTAGAAGGGGGTGACCCAATACTTTTGGCAATATAGTGTATGTGATGTGAAAAAAGAATATTTTCATTGTGTATCATTTCCAATCAAGCTGTAATTTTGTCCAATTATGCAAAAAAGTGTAAAAATATTATTCCATTATGTATATTTAATATACATAAAATGCTAGTTTTGAAAGTAAAATGCTAGTTTCTAAATGTAATTCCCAACATCATTTCAATTTCCAAAATCATCATTTCATACAATAGAGTATGCGTTCTGTGCTCAGTGTGAATTTCATCATCAACATAGTACTGCACAGCCAGATTATTCTAATCACGCATACTCTGTGCTCAGCTCGAACGTCTTGAATTTTTTGCATTAATTGGTCCAGGCATGTTGTTTTCACAGTAGAAAAAGAAAAAACATGGAGACAGAACAACAACAACAAAAAAAAAAAAAACTACTGGAGATGGCAACAACAGACACCTACATCAATGAGTGCTGATACACGCAACTCCAGTATAAATGAATACAAAGACATTTTTTAATCAGTCATAACTTCTGAAGAGAAATAGCACAGACACTGGACAAGGATGAAGCTTTGTAGTCCACTGAGTTAGTGTATGCTACCAAATGAAGCATACATTGAAAGGGTATACCCTCACGTTGACGTCAAAACTGAAGTATACTTTGGGCTTTACACAATGCAATACATAATTTGAGATGTTGCAGATATAGCATAGGTGGGACTTCAAGAAAGACGCAATCCTAAAATCCATGGGCTTACCTGAGTAGGCTTTCCAAACCACTTCCACAGCTGTCTGGCAGGAAGGAAAGCGGAGATCTTGGGCCTGTTCTCGACGGAAGGTAGCCTCTGTCTTTTTGCCAGCTCCTTAGTAGTTGGGAGGTGAATTCCCTCTCGTCTTTTGGGGCGACCGATTCCCTGCTTCACCTTCTGCTGTCTCTGGGGCTTCTGCTGCTGCTGCTGTGTGGCAGACGCCTGCTGCTTCTGGAGCTTATGGATGTTGGCAACAGGCCCCGTTTTTGACTTGGCCTTCTCGTCTTCCTCCTCTTGAGGTGGTACATGCTCTGCGGCTGGGGATGGTTGAGAAACAGCAGCCGGTTCTTCATCTGAGCTACAGGAGGATTCTTCATCACTGGTGGTGGAGGACGATGAGGAGGAGGAGGAGTGAGAGCCAGCTGAGGATGAAGAACTGCTTGTGGATGAGCTGGAAGAGGTGGGACTTGATGCCCGCGAGCTGTTGGAGCTGGTCGAGTCTTGTTTGGGCTTCTTTTCCTGCGAGGCCCCTCGCTCCTCTTCTCCCTCAGACTCCGAGCTGCTGCTGCTGCTACTGCAGTTGGGACACTCCAGTTCTGTCTTGTCCTTCTCCCCTGATTTGCTCACCTTCATCAGACCCTCGCTTCCACTGCCAAGCTTACGAACACTGTAGGTGGACACGCTCTCTGTAGTAGGCGAGTCTGCCTCACTCGGCTTGTTTTTAGCTTTCAGTGTTTTTTCTGCAGTGGATATTGTAGTGTAGCTGACACCCATGACAGACTTATTCTCTCTTTTGGAGAGGTTTTGGCCCTCCATCATCATGAGGGCTTTGGTCTTCTTGGTTTTGGGTGACATGACTCCCTCATGGTCCAGTTTGATAAGGATCTCAGTCTGCGGTTGCTTGCGTTGCGTTTTCACACCAAACCCAGATGCCTCCTCCTCAGGCTTTCGTAAGCGTTTGACCGGCTTTCCTTTCCCCGCGGAACTCGCAGTCTCATTGTTGGATATAAAGGAGGCCAGCGAAGTGGAGGGCTCATTATAGAGATCCACAGACAGAACTTTTCCATAGAGCGGCGGCGAGTAGACAGACTGGGGCTGGGAACGCACTTTGGCTGGGGGCTTGATTCCTGTGCTTTTCTTCTGGCTTTCATTAGATACGGGGATGGAGGGGTTGGCTGTACTGACTTGCTTAATTTTTCTACCTGGCCGTGGGGCGCTTTTCTGGCCAGAGAGGGGCCTCTCGGGGACCTGCGTTGGGATTGGTGTGTCAGGCTTTTCATGCTCCTTTGGAGCGACTTCAGGCTCTGGAAAGCAGCACAGGAGGGAAGGTTTTAATATGCCAGACCAAAAACACACTTACCTCCATAAAAATGCTGGGAGGCTAAAAGCAGTTCCTGTTCTAACAGTAAGCTCTTTTCAAGCAAAAGTAAGTGATTTACTATCTATGAAACCACCAATCCAATCCACTTTTGTAAGATCATTGCATTTCTCATTTCAGCAACACCAGTTCTGACGTCTTAATGTTTAATTTGAACCAAAGCAATAACCATTTTTACAAAAATACCAGCCAAAATGTCAATGAGGGTAAATGTTTGATTCAAAGGAGTGGAAATTACCTGGCTTGGGTTTGGGTTTTCTTCCTCTGCCCCTGCTTTTCGGAGCTGACTCCTCTGTGTTTTTGGGTGGTGTCTCTTTGCCATCAGGTACATCCTTACTGCACTTCCTTCCTCGCCTTTTGGTGCTGGCCACGAGGAGCGCAGGGGACGGTTCTGCACCTGTTCAGATAAATTCAGTTTAGAAAACATTATTAATAGACACAATAAGGACATTTGTGATTGACAAAATTGACGCACAAAAATACTGGCACATTTCCATGTGCTTCTCTATTTTATATATTTTGAAAATTATCCACAAACATTTTCCCAGTCAAACACATATACACTAATATTTACCTAGTGCTCTTAAATATTACACACAAGCCTTCAAATCTCTCAGTCTCACTCTCAATCATATGCAACCCCCTGGCAACTAGTGGAAAAACATCTTTTACTGAATCCATCATCAAGCTTCAAGAGCAAAACCAAACACAAATTAGTGGCCGCATGGACTCCAAATAAAACAGAGCGCATATGGGCTGTTTGCCTAACTTCGAGATTCAGGTAACGTTTCATGCACTCCTTCGTGCCTTGGCTTTTTACTCGCTGCTTCGCTGAATACTCACACTGAATCTTGTAGTCCGCCGGCAGCAGCCTAATATGAGAGAGCGGGATTCTGCCAGTGTCTCCATCGTCAAATTCCACTGTAATCAAATCGTCCACGTCTTCCATGTCCGGGCTCCCTGTGGACAAGCAACAGGGTTGACGACTGATGCAAAAGAACCCGCATCACCTCAATTTACGTTTCCACTTAGTGAAACAGCAAACACTGCTGCGCGAAAAGAGCGACCACATATTTCTCAGTGGCTGCCGGGATTCATACCGGGCCTTTTCATTCTCATTGGCTGACAGCGGCAGTAGCAGCGACCTCCCTTTAAGAGTTTCTTGACAAGTCTCCAGCTCACTCCTTCCTCAGCGGGAGGGAAAATAAATAATAATAGAGCAGAGCTCTGCATGTAGCTAACCACACCATCCTTCATTCCCCGGCTCGGTTTATCTGGCAGCGCTTATGGGCTTGGCTAAAAGATTTAGATTAAAGGAAATGAAACAACCCTGAAAGGTTCTCTTACTACGCCTCTATGCGGAGGACAGTGGACATTTGTGCATATTTTTCCATTTGAGAAACGTAGATGCAGTAAAACGCATTGGTTAGTAGTCTGTAATAGCTAGTGAAAGGCACTCAATTAAGCAGAACAGGAAAGCCATACCTCTGACGACCGTGCCAGGGTAGAGGCAACGGTACTGCTGGCTCCAGTAGGCTGCAATCCGGGTCCCCTGGGGAAGGTATCTAACGGAGGGGGGTTTCACATCAATAATCTGTAGGACAAAGGCAGTGTGGATCAGAGAGGATTATTAAATCAACACCTGTGTGCATTCAGACACTTCGTGGTCGTCTATCTTCTAAGCCCAATAACTAATGAATCATTTTCTGGCGAGGAAATGTACATTTTGTGTATATAATCCATCTTAGAGAGGCGGCAATGGCAAAGGTTGCTCTTGGCAGTGGTCCGCTTCCAACGGTACATTAGGAAGGAAAGGCGGTAGCCGCGAAAGCGTGTGTGCCTAAACCAACAGACAGAGGTACTGGAGCAAAACATGCCCTTAGCTTAATAGCAGGGGAAGGTGCTAAACAGCCTCTATATTACACAGTGCCTCAGGCCTGTTAGCAGAGAGAGGAAACAGAGGAGTGTGCCTGGAGTAAAACACACAGGCCTGTTGTGGTGAGCCGTAACGTGTATGTGGGTCAGCGAACGGTGTAGGGCAGTGTGGCGTACTGACCGCCTCCTGTAGCAGCTGCTCCAGGCAGTAGATATGTGGCCTGTTCCCCCTCTCGCCCTCCACCACCACGCTGTATCTGCAAGACAGGACACAGTCATTAGCCCAAAACAAAAATCTAGCGAACGCACATCCTGTTGTCATGAAAATATTAACGTTAAATTATTTCCTTATTGGGACTTATTTCAGAACACATCAGGATATTCAATGGGAACAAACAAAAATGCAGGCCAAGACTTTATTTTATCCATCAGGAATTGATTTGATAGTGAAAAGTGATTGATCCAATTTAGGAAAGAACTACTCCCTTTCTGAAATACAGGTGCTATCATTTTTAAATAAAATATTATCTGGCATTAAATTACAACAAACAGTGACAGAGCTTTTCTTTTGTATAGTGAAGTATATCTGAGTCCAACAAATAATCTAAATAAATAAAGCATAGGGTAGGGACTTCTATTCTATTGGATTCTATGCACTGTTTGATCTGAATGCAAGTTTGCAGTAAACTGTAAGAAAGAGGTCAGGTTTTAACAGACTGAATATTAGAAGTCCTGAATACGTCAACAGAGAGAAGTATGTAGTGTTGGGGAGTAACTAGTTACATGAAACGGAGTTACGTAATTTATTTACAAAACAAATGCAAACGTAATCGTTACAGTTAGAAAAAATGTGTAATTATATTAAAAGTTACTTATGAAAATGTTAACGATTACAAAGGGGGTTACATTTGAATACTTGTATTAATATTTACTATTTCTTGTAATGATTTTAAATCTCTATTTAACCTCAGAATGATCTCAAAGTAAAAAGAGGTGCTAAAGTCTGATTTTGTGGTGGCTGTTTTAAAATTAAAATTATAATCTTAATTCAAGTGATGAAGGATTTTGAAAGTCTGACAGTAATAAGTGTTGAATACTATGGTTAACCCTGCCAGGTTTAAATGTTTTAAAATGATAAACAGTTGAAAACATTTGTTAGAAATTTAGAAAAGTAATCAAAAATTAAATCAAATGTAATCAGTTACATTACTTTAATAAAGTAGGCTAACTGAAATAATTCCACTACTTCTTATGTTTTAAATAGCATAACTTGCAATGTGTAACCTATTACATTTCCAAAGTAACCTTCCCAACACTGGAAGTGTGTTAATCACAATCAATCGAACCTAATCATAGACCCAATAAAATGCATTTTAAAATAGATAAAGGTGATAGGTGAATATTCAATTAATAGAGACTTTAAATATCATGAAGTTTTTACAAAGGCTGCAATAACCACAACAATTAACAAAAACTATGGCTGTAGAGCTATATGGCTATTGGTTAACAGTAACTAATACACATCCTAGCTGATGTCAGCAAGAAGTGAAAGTTGAGCAAGTTATTACAATGTGATGAAAGATTAAAACAACCGTTGGTTTTATTCTTTGGAATAACATGGACAGATGTGTAGTAATAAAGTGAATGGGGTCACTTTTGTCATGTTGGATAGGTGCAAAAACACATGAAATTGTCGAAGGAAGCTGTCTGTACCCAGTGCATAATGGTTTTGTCTAAAAATATAATGTAGTAGGCTG
Organism: Spinibarbus caldwelli; assembly: GCA_039654775.1. Lineage (NCBI taxonomy): Eukaryota > Metazoa > Chordata > Actinopteri > Cypriniformes > Cyprinidae > Spinibarbus > Spinibarbus caldwelli. The sequence goes on from CM077218.1 coordinate 33,698,006, forward strand.
TTGAGTAGAGATGTAGAGGGGCTAAACCAAAAGACTCGGCAGCCCAAGAGCTTGAAGACAGGGCTCTTTTGAGAAACACACTGAGCTTTGAACCGGCCTTTATTCACAATGCTCAAAGGAGCTTGGCTTTCTCTTTAACCACTCTCCCCTTCCTTATTCAAGCTCAACCTCAGGGATACAATTTGGAGGGGCTTGGCCCCTTGTTTTGAATTCCTTGCCCGATAAATTTATCCTTTTGTGGTGCTTTTATTGTCTTTACTGTCAAGAAGTCAGAGCAGTCGGGATATGTAAGATAAGTCGGTTTCTTGACATCACATGTGAGAGCCAAAATGGGCTCTGACGCAAATGGAAAAAAGGAATAAAAAGAGGCAGACCAGGCTAAGTCAGTGTGTAGGTGGACCACAATCCAAACATAGGGTTCTCTCTTCAGATTTGGAATATTATTGGAATATTATTTCTGGAAGTTGGCAGATTTTACCTTTGAAAAATCTGCAACACCCACTTCCAGCTAAACTAGTTTCCACTGCCAAAGTGAACCAACACGCAAATGCATCAATACTGTTAAATAAAAAGGAAGCTTTTGGACTTTTATTGGTTGTCTGAGGAAAAGAGAAACAACAGTGACCGGTCCTTTAAAGAGTAGGTCACTCTCTATTATTGAATGCAAGCACATGAGCCTTATAAATCAGAATGGGCGCATACATGCAGCTGCATGTGTGACGTCCAAGATGGTGCTTCTGGATTTAAAAAAAAAATAAAATAAAATAAAAATAAATAAATAAATAAAAGAGGCAGTGACAGTTGGATGTTTGGCCTTTTTCCATTTGGATTCATGAGGGTGCCTGCGGTTCAAGCATGGACCCAGAGCCAGGCTTCAGAGGTGTCCATCACCGAGTGGCAGCCTTATTACTGTGACATGGACCTGGGAGGTGATGTGGGACAGCGTCCCCCAGATCACTTCCTCCTGGATCTGGCCTGAGGGGGAGGACTCTGCTGGCCAAACCTGATTGGTTCTGTCTGCAAAGCCTGGGATAAATTCACACCAGCTGCGTCAGGGAGGAGGAGGACTGACCGGACAAGCGGGGTTAAATATTTGTCATGTCTGTGGATGGCTCACCTAATGTGGGCTTGGGACGTGGAATGGGTCACTGTAAATTTGTGTTTGTTAAGTGGAAGGCATTTGATACTAAAAGTCTTTACAGAAGAATTTGTAATAAAATTTCCTTTGGGAAATAACTGATTCTGATCTGATTCTGTCACTCACAGCATTCTGCAGTCAAACATTTTTGTATAATGAATGCAAAAATTTATAATATTCCCAAGAAACTGTTTTTCCTAAATAGCAAGTGACTACTGTCATTCCAGAGTCTCTTTTTTTTCTCAAAAACATAAACAATTTTAGCTCAGATCAATTTTTCACACTCATTGTTTTATATATGGGAAGTAGCCTTAAACTGGTTGCTCCATGTGGGTTTATTTTACTGTTGAATATTTTGAAACTGTACTTGATGATTCACACACACACACACACACACACTACAACATCACAATATAAATAAATACTTCAGCATTTCACAGAACAGCATAAAAAGCAGGTTTAAAAAATGACTATTTACATGTCAATGGAGAAAACGGCTCAAAAGAAAGTAGTTATGTGTAGAGGCATAAAATACAATTTGCCTTATTATATTTCTCTCTGAGATGACATGATGACATTCAGAAATCTTTGATTATTGTCGGAACAGTGAGAGATAGGGAATTTTAGCTGTGAAAAATCACATTTTTCTCTCTCTTTACATAGAGCCACATCTCTAAAACATAATTAAAGAGGGAAAAAAATGGTGAGCCAGCGAAGGATGGAGTGAAAGCTTCAATTAGTCTGCCATTACCCATAAATAATGGGCCTGTGCCATTAGCATGGTCTTCACGTCGGAAAGTGTGACAATGGCTTTGCCAAAGGACTTTTCTGAGCAGAACACAAAGGCTTCATGAAAGCCGAGGCTCAGGCTGAGAACAGACACTTTTCCTTACCCTAGATTTCAGTTCCAATTCGACACCGGTTATGCGAGTTATTGACAGCACAATTAACCAGTCCACTCTCATGTACTGCAAGTATGTTCATGCCTGCAGAAGCCCAGGCTCTCCACAACAGGTTCTGTTAATGAAGACAGGCGAAGCATATAAACATCCGAGTGCCTAAGCACGGATTTTCAATCTCTGGATGCGTTTAAGGTGCTGTGTAGCACAAGCTGTCACAGAATTAAATTTCCAGAGGGCAGGGTGAACAACAAGCGATCTGTTGCAGTCAAGCCCTCCGCACTAGCGCCTGCTCTCGTCATATTAAATCCTCTCACAAGCAGTTCTCACCGTCACACCAAACTACCCGCTTTGAAGAGCCGTGGTAACACAGTCCTGCACAAAGGCACCTTCCCTTGCTTGGCTGGAACTGCTATTTTTAGTACAAGAGACACATGCAGAGCGACCGATAGAGGGAGAGATATTTCACTGACAAAATATGACAAACATATCTCATTATGCCATGCAAATGTGCTGCAAATGAACAGATAAAGCACCACCTTTCTGCTCCCTTAATTTAGGGATTCACGTTTGTGAACTAGCATCCAGATTTTCAACACGTCACCTGACCTCTGGCTCGCAGACCGCTGAAGTTTGGGAGAAGGGTTTGTGATGGCTGCTCCTCGCTTTCGGACTGATAAGAGGAAGCCGTGTTTCTGTGCTGCATGCTAAACAGTCATTGAGAGACCGTGGGCCATCGCTCTAATGAAACTAAAATGGAGGACAACACATTTCACAGAGGGCAGAAATGCAACAGAGCCCCTCTCATTAAAGATCCCCGGACCAGATGCTGCACCAGTTTGACATTTTCACCAAATGAGATTATCTTTTATAGATATGACTTTGAGAGGAACTCTCTCACCCCTCAATGGACTAAACCTTGTTCATCCAAGTGGATAATAGGCCATGGGAGACTACAGAAAGCATACAAAGACCAAACAAAACAAAACTGCCCATTTCTGTCTTCACCTCCCGCAAAGACACTTCACACCCCTTCTGTTTCCTGACCAAACAAAACATTGTACTTCCAAACTTTTCCATGGAGAATCTCGAACTGGACTTTACAATAGGAAAAACTTGGCAATATTTCACTGCCTGTAACACTAAGTGGCTCAAGTAAGCAGTTCGGTTAAAAGAATCTGTAAATGGCCAGGGAGCTACAGCTAAAAAGGGTACAGCAATGAATGCCAACTTTTTTAAGTGGCCTTGGTTCAAAGCCTTGAACCAAACCAACTGCCTCTGAGATTGATCAAAACAATACAACACTTCATTCAGAGGAAAACTAGACAAAACTTTCTCCTTGAGTAAAGTACTGAGAATTATGCAATCAAATGAGTGAATTTATCACTGTAATGCATTTGCTTACAATAAAACATCTCTTCTTTTGATTTGTAAATGTATCAACCACCACAAGTTTCGGTTAGGTCATTTTAGGTCATTTTACCTAGCCATCTTTGCTGTGATTTCCGTTACAAATATAATTCTCTAATCAGTGGATCTCGCTTCAGGATTGACAATAATGTACATGATTAATTTGTCAATTAAACATGATTTAAACATAATAACAAACAAACACTGACTAACTGGCTCTACAGAAGAATGTAACCTTGCCAAAGACCAAGACATATATGTTTATAAATCAAGACAGTTCACACATATTACTAAGAATGTAAGAATCCACAACACGCAACATTATATGGCGTAATAAATCCCACCTTCTAATAAAAACAGCTAATCGCCAGTTGGTAATATTATTGTGTTACTGCAGCTTCTGTTAAAAGTGCAGGTTTTCTGTTAAAAGCGCGGGACTGCGCGACGGGCGTCCCAAGTTTGAATCTCAGCTCAAGGACCTTTCCCAATCCCGACCCCCTCTCTCTCTCACACTTCGCTTCCTGTCAGTTCTGATCTGTCCTATCATAATAAAGGCAAAAATGCCAAAAATAAATCTTAAAGGGGTCATCAGATGCAAAATTCACTTTTCAAGTTGTTTGAACATAAATGTGTGTTTGAAGTGTGTACACATCCATCCTATAATAATAAAAATCCACAGTGTTTTTTTTTTAAATCCCTATTTTAAAATTCCCTTTCTCAAATCAAGCTGTTCTGAGATTCCTGTCAGAATGACATAGTTCTGTACAGGCCCCTCCCACGATAGTAGATTGACAAGGCCGTCTTACCTTAGACCCGCCCTGAGTGAGTGTGAACTGTCTGCCATTGTGTCGACTCCGGTGCAGGGGAAGACAAGAATGTCTCTGATTAAGCAATTGAGGTGTTTTGTTGTTGGATGTAATAACAAATATAGCAATCGTCATTTACTCCCGACATCTGAGCTGCTGTAGATGCAGAGGATTAACGTTACTTTCGCTTTGAAGGGAATGTGACGATCCCAATCTGCCTAAATGCGTCTATGTTCGCGCGAATCATTCATGATCCAGCTTCATCTACAGAAGAAGTGAGTATAAGGGTTTTTTATGAATCTTTGCAAATCAACTTTCCTAATAATGTGCTAGTTAGCCAGTTTCACGGCTAAAGTAAACAGTACTGCTCGTCACCCCACAGAAGAGAGGGGCGGGCTCAGCAGAGCTCATTAGCATTTAAAGCAACCCATGGACTATAATGGCTTGATGAAAACAGAGCTGATTTTGACAGGGTAAAAAAGGTGTTTTTTACACTACCATTGAGAAATTTTAACCAAAGTATGTTATCGACTAAAGAATCATATCAGCTTGCGCAAAATGAGCATCCGATGACCCCTTTAAAAATAAAAAAATGCAGGTTCCCATAGAAACAATCAATGTCCTAAAATATATGCTTTTTAACGCTATTTGACCATTCATGGGACATTTTTGTGTACGATGTTGTTGCTGATTTGAAATGCTATTTTAAATGTGAATATGGCAAGCAGTTTTTCAGATTTCGGTGTTTCTCCATTCAAGCAGATAGGAGTGGGTCTAGCAAGCATTTTACACAATATTACACATATTTTTCTATGACAGTTATTGCAGCCTATAAGAGATTCGTACATAGACAAACAAGAAGCAAGACACAGCAGAGGGTATAAGGAGAATGAAAACAGCGCTGGCGGGGGGTCTCTTACATGTCAGGAGAGTGAACCGTGTTGACATGGCCGGCATACAGGAGTTTGTCATCCATAGGGATGAGGACCCGTAATCCATCCTGCAGTTCATCTTTGTTAATGACACAGTTCCGAGGGGCTGGGGGAAACAGAACAGAGGGAGATGAGAAGAGAGACATGCCGAAACTTGTGCTACTAAATAAAACCTGAGACATCTCATCACCACCTTAAAACTGCAAATGTTAGAGAAAATAGCTAGCTTCCAAAACCCACAGAGCTGCTTATGGATGCAGCATCTTAATGTGAAAACTGTTCCCAAAGGCAACTTAATTATGCTGCTCTCCAAGATACCTAATTTTAGCCAAATTCTAAGACAGCATCAAATGTATTAATCGCAGAGAAGTAAATCCCAGAGTACATTGTGACAAAAAATTATGAATTAAAATGAATTAAATTGAAATATTAAATAAAATCAATAAATAAAATTGTTTAATGTTAAAATAATAAAAAAGGTAATGTTATTCCCAAAATTGATGTGCAACATCCTCACATCATCAAAGTCTACTGAAATCAATTGTGAAAAATTGTCTCTCTCTCTCTCATGGGAAGGGCTGTTTGCTGTCTATGCACAATGTTCCAAATCGGTCACTTGTGTGGTTTTCATGGCGGTTATGATCCTGTCAATGTAGGTAGCAAGCAGCTCACAAGCTAATGCATGCAGTAACACTCAGCTCACCCCATTAACGTATGAATGCAATCAGGCCGAATCAATTTTCTGATTTTTAATGCTGGATTAAGATAAGATAGGCTGTGAAATTATCTCTCCCTCACGTCATTCAAAAGACATTCACTTTTAATTGCATGCACGGACAAGAAAATGAAGTCTGATTTAGTCATAAAACAGCAATTAAAAATGGGGAAGCAATGAAGGGAAAGAGCTCTGCGGCCTTGCTGACAAGAGGGAATGTGAAAGCGTCTCACCGGGGGTGCAGGGTCTTTCGGGCTGAGCGCTCACAGGGGGATTCTCATCCTCGGAGAAGCTGCTGTCCTGGTTGGGCTCAAAGTCCTCATCAGCAGCCATACTTTCCATCAGTTTGCTGACAGCACCGCCCTTCCCTCGAGCCTGCTGGGGGAATTCAAGCACATTTTGCCCCAATTCCTGTGACAATATGAAATATTGAACACTGAGCCATTGTTGGTTCAGTTCTAAAGATGAGACCCATGTGCATACTAGAGGAGAATTGATTCAGTAAAACCCATTTAGATGAGTGACAAGCTCGGCTCACGAGATGTAGGATTTCTTGATTTTGAATGCGGCAAATACCCAGAGGAGTTCCCGAGCTTCTGCACTGTGCTTTATAACACGTGATTTATAAATAACATGAAAAAACAGCAGCGGTGGAGAGCTTTAAAATGCAGTGGAGATTTATCTTGAGAAGAAATAAATAAATTGTGCGGAAGGGGCGGAGAAATGGATGGAGCGAGATGTGGTTTGGTTAATTTCACTGCTTTCCCGCTGAGTGTGCAGTCTAATTAGGCTTGCTGCTCTATTACACTCGCCCCTTTTCTCTCTCCTTCTCCTTCCCCATCTCACCTCCCTCCCTTTGGTCACGGTGGGTACTGAAAGCAGGCCCATGCAGACTGGGACAGGGGAGCAGGAAGGGGCGGCTCATTTAAATGCAAGGCTTCTCCCAATAGGCCTTGAGCCTGCCAGGTAAAATCATTCTAATCCCATCGCTGTTTCTCCTCGGCGTCACAGTGTAGCACAAAATGGCTGCTCAACACGAAGTCCGTTTCAAATATTTATTATGTGGCATGTAAAAATGTGAGGTAATACACAGTGCATCATGTATTTTATGTACTAAGAGTGTTGAGGCAGGCCAAACAAATGTAAAAGCATGATATTTTTGTCATCAATCGTAAGAGTAATATAATATAATCATTAAAGTTCAAAAGTTTGGAGGTTGGAAAAATTTTTTTGAGTTATGGAAAGTCGTCTGTAATGCTCCCCAAGGCTGCATGTTAAGTTAAGTATTATTAAAATTGAAAATAACTGTTTTCTATTTCATTATATTTTACAATCTAATTTATTCTAATGATGGTAAAGCTGCATTTTCAGCAGTCATTGCTCTGGTTTTCTGTGTCTCATGATCCTTTAGAAATCATTCTAATATGCTGATTTGTTTAAAAACATTTCTTATTATCATCAATGTCATTTTGCTTAATATGTTTGTGGAACCCATGATACATTTTTTCAGGATTTTTTGATGAATAGAAAGTTAAAAAAAAAAAAAAAAAAAAAAAAAAAAAACAGCATTTATTTGAAATCATTTGTAACATTATAAAATGTTTACTGTGACTTTTGATTATTTAATTCCCCCTTGGTGAATAAAACTATTAATTTTTTTAAGAGAAAAAAGAAATCTTACTGACCCCAAACTTCTGAATGGAAATATAAATGTAAAATAATATTTAATACAATTGCATGAGCCTAAATAAAATTAATAGATAAGCTTAGCTTATAATACCTTTATAATACACTAGTCAGCATTTGAAGTGGATCAAAACCTTTCATCAAAGTTGTCCTAAAACCTAAAAACAAAATGCGTTCTTGTCTTAGGACAACTTTGATTAACTTTTTGATCTACTTCAAATGTTTACTACTGTATTTAATAAACAATAAAAAAATATATATTTATTTTCCAGTTGATGGTTGTTGGTAGATCTTGGAATTGACTCAAGAGGAAACAACCATTTCTGTTCATCAGTCAAAATATTGCAAAATATCAGCCAGTTTATGACTTATTAGCATTGCAGTGTTAGCCAAGTTACCTCTCTGGCTTTGGGCTTCACCTTGCTCTTGCATCCTGGGCTGACAGGGAGAGCTCCGGTGCCGTCCGAGGGAGTGCTGGAGAGCTGGGGTGGGGGCAGACACAGGGGGGTCTCCTTAACCCTCTTCTTCTGGAACATTCACACCAGATACAAAGCCAAACCATCAGCATGAAAAGCCTCATACAAATGCATGACACAATTGGGCTCAGTTCTCCCACACATAACAGCCATTCAACAACACTGGATAGACAAGCAAACATTAATAGGCAGTCATGCGCTGAACACTATAAAAAAAAAACAAGGGACAATTCGGAGGGTGGAACGGTGATGGCTGGTAATTGTAGCCTGACGAGCAGCAGTCATCCTTTTGTGTCCAACAACATGACACTCACAGCGGGAGGCTTTCTTGTCCGACAAATGTAGCAGGACACCTGCTGGTATCAAGCGCCCTCACTGTTTCGTTGGGTCTGGCACATAGGACTTGATCTACATCAATAAAACAAGGGCTCACCTTGTTGGGGTCTTTCGCTTCCTTGCCTTTGGCCAGCTCCTTAGGGCTCTGCGGGGATGCTTTGGGGCCACGGGCGGGTTTGGGAGTAAGCGGAAGAGGAGTTTTGCTGGACGGGGAGATGGGGTTGGCTTGGGCTGCATCGTGGAGGAAGATGCGTTCGCTCCTCCGCCGCGTCCATTGTTCGTCTTCACTCCCATCAGCGGTGAGGTCGAAACTGAACTCCCGGGGAGACTTGGGTTTCTTGGGTTTGCGTCCACGCTTGCTGGGGCTGGAGTCGTCACGCATGACGCTCGCGGGCGGCAAGAGCGGGAGCTCAGGAGCCGACCGTTTGCCGTGCAACAGCGATGGAAACTTCTTTCTCGTCTTAACATCGCTCTCAGAATCTGTAAACTCGAACTCTGTACCTACAATCCAGAAGACATAACCTTCGGTTATTACTAAAGCATGCAAACGAAATGCACTCGCACATAAACGCAAAGTGCCTTTTATGAAAAACACACCAGTAATGTAAATACTAGACCATCTGCTATAATTTAAACCATCCACATGTGGTCAACTCATTTGCAAACGAAGAACGACAATATAATGTGCACATGTGAGATATAAACAGGGCCAGATGTGGGAGGAGAATTAAGTCCGAGTGTTGTTGCAGGGTCTTGGAATAGTTAATGAAGGGGGCTGCTGGTCTCCGCTGGCAGGCCTGTCGTGTGCACTGCTGGGTACACGCTCAGGATCACAGCACAACCTCATCAAAGCAAGGCCTGTCAGCATCACATTCTCAGCGAGCGCAAGCGGCGCAGCAAACACACACACACACCAATGCGGCGGGGGGATAATGACACTCCATTCTCAAGGTGGGCCACAACTGATGGGTGTCTATATTGAATAACACCCCTACTGAGTGACTGCTCCAAGCACAATGTGTTTTCATCTGCCAGCACCTTTCAATTCTCTCACTCGCCGGCGCACATGCACGACACAGCGCAACAAAAGACAGCCAATAACAATGCATCACCTTGTCACCAGGGAATTCAAGTCCCATGGGCTTGGAAAAGCAGCTGATGTCACATTTAAGAGATTACAGATGAGCCTAAGAGCGTAGGGGGAAAAAAACACTTCCTTACCCAGAAGACTCTGCCGTTCCTCTTTTTTCTTGGCTTTCTGTTTAGCCTCCAGTTGGACAATGGAGAGCGGATTGGGGACAACAGGGCACGGGATAGCGCTGGCGGCGAAGCGGGCCAGAAGACCCAGCCCGCTTTCTTCTATGGATGACGAACACAGGTCTTCGCTTTCATCAAGCTCGTAATCATACCCATCTTCATCGTCATCCTCATAATCATCCCGTTCGGTAAAATACTCTGTCAACAGTGGGAAGAAAATCATTTAGGATTTTTGACAAAACATGAAAGATTCAGAAATTGACGAAGCTTGTGACATCCCATCATATAATGCAGAGCTTTCAACTCTAGACCTGGAGGACCAGTGTCCTGATGAGTTTAACTATAACCCTGACCAAACATCCAAACAAGCTAATAAAAGCGTTAAGAATTACTTGTAAATTACACTCTTTAAAACAAAGGTTCCATAAGTGTTTTTTTTTTTTTAAAGAACCATTTTAGGGTTCTCAAAGAACCTTTAAGCGAACAGTTCTTAAAAGAACCACTTTTTTTTCTTGGTGTAAAGAACATTTGAATAATCTAAAGAACCCTTTTTCACTAGAATCTTTTGTGCAGTGGACAAATTCTTCATGGTATCTTGGGTGCCAATAAAGAACCTTTACTTTTAAGAGTGTGCAGACAAGTGGGTTAAACAGAGATTAAAGTTTGCAGGGCACTGGCCCTCCAGCACTGGAGTTGAAGTGCCCAGGTTTAAAGTGATAGTTTACCCAAATATGAAAATTCTGACATTATTTGCGCACCTTCATGTAGTTCCAAACCTGTATGAGTTTCTTTCTAATGCTGAACAAAGAAAATTTGAAAAAAAAAAAAAAAAAAAAAAAAAATCAATCAATGTTGTTTCAGACCCTATTGAGTTTCATTGGGGGGGGAATAACATGAGATATATATGAGATATATGGGAGTAAATGGCAAAATTTTCATTTTTGTGTGAACTATCATTTTAATCATCCTCCGTTAAATCAAAACCTCAATCCCATGCAAATAAATAAGAAATATCCAACATATAAAGACCATTTTCCTTGCTAATTCTCATTGTAGAACAATAAAACCATCGAATTCACTATGAATACTAGATTACTATCATAAATGCATCATTCTGCCAGCAGTAGTGTTCTTCTCACGTTCACGTATCAAATGTAATCTAGCACCGCAGAAGCCGACTTTCTCTAGATTAATGTGTTCTTGCTCAAACACTGCAGCCCACCCACCACTACACAAGATTACTGGTGGGGGACAAAGCCTGGTTTCATACGGGCAGCATATATTAAGCTGGGTTTGCAGGATATAGCAAGCGCAGCTTTCAAACCTTCAGAGCTTTAGGGCAGGATTTAAAATCAGCATGGCTGTTGGCTCGTTCTAAATCGAGAGGGGCTGGGAATGCAAAAGCCCAAACCAAATAAGAGAAGCCAGTAAAGTGGCCTTGCCCAATGTGCTGAATGAGCTGAATCATTGAGGGAAAAATGGGAATGGAAATAAGCCACAAGCGCTGCAGAAAGCTAAGGTTGCTGGCAGAATCCCTGACTAAGAAAGTCATCAATTATTAACAGTCTCTTCAGCTCGGAGCTTGTCTAAACTGATAAAGGACAAAAAAATAAATAAAAATAATAATAATAATAAAAAAACTCAAGGACTAACTGTAAGACAGTAGGTACCCACTTTAAGCAACACCCATTTTTCTCTCATTCTCTGGAGGGTGAGGAACACACTTAATGATGGAAACAGACACACAGGATGTTTCAGCACGGTTGTGAGTAGCTAAAGCCAGAGGTGAGTTTGTTAAAGACTAGACTTTGTATCAGACAAGGACTTCGATTGGTTATGTTGTGAACACAATTTAATCGATGCCAAAGCGTTAAAACCTGAAGCATGTATTACATGAACAGACAGCAAGCAGAGGATGTGTACAGGAAGAAAGATGAGGAACACAAAGCAGGCTCTGTGAGGACAGTCCTCCATGGCTCCTGAGACTCAACTCAGACCATTAACCACTTCAACCATGGTTATGTTCGTTTTCAATTCAAACCTCTTACTTCCTTTGCGGTAAATTATGAAAAAAAAAACAAAAAAAAAAAACTTCATTAAGGGAAAATAACAATAAAAACTAAATCAAAATAATAATTAAATCTTACACATAGCAATCTTAATCATACATTAAATTCTAACCAACATCAAAGAGAAACACTATTTAGCTATATACTGTATAACAATGGCAAAATAAATCAAAATCTTGCAGATGTAGAAAACTTCTAAAACATTAAATTATTAATGACCAAAAATAAGGCGGTGAAGAAGAAAAAGGTGAAGGTAAAGAAGAATGTGAAGGTGAAGGAGGTGGTGAAGCAGAAGAAGGTCAAGATGAAGAACAAGGTTGTGAAGGTGAAAGAGGAGATGGAGGAGGAAGAGAAGATGATGGAGAAGATGGAGATCTCCTAAAAAAAAAAAAAAAAAAAAACTTTTCCACCAAATACAAACATAACCATGGCTTGAGGGCATGTAACAGGAGGTGAGCATGTTACAAAGGTATTTTAAAACACCTCGTCTGTTATTCAGTTTTTTTTTGTTTTGTTTTTGTGTGTGTGTGTGTGTGTGTGTGTGTTTTGGTTCTGTAACAGTATAAGCACAAATTAGTAGAAATTATTGAGAAGCCACAGCAAAAGAGGGTAGTGGCCTACTTACAGAACAATGCTCAAGGCTCAGGTGACATGGATAGTGACCTCACGCTGAACAGCTGGCTGCCCTACTCCCAGCCAAGCACTTTGCTTCTTATTTTGTTGCAGCAGGACAAGCAAACGCACAGACCGATAGACATTCAAAAGCATCATGGGTGGGAGAAGGGGTCAGAGGTGGAGGGGTGGCCAAGCAGCTGCAGGGAGAGAGCGAGCAGTCTAGAGAAGCTAGGTTATTCATTTTTTAATAAATCAGGGAGCTCCCTATTTTCCAAATATCCCACAATGCTTTGCCTGTTCACACACTTGCCATAGTGGAAAACACTTCTTGGAACAGCTCAAGATTTATGATTGTAGGCTAAGCTTGAAAGTTCTACAAATTCTGGTTGTGTGCATGCTGATTTAGTGACTTAAGTGTAGTTATAATGGTAGTATGCTCTACCAGTGCTTTCAAGTTAGTTTATAGGACTCATTAAAATTATAAATGTATGCAATATTGTAAATGTAAAAAACATTAGCCAACATTCATCTTATCTGAATTCAACAGTTTCTTATTTGTTAAATATCTGATCTCTTTGAAGAATCTAACAAGTAGTTAGTTATGCTGCTCAAAGTCATTTGGCCTAATGAATCTCATCAGCACTGCTCATGAGTGCTGAATTTATGCAGATCTCCTTGTGACAGCTCTTCACTGATGAAAGGGATATTTGAACAACAGAGGAAACCAGGAGTGTGGAGCGTTGCAATCTAACACTCTACAGCAGGAGATGTAGCGAAAGAGACAGAGAACACTGCATTTCTTTACTTTCAGTAAAAATGAAATCAGCATGTTTAATAAAGCTTGGGTACCAAACTGCAATACAATAAAGAACACTTTCCACAGCCACACACATTTTAATGCACAATGGCAAGACATTCCCATATAAAAAGCAAAACCATTTAGAAGTGACTCTAACAAGAGCCGATTATATTATATACTGGATGTGAGGTAGCAAATTCTGACGCAAGCATCTTATAATGGCTTCTCAGGAAAAATGTCATCATGACCAATGGTCATGGTTAAAAATACAAGACAGACCAAAAATTTTTAAAAACAAAAAGCTAAAACCTAGAGGCTGCCTTCTTGATTCTGTGCATAGTGAGGTATGCTTTATTAACCTTGGTCAAATGAGTCCTCAGAGGAACTGACTCCTGCCTCCTGTAGCAATAAAGCAAAGTGCTTATGTTTCCTCTCTTTGGCCGCCTGCTTGGACTTGAGTGATGAAGACAAAGATGAAGAGGCTCTCTTGGACGAGGAGCGCTTTTTCTTGGATGGAGTGCTGCACAGGCCGGGGAGATGTGGACGTGACCCTGTTCTTCCCAACATGGAGCTGGGAGGCCAGCCATCCTTCAGGAAATCGTCCTCTTCTGAATCTGTGTCTGGTACAAATCACAACAGATTTCACTCAGGATGGAGGTCCAAAAGCACGATAAACTAAAAACTGATTCAAAAGAATTATACTAGACTATTATTATGTATACACACACTGCCATTCAAAAATTTGGGGTCAGTAAGATATTTTTTGACTAATGCATAATACTTTTATTAATCAAGGATGCTTAAATTGATCAAAAGTGGCAGTACAGTTATTTATAACATTTTAAAAAATGTCTATTTCAAGTAAATGCCATTCTTTTGAACTTTCTATTCATCAAAGAATCCTGGAAAAATGTATCACAGTTTCCACAAAAGTATTAAGCAGCACTAAAGTTTTCAAAATAAGAAATGTTTCTCAAGCAGCAAATCAGCAAATTAGAATGATTTCTGAAGGATCATGTAACATTGAAGACTTGAGCAACAGCAGCTGAAAATTCAGCTTTGAAAAAAATTTGATTTTAAAATATATACTGTTTTTACTGTATTTATGATAAAAAAAAATGCAGCCTTGGTGAGTATGAGAGACTTCTTTCAAAACATTAGGAAAAATCTTAATCCCAAACTTTTGAATGGTAATGAATATATTTATATATTAAGACAGCATTTTGTTCATTTTATGTAACAAAAAATCCTTGATTAATACCATTACTGTGATTTAAAATTACTCGTACTGCCTCGCTCCTAAATAGTAACATCTAAATGCAGCCCACAGTAATTTATTACAGATATTACCATAAACACATAATGGTAGATAGTTATCAACAAAAACTCTCCATTATCTAAGACGAAAAAATACATATTTAGCAGGGAAAAGCCCCTGGGGTTCTTGTAACCCGTTTACATTAGAAACAAAACACTGGCAACAACAACAACAAACAAAAATTACACTTACAAAAAGTCTGACTTACTGTTAGAATAGCTGCTGATTTCTGACCTCATTGGAGAATAAGGTGCTTTCCGCTGGCCTTTTCCCTTAAGGCATGGATCTGAAGGCTTCGTTTTGGCTGCCATTTTGCTTTTACCTCCTTTGGAAGACTTGTGAAAGATGCTGAGATCTTTCGACAGGCTGGATTTTCCCATATTGACTCTCATGTCTATATCGGTGAGCATGGGGACTCTGCTTCCAGAACTAGCCCTGGACTTCCCTGAGGAACCGTCTATGAACTTACAAGAGGGCTTGCTGAGTTTACTGAGCTTAGTGAGGGACAAGGCCTTGTCGAGTTTGGATGCCAACTGCTCCTGCTCGCTCACTCGGCTCTTCTTCACAGCCATTTTAGGTGCCTGTTAAAAGAGATAAAAGCAATGAATGGATTTTTATTTGACAACGTTTGTTCAACAAAAGCAAAAATGTTCAAATATTTAAGAGCTAGAAATCCAATCCAGTATAACAGAGACCAACCTCATGAGAAAAGCTTGAAGATGCCTCCTGCTCGCTCCAGCACTTTTTTTTCTTCTTCAATCTCAGCGCACTCTCTTCCTCCTCCTCATCTCGGTTAGAGGCCCGAAAGCGCTTCCTCAGCACCTCCCCGCTCTCAGAGTCCTCTGAGTAAAGCACGCTTCTGCCCAACCTGCAAAACAACAGAGCGTTCAGCTGGAGGGCAGGCCGTGTGGAGCACAGCTGGGCCTTATCGGTGTCTGAGCAACACACTTACTTTGCAGACTTCGAATCCAGCTTGCTGGAGGGTGGAGACAGTGCGCAAAGGCCGTGTTTCCTCTTTCGGGGACGTCCCGGGCCCCTGCGGGCTAAACTTCTGTTCCTCTCCTGCTGCTGGATCTGTTGTTGGTGTTGCTGCTGCTGCTGCTGTTGCTGTTGCTGGCATTTATCTCTGTGAATCACAGAGATCACAAATAGCAGACTGTTTGTTAGAGGGATTAAATGAGATAGATTTGCATTACTGGTCTTAATGAAGTGGTGTAAAGGGAGGTAATGTTAATTGGGAGACTCACTCTTTGTCTCTCCGCCTCTGCAGTTTGACCAGCTCTCGTTGCTTTTCTTTGTAACGTTGCTGAAGCTCAGTGAGTCTCACACGGTAGTCCACTTCTACGGTGTCCATTCTGTCCAAAGAGGATTTGGAGAACATCTAAGAGAGGAAAACAAGATTACCATCTGTGGTTGGACTTCCATAGCCAGTACTCTAAGCAGCAACAAAAGTATTATTGGCTAAAAGCGAGCTATGAGGTTATGTCCCTATGCCAAATGTCTGAAAAAAGTAAACACTGCTTAATGTAACAATTAAAATGGCGTTGGATTTTGCAAAAAAAAAAAAAAAATTTTTTTAAAAATCAAATACCACTGGAATTTATAAACACTGCTTAAATGTTAAAACATCAAACACCACTAGCTGTAAACACAGTGAAAATTTTAATTCCACTGGAATTTGTAAACACTGTTTACATGTTAAAACTTCAAATGTCACTAGCTGCAAACAGTTAAAACGGAAAAATTTAAATGCCACTGGAAATTGTAAGCACTGCTTAAATGTTAAAACATCAAACACCACTAGCTGTAAACACAGTGAAAATAAACATTTTAATTCCACTGGAATTTGTAAACACTTCTCAAATGTACAAAAATTCAAATGCCACTATTTGTAAACATTGTTAAAAATGTGAGTAATTCAAATACTACTGGAATTTGTAAACATGACAAATTTAAAAATGTTAACATTGCTTGTATTTAAATCTACAAAGATTTTAGAATCACCATTCTGAGAGCAAAAAAAAAAAACTTCTTAAGCACAGGTTTAAAAGAGGGAGAAGAAAATAAAAAGAGTAATAAAAAGGCAAGCATACAGGTTCATCTTTCTTCTGTCTCCAGCTGTATTTCTTATTAGGGTTGAGCTCTCGGGGGAGGCGGATGATAACCTGAGGTTGACACTCGATGGCCTCCAGGAGGACCTGCCTGCCAGCTTCCAGCAGACTCTCCAATCCACAGAGCATTACAGCTGCACACACAAACACACGATCGATAGCAACAATTAATTAATTACCTCTAGGGAGCACGGGGCAGCCCCACATTCTCCAATACATCAGTATATATGGGTGTTTCTTGTGTCAGACTGCATTAATGGAGCTGACATCCAGATAAATCCAAAAGACCAGACAGTTGCATTTACTTATTCTTTAAACGAACGTTTTTACTCTAAAAGCTGCTTGAAGAACAAGCAGCACTGGCGCACCGTTCAACACTCCAGCAAATTCTGAATATATTCACTAAAGAGCTGAAACAATTCCTGAGCTTGTTTCAGCACATTTTACTTTACAGCACACTACAGCGAGCAACTCTCTCTCTTCAGTCACCCAGCTTCCCTGAGAACTGTTGGAGCACGCTAGATCAAGTCCCACATCCTTCAGATTGCCCTTCCTCTCTCTGAAACGAGACTCACCTTGTGTGTCATCTCTGGGTTGCCTCTGCATCTCCAGCTCTGCCATCTGGCTGAGCAGGGCCATGCCTTCCAGAGCAGTGGACTCTAGGGGACTGACACCCACGCAGAGCTCAGATCTAGAGCTACACGCATCTGCCAGGATGGACACCGGTCCGGCCTGCGGAAGCTCACTGGCTGTGACCAGGGCAAACATGCCTGCCATGGGGTCTTCAGGCAGGATGGTCACCGGTGCGGAAGAGGGCTGAAGGTGAGGAAGGCTGCTGTTAGGCAGGAAAGGATTGTCAAGTTTGGACTCCAGGTGTGGAGCGTCCGGGACAGGATCTCTGAGGTCTACTGGGTTCAGGCTATCAGAGAGATCTAAGGGCGGTTTTGCTGGTTGGATGTCACAAACCACATGGTGTGCATCCGTATAACTAGATGAGGATTTGTAGACTTGGTCTACCAGACCAATCGAGGCCTCTGCAGTTTCTGCTCTGGTGGTTCTCTCAGAGTCCAGCCTAGATGTTTTGTACAGCCCTGGATGGCTTGAGGAGGCAGCTTCGATTTTGACAGCCTCCCTATCATCCTCATCTGATTCCTCCTCTGGCGATGGTGTGGCTTTGCCTCTAGGGTGGGCTTCAGCCTCTGTGGGGGTGCTAGAGTCTTGAGTGGTGATGGGTGCAAGCCTCAAGCTGTCCTGGCTCAGGACGTCTTTGTTGTCTTCCAGGTTTGGCTCTTTTTTGAACAGCGTGCCGCCCTCCTCCATGGATTCTGGCTCTCTGGATGCCTGAAGTGGCTCCACAACCACTGGAGAACACAAGTGCTGGGGTTTGACATCTGCGGCGGTCGCCAAGTGCTCGGAGGTCTCAGCCGGCAACGGCACATCTGGAGCCAGGCCGTCAGCATCTGCGGCAGCAGCCGGCTGGAGGAGGTAGGGGTAATGGCTGCCGAAAGGTGCTGTTATCGATTGGTACGGGTAGCCGGGAGGAATTTCTGCCAAAGAAACAGAAGAGACAGGTTTTGAGGTGCTTATGCAAAGAGTAGAGGGGCTTTAGTTTCTTGCGACAGAGTCACAAAGTGATTAATAACCCCACATGTTCTTCAGCACAGGGGCTTTATGAAACTTTCATGAACCAAATGGCTTCAGCACAAGCATCCCAAAAGCCCTTATATACACATAGGCCAACACGTTCGTGCATACTCATACATTCAGAATGCACCGTGAGCAGAAAATCTATTTATTCTGAGCATTGAACATTTTTAAAGGGAAACCGCCTGGGGATACGGGTACAAAAGGGCTGCTGTCATAAGAAGTCTCTATTCCAGTGAAGTGGCAGCTGGTAATCCCATATGTGGGGATATTTGCAGGCTACTCATTAAGACTGCACTACCCTGCACATTCTGACATGAAGAATAGCACACTGCGTTTGATTGCAGCCCTGTGTGGATTCTCGGTCCCCTCCCTAACAGATTTTCTTAAAAACATCACTATGGTGATTAATGACCATGCATTATTAAACAGCTTTCTTTTCGGTTTTTGATTAGTGTCCCTCTCATTTACTGTGCAATATGCAAATAAACAATTATTTCATAAGACCATGCAAATCTACAGTTGAGGCGAATGTGACAAATTAAGCAGACTCAATCCTGGACATTTAATTTTGGGAAAGCTGATCTTCCCACTTACCACGGTACATGGATGGGAAGGGAGCAGAAGGTTGCTTCTGTAGACTGAGTGGTTCTTTCTCAGGCACTTCCACAGACTCCTCTTTGGTCTGGATGGGGGAGGCAGGAGGGGGCGATGCTGAAGCGGGGCTGACTGAGTGAGGGACAGGAGACGATGGATGGGAGTAGGGCTGTTGAGGGAGGGACTTCTCCACTTTGGGTCTGTCCTCAGACTTCAGTGCAGTGACAGGTGAAGGCAGTGGTGGGACAGGCAGCGGTGTCAGGGCTTTGCTGTACGAGGTGGAGGGGGTCGGGGAGCGTGGGGGAGGCTTGCGTGAGTGCAGGGCTGGAGTGGGGATGCCCGAGAGACTGGATTTGGCCCCTTCAGCTCCTCTCTTGTCTGGCTTTTCCTCCAAATCGGTCCTCGTTTGGCCTGCATTTAATCTCTCCTGCACCATCGTAAAAACAATTCAAAACTTGTTTTATACTTAATTACAAGCCTATTCAAAAATATGTCTAAGAATATATTTTTATAAAATACAATGTTCAAAAAGTATAAAATACATGCAAATTTACAATATTTTGGACTTGATACAAAAAGTTGATATATGCATTTGGTTTTTATGCCTGTTTTTCATGTTGAACATCCTGAGTTGGTCCAAAAAAGACCTTAAAGGTTAAGTCCACTTCCAGAATAAAAATTTCCTGATAATTTACTCATCCCTATGTCATCCAAAATGTTCATGTCTTTTCTTTCTTCAGTTCCAAAGAAATTAAGTTTTTTGAGGAAAATATTTCAGGATATTTTTTTTTCCATGTAGTGGACTTCAATGGTGGCCAACGATTTCAAGGTCAAAAATGCAGTTTTAATGCAGCTTCAAAGGGCTCTACACGATCCCAGCCAAGGAATAAGGGCCTTATCTATAAATATAATTTTTTTTTGAAATTATATTTATAAACATTTTAACCACAAATACTCGGCTGGCATTAGAAAATGAGATGGAGTTTTTAAACGAAGTCCAAAGACGAAGAACTAACTGCGTGCAACCTTTCCAACATGATTACATAATGTGTGAAGACATGCATGCACTTCGCGGAGCTAGAGCAAGCCGAGCATTTGTGTTTAAAAAGTGTATAAATATCCTCCTTTATTTTTTCAGAAAATGTTTCACAGATTGTTTCACTAGATAAGACCCTTATTCCTTTGCTGAGATTGTGTAGAGTCCTCTGAAGCTGCATTGAAACTGCATTTTTGACCTTGAAATCTTTGACCACCATTGAAGCCCACTACATGGAAAAAAAATCCTGGAATGTTTTCCTCAAAAAAAAAAAAACCACCCAAAAAAACAAAAACAAACTTATTTTCTTTGTGACTGAAGAAAGAAAAACATGAACATCCTGGATGACATGGGGGTGAGTAAATGTAAACTATCAGGAAATTTTTATTCTGGAAGGGGACTTATCCTTTAAGGACTACAAAATGGGAAATACTGGAATGCCTCCCAACGATTATAATGACATTGACAGACAAAGAGCCTCATACCACTAACTGTGCGTTCCTCTGCAGCTCCATGACCTGTGCGGTCTGGTGCTGGATCATGTAGAGCTCCTGTTGGCGCAGGAGCTGCTGGTGGGAGAGGAGCTGGAGCTGATGGGCATGCTGCAGAGTGCTTCCTGCCGGTGGGTACATGGTCGACCACAGCGGGGGGCCTCGCTCTAACATCTCAGCTTTTAAAAGAACAGGAGGAATACTTGAGCATCCTGCATCAAGTAGATTTATTCTGCTACATGTCAGGGATATCACTCCCACTCACTTTTAGAAATGCATGTTTTATGCGTGTGTGAGAATGGAAACACGGGAAACTGTGGCGAATACATGGGACCTACCATAGTGTGGCAGATGCTCTGTCGGAATAACAACCACCTGCCCGGTTTGTGGATCTCGGGCAAACTGGTAAGGTGGGGGAATGGAGCCCGTCAAGGCAGGAGGATATCCTGGAGGCAGAGCCTGATGAAGGGAAGGGGGACCCAGACCTGTACACAACAGAGTGGAAATGGTTGGGTTCATCATACTTGTAGTTGATGGTCCATTTGCACTTGCTTTCTGGCAGCTTCGGGAACACTCAAGAGTTAATTCCCAAGAGAAACACCATTCCCACCATAATCTCACCCTTGTGTGAGGAGCACTGACCTTGTTGAAATCCTGCCAAGAAGCACAGCACTTTAACTACAGCAATTTACTTAGGGGACATTTTTGTTTTTAAAGTAAAGTCTAGACAAAAACTCAAACGTCAGACAACTGTGAACTGACCATGCTGTTCGCTGTTATTCTTGGATGGAAGTTGTGGAGTGAGACTGATTGTTTCTAAGAATGTCTAAAACACTCAGCCTAGACAAAACGCTCAGGCCGTCTGGCAGGGCAACAGCCTGCCTCGAGGAAATAATTCAGCGTCCAAATCCCATTCACAACACAGTTCTGCAGCATTCCAAAGTCCATGACCCATAATCATTTATTACTCATTAAAACAGGAATAAATGCAAGGCAATTGCTTGTTGTAACATGACATAATTCTTATACAACAGGCATAAGCAAAGAAAGGTGGGTACCATATGGAGAACCAGACAGCCACATGGAGGGGGCTCCTGGCCGGGGCAGCCACGGGTGGGAGGCCAGGTGGGAGGCGGGGTCAGCAGGCCAGCGGCCCGCACCAGCCAGAGTCGGTCCACCAGTCACCATCAGGTTGGGGTTCAGTCCGCTAGCAGGCACCATAGGTGGATGCAACTGGGTGTAGTCTGCCAACTCTTTATTCTCTCTGTGAATGACAAGAGATTTACTTATTAGCGGTTGACCAATCTATGGCAAAATCAGTTAGTATTTGTGTTTGCACATTTGTGTTTGTAAAGTCTACATTCCAATAAAAGCTGCTGTAGTAAAACAAAAAAAAAAACAAAAAAAAACAAAAAAAAAAAGAAGAAGAAATGTTCCTTTAAAAGAAACATGGCAGCAAAAACATGCATGTTGTGCAAAAATATCCTTTAATATATTCAAATATATCCTACTTTTTGGGTAAAAAAAATATACTTATATTTTTCTAATATTTTTATTAGAAAAAATATTTTTCTAATTTACTTTTGTAACCCTTTTCACCACAGGCTCATGATAAGGCAAATACTTTATACAGTATTGGGTGAAGTATTAAACCCCTTTAGACTCTATTGATTGGTAAAATGGTGAAAGAGACATCTCATTGTGGAATAACCAGTCTAGGGTGGTAATATGATTCTCACTTTATCACCTTAATGAAAGAGTAAGGGGAATATTTGGTTTTAAACAACATGTTACCACTGGACTACTGACATACACTTACAGAGTATGTAAGGAAATAAACAACATGAACACAGTAGCTCAACTTTGACTTTGTATTATGGGAAAAAAAAAGATCACAATGCATTAAACAACCAATATGAAAAATAAAAAAAAAGTAAACAAACTGAAAAGACCCGGGTGTAGCCTTGTTTGTGTTAACCTGAGTGCACTGTTACTGTTTTTTTAAGCAAGCTTGCATTTAGGTTTGTTGACGCGCTTAATGTTGGAGCTCATGGAGAAAACATCAGTACCTCCTTGTGTAGAGTGGGAAAAAACAACTCCTACCGCGTCTGCATACAACCCCTGTGCAGGCATGAGCCGCTTCGTCCGCCCTCCTCTGACGGCAAACAGTCCACAGCGATGGGAAACCACCTCTGGCAGGTGACGATCTCCTCCCGACGCAGTCTCCTCTCGTTCGGCAAGCAAAGGATGTGTCTCAAGTCCCCTTAACGTTGCGCTGAGCTAACTTAGCCAGAGCAAGCTAACTTGGCTGAGCTCGCTTTACCGTACAAAACCACACACCTCCGTCAGCAGGTCCCAAGGACCCACACTCCTACATGGAGAGCGTGTTGTCTCATAAACAAATTTAAGTCCAACTTAAACGTTAAACACACAATAACCACTCTAGTCTGTATCGACTGGCAATCGTGTTTTTTTCTCCGCTCTAAGCCATCCTCTCCCTTCTCCTTCCTTTCCCACCTCTCTCTTCTCGCGTGATCTCCCAGAGGTCAACCCGATACCAACTTTATTAAACCTCTAAATCTTTAACGTAACCAAATGATTATTGAACTTTCCTTTTTAATACTGAGTACATATTAACTGTAAATTACTAAACCACACGTGAACAGAGCAGAGATGGTTAAATGATAAATCTTATTGCATTGTCAATACTAGGCATTAGGGCTGAACGATTAATTGCATTTGCGATAATATCGGGATATGAAAAAATGTGATTTTTCAACCGCAGAGGCTGCGATTACACTGTCACGTGACATGCGAGAGTAAAGAGGTGTGTTTGAGCTGAAGATCGATCGGTGTATGGCATCAAAGTACAGAGAAAGAAAGCATAAGGAGACATCTGCTCTCTTATAGCTCTCGCAGTACTTTGATGACACACACCGATTGGTCTAGCAGCGCTGCTTCAAGTCAAACACATCTAAGCAGTCTTCAGAGGAAGTGTCAAGTTGGCACGCTACAGTGTTGCCAAGTCCGCGGTTTGCCTCCAAAAATGTGATATTTAGCCCCTGAAATGCGAATCTTACCAGGGGAACCCCTCCAAAAAATGTGTATTTTACCCTCCGGAATGCGATTTTTATTGGTGGACCCCTCGAAACGCGATTGGGCTAGTTTTGAGTAGCAATTGGGCAGGTTTTGTTGTGAAAACCTGGCAACCGTGGCACGCTACACGCGGAAATGTTTGAAAGTGTATATATGAACGTACTTCAAAACTGCACATGGAAATTACGCAAGCAGTAACAGTGTTACGGTGCATTTCATTACTGAAGACTTCGACCTTAAGGTAATATAGGCTATATTATAAGGTAATATTCTTATTTATTTATTTAAAGTCTGTCTAAAGTTAACAGACAGTGTTTAAAAAGTGCAATCCACATGTTTACATATATGTTTATTACAGTGACATTGAATTACCTAAATACTGAGTGTGGTAAAGCAACAGATTTGTTTTTATATTTCTGCAATCTACTTTAGTTTGTGTGATTTGTTACTGACTTTCATATTAATGTTTACACCAGGCTTATTTGTCAGTGCTTTATGTTGTCATAATTATTACATGCTTACAAGGTTGGAAGTTCAACAAATCAGTCAATTTACTACTGTGATTGTAGTTGTTAAATAAAAATGTCATTCATATCAATTCATGCATCACCTAATTTCATCATAACATATAGGCCTGGTCTACAGAAAAGAATATTTGTGTTTAATCTATCTAATATTGTGTTGGTCATACTATACAATGATTTATTGCTTGTCTTTGTTGAATAATACAGAACATAAAGAGCTTTAAAAAATAATTGCATATAAAATCGCAATCACAATATTGGTAAAAAAATAAATAAATAAAAAAACCCAATTAGATTTTCCTAAATTGTTCAGCCCTACTAGGCATTAGACATTTTAATAACCCCTATGCACTGACATCAAATAAATACGAATTAAACATTTTGTCAAAAAAAAAAAAAAAAAAAAAAAAAAAAAAAATCACAATGACCCACATATTTATGAATAAAGAGCACATATTGACTGATACTAATAATCAGGTTAATAAAGAGCACATATTGACTGATATTAATCAGGTTATTACATTTACTGTAATATTTTTCAACATTTAAAAGGGAGAAGAAAAGATGTTAGAGCCCTGATGTCATGGTAGTAATGCTATCTGAATGAAGAAGAGAGTAATCAATTAATTAATTAATTAATTTTAGTTTTTTTTTAAAATTATTTTAGAATATATTATTCCCAACAAACTTAATTTAGATTAAATTAAATCACTTTATTTAGTTAGTTTTTAATTTTTTTTTTTGAGAATTTGTTTATCATTCCCAACAAAAAATACAGTTTAAAATAACTAAGCTTTTGTTATGTTAAGCTTTTGTTATGTTATGTTCTGTTTTTGGTCAAGAATATTCAGTTTGTATTTCACTACATATTTTCAACAAATTTTAAAGCTATATTTGCTGAACTTACCCTAAAAAAAACAAACAAACAAACAAAAATTAATTCCTTAAAGCACAGTTCATTACCATTTCAATAATTATGTAATTATTTTCGTATTCTTTCAAAGTCTTCATGACTTTTTGTTTGACTGAACAAAGTGAAAAACTAAAAAGGTGCTTTCAAGGTGTTTTTCTTATCATTTGAATCTCAACAGCCACTTTCACTATAGCTGCCAAGAAAATTCCTCAAAAATTCACCTTTTGTGTTTGATGGAAGAAATACATCGCACAGGATTGGAACAACATGAGGGCAAGTAAATCATTACCATTTTTGGCTGAACTGTTCCTTTAAGTGCCCAATATCCAGGCAACCACATTTGACAACCAGTAAAATGTCATGGATGCTTTTACATTGCAAAATATATGCTTATTCAATCCCAACAGCAAGACTGGTGGCCATTTAGCCCTGACTGAGACACAAATTCCCCAGTCCATGACTTCTATTCTGCCTTACACTTAAGGACAGACACTGAGGGTGGAATCCTGCTGAGAGAGCCAGTCGCTTTTATGTGCACCAATTTCCCCAGTGGGGAAGACTGACTTTTTCCTGCTCCTCGAAATGAGAGCCACACTTTGAAAATAGGCTCATATTTGCTGAGAACTGTTGCCATAAATCCAATGAAAGTAAAATGTTGCACCGTTTAGCCAGTGTGTGGAATCAAAGAAACAAGAATCCATTCGCACTGGCTAGATATGCTTAATTCTTACTACAAGGTGAATTATTTTAATAAAAGTGTGCTTTTAATTAACAGACTTTCATCCAGGCTTCTAAAATCTTTTTTTTTCTTTTTTAAAAACACCTATTTGGCACATATCAGCACTTTGGTACTGCTGCTAAATGTCTGCTGAGATTATAAACTAGCTTCGACCAAGGCAGCAGAGAGAGTATCTTTAAAGATCCACACGTTCAAGCTGTCACTGTAATGATTTGTACTGAAGTGACTTTAATGAGTCACCTTCACAGGGCATCTATGCATTAGCTGCCCATATCACCAGCTTCCACACAACATCAGGGCTAAAAAAAAAAAAAATAAATAATAAAAATAATACAAAAATCATTCACTAGCTCTCTTTGCTTTTTGGAAAAAACTGTAAAAATTTCCTGTTCAATTTTCAATCAAATCTCTGAACCAAAACAGTTGACACGTTTGACTTTGTATGACAAAAAAATGACAGGGTAATATACCATTTGGCATTAGAAAGTGAAAGTTGTAGAAAATGCTCATATTTTAATGCTGGGACTCTAAAAGGTGCCCTCACTCATTTTTGTTTATCTTGTGCTGGACAATATGGCAGCGGTCTTGACAGCTAACAATGTGGACACCACCAATGCCACTAAAGAACTGCATTTGCAGTGAGCCATGATGCATTTACTTAGGAAATGGCCAATCATGTGATAAGCTTTAGGTGATGCACTATGTAAAATAAAAACGCTTTTATTAGGCTACAGAGTACATATCTGAGTCCATTTTCACGGTAGGTCTACTATTAATTTCTTTATAAAACTATTTTGAATACAAAACACACACAACACACACACATTATTCTGTATGGGTTACGACAAAAATGACCAACGTCAATGTGATTTCAACCCTCAGTCTTGTTTAAAGCAACATCAATAGCTGTCACCACAGTTAAAATTTACAGCCAGTGAAACATAAACCTTTATAAATCTCAAACGTAAGAGTTTGAAAAGTTATCCTAAGAAATGACTTGTGAACTAAAAGAGACGTTTACATAAATATAAAAGGAAGGTTCCAGCGTCTTTCCAGATCTGCTGAACTAATGCAACTAAAACTCCAAACGTAGGATGGAATTAGCAGCTAGACCAATGCCCAGTACATTTCTGAGATCTTGCTTCAACATGCACTCAAGGCGCTTTTCGCCAGCGCTTATAAACTCTCATCTTACCTTAACACTTTCTCCTGCTCACGCTCCACACGTCCCGACAGCAGGCGCTCATCCCCATGACGTGTCCTCTCGTCTCCTCGCTCTTCCTCCGTGTGGATTGGACCTACAGGACATTACACCAATTGAAGACATTAACATCTATTCCAAAATATTTTAACCAAATTTGCTAACTTGATCCCACTTTATAATAGGTGGCCTTAACTACTATGTACTTACATTTAAATTAATCATTTGATACAATGCACTTACTGTGTACACACGTTTTTACATATCTTAAAATACTTAAAAGCACTTAAATAGCAGCAATAGAATATGAACACAATAAGTACATTGTACTTATTTTTTGATGTAAGTACATCATAGTTAAGGCCACCTAATATAAAGTGGGACCTCTAACTTCGTACTGTTTGCCAATTATATTTCATTTCATATCATTAAAGACATGTTTGATACCAATACACACATCTCTTACCATTCTTAGCTTACAAACAATGAAACCAGTATCTGCCAATCTGGCAAGACTTAAATGTTACGGTTTTCTCTTTATAAATACACCGCTCCAGAAATAGCCCAAACTCTAAGGGTATTTATCAGTCCTGACACTCAGCACCAGTCATATGTCGTGTCTTACACATCTATGAGATTACAGATAGACCGCGCAGAGGAAAAAACCCATGGAGAACCTATGCAGAGTAACATATCACATTTACAAGAACCCATTGAGGCCCATCAATCACTTATTAATGTTTCAACGCCACTGTGGTGTCATATACGGTTCAAATTGCTCTTCATAGAGACATTTGGAGAATCACCAGGCAAAACAAGCAGTGTTTCAGAATTCAAACTAAACTAAAACAGCCTTTGAAGTCTGTATTCAAAATACCACCGCAACACAGCCCTGTAAAGGAAAAGATAAATGCGCAGAAAGTATTTGAGCAGGATTTAGTTAGGAGTGTATTGAACCTTTCAGTACTGACAGACAGCAGCTGAGAAGAGATTGTGTTCTTCTAAACCGAGGAGGGGGACGAAAGTGCACACAGATCTCTGTCATGCTCCAGGGAAAAGGTTTCAGTCTGTTTCCAAGGTTACCAAAAGCCTGTCCGACATGCTATCCGTTTGCATCGAAAAGAGGGCAAATTAGTCAAGCAGAGCTCTGTCCCCAACACTTGTTTTAAATGTAAATTCAAACCTTCTCTCAGAGTGTGGGGACTAATGTTATTACTGCAATTTCCTTGCACACAAGAGGGCATAAATTAATGCCTTTCTCCCCACCCTTTTCTGTCCCTTTCCGAAGCAGATTCGATTGCTAAGCAACAAACCTAAAGTCATTTTAGAATGCACTGCTTGTTTGCCACCTTTAGTAGAGCTCTGTAAATTATGTTTATAAGCAGGCGGGCATGCAGTGTCTTAGTGAAAGGTTTAACACACTCCCTATGCTAACAGGAAACGCTGTGGGCCAAAGCAATAGCAAAGCTCATGCTGTTTAAGAAATGAAACGAAAGAGGGAGTGACCTTGCTGTCGAGCATGCCCACGTAAATGGGCTGTAACCACAGAAAATAAGACTGGGTCAGTGTGTTGTTCTTCAGTCTCGTTAAAGGCGTGAAAGCATGTAACAACAGAGACCAGAAATGTACACTTTTTTGCCACCTCAAAGGGTTAGTTGTGCTGCTTTTTCTGCTGACCACAAAAAAAACTACATACAATAAAAGTCAACGGTGTCCAAAACAACATAAAAATAGGATTTTTTTTCAAAATAAGTGACCAGTGCTAGCAAAACGAGTCACAATAAGCAAATTTTCAAAAACATTATTTTTATTATTATTTACACATTCTCCATTAAATGACCTTCAAAATGATTTGTTGGAATCAGACGAAAAATGACTGAGCTACAACCGGTTTGAAGTCTAATTATATTAACAGATCTAATATAATGTTACACATCAGATGTTTTTCCCCAAAAGTTTCCCAGTTCATTTAAGACATAAGTTTATGTTTTCGTGAATACTGAAATATTGTAATTCTTTGTGTATTTATTGGAATTGTGCGCTTCAGATGACAGTCAGCGCAAGAAGCGAGTGGAGAAGAGGTACTCCTCTCAGAAAACATACAACTAAAGATCATTTTAGATGTTTAATTACTATTTGGAGCATTGGGATCACTAGACGAGGGCTTAATGAACTCATTTTGTTGAACACCTCAAATTCAACTAAAATAAACATTTTTTACTTTTTTTGCCTTTAGCTCAAATTTAGCCCATTCCGACTTATTTTGCTAGCACGGGTCACATATATCCTTTTGTGTTCCACAGAAGAAAATAGTTTTGGAACAAGATGAGGATGAGTAACAGGTTACAGAATGTTCATTTTTGGGTGAACTCTCTCTTTAAGAATGATGCATTTAAAGATAAGAAGCAACACACCTTTGATGGCTCCTCCAAGAATCGGCCTGTCCCGGTCCGAAACCGAGCTGGGCTTGCTGCTGTTGTCCCTCTGGCGGGCAACAGCCACTGCAATGCCTACCGGTGGATGACGAACTTCGGCTTCCCCCTGAGAAGAGCTTCCTTCTCTGCCAAAGGATTTAGCGCTCTCAGGTCTCTCGGGTTCCTTCTTCAACTGCTTTCCAGACTGCTGGGGCGGAAGGTGCTGAACTCTGGACACTCCAGGATAACCAGCCTCCAGTTTCATGTTGCCCAGTCCTCCAAACGAACTACGGCTATCAGATCCGTGCCTGGAGCCAGACTCGCTGGAGAAGTTGCCACTGTACTTGATGAGGCTCTGCATGGCCGAAACCTCCCCGTGGCCCTTGGGACTTCCGCCGCTGCCTACCGGTCTATGTAAGCCAGTAGTGTCCAAGTACATTCGCTTGCCCTCTTCTTCACCTCGAGTGCCATGGGTGTGTTGGGCCGCCAATGCGGCGATGTGACTGGTAGCATAATTGCCCATATCAAAAGGCTTCCATTTGGGTTCGGCGGAACCCAAGGCCTTCAACGGATGCTGTTCTGAATGGAGCGTAACTGGATCCATTCCAGAAAATGGATGGGCAGACCTTTGAACCCTATCCCGCTCTTGGCTGCGGGATTCGGTCTCGAGTCCCGTTTTGATCGTGTGTTTTGATGTAGTGTTGGATAAATCCCTGGCATCTGGGCTGTTTCCAGGTTTATTTGTGCACATTTCCAAATGCAAGGGCTTTTTCATGGCCAAACCATTTGACCTAATTATTGAGCCTTCCTCTCGTAAAATGTCTT
Organism: Spinibarbus caldwelli; assembly: GCA_039654775.1. Lineage (NCBI taxonomy): Eukaryota > Metazoa > Chordata > Actinopteri > Cypriniformes > Cyprinidae > Spinibarbus > Spinibarbus caldwelli. Next base: position 33,728,053 of record CM077218.1, read on the forward strand.
TCTTAACGTCTCCATGAGGGGGAGACTCGCTCCTAACGGAGGACCGACCGTGGTCCATATGCGTTCTCTCATTCCCCACCTGCAGGGCTGATCTGTGCGAGTCCCTCTCCCTGCTCTTGTCATTTTTATTATCTCGAGCTTGGGAGGCAATTTGAATTGGCCCTTTTCGCTCGTCGTAAACCTCGACAGAAGGCACATAAGTAGGAGCTATCACTCTGAGTTCTTTGCCTGGCTCTTTTGCTGTAGAGTAGAGCGGGTACATGCTGGGTGGCATGTGGTGAGGGGGAGGGTAGGTGCCAGAGGACACCAGCCTGGGCGGGAGATGGGATGGGTTGGGCTGTAGGGAAGAGGGACTGGCATAGGACACATGCAGAGTGCCAGCTGATGTAGCAACTGAATCGCTTCTTTTCTGCTTGTCGGAGGCAAGGTGGACCCCCGGTCGGCTGTTTTCGTCATCCCGGTCCCTGTCCCTCCTGTCCTGTTCCGTACTCGGGTGTCGGGTTGGCGTGCTGCTGCTCGTCCTGCAGTTGCCAAGTAAACTCTGGTGAGATTGTTTGGGTTTAGTGTCCGTGGTGCTCAGAGCAGGCGAGTGCTGGTGAGAGAAAGGTCGAGCATGCACTGCAGCTTTCGCAGACCTCTCCGAGTTGTTCACTCTACGCTCGTCTTCCGCCTTGACATCCAAGGTGAGGTCCACCACACTGTGGGGCCGTGACTCCTCTTTTGGCCTTTCTCGTTCCTTCCTTGGGAGGGAATGGCCGAGGTCACTCTTACAGGGCTTCTCTTTTCCCAGATCCCTACTTGAGTCTTTAGAGCTTTTGTGAGGAGGCAGGGCCTCCTTTTCCCTGGAGAATGAGCCGGGCATGTGAGCCACTGGGCTCCTGGCCATTGCAGACTGAGAGTGCACTGAACCTGGTAGGTAAAACCCCTCTGAGAAAATGAGAACAAAATAGAAAGAGTGAGCCTTACAGACCTTAAGACATCTGGTGTAAAAGATAAGACTGCTCAAAGGCCCTAAAGTGCAGAAAGTATATAAAAAGATAGACCATATACTATTAAATTGTTAAAACACTCTAAATGAGACACTATCTGCAAGTACAGCAGAGTAAAAAGCAAGGGACATGTAAAAGTTCAAAAGACAGTTAGTAAATGCTAACAAAAACAAAGTGCTATCTGTTGAGGCAGAATTAAGTCTAAAGTTTTGCATGGTAACATTTTACTGTGACACAGGTAAAGTACACAGAGTTATGAACATAAAGCCATTGCAAAAATGGCATGGTTCATAGCTCGAAAGTAGTCCATCTAGCATAATAGCTAGCAATCTATCAAACCACTCATCCATACACACTTTAGTTCTAAAGCCTAATTTTAATATTACAACATATTACAGAAAATAATAATAGTGTGAAAGAGAACATTCAGAGAGCCATATATCTACTACTGGTACTTTCATGAAGAAATGCCAGGTACTTTTTCATCTCCAAATCAAAATATGAAAATAAAAATAAAAACTTGACAAAAACCAAAAAAGATACATGATAAAATAAGTAAAATAAGAACATTAAATTCCTGCATAAATTTAGCACAAGAAAAACTACCAAAAATACTTAACACTTAGCAATTTTGATATTAAACAATTATTATTACTATTCTCATTATTTTGCATTACTGTAGGTAATTTATAGTCCTAAAACAGGTTTCATTTTCTTTTTTTACCTTTTGAATTTAGGGTGAACCATGACCATAATTTTTCCCAGTTTAGAGAGACTCACCCTGATAGATAAATTTATATACACATACAGGCCTAAATGTTATGATAGACATATACACACATAAATCACAGTGATAATGGTTAAACATGTTATTTCACAGACATATACAGACCTTTTTGTGAGTCAAAGAGTGCATGTTGGCTGAGCTGTGGATGCTCAAGGTGGCCCAAGGGAATGTAAGGGCTGGGGTACAAACTGCTTGGCAAATGAGGAAAACCTGGGAAAGAGAGAGAGTACAGACATGTTAAGTCCTGTTATTCGAGAGACTAAGGGAGTGGCCCAAACTGTCAGTACTACCTCCAGTATTTAATGCAGCATCTGTATCTGGCTATCATCAGGCAGAAGGGACGTTAGTACAATAACCTTTGAAAATAGTTTATGACAGCGACACTTGAGTCACTGACTGTACATCGGTCCACAAAACCTTTTTCCAGCCGAGCAAAAATTTTTCGCTGTCATTATTCAAAGCCAAATTATGCACACTTACAAATACACAGATTTGACGATTTATTATCTTATCAGTTCATGAATCTGCTTCATAGCCGGAGTAGCAGCTCACCTCAGCCCAATCATAAAATTGACTTATTACCACCCAAAGCAAAGGGAGAGAAATATTTCTCAAACCTGACATCTGGTAACCGGGGAGTGGCCATTCACACATGCAAAGTCATGAATTTCATCAAAGATTTCACCAAGGGCAAAGACGCACAAATGCACATTCATAACCTCAAACACTACAAACAGCCATAAACAAAAGCACAAAGGCACACACAAATAGTGCTGACACATAACATTATCCCTCCTTTAAAAAAATAAGCTTTAACGAAAGACAAAAGGGTTGTCAGGGCTAAGAACAAACGGCCCTCTAAAGATAGAAATGCTCGACATTCAAAGGGGAGGATGAAATGTTTAGAGCATAATCCTCTGGAAGATATATAGGGTCATGTAAGTGCATTCATCATTCCTGCTTGTAGAATATACATTCAAATGGGGTGGATCACATCCTTCACTCAGAGTCTCTATTGTGAGACTTGCAATGCATTGTGGGTGGGGCACGCTCGCATTTAAAACCAGCAGGACCCGAGGCACATACGAGGCCTGTTGCTGCTTTTATGGAGTGAACTGGCAGGCCCGTACCGCCCTGGCCCCCGGTGCACACAGATCCAAGAGCTACTCTGCATAAGGACAGGCGAATGAAATGTTTGTTTTCGGACAGCCACGTCTTAAAACACGCAATTACTCAGAACACCAGCAGCTGCGTCATGCAGGCTTGACACTTTGGCGAGAGGTCAGGTGGTGCTTGAATGACTCATAAGAACACCCTGAAGAGATGAGTAACCACTAAATCAAAGAGCGCGGCGTAAACGATGTGTTCGCGCTAAATGCTAGCTGCTGAAACGAGAAGCGAGAGCAGCTTCTGCTGCAAATGAATGGAGCGAAATGAGGCTGGAATGTGCGCTTCTCCCATCCCTCTGGCAAAATTGCAACAAGTTCACAGACGCTTTGCTGGAGAAAGGTCAAGCAGCCATTATATTGGATTTACGGTCAACGTCTACGGGGGCACATGGCTGCTGAAGCAACTTTTAAGATTTCACAACAAATTACTGCAACTGAAGAGTACCAGAAAGCAGAGGGTTAGAACTAATTTCCAAATAAAGAAAGATTACAAGAAATGTATAGAAAACTCTTCATTCTTGGCAATCAAATTTGCAGTGTGAACAGACCGGTCTCCTCTGTGCGCAGATATTGACAAGCTCAGTTTATGAACAACAGCAGGAGTGTCTTAGGTGTAATGGATTAGTTCTTGCCATCAATGCAATTCAAATCAGGTCACATCAACCATTATGGATTGACTTGTGTGTGCCCGGAGCGGTCAGTTCTTCGATGCAATGTTTAGAGAGAGAGATAGATAGATATAGGGTCCAGGAGGGGCAGGATCAAAGGTCGACCCATTTCAATGAGCGTTACCAGAGCTCTGAAGTAAGTTTTATTGGGGCACATGGAAACGGCCTCAAAGCCTCAGAAACCGAAACAGTGTCTTCAATCTCTTCTCTCTGTGGATCTCATATGCCATAGATTAAATTCCTCGGACAGAGCAGGCAGGGCTGCTTAAAACACATAGTGTCAACAACAGGCTAAATAAAGGACTGAGTCAGCCCACAAAGCTAGTGCAGTAATATTATTTAGTCACACGATTGCCAAAATGTCAGTGGTTGAACTGTTTATTTATGCATTGTACAGGTGGCAAAGACATTCATTGGTCGATCTGTCTAAATAAGCCACATTTACATGGAAACACTGCATTCGTTTTTTAATTTAATTGGGACTCGGAGACGAAACTTTGCAAATAAAACACCAGGGTTACTCAACACTTATCTACAATCACAGCCTCGCAATCAAAGCAAAGTCTTCGTAATTAGTGATAACAGTAACGTGAGAACATTAAGTGTTATTGACGGTCTAAAAATACAACCTTGTTTTAAAGTGCACGTTGCACAATGTGTGTCTTTATGGCACTACATGCAAGAAGAGAGGTGGTTCAAAGGCTGTCACTTTATTTAGTACATCTCAGGTGACTGGGTACTACTATGCCGCTGATTGCATTCCCACACCATACCGAGAGATGATTGAAGGCGTCCTACTCTTAGCAACAGGACTAGAACTGCAGTGCCGCATTTATTTCTGTGTTCTTCTGCATGCCTCGTGAGGGGTGTGGTGGAGGCAGGCGTGCTCTCAATGTACGGCACATCTAATCTCAGTTAATCTCGCATTCTCTAAAGTGAAATAGAGAGAAAGTCTCAGCCTACACAATATCTGCAGACTAATTAGTTTTGATTGCCACTGCCATTTCCTACAGTTCTGCACCACAATGTGCCTAATGCAGAGAAACTTCCTGACAAGCCAGGAAGCTAGATACAGGGTTCCCACACATTTTGACCAATGAATGTACATGACTTCTCAGTGCCCTCATGATTAATGGAAAGAAATATTTTTTTAAGGGATTGCTGGGCAGAATATCCATTAGTATGCATTTTAATGAACGGATATGAGCTATTTAAACTTTCAATCTACAAATCTTTCTAGTAAGATTTTAAACAAATATAATACATTCAGGAAGACATTATTTAATTTTTGTTAAAATGTCTGAGAAACTTGTTCAGTTTATGTCTCAGTTGTTCAGCTTTTAATGTTAATACAAATATTTACACCTTAAGACATTTGCTGGAAACAAAAGCTGTTGAATGTGAGAGGACATTTCTTTTTTGAGTTAATAATAACAATAATAATGATAATAATAATAATAATAATAATAATAATAATGTTTCATTTTTATATTATATTATACTCCTGTTTATTATTATTATTTACTACTACTAATTTATTCAAGCATGAAAAACAATGATGATGATGATAATACCTGGAAATATGAAGGAAATTTTAAAAAGACTAGAAAAGTTATGAAAATTATCAATAAATCTACAAACATATTTAAAAACACTACTATTATTATCATTATTGCCTGTAAATAAAATAAAATGTATTCAAGCATGAAAAGCAAATAAAAAAAAATAAATAAATAATAATAATAATAATAATAATAATAATAATAATAATAGGAAATATGAGAGAATTTTAAATTTCTGAGGTTTCCAATCATTTTTAAAATTACCTGATATTTCCAGGATTTCTATGGCTGTGAGAACAGTGTAGATAAGAATACCTTCTGAAATAATAATAATAATAATAATTTTAAAAAGACAAAGTGGTGTTTTACCATAACTGGTTTAGTCAGTGTGACTGTAAAGAGGAAAGATATGCGTGTTTTCTGGAGCACAGAACCATTTAACCCAGCTCATTCTTTAGGGATCTATTACTAAGGACAGCGGAAGGTTACGTGTAAATGGGCTATGTGTGGAGAGGGGAATTTAGCTCAAAAGGGAACAGTCAAAAAGGAGGCCATTAACATTCAAAAGCAAAGATGCTACAACATACCCTTGCTGACATAAAAGAGAAAAACTGTTCCCTGAGGTTCAGACTATATAAAAGTCATAGAAAAAGGCTTTGAAGGAGAGGAGGTGGTTCAAGACCTGTATTTAGGCGCAGAGGGGCTGCAAAGGTCAGAAGAAGCCTGCACGAATTTCAACAAATCCCTTTCGTGTGCACCAGAAAGAGGCACCATCCAGAATTTCTGCCAACGTGCATCTGCCTCCACACTCTCTCTTTTCATTATCTTTATTATACATCTCCAATTTCACAAACACATCAGTATTCAAAACCGTCATCTGGACCCCAGGGACGCCAAAGGAAGCGCAGCAGAACATCAAAGCGCTACCTGCGCCAGCAAATCCATCATCATAGTCAAAGAGGGGCATTCCTTTCTGAGCAGAGTCCAACGTGCAACGCAAGCAGCAGGCATGGACGCTCGATCAATCACACAGCGCCGCCCTGCAGCCACCAGCATCTCCTGCACAGTCCAAAGGTGAGCGGACCTCAATGGTCATGCATCTGATTACAAACCACAGACCGCTGCAGATAACGGCCACAGACACACGCTTGGACAAAACAAAGGAGCAGTGCAGCTGCGAAGCCACTTCGGCCCATGAATTAAAACCAGGGAGGACACATTCCAGGGATACTCTGATTCTTGTCTAAAACGAACAGAGACGAGGTTCAAACTGTCACACAAGGCTCCACTGTTGTGGAACACCTTGTCCTCGCGAAAAATCTCATTCGCATAAATTGCGTATTTTTAAGTTAACCGCCACGTGAGGAGTTATCGTGCAAATACCTGCTACATATACGAGCCCCGCATCCAAACAAACTATAACATTTCACAATTCGCTGTTAATTGAACTTCAAAGAAGTTTTTTTCCCCCTTATTATTTGCAATCTGCAGCGGAGGGAATGCGGCATGCCTGATTGTTTCGCACGTTTCGTGTAAAAATAGCCAAATTCCACAGCTGCTACTTCGACTTCCTTCAGTTAATAAGAGCCAGGTGCACCCTTCAGAATAAACAGGCATGTTCAAATATTTTCACAGGCTGCGGAGACAGAGTACACTTCAATGTCAGCTATTCATTGCATTTCTACGCAGGCAGAGTGAGGCAGGCTTGCTATGATCTGTGCCAAGGTTTTAGACAATTCATCTGTACTTTCTCTGTGGGGACTTGAAACAAAGGCCTATGGGTACAAGGCCCTTCAACAAACCTTGTTAATAATCCACCCACGCCCTTTTACAGAGCTAGCGTTGCTTTTCTTTCGATTGTTTGGTATTCATGTGAACCATTTTGAGAGCTGAAATCTCTGTCTTCTCAAAATGGCAGGGGCTGGAACGGCTTCAGTGCCGAATGAATCATCTTGCTTGAGCGTGCAAGTTTGAAGTTAGAGCACAGATAAGGGCTTGACTTTACACACTGGATGAGGTGAGGAGGAGAGAATATGAAGGAAATGTGTAATGCAACTGCAGGGCAAAAAGATCTCAAAACTCTACAGGCCTTAACAAGGAGAGTGGTTTGGTGGAGCGCTGAGTTTTGGGCCAGCTGATATAACACTGCACTGACACTAAAGCTTACATTGGTTGATTGTATACATGTATTGTGCAAACTGAAATATCTGCTCATAACATTATCTATAAGGTAATGTTATCTTGCTAATATAAGCAAAGTTTTATCTGCATTATTTTATGTGAATTTCAGGAAATGCTGTACGGAAACACCAAGATACAAATAAATTCTCTAATGTGCATAAAGTTGATTTATTTATTCACTCTGTAAGATGGCATGCACATAAACTATGGTGCTTTATTATTTATGTTTTTATGACATTCAGATTTTTTTAACCTGAGTGGAAACTACAGATATAGATGAGCTTTTTTTTTTTTTTTTAAAAACTGCAAGAATGATTTGTGATAGCCTTGGAAGCACTGGTTAAAATGGATAAAAAAAGAAAAAAGAAATCATTAATCATCATATGCCATTGCTGCCACAGTGTTACATTATACTTGTATAATTCCAGATCCAGATTTTATTGCCATTACTACACTTACATTTAATGGTTTAAAAAAGGTACACTACTGTTCAAAAGTTTAGAATCAGTAAGATTTTTTTTAAGAAATTAATACTTTTATCATCAAGGACACAATAAATTGATCAAAAGTGGCAGTAAAGACGTTTATAAATGTTACAAAAGATTTCTATTTCAAATAAATGCTGTTATTTTGAACTTTCTATTTCTCAAAGAATCCTGAAGAAAATGTATCAGTTTCCACAAAAATATTAGCCTAATCAGTTTCTCTAATGTCTCTCTAGTTCTTAGTAACATTGAAAGTAAGAAATGTTTTTGAGTGAGAAATCAGCATATTAGATTGATTTCTGAAGGATCATGTTACAATGAAGACTGGAGCAATGATGCTGAAAATTCAGATTTGCCATCACAAGAATAAATTACATGCCAAAATATATTTAAAAAAAAAAACTGTTATTTTAAAAAGGTAATATTATACTATTTCTACTGTATTTTGATCAAATAAATGTAGCCTTGGTGAGAATAAGAGACTTGTTTCAAAATCTTGTGTGATTTGAACTACTTGTCCTACGGTACTAACTAGTACAGGCAAAAAACTTGAGCCCTTATAAGCTACTTCAAGATAAGGCTCTGTATCTAAACACAGCAGTACAATATAATATACATAGCACTGTTATACAAAGAACTGCAGCACTAATATCTATCTTAAGCTCTGGCAAACCTCTTAGGTATTGACTATTGACCGACACCAGCTATTTCAAGAAAGGAATTGGTTACAATTACGTTGCAGCAGAGCGGCTGTCAGATGTGGCCTATTCTACATTAGGATTGCAGGGACAAAATTGATTTTTTATTGTCTTTTCTACAGTCGTTGCACACCATTCACACAAATCTAGTTTATTGACTTCAAAGAGAGAGAGAGAGAGAGAGAGAGAGAGAGAGAGAGAGAGAGAGAGAGAGAGAGAGAGAGAGAGGGTAATCATCGTAGACATCAGACATGACTGCATATTACACATCACCGGCCGACAGCCTTAACCAGCCACACATACTCGCTTATCAAAAACAATACTGCACCTTTATCTGCTCAAGCACAGTCCACAGCACATGCTCGTACTTCCAATACCAAGTCGATTTCCATTAACTTCAAATATAAAGCCGCCTAAAAGTCCCTGTGGGTCGTATAGTAGAGGGTGTGTTTTTTCCATTAGCCCCTCCACCCGGTCCTGCCGGTCACCCAGACCTCTGACTACAGCCTTTGTCTGAGTTCACTGATCTGCCAACAAACCTAATCGTTAAACCCAATACGTTCAGGCTGCCTCGTCCAAATGCAGGTCTCGCTTCGTTTTAAGCTCTGACATGCTGCGATGCTTCTCCCCATTTCTCGCAGGACACATAGAAAGGTTGCGATTCTTACCTTCATGAGGGTGAGAGGCCCAGAGCTGGGCCATTTGCAGGCTGGCTGGGTTTGGGGCTCGGAAGGCCGGATCTGACGACCCGTGAGCACTGGAGGCGCTGACGTATCCGCCGAGGAATGGGCTAGAGGCACCTGGGAAGGCATCACCTGCAAAAGAGAGGATCAAACGTTTGCTTATGAAGTGACAGAATAAAATGAGGCCGTAAAGTCCGTAAACGCTGTCATTTGATATGATGACATTCCACTCAGGAGAATAGCCTTGGCAAAAGTGGAATGATTAGTCTGAAGCTCTGCGGTTTTCTTTTGAAATTCAGGAACCACAAACCTGTTTCTATTGCCGGACGGCCTTTTAATTCCCTTCAAAAGAAGAATGTTTACCGAGAGGCACAGAAAGACCACAAACACGAATTGCTTTTGCTTGTAAACAAATGTCATGAGTAATTATTACTCATCCTAAATGTTATGTTAACTGTCATTACAATAGCCACCAGATGTGCAGCTTCAAAAGGGGGAATGTCTAAATAAAAGCATGTTTTCATTTTGCCAGCTTTGACATCAGAGCGAGAGACGACACAGAGCGAGTATGGTATTCGGTCCGCTGCCTCCTCAGAGCTTTTAAAGTCAAACTGATAAAAACAACAGCAATAGGATCTGCAGAAAAAACCGTTTACAAACATTGGTCGGGTCTGTAACGACTCTGGACGGGTCACTGAAAATACACGGGAACGGATACGTGCTTGAAGTTTGACCCCCTATTGCTTGCATTTAAATCAACAAAGGTCCATTTATACGGCACACTATCTATTCAAGCATGACGTATAAACAGGGACGGGCATGGAAATTAATGAGCCCTTCCCCCAGTTCTTCCGATGAGACTGCTCTTCGCACTTATTACTCAAACCAGAGATGGATTCGGACACACTTTCACAGATACACACATACACAGCACTTCCTCCTGTGCCGCAGACACCTTGGCACAATGGGTCCATTTTTTGCATGTGTAAATAGTGCATTAGCATGACAAGAGGAGGAGGAACAACAAGGCATCAACAGCAACATGAGCCTTTTGTAGTAGAGGTTAGCATGTGATTAACCTAGGAGTGAAGCAGTCTTGCTCTGCTGATGAACCGTTGGGCCATTGTATTGCATATCGCTAACAGCAGATATGAACCCTTTGGACTACATATAAACATTAACCACAGGACAGATTAGACCTCTGGATGGGGTGCAAATGGAGGAGAGGAGATAGCAGAGCATGAGCAGATCCATACTTGGGAGACTTGGAAGGTTATTCTGCAGTATGCGAGACGAACACCAGAATTCTATAGTTTTTGCAATAACAGACATTTATTTCCTTGAGAAGAAAGAATATATTATTACAAAAGGTTCTTCTAAATGAAGGACTGCAAAATCACTGGGCTCGTAACTCTAGATCTATTGACTTGGCGAGGGGTGGATTTCACACTCGTAAGCCTTTTCTTCAAACACACAGCAAGGGCACTGCCTCATTCATTTGAACAGAAGATCTGGACAATTGTAGGGGTCACATGACAAAAAGCTGTTTTTTTTTTTGTTTTTTTTTGCCATTTGAGTCCAGTCCTATAACGCAAAGAATGAGACGTTTAGGAGACACTTCTAATCCAATGCAAAGAATGATTATTCTCTCCTACAGGGTCATCCTCTCCTCAGGAGTGCAATGGTTACTGGGTAACTCAGCAACTGTCCAGTTTACTGTTCACTCCTTATGTGGTTTGAATGTAGAACCTTTAGGGTTACTCTTTAACCACTACGCCAACAGAACTTTGTGAAAAGTATACTTGTTCATCAAGTTTCTTGTTTCAAAATATGTGTTTATATTGAGTTGGGCAAATATGAAACTGGGTCACAATTCAGTCAGAAATGATTTTGAAATTATTCATAATTATTTCCAAAAAATATGCTGAAGACTGCAACTGGAGGATTTGTTGAGAAGTCTCAAGAAGTGAATTTTTGTTGAAGAAATTCAATTTACACTGGGAAAAAAGTCTGAGATTTTTTCTTTTAAATGAGAACTTTTTCAGGCTCCTATATTTAGGTTCAGTAATTTCACTTTAACAGCAAAAAAGTGTTATAAGGGAGTTACTGAATGCCTTGTTTTTAAAAATGTTCAATGTTATTTTCATAGGAGCCTGATAAAAATACTTAAATAAAAGAAAAATCTCAGATGTACTTAGAGGTTTTTGCATCTGAAATCTTCATTTATTGTTGATCCAATAGAAAATGGGTAATATGAAGTCTGCAAAGTAACAAACAAACAGATGTTTGGTAGACTGTCTATTAAATATGCATAACAGATTTGTATACCATGTGAAATTTATTAAAACAAAAATGGCCATCTTTTAAATCAAGGAGGCTTGAAGAATAACAACTACACATTAATGGAATGGAACTCATGATGAACAAATAATCATCAATACATGCATTAGGAAACACTTCTAAGTTTATTCTCCACAATACGCATTTGAAAAAAAAAAAAAAAAAAAAAAAAATCGTAATTATCAGATCGATGCATAGGAATGCATTTTTGCATGCCTAGTCCCTATTTAATGCAATGGGATTTGGCTCCATTCAGCCCAAGAACATTAATGTCAGGCATTGCTATCAGGCAGTCAGACTAGCTGGCATTCAGCTTCATCCCAAAGGTGTTCATTCAGGTTGATTTAAATGCTCTGTGCAGGTCAATCAAGCTATGCAATTCCCATCTCATTTCTGCACTGGCCATTTTTTGTGCATGTGTGTATAGACGTATTAAAACAGGAAAGGGCCTTGCCTAAACTCTTTCAAAAAGTCTGAAACATCTTTGTGTTTCCTTTCCATATTCAAGAGCATGAGAACAAAACTGAAATGTGAAGATTTTAAAGAGGTGGCGTCCTGTGATGGCTCCACATCACATCCTAAAGCTTCTCAATATGGTCCATTTTACTCTCACTGTTTGTCTATGGCTGTGTACTTCACTTTTGGGTGCGACTGGAATGACTGAATCACAAGTTTGTCCAGACATTTGGCCATGCACGGTAAGCATTCTTGCATATTATCGAGTTTTGGCTGAGAACAAGTTTTCTTTCGGCGTTTCTGTAGGATGAACACTCCACTCGAAAAGGAATCACAGTGATGTCTGCGCCACAGCCTGTAACATAAGCAGCAGCTCCTGTCAAATAAATAAAACTAAACCTCAAAGCCAGCATCGTGTCTGTGTGCAGTTTCCGAGCGCAGTGTGAGAACCACAACACAACAGCAACCAAAAACTGTTGCCCTGATCATTTACCTAGAAGTACGTCCAAGGAGGTCTCAGTGGGAATTTACAAAGTCAGTTGTTTCACATTATCTCTGAAATATTCATATCCCATCTGCAAACATTTCCCAGTGCCATATAATCCCTCTGAACCCAGAGTTTGCAGGGCATGTTAATTGTTTCCAATCACTCAGCTTTATAGCGCTCACAGTCATCATCTCAGATGCATGAAGAAAAACACAAGAAGTTCAGTAGGTCAGAAATAGTTCAATTCCTTAACATGAGAGTTTTTCAGAAGGATTCGACTATTTTCCTCCTCCAAAAGAAATGGCCACTGTCAGAGACCAGCTGAATAGGACACAGGAATTTCCTAATTGCTTCTGTTGCTCAACTCGTCTGCAACCCAACAGGCCTTGCGGTGAGCTTTCGCAAATCCACCAACACCCCTTATAATTAAAGCCAGACCCTTAAAAACAATTCAGAAAGAACTGTTGTAAATTAGAGAAAAGAGAGACACTAATTAGAATAAGGTCTTAAACTGAGTCAAAGAAAACGGGACCATTAAAATACTCAGAGACACTCTTAACTGGTCCTTCAAAGCCCACCACCTGCTCTGAAAAACATAAAGAGCACTCCCACACGACAATAGACGACATTATGACAGACATTACAATGCTGTAGACGTAAAGCATGCTCAGCAGACCAATTCACACATCAAGGGGAAATCGGATTTAATGTCACTTAAAAGCAAAGACCATGACAGAATTACACAAGAATGCAAAACATTGCGGTGAACATGCAAAAAAAAAAAAAAAAAAAAAGACAAAAAAAAAAAAAAAAAAAAAAAAACATTTTAAATGGTGAAATGCACAAAGTTAAAGTACTTTCTTTCCTACCTAAAATCAAAATTACATAAGGCCCCCTCATACATTTTTTTTCCCTAGCATGATAAGCAGTTCCACTTGGAAATCTGTTCAAATATGGAAGTTGGTCGCAATTTATGTCATGCTGACTTTTAATGTGCAGACACTACTATATTTAAAAACAATACTAAAACTAAGTAAAGCAACAGGCAACAATCAGTCTAACATAGCAATATTGTTTCAATCAATGGAAACATCTGTTTGTCGACCAATAGCAGACAGTAAATTATATTTTTATCATATCCACACTAAACACTAATATCTTATAATATCATCTTCCACTTAAGGATGCAATTCTTTAAAACCTGCACTGGGAATTACTTCTTTTAATCTTATTGTTTGGATACCCAAATACATAACAGAAGGGCAAAAATCTTTGCACAAAATCAAAACAGAGATCCAAGTCCTTGCTAGTTTCTGCTGTTAAAAAGGAAGAAAAAAAAGTTTACATGCCAGTTCCTTTTTAACTTACCCTACTGGTAGCCCAATGATTATGGTGGAAAACAGCTGTTCAACTTTTACTACTAGCCTACCAATAAGATTTAAACTCCATCCTTGTTGAGCAAAGCAACACTCACTTGGGGAAAGAATAAATTTAAGTTGTTGGATTTTTTTTTTTTTTAATCTCTTTCTGATGTTTTTGTAGAGTTATTTTTGCAAGCATTCCTATCCATTAAGCTCGGCACATTTTAATGGCCTGATGGAAAACGAGTAATTTGGGATTCTATCTCAACTCAATGCATCACCTGCAAAGAAACAAAAACATGTGAAAACGTACCAGTTCTAACAAGTCAACCTGGATCTTATACAATGCACTGAATTCCTGCACCTCACTCGCACTGCAGGGCTCAAACTGAAACTTTTGTTCAGATGTTTTGACAAGAAAAAAAGTGACAAAATAATTGCAACCTATAGTGGTAAATCCAACGTACTGAGGTAATCTTTGTCTAATAAACAAGCTTCTAAGCGTTAAGTTTAGGCGCCACTGCCTATTCAACTACCGAGCCTACAACTGTGTTAAACAATGTGTCTGGGCAGCAATTCATCCGAGAAAATGGCAAGGATTATACATGGCCCTTTGTTGTATACAATAGTGAATGTTTAGTTTTGCATCCCGAGTTTATCCTTTAGTTTGAGCAGAATAATATGTACTCATAAAGCACATGGGAAGTAAATATGATTCAGGACAAAAGGTACTTCTCTTTATTATTTAAATAGAGTTGATACACAAAGACTCAACTAAATCTATAATCTAAATAAAGTATGTGTTCTATTGCTGTCAGAGGATTTTCCTTTGAGCTCCACCCAACGCCTGATTGGTTACCAGGAGAGGCAGAAACATGAGCCAGCAATAGAAAGGTCAAGCACATTTGTGACCATCAACATTCAATCCTTCCTTTCAAGACAGAACGCTGTTAAACTTACAAAAGTAGCATTTGTTCACAGCGTGTCTTTTTAAGGTGCTGCCAGCAGCCAGAGCCGTGACCTTGCGGCCAAGGAATGACGTGAGCGTGAGATGAAATTTTGCAATTTCTTGCCCACAATGAAAAATGAAAAAAAAAAAAAAAAAATGCCACATAGAATAAAAACACAGAAGCAGCTCTGTATTATGTGGCAGCTTTTTTCATCATATCTACTTCAAACAGCTGTGCGATATGTGACGTACTGCCCTACTCACATTAATATCTGCACTGAAGAAAAGCTGCTCATCACCTTTTCATTACACAAGAACAACACTGTACATCAGTGACATGGAAAATAAGGCTTTGTCCAAATTCAAGATCCCACCATTCCAGATATTATACAGGGTGCTGTGATTTCACCTGACCCTTTCATCTTTCCTCAGACAAATTAGCACATGACGACAAAAGCCCAGGAGAGAGAAAAAAAAAAAAAATTTTAAAAAGTAAAACAACTACGGTTCCTGTGGATTATTATTATGAAATAAAATAAATACAAACACGAAAAGACCACATTTCCATATGAACTGATCGAATTTCTATAATAAATAAATATCTAAATAATAACAATATAACTAGTAGAATTTACCATGTAAGTAACTGGAAAACATTGTAGACCACTGGAAATTTCTTTAAACTGCAGCTGCACTATAAATTCTAGTGTAATAAAATCCAATTTAACCAAGATTACTCAAAGTAAAAGTAGATACTTAAACTAAAACTGCACATTTAAAGAACCAAAAATTACCTCTAATACTCCATGTACTCTTTTAGGAAACGAAATGAATACAACTGTGTGCATTTGGTAAATGTTTGCCATGGCTGGGCAAGCTAAAATAGTACGAGCGTCTTCAGCACTTTGTTGCAGGCACTGTAACTGGAGTCAGTGATATGAGAGCAGGGCTGCAGTGCTGGCTTTCATTTCACATCCTTTGTTAGCTTTTCAGAGGCACGGCCTAATCCCAGGTCAGGTCACTGCTATCCTGTGTGGCCCTTCCCCCGACACAAACTACCCCATCCTCATGCAGGCTGGCCTCGACACCACCCTCAGTGCCCTTTGGCCCATCCTTCAGACCCGTGTGCACATGCAGTCTCAGCAACTTCAGTTGAGAGCACTAATTATTACTGCTAGTGACTCAATGTACTGTAAAATGCCATTATCAGCCTATAAAATCATTTTTAGATACCAAAGTATAAAAGAACGTCCAGTAAAGCAATCACTGGGGCAAAGGTTTGAAAATCAAACTTGAAGAAAAACTAAAATAAAATAATAATAATAATAATAATAATAATAATAATAATGAGCCAACATAACATAAGTGAACATATCTGAACCATAATATAATATAATATAGTAATATAATATAGAAAATAATTAGTGCTGTCAAACAATTAATCACGATTAACTGCATCCAAAATAAGTTTGTTTACATAATGTGTGTGTGTGTGTGTGTATCATGTATATGTATATGCATGTAAATATTTAAGAAAAATATGCTATGTTTATATTTTAAATATATTTACATATAATATAAATTATATGAATATAAATATACATGTAAATATTTTCAAAATATATACTGTACGTGTGTGCATTTATATACACATAATAAATATACAGTACACACATAAAACAAAAACTTTTATTTTATATGTGATTAATCACGATTAATCATTTGACAGCACTAAAAATAATATAATATAGCCACTTAGTATAGTGATGCCACCAAAAAAATAAAAGTAAAATTGTAAAACCCCAATAATGAAGTGATATTTGAAGCAAGCAATACATGTGATGCAAAATCAGCTAGCTATTTATGTTTTATCCTTTAGCAAAGAGAGCCAAATTAAACAGCACAGACACACTGTAGTTTTTCTAGGCCATGAGGTTCTGCAACATAGAAACTTGATCTTATCAGCCTTCCAATCACTTACAGTCAAATTACATTTTAATAACATTATTTCCCCACTGCCACTTCTTGCAGATGTTAAATCGAGGATGTTCCATTTCCCACTCTTGCTGTACAATGGGATCATTCTAAAGGGAATTTCGTATTAGTTCCTGGCACTCCCAGGGTTTTTTTTTTAAGCAGCATTATGAAGGAAAACTAAGGATCAAAGGATTAGAAAGAAAGGCTTCAAATAATTCAAAAAAAGAAAGAAAAACAAAAACAAAACCAAAAAAAAAACTCAAAATCATCCGGACACTTAAAACAGGAAAAAATAAACCGCAAACACCCACCAGTGAGACCCGAGCACTCCTCATAAAACACATTCACATGAGCATGTCTAACAGCCAGGGCAGTTTATTTCAGCGCATAACCCATGTAGGATGAAGCAAATGGGGTCTACGCGCCAGGACACTAAACACTTTATGTTTAATTCAGAGGAAAGTCAAGGCTGCAGGACGTTTACACACATCCTCCCCCCTCCTGCTCTCTTTCCATCAGTCCCTGCGCTCCTGCCATACCACTCAGGACGAGAGGGGGTTGGACTCCCGCATTTTACCATTCACCCTTTCAGCTGAGCTCCTTGCCTGTCACAGTAGATCACAATGAGGGACAGGTCTCATACTGTCTGCTACGGCCCGCTCCTGGCCCACGCTGCAGGCGGACCACAGAGTAAGTTCCACTGCCGTGATACAACCAGACAGCACTAAGGACTGTCACACATTAATTCAGCTCTCGTTCCATCCCGTTGCTAAATAAATGGCAACACTGGTTTAGCTCTTTCCCCCTCTCTGCACTTTATAGGAAGGTTCCTGTAACCTTGAAACCTCAGCGTACAGAGCAGGAAAGGATAACACCTGGATGGCAAAGGCCATTTTTACAAGTGGTTTTCCCCCCTTAAAACACCCTTCAGGTTATAAATGAGGGCTGTTCCCTTCCTGATTAAGGCAGTGCAGCCATTTCTGGAGAAGCCATCAAAACGATAGTATAATGTACAGCTTATTAATTGGAAAAGGCTGAAATAACAAACGTAACACAACAGAAACAGCTTTGTATACTCGCAAGCTGCTGTAACAACAGGAAAGACAGTTCTTCAAAAACAGACAAATTCACATAAAACCGAGCTGCCATTTGGGGTTTTAGCAAAAAGAGGGTGCTCAAATGGAATCAATAAAACAAACCCCAAAATCTAGAGGGGAGTGAACAGAGGCCAAACAGCCCATAAACCACCAGCAGGGCTGCAACCCCGGGATCCTCTGATGCACCATATGAAAATCGATCAATCGTACATTCCAAAAGGCAGCGCACTTCAAAGGCGCATATTTGCATTTTCCCATGATGCACGGGAACCTTGTTAAACGAGTTGGCTATGGAGTAGAAAGGCATGTTTCGTACATTATGTTTCAGCATGTACAACAAACATTAATGTCCCCCTATTAGTAAGGCTATTACAATTACTAAGGCTAACATGACTGATATAAGACAAGGAAGTAAAAAATAATGGATGCTTGTTCAGTCTGAACAATAGACAATCACTGACTCGAGGACAACGAGAAAGGAAAAACCATCAACCAGTAAATGCAGGTCAAAACGAACTTGGTGAATCCTTCTCTGAGGTTCAGAAAGCCATATAATCTTCAGATTAATATCCTTTAAAAATCTCCGAACATGTCAGCCATTACACAGACACTGAGCATTACACAATTTAAGCTTGTTCTCCTTCATCCTCCTTCCCAGCAACAGAAAAACCATGTTAATTCTACTGTCCCTAAACTACAGTATCACGGAAGGTGAGTATATCCATCACTTTAATTACACTGACATATAAATTGTATTATATAAAATAATGTTGTAGAGACACAGCAAATATTATGCATAACAGCATATTCCTTTTCAGTGGGATGTTCAGTGTTAAATGTGAAGACCAGCAGATGGGCAGGTTATGTCCCTATAAAACACTCCTGGATTCATGTTTCTCAAACCATCTCTTTAAGCTCTCAACATCCGCTGCCATTTCCTACCAGATGCCCAAAAACTCAGCCCTTTGGGTGATGATTCATATAATTTCTGCCATGTTTACAGGTCTGTTTTAAAGTGTTGTGCTGTAAATATCAAGAGGTGTTCAAAACATATTTGAATCAGTTGATCTTTAGAAGCGAATCAAATGAGGAGGTAAATGTAAGAAGTTCTAAGAATCTAAACCGTTCAAATGAGAAAGCCATTACCCAAAGGAAAACATGACTCTTCTTAAAAACAAAAATGAGCATTAAATACAACATTTTGCATTTAAGTAAATACAAAAAAATAACACCAGTCACATAAAAGGCAGACAGAAACCTTAACCATGTATTGGAAGTTAAAACAAAACTCCAACCCCTGTAGTCCTATTCACATTATGATGATTTACAGTTCATAAACAATGTGTGCCATGCATAGGGCCCTTGTCAGATTTCAGAAAAAATGGTTGCCATTAAGGCGAATTACAGATAAGTCCAGTGGAAAAAAAGCACTTCCTATAGAAAGGCTCTGCAACCACATTTCAGTAAAAGGCTTTCCATAACAGCAAAGCATTAAAGTTAAGGGACAGAACGTTGTCACTTTGAAATCCAAGAATAACAGCCATCTGGTGAGTTGGATTCATGCGTGAAATTTTTGGAACGAGTGTTCAATGTTGTACATGTTTGCTTCACAAGCTGGTGCAAAAACTCCAAAAGGTACACCCACCCCTTTCCAAAACAGAGCCACACTTACACTTCATTTAGCTTGCTCAAACATCTACTCTCCTTCAGTTTAAGAGACAAACAATATTACGAACTAAATCACTCATTTATTCACGGTTCTATCTTCTCCACAACTACTGCTGTTATTTATTTTTTTCTGGACAATTCTACAAAGCCTTACAGTATCAAACAGTGGTAAGTAAAGCAGTATGATGAACAGCTGGGTGAAAACCAGAACAGTTCTGAATCTGTTGGGAAGCACACATATGGCACAAACTGAGATTGCTTTCCACCCTAAATGTAAAAGGCCATGTACACCACATTCAAGACTCAAATTACATATTTTCATATACTCCACATGAAATTCCAGGCATGAAGTTTTGCTCACATGCCCCTCAAGTCTCTCACCATGTGACTTGGTTTAAATCCAACAAACCAGAAGCCACCCTCCCTTGTTATCTGGCGCTGAGACTGGGGTTCAAAAGCAGCCTTCCTTTACAACTTCAACATGTCCGTGTACAAAGTGCTTGAAAATATCATTTAAAAAGCTCACTTCCCAACACTGTGCCCCGTACTGAACAGTGATCAAATTCAAGTTACAGTGCACTTACAAGCTGCTCTTAACTCTTCCAAAAACTACATCTATCCCATTCAGTAACTAATGTATCTAGTCACAAAAACAACATATTCCATAGAATCTGGTGAACCGGCAAAACAAGAGACAGAAATCTGTTTTCTCTTTCAAAGAGAGGAAATTTGGCTATTGAACAGTTATTATTGGAAAGAATGGAATGTTCAGGCAGTTCCCAGGAAACTGAGTCACTCCATAAACATATGATGTATCCGTCACTCAATACAACTGCGCATGAAGACCATATATGAAAAAAGTCAATAAATATAAATGAATACTTCAATGAGACGTCACATTTTAAAATAAATGCATTTATGTAATGTTGTCAAAATAACATTTCTTACAGAATTACAAGGACACTGTGTGGTAGGTTTGTGCCACAAAAAATGTTTTAGCAAACATATTGGCAGATCAAAATAATAAAAGCACATAGTCTCATGAGCAAAGAGCACCACATGCCCTTTGAAGGTCTTGTTTCTATTGATTCCTGTACCCAAGAAATTGCTAGATAAAGATAGACGTGTATGTGCGCACACACATAACACAAAATGCATTTTTTAATTCTTTTAAGAACTAGATGACTCATCAAAGCTCTAGGCAATAATAATAAAACAATCATCTCTGAAAGGTAATCATCCAATAAGGGTAAGGTGCTATCAAATGCAGTGACATAATTTATTACACTACCCAAATCTTATCAGTATAAATCATCAAATAACACTGTGTAAAAATGCCATGGTTGAAGGTTAGGGTGAGGGTAACTAGAACTAAAACAAAGCTCTCTCAGGTAGATTGGAAATATGCATAGTAAACCGCCGAGATCTACACAGCCCTAAACATAATACAATCTCCTTTCTTTAGAGATCTAAAGGCTCTCTTTGACATCTGCAGAATGTTACATCTATCCGAAAAGGGAAGTCAAGAACTTCGTTATAAACTATATAAAAGATTAACAATATACCAGTGATATAACAGAATCATTTTTAATATAGGTTGCTACACTGGAAAATCACTGTTTTTTTTTCCCCACAAACAACCCAAGCACTGTTGTCATTCATGATAAACTTTGATGTAGATGGTGGTTTGTTCTACATTTGTTACAAATAATTTGCATTGGGTCCAGCCCGAGGACACAAGACAGCTATGCTATACAGCATCATTAACGCTGTTTGGCAGTCATTTGTTTAATGAAGACTTGCGTTTTAGAATTTCCAACTATTACAATAAACAATAACTATTGCATTATTTTAGCAACATAAGCTGCAACACTCATTTCAATTACTGCACATGACAGAATCCACTATTTCACAATAACTGACTGAGACAGTAATAGAACCTCAAATCTGTTAGTTGCAGAAACACATAATACACCAACAGTTCTTTCTCTGAACTCAATACCCTCAATATCTTTAAGACATCACAACACAATGTTCTTATCAGCATCCAATTAAACAGTAAAACAAAACTGCCCCAACGCCTATACGCAGCACAAATTAGTGGATTTTTTTCCTGAGAAGGGTCATTAAGTGTGACATTTTCATTATATTTTCAACTTAAAAATAATCTGTGCAACACGTTAGTCATCTCATAATGACCACAACATACAGATCTATGTTTCTTAATAAAAACAACAACTAGACCTACTAAAAAAAAATATTATAACTAAATCACACGACCATACAGCATATGTTACTAATGAATCCAGCTATATGCATCTAAATACCATCATAACATTTACAGGACGAAATGTAGTATCTCAGCAAACATAATTTTCCTTTAATATGCAGTGTAGACTGTTAAAGAGTATTTCTAAACACAAGGGTCAGACACTGTGACTTAACTGAGTGACAGGGAAGGCAATAGTTCACTCGGGAAGAGCAATAATTGTAGTGTTTGCCCCAGCCTGAGAGGGGGAGTGATGGAAAACAAATGGGGCAATTTCAGTCATGAATCTATATTGTCGATTTTCATTGAATGCTAGTTAAAACATTAGGTCTTTCGCCTAAAAGACACCTCGTGTTTTACTCAAACAGCTGAATAATTCAGCTTGCGCCAACACGCATTACTTTCCACGTTTTTGCATTTTTCTGTAGTGTTGTTTGCGAGCGAGGAGAGAAGAATTGAACGGGTGATCTGAGCGCTGATACTGCACTGCTTTTAAAAACAACTGTTCCCATAAATGTTTACGAGTAGCCTACATATGAAAGCCAATGTGAATATGTTTGTGTTTATCTGTAACAAAACGCGAGTCCGGTTTTGTGAATAGTATAGCTTATATTAAGACGAATCTAATAGGAGTATTTGCGGACATACACCATATCCGCATGAACTTAAACAGAAGTATTAAATCATTATTAACACTATTAAACATCATTCATTCCTCCCCATGTTTCCGTAAAGTCATACCAAGCGACATAAAATGTGAAGATCTGAACAGCACTGCAGATCGTTTACAAAACGCCAAAAGTTAAAAAGTGTTTTTTTTTTTTTTTCATTTTTTTTTAAAATGCTTTTGCTGAAATTAGGAAAAATAAAAAAGACTGCACTTACTGTGATGAGAATGTAGGTTCATGGCCGATGAAAGAAATTTTCCAGTGTGTAGAGCCGCCGGGTGCCCCGCGCCCAGATGACCGGGAGACGGTGGCATTCTGCCGGCCGCAGCCGCCGCGCCGAGCCGGTGTGACTCCATGGGCAGCCCCGAGAGAAGGGGCGGCGGTACGTGAACAGATCTGGGGGGTCCGAAGTCTCGGCCATCCATCATCCACAATGACCCAACTTGACCAAAGAAACAGTCCGATCGGGTAAATCCCAATAAGCCAGTCTTAATGGCTATAATGTCCCTAGATTCCTAAGCAAATCAGTGTCCTTATCCGGCATCCTGCCGACCTACAAAAACAAAACAGAAGAAGAAATAGTCTCGATAGATGCGGATCACTACTGAAATGAATCCAAAATTATATGGAGATGAACACAAGCAGTGCTGTCATATAGTGACGCAGTTTTAATCTCAACTAGATGACTGGAAAAAGAGAGTAATCTTCTCAAGTGCGAGCGGTGAGGATGCAAACAGACATCAAAACGTTTAATATCACTCGCGAAAAGTACGTTTTAGGATAAACAGACGATAATGTCTCGTAATCTGCTTGCAGGCAGTATATTGGGCGAAAATCCAGCCTTTTGGTGGAGACTTGACCGATCATTCGCGCAAAGTGACCTATGGGTTCATTCAAACGGATTACAAACATATTTATTATTGTTCATATATAGATATATATATATATATATATAAAATTGTACGTAAACGGTCAAGAGCAGTCCGCTTGTGTGTTTAAAACACGCGACGTGTACGATATAGTAAAAACAAAATAATTGTATAAAACAGACGAATGTAACAAGCACCACTAGCGAACCTATGATGTCGATTTTGATGATCTAAACCTGTTAATGAATGTAAAACGATGTTATTTTCTTTTCCTTGCTTCTTGTAGGCTACCTTTTAACGGACTGTGTTATTGACCTCTGCCGAAACGTTTGTCTGCAAACAAACCAGGTTTATCTACTCCAAATGGGCTATACGGCATAATGCATATAAGCCTATTTTAATATTTAGATAAGTACATTATTGCGGTTGTATCCCGTTAAACTAATAACTAGTTTCACATGCATATCATGTAATGCCTTGCTGAACAGTTTGTCACTGCAGCCTTATCGTTACATTAGGCGTTATTAACTTAAAATAAATGGTTAATGTTAGAGGACTATGATTTGATGAGGTGGTTCCACTTCTTCCTTTCCAAATATGATTTCACGTATTACTTTAGTTATTATTTTTATTACAAAAACTTACACAATGCCGTATCCAAACGTCTGACCTTTTAACATGGCAACTTTTAATGTTCCTGCAAATGTCAAGATTAAGTAATAGGCATCGAAACACGACTGAAAATAATGCCGACTCAAAGTTTAGATGCGCGCATGTTATACAGCCATGCTTCATGATGGCAACACCAACCCGATCTACAGCCACGTTTCAAACTTTCCCGTTTCCATTTCCAGCAACAAAACTTTTCCGCCCAAACGTTAATCTTTCGAAAACAGTGCTCAGTGAGTTGCAGATAAAGAAGTAGCGTTACTAAACCTTGCAAGCCAAACTATCTCCTGTATTTTCACCGCGTAAACAGCACATTCTTTTTTTCTTTTTCTTTTTTAAGTGTCTCCGACTTTGCTTCATAAATATAATGTTACTGTGTAACGGATCATGTGCGCAATGATAGCTGGCGACGTCTTACTTGAAATGGCGACTCAGTTTATACAATCCAGTTTCTTCGCAAAATCCGTGAGATATGTGGTGGAAAATTTCTTAGACTCCATTTACAAACCATCCGTAGTTACGCAGAGCGAAAGCACATACGGGGGGAAGGCCCTGTGCTCAAACCACTGTAGCTCTCGGTAAACTCTTCTGCAATGAAACAAGCATTGTTTAACAAGCTCCGCCTCCGCGAAGCTCACCAGACACGTTCTACAACGAAGCATTTGATTGGTCCACAGAAGTGTCCATCAACTCCATGTAAACACTTCGGCTCCTCGCCAGCTCCATAAAACCAATTATGGAACAAGGAGGTTGAACTGTTTCAAGCTCCCCTTCCTTCTAGACTTGAATGATCAAAACAAGCGAAGAATTTTTGGAGGGCAGTTTCAAGGCCGCTCAAACTCAACTCATTAAAAAGACGGATGCGGACCTGGTTATAACTCAATGAACACACACTACACCAGTTAAGGCATTCATGGTATGAGTTGTAGGCCTGCTTTGTAGATCAGACCAAGGTATTTTGAAGTTGAGTCCGGGGACCACAAGGGGGCGATCGGCGTTCCGTGAAAAATTTGGGGGCCACCAAAGTTACGATTTATTGGGGCGGTTTAACGGATAGGGATTAGATTAAATCAGGACTAGGCCTTTGTGAAATTAGGACATTTAAAGTGATAGTTCACCCAAAAATGAAAATTCTGTCATTAATTACTCACCCTCATGTCGTTCCAAACCCTTAAGACTCTGACTCTGCACCGCCACGCGCTTGCGTCATGTACTGTCGTGAACGCATGTCCACAAGAGAAACAGTAGAGATGAAAATGTGGAATAAAATCATTATTTTTGTTTTCTTTGCGCAAAAAGTATTCTCGTGGCTTCGTAAAATTACAGTTGACAGACTGATGTCACATGGACTACTTTGTCAATCATCTTGGTACTTTTCTGGACCTTGATCGTGTAAGGACCCTTGCTGTCAGAGAGCTCTCAGATTTCATCAAAAATATTTTAATTTGTGTTCCGAAGATGAACGGAGGTCTTACGGGTTTGGAACGACATGAGGATGAGTAATTAATGACAGAATTTTTGGGTGAACTATCTCTTTAAGCAGGGGCGGTTTCTTCATTAGGGCGATCGGGCGATGCACCAGAGCGCGAAAGGGAGGGATTTTTTTTTCTTTCAAATTCAATAACAGTGTTGTGCGAGCTTTCACTCCTCTATACTGTTTGTTCTGCCTCTGGAAATTTAGTCCAATCAGCGTCGAGTAACGTTCTGTGTCGTACCGCCCCTTTTTGGGCGATTTCTCTCAGACAGAGAATCGCCCCGAGTGTTCCCATAGACTTCCATTCAAAGATGTTTTTTTTTTCAAACTGCAGGCACTGCAATGCAATCTCTATGGGTTCCGGGAGGGCTAGCACTAACGTGCTTTCGTCATCATGCGTGACCTTAACTTGTGCAGCAATTGGTCAGAACAAACATACAGCTAATAATAAGAAATATGAAGTCAGGACTAGTCTGTATGGGCAGAATAAAGCAAACCAGTATCTTACCAGTGAAGTTTTGATGGATGACGACTGTAATGGAGGTAAAGACGATTACAGTCAGTGACATACATGAATCATAACTTACATTATTAGACGCGCACGAGTCCGTTATTATTAGTGTGCGAATAAACAAACCGTGTATGTGCGCTCTCTGATAGCTTTATGAGCACATTTCAGTAAGATTGCATGTCTGGCAAGTGTTTTATAATGGACACTCGCTGAAGAAGCGTGTTTTTATAGGAGTTTGCTATAGACAGTGGTGTATTGGCATCAACATTCACTCTGACAGAGGAACTGTTCACTGGTCAGTCATGTTGAGGTGCCTTCAGATCACCACACTCAAATAATTCATAATGTTTTTAATTACTTTTTTTAATTTGTGTTTTACTCTGTTTAATAATTCTGAATACAGATCCGTGTATATTTATATAACTTTAAGGCAACTGGTATAGTGGTCTGTTGGCGTCTCCGTGTGGTCCTGCTTGGTACTACAGCTTGACTTGTAGTTGTTTATATACAGGTGCATCTCAATAAATTAGAATATCGTGGAAAACTTCGTTTATTTCAGTAATTTAACTCAAATTGTGAAACTCGTGTATTAAATAAATTCAGTGCACACAGACTGAAGTAGTTTAAGTCTTTGGTTCTTTTAATTGTGATGATTTTGGCTCACATTTAACAAAAACCCACCAATTCACTATCTCAACAAATTAGAATAATTCATAAGACCAAAAAAAAAAAAAAAATTTTAGTGAATTGTTGGCCTTCTGGAAAGTATGTTCATTTACTGTATATGTACTCAATACTTGGTAGGGGCTCCTTTTGCTTTAATTACTGCCTCAATTCAGCGTGGCATGGAGGTGATCAGTTTGTGGCACTGCTGAGGTGGTATGGAAGCCCAGGTTTCTTTGACAGCGGCCTTCAGCTCATCTGCATTTTTTGGTCTCTTGTTTCTCATTTTCCTCTTGACAATACCCCATAGATTCTCTATGGGGTTCAGGTCTGGTGAGTTTGCTGGCCAGTCAAGCACACCAACACCATGGTCATTTAACCAACTTTTGGTGCTTTTGGCAGTGTGGGCAGGTGCCAAATCCTGCTGGAAAATGAAATCAGCATCTTTAAAAGCTGGTCAGCAGAAGGAAGCATGAAGTGCTCCAAAATTTCTTGGTAAACGGGTGCAGTGACTTTGGTTTTCAAAAAACACAATGGACCAACACCAGCAGATGACATTGCACCCCAAATCATCACAGACTGTGGAAACTTAACACTGGACTTCAAGCAACTTGGGCTATGAGCTTCTCCACCCTTCCTCCAGACTCTAGGACCTTGGTTTCCAAATGAAATACAAAACTTGCTCTCATCTGAAAAGAGGACTTTGGACCACTGGGCAACAGTCCAGTTCTTCTTCTCCTTAGCCCAGGTAAGACGCCTCTGACGTTGTCTGTGGTTCAGGAGTGGCTTAACAAGAGGAATACGACAACTGTAGCCAAATTCCTTGACACGTCTGTGTGTGTTGGCTCTTGATGCCTTGACCCCAGCCTCAGTCCATTCCTTGTGAAGTTCTCCCAAATTCTTGAATCGATTTTGCTTGACAATCCTCATAAGGCTGTGGTTCTCTCGGTTGGTTGTGCATCTTTTTCTTCCACACTTTTTCCTTCCACTAATCTTTCTGTTAACATGATTGGATACAGCATTCTGTGAACAGCCAGCTTCTTTGGCAATGAATGTTTGTGGCTTACCCTCCTTGTGAAGGGTGTCAATGATTGTCTTCTGGACAACTGTCAGATCAGCAGTCTTCCACATGATTGTGTAGCCTAGTGAACCAAACTGAGAGACCATTTTGAAGGCTCAGGAAACCTTTGCAGGTGTTTTGAGTTGATTAGCTGATTGGCATGTCACCATATTCTAATTTTTTGAGATAGTGAATTGGTGGGTTTTTGTTAAATGTGAGCCAAAATCATCACAATTAAAAGAACCAAAGACTTAAACTACTTCAGTCTGTGTGCATTGAATTTATTTAATACACGAGTTTCACAATTTGAGTTGAATTACTGAAATAAATTTTTCTCTATTAAATTTAATAATTATTTATTTTTCGCACAGATTTTGCTGTTGCACTGTATACATCAATTTTGAATTATTATTAAAATTAAAAACAAAATGTTTTCATTTTTCTTGAAAAAAAGTTTGCAGAAAATATAGTTTTGTGAGAATCATCCTCAATTTTGAATTTGGTAAAACAATTTTCTTTATTTAAAATGTTTCATGTCTTAATCCTTTTCTTTTTGTTATACTGGGATAAATCATATCGGGATGTATGCTAAAATTTTTGGATGTGGCGCCTCACCTAGAAAATTTACCACCAGCTGCCACCGCCTTTAAGTAGTTTTTACAAACATGCACACAAGTAATGCTTTTTTGTAAGGCATTTTAAGACCTAACAATGGCACTGATGTATTTTAAGATATGTCAGTGCAAGCTTCTTTCAGTTTAGACAGCTCTAACATTTATTTTAATCTAGGACTAGTCTTAAACCCTGTTCCCCCAATATGTTTAATGCTTGATCTTTTACTATCTGATATTATTACACTTTCATTCTGTTTTCGTAAATTTTGAGATAAGCAAAAATATTTTATTTTACTGACAGTCGTAGCTTTTAATGGAATAAAATAAAGTTAGACTATTTAGCGACACATACATTCAAGAATAGATTGTAAATGTATTGTAGGCCTATCTTTCTATAATCTCTCCTTGCTATTGTTGTCTTCAGATGGCACAGCAGGGTGCAAGACAATATTTTTTAACTGCTAAGTATACTGAAAAAACTACCTGTCAAACTATATATTTTGCATATAATATTTTATTACTTTGCTTTAATTGGCTTTTGTTCAGTGAAAATATAAAAGTAATATATTATATTTAGGAAACAGAACGTTGTCTTATAATAGCATTACTATATTTTTACACACAGTATAAAATGTTTTTTATGGAAATATAATCCCATTTGGCGGTTCTTGTCTTAAATTTAAAAAAATCCTGTCTTACATTAATGTGAAGTTGAACACATATGAGATTCTCTAATCCACTTGACTGAAGGCTTGTTATATTTCTTAATGTATTTCTTCATTTTATCAACCAGGGGGCTGTTTTATAAAACAAGTTTACCAAACAAGCCAGGCTTATTCAGTTATTCTGACTTATTTTGAACCAAATCAACTGACAATAAGTCAGACTAACTGAAATAAACCTGGCTTATTTGGTAAACTTGTTTTATGAAACGACCCCAGGTGTAAAGTAGCGCATGTGTTCATTTGTTAAAAACTGGGGAAAAAAAACTGTTTCATTTTAAAATTGTAATAACCACAAGGGAATAAAGAGAAACTGTAAAATTAAATACTGAAAATTCCATAGTCAAAATCACAGCCTGTGAAACAAGCTCAAGCAAGAAATATCAAAGTATGTTTTCTGAATCACCCGTTCACTTTCATTATCAGTCACTGAAGCATGACATCATGATTTCATCTGAACTTGAACTACAAACTCTTTGGATCAATCGATCAGTTCACGAGACCTTTCCACATTGGGGGAAAAAAAAGATGATTAGAAAAAAAAAAACTGGCGCGGTTTCTAACCGCCCCTGTCGTGCGCCTCTCCAGTGAGGCGGTTTCAAGGCGTCCTCATGAAGGCAGTGGGAAACAGGTCACACAGGAGGAAAAGACCTACGTGAATTGTCAGGTTTGAAAGAGCATACCTCAATTGCAGCTCCCACTGAAATGACAACACTTTCGGGAAAACACCGTGCCTCGGGACTGGCCGGTTTCTCCAAGGACTCGCGGGAACAACAGCGCAGCTTTGCTGTGGACACCGCTCGTCTGGAGACACTGTATCAGTGCAGCTCCGCAGCTTCATGGCTCTCTCTGAACGCGTGTGTTATTAATGGCCAGCGGAGCATTTAACTCTACTCTGATAAAATACCGATTGTCCTTCGGATGTTGGTTAACGTACAGCCGTGCTCCTTATCCAGTTCATAAATATCAGCATGGATTGTTGATTTGGGATCCTTGCTTGCGTCCATTGTTCACGATGACCCATCGTCTCGATGGTTAAGGTGGGTGTTTCATGCGTGTCGTGAAAATACACATTTTACATGTACCGAGCCTATGTTTTTAATGCTTCTGTGTTTTTGCATTATTGTTTAAATATTCTGCGCCACAGTTCATAATTAAGCTGGACTTAATATTTAGTGAATATTGGTTATGTTTATTAAAGAAATTAATATAATTGTAAAATACTGAGAAGCCGAACTTTTTTTTTTAATCTTATTTTTTATTTTTGATTAGAATATTGTACAATATAATATGTCTCAAAGACAAATATGACTTGATTGAGGCTTTTAGTGTATTTCAGCCTTAGTTATATTATGCAGATATTTTATATTTATTTAAACACGATCTTACATGCCTATAACATTTTATGCCTAATTAAATGCCTTAATTGCCTAAAAGCAGTGAACAATGTATACAAACATAAAGGTATTCAAATAAATGAAAAACAAAAAATAAATGTCTGGTGTATTGGATGTACCACAAACACACTTTCTTTTCAAATCTTGCTACAACTTGCAGTCTTGCACATTGATCCAAACAATTTACAATATGTTAGAATCATGGGAATGCCAGGAATGTCGGATGGGTGCAAAATGTGAATCTATATAAAGTAAAGATGTTTTGAGATTAGTGCCAGTTGCATTGTCAATAATCTAATAAGTCAATAATCAGTGTATTAAAATAAAAGGTTAAACAAAAAGTTTACACAATTCTCACGTAAAACGTGAACCGTAATGTACAGCTTGACATAAAGAATTTTGAGTCACGCAAATCCTTGTTTATTCAGACCAGAAGGGAACTAAGTAATATAATAAACAAAGTACAGAAGTAAAACCCACAGACATTTTGCATGGTGTGCGTAACAGGCCTTTTTCCTGAAATTTGCAAATAAAAGCAACCTATAATGCCCTCCAAGAATTTGCAAGTCACTCTGGCTTGTACATCCCTTGTACAAGTGAAATGGAAGGTAGATGTTTATAATTATAATGCAAATGCCCACAAAATTCACGACTTAAAGCATTGAAACTCAATCACCATTGATAGTAATTGCCAAGCCACAGTTTCAATAGCTTGTCTTTTTGTTTTGTTTTTTTAACTGTTTTACAATACTCTTTATATATATATATATATATATATATATAAGCAAACATTATTGGACACTATATCTGAATTCAAGCATCTTGTAGCTTTTTTGAAAGTTAATTTGAAATATTGTCTGTGTTCACAATTCAACAACAATGAACGGTATTCTTGTCTCAGAAATATGTAAACTGTTACTGCACAGAAGAAAGTATAAATATCTTATGTGATAATCATGAAAAAAATGGCTGATGTCCAAGTGTTTGTAAGTCTGTCAATTTGGTAGGAATATATGAGGAATATATATGGCATATTATCAAGATTCTAAAAGTCTATATGTAAGCTAAACATACAAACTCTTAGAATTTTGCCTGGGTAAACATTTTATTTATTTATTTTCAGAGGGCTTGAACATGCTGGGAAAATATCCTACAATCATGAGGGAATCAGTTTCCTAAAACAATAGACTTTGATTCTTTTGAGGGCATATGAACTTTTGACATTTCAGCATAATTTCAACATCACATTTATGTTCTTGGCAGACACATTTTTACCAAAAGAAGTTCCAAAAGTAACAAAAGGCCTGATTTATTGCAACCAAAGATATAATTCTATAATGTTACCCCTCTACCAGTTGAGCAAAAGGTTAATTATATAAAATAAAGATATGATCTGCCTCCCACAGCCTCTGTTGCTTTTGAATCAGATAACTTATGGCAGCCACTGTGTGTGTGTGTGTGTGTGTGTGTGTGTGTGTGTGTGTGTGTGTGAATGAGACAAAAGATAAAAACGTAGATTGTTGTGGCTGCCATTTCCTAACCATCTCAAATGTATCTGATCCAGTGCGTGTTTTAAATGCTTTTTAAAACCATGAACGTGTGGTTTTAGAAAAAGGACTAATTTGAGTTTTTTTAGAATGTAAGTGTTTATATTACTCTGTGTGTTAGGCTAGTGAAAGCTGTGTGTAAGAAAGATCAACTCGTGAAAATTTGACCTGGCCTGTTTACTGTGCAGTGTTATGCTGCATATGAAATTCTACATTTCTAATTTTAATATGTCACTAACTTATTAATGACGAATGACGATTGTGAATAAAATATGTTTGTTTTTATAGGATGAAAAAATTGTGATTTGGTTAAAAATGTGTCATGAGAATCAGCGCCATCTAAAGGTATCAGCCACACGCTATATAGCTAGTGTAAGTCCGTGGGCTTTATTTCTCAAGGTCCTGAGACGGGAGGGGGAGGGCTGACCTTAGCAAGCTATGCAAATCAACATACTTATAACTAACCTTGATATTTTAACAGCTGGCTAAGCTCATTTTATAACTTGTTACCCTATAATTTTCATATAATACTAGTGAAGAGAAGTGACCCCTGCTTAGAAACAAAAAATAGACATAAACCAAAGCACCGATGTTTGCAGTGCACTAAGTTGACATGACTAACTCTGCACATGAACAGAAAAGCTTATTGTTGTGGATGTTAGCCAAGAGTGGAATCTTTCCTACTCCATCAGCAATAAAGATTACTGTTTATCAACAGATATAATTTACAGTCAAGGGCAAAGTAATGCCATGTGCTGTGACTAACGAGAAGAGGTGTTGTAATAACCGGCAGCATCTAACCGGTCAAAAGTATAAAATAGCTAAGATGTTTTGGAATAAGTCTCTTATGCGCAAAATACAGTAAAAATAGGAATATTGTGAAATATTACAGTTTTTCTTTTTTTGATATAATTTACTCCTATGATGATAAAATTTCAGCAGTCATTACTCCAGTTTTCAGTGTCATGGATCCTTCAGAAATCATTCTAATACTGCTCGATTATT
The DNA here is from genome assembly GCA_039654775.1 of Spinibarbus caldwelli. Taxonomy (NCBI): domain Eukaryota; kingdom Metazoa; phylum Chordata; class Actinopteri; order Cypriniformes; family Cyprinidae; genus Spinibarbus; species Spinibarbus caldwelli. The sequence continues at coordinate 33,761,078 of CM077218.1, forward strand.
ATTGGTACAAAATTATTTATAACGTTTCTCATTGTTAATGTTGAAATCCGTTTTAGCGCTTTACAATTTTGTGGAAGTCATGATCATTTTTTTTTTTTTTTTTTGATGATGAATAGAAAATTCAACAGAACAGCATTTATATGAAATAGATTAAGCTATTAACTGTGTTTATGCTGCAACATTCATAATAATTAGCAGCAAATCAGGATCATGTGACACTGAAGACTGGAGTAATGGCTGCTAAAAAAAAACCAACCATGACACCACAGAAATAAATGACATTTTAAAATACATTCAAACAGAAAACAGTTATTTTAAATTGGAATAATATTTTACAGTATTGCTGTTTTGTGTTTTGATCACATAAATGTAGCCTTGGTGAGCAGAAAATGTTTTCTTTCAAAAGCATTTAAAGAAATCTTAATCATTCAAAATTTTTGACCATTAGTATTTGTTTGTTTGTTTGTTTGTTTTAAACCCATATTTTTACTAATATGGTGAATAGCTAAAGTATAAAAGTGTTGTAAATTCTAGTACAAACCATTCACATCATCATACAAATATTCAGATCTTCAGAAATCAGAAACTGAAATTTTTAAAAAAGGATGAAAAATGTGTTTATCAGTAACAAATGAAAAATGTATTATGATCACGTCATACATAACACCAGCAATTTGTGTGTGTGTGAGAGGAAACTCTTTTCTTAAAAATAAAAGTCATATTTGCTGATAGCCAACAAATTTCTAAGCTGGAATGTTTTTGCAGAAACAGCAGCGCAGGGGGAATGCCAATGTTATATTTTAAGAGAGGAGTTTTTCTGAGTTCATTTAAACAATAAAATCTGGCAGAGCAAAACCTATACAAATATATTTCAAAGAAATGGCATGCACAAGTAAAAATGATACACTTAAGTTCAGTCGTGCCTGTTTGATTCCAATGGTTTCCCCATATCTGTGATTGACACAAATGCTTTACATTGGTCCCCTGGGGCAGATGTAATCTACTTTACTGCTTTATCTGCAGTTTATGGAGACACAACTGCTCACTGGCAAAATAGCTCAGTGCATCAAAGGGTAAATGACCAGCTTAGAGATCTCTTCTGAAACAGGACAACCCTTTTCTACGTTGCTAAACATGAGGAAATCTTCTTGTATTTTGAATGCCACTTATCTGAAATATCATGTGTTTGGATACAGAATTTATTGCACCTTACAGACTCGCATTTCTGAGGGATCCTTGGTAGAAATCCTCAGGGAATGTAGCTTTCTGCTTTCCTGTGCCTTCGGTCTTATAGGCAGTGACAACTCAGCGCTTGACAGGTGAGTGAAACAACCTGCCACAGCGCTCAGAGACCTTCCCAGGATGTCGGGCCCTTCTGGGGCTTAATCTCAGTATGGTGGGCCGCTTCTATGACAGCTTTTAATTCTCTCTGGGCAACATTCATCATGCACTGTCTGCTATGGGCGCTGGATCAAATGTACCCCAGGATATTCACATTCCAGCCAACGTGTCCCAACCCACTTTACACCGTCACATATATTCATAACTCTTTTATTCATGAGTTTGTTTGCCTTTTGTTAGGCCGCTCTCTCCCCTGTGCAGCGTCTGTCTGTGAGTGACAAGAGAGCGGCCACTAGACCAGACTGCTCAGTGTAGCCCAAAATGCACAAAAAAGGATTACACATCAAATCATACAGCGAGATGTGATATTCATGGTGCACATTTCACTAAATATAATGATAGTTAGTTCTCTTTAATTTAAAAGGAAATCAATAGGCAAGATAATTGAAACATTTTTCTCTTTTCAATATTTTAACTCAGACTATTTAACTGACGACATGTCAATAGCTTTAACAGACTTATAATGAGAAGATAATATTGGGTTATTTTAACAGTTGTTGGGGCAAATGTAGCAATAGAAAAAAATAAAATATAAAATAAAACCATTAAAATAATATGAAAATAATCCATTGTCTCTTTGTATATGCTTGAAAGGTGTACAGTATTGCTATAATACTTAGTTTTATATACATTTAGACATTTATATAGTTTTAATTTTCTACTATTTTTTTTCCTATGGTTTTATTCTTTTATCTCTAATAATGTTTAAATATATAATATGTGTTTAAAGTCTATGTTTTGTGTATGTCTATGTTTATTTCTTTTATATATATATATTTATATATATATATATATATATATATATATACAGTTTATATTTAAAAATCATTATATTTTTTGTAAATTGCAAATTATTGTTTAATAACAAGCAAAAAAGCTCTTAATGACAGTCTAGGTATCTCTCATTCATGTTGTTTAAAGTCATCAAAACTTTAGGCAGCATTTTTTGGATATTCATAAACATTTTTTAATAAAAATACACTTCCTTCCACTTCCTCAGTTGCAGAAAGTACATTTCTTGGCATGTGCTAAATAAGTGTCGTCACTCACTTTCAGCATTTTGATAAAAAAATAAAAAATAAAAAAATACCGATCCAGAAAAGAATCAAATACATATAAACTGTAAAAACATGCTTAACATGCTGTCTATTAAAAGAAAGATATTCATCTGCAACTCAGAATTCTGCAGTCATTTCCCCAAATATTTCCAGTTTTTAATACAAGGTCTATACAGCAAATCCAATTGTAAAACCTTAATCTTCCTCTGGAAGAAACGTTGTGAATAAGAATGTTGTTGTGGCTTAAACATTTCCAGAGAAATCCAATCAGGGACTTAACACAAAGCTTCTATCAGACTCAGAGGGGAGAGAGAGCTTTCAGGAAATTAAACTTATTTCAATGAAAAATTAAACACAGTTCAAATCAGACCGTATTGGGGGGGGGGAGAGCATTCAATGTGGGTGGGAGAGCGTTTGACATTTTTAATTAACTCAGGCTTTGTAGTAGCCCTGGGTTCATCACAAACCAGCAGTGTACCTCAGTAGTCGAGATGCAGCCTTTCAAAAGGGCAAAGCTTCAGACGTTTCAGCCAGAGACCAACGACGCACATACAGAGATATCATGAGCTCTTCCCCAATAACCCTGCCCGCCTGACCTCCGGTGACATTCCCGCTCTCTTTTTCTGCCAGCTTCTACTGACTTCTGGTCCTCAAGTGTCAGTCTGAATAGAATTTTGTTGCCAGAGCAGAATTTAAGTCCATCTTCTCCCCTTGGGCTTTGGCTGAGTTCGCACACACATGACACTCCGTCCTCAGCATGGGGAAATTAGGCCGTCATGAAAACACAAGTCGTCTTGCCACAATGTTCGCAACCCACACCGTTTCTTATATAACCACTAATTATTCACAATACAGCAAGGAGTGTTTGGAGTCCCTTTGACGTGCTTTGTTTTAAGCTCTGTGATCATAACCATATCACGATAGCTTGGCTTTTTAAACCATTTGTTCCCCTCTCATAAGTGTGCTTGGGTTCTGATGCTTAATAGTGAGATTAAATGTACTGTTGAATTTGTGTTTTGTTATATGCAAATAACACTCTGATCTGATGCACATCAGAGCTGCAATTAAACCTTAAAACCAAAAGAGTTCTTCAGGGCTTCAGAGTTGAGAATAATATCATTTTAAAGTCATTTCTTTATTTATTTAACCAACTCCACAGAAAGACTGGTTGATTACACGCTTGCTGATGTGGATTATAGATGAGACTGTAGAATATAATCAGTGCATATTTATGTCCCAGTGCTTCTGATTTCAATCTCTTTTATGTTATTGGATCTTTGAATGTCTGGATCACGTTTCCATGATATGGGGAAATTATTTGCTTTATCCACGGTGGTGCGAAAAAGTGTGCAGCTCTTGTTGCTTTTAAACAGCTGCTGGGTACAAAGAGAATATAATGAAAAGTACACAAAATCAGAATGTACACGCACTTTGTTGCTCCCACCGTCTTTAAATAGCACAAAGCTGGCACTGTATTTCGAGGACGGCGATGGTTGAAAACTTGCTATTAAAAAGTCATGGGAAAAACATAACAGTAAACAGTCGCATTTGATTCTGAGGAGAGAGGCTGATTTTTAGAGAAAAACATGGTTTATCTTAGCTTCTCATCTATGGTGGAGTTTCAGCAGGTGTCATGGGTGCTCTCCACCCACAGTCAATTACGTCCACATGGCTTTGGAATATATACAGAAATATTAATTGGGAAAAAAATAGCTGTAGTAATTAAATGTCATGAGCAATTTTGCATATTTTCCATCAATTATCTCTTTACAGGTACTAAACAGGGAGGACCAGGAGAGTTGTAACACTATTTGTTGTAACTATTTTATTTTATGGTGCTATTTTTACTTATTTTTATTTCTTTTAATAAATCTACGGTTTTAAATCTAATATTCAAATATAAAGAGTTGTGGTTTTAAACCAACCCCCATCAAGCATTTCCTCTAAATCCACCCCGAGCATTTTAATTTAAAATGGGGGAAAAAAAATAAGATAAATATTATTCAGTTATAATTCATTTTTATTGCACTATTTATCCTAATTTATTTCCACATATTATTTCCACCTAATTTAATTCCACATATTTCATTAGCATTCAAAGCATTTTAATTCATATTATACATATATATAAAATTCTAAATATTAGATATTATTTTAAAACAGCAAACAAGTTGGATGAATTATTTAACAATTACATAAAACACTGAGGTGAAAGTCAATGTGGTGCCAGTTCTGTCATTTAATATGAATTAATCTGATCACAAATCAAATTATAACCCAGAAGTAATATGAGGTTGTGAACTGTCTTATAATGTCTTGTGAGTTAGATATGTTTATTTATGTTTCTAGACCATTTACACTGGAACCAAGCCTCTGCAACACCAGTTTATGATTCAATTTACCAAAAACATTTTGTTTTTGCTTTTAAATTGATATAACTTACTTGTGCATACACTCCAGTGTCACTGTTCGGTAAATATCTTGCATGCCATCCATCGCGATTCTTTCCCACACTCGCAATTTCAGGCAAAGGACTTCTGACTGTAGCAGTGACTGTGGTTGAAAAGTGGAACATAATAACAGCATAGAGACCCTAAAAAGGAGCATGAAAAGCAATTAAAGTGTTTATCAGCTAGTAGTCATCAGAAGTCCAAAATAGAATTTATTTGCGTTACGAGAGCCGTGACAAACAAGCAGTGGAACAAAACCCTGATATGACATTTTCAGAACTCATTGTACACCTATGGATCCATAAAAGAGGGACAAATGACAGTCATTTTCTGCTTTGTTACTGGACTCCATCAGTTGTGCTCATTTGGTCTCATTTTGCTTCATGTCATCAATCACATACAATAGAAATCATTTTGTTTGATGGATTTGCTTTTTGCGTCAATACATAGTCTAATAAACGGCAGCCTGGTATCATAAATAAACAGTTTATGGAAACCTATTCACATTAAATGACTAATTATAAATGCCAATGGTTATAAATGCTCGGTAGTAATGAAAGAGCAGTGCATAAATTTAAATGAACAGATGTGAACTTTATTTCAGTTCATCCTCAAGCTACTTTCTAAGAGATAAAATGATAAACATAAGGTACAAATGACAATCAACACAATCATTATGTTGTTTTCAAGTGGTGTAATCAAAGATTGTGCCACAAATGAGAGTTTATCAAAGAAGACATCTTTTAGGATTCTAAGAAACAAAAACACAATATTGATTTTGTGCTACCGTGATGTTTATCTTGGAGTCTAAATAGTCTTTACGTGCATGAAGGTGACTCTGGATGGTAAGTGTAGCTGGCTGTGAATTCTGGGAAATACAATGTGATGTGCTTCAGCTGTTTGCCATTAACCCAAGCGCACCAACCTAGGAAGGTCATCTGACCTCTCCCGTGTTAAATAAAGGCCTGATGCTTTGAATAAATTGGTCAGATGAAGAGCAGGATTGCTGTGGCACAGCATGAGCGTCACTGCATTGTGATACAATGACCCACGATGCCTGCGATTTATAGCACAGCTTTTTATTTAGTGATAAAAGCTGCGGTGATGGAAGGTGACAGCTTCTAGCACAGAAATAAATCACACAGAAAATGGAAGGCTTTCGCTTTGAGCCTGCGTATAAAAAGTGTCATTTTGCATTATTGATCTCTTGGAAACTATGACCGGGATGATGGATGCCTAAATTTCTGTGAACCTGCATGGATTTGAAAAATATCAAGTGCATGCATTAGGGATATAAATATATGGGAAAACGGGTTCAGTATTTCATTGCTTCTGACCACGATCAAGGTTATTGTTTTATGGGTTTGGCAAATGTGTTGTGAAATATTGACGTATATGCATATGAAAGCATAAAGCTTGACAGAAAGAGGATGATGGCTTAATACAAGTGGGCAATAAAGCAAATACATTGCTGTAGCTACAAACCTTTAAAATCAACTACAACCGAAGTTAAATGTTTTAGTCTTTACTAGATCACAGTAATCATCATGTTCCAGCAGCTGCTGGATTAAAATAATGTAATCTTTTTTTTTTTTCAGTTTTATGCAATAAAACGACTCTGAGAATGTTAACAAAGCGCCACCCGCATTTTACCCATGTGCAAAAACCCAGCGTGGAAGTGGCTTTGAAGTTAGATTGTGCAAAAATAGCGTAGTGTGACAAAAACAAACTCCTGTTAATATGCACTGGCTTATTCTAAATGCACCCACACAGCATTTTCATCTACCCGTGTGCGGTTTGCGTAGTCGGTGAATCTGAGGCCTCTGGAGTGCAAGCGTGTCAGCCTCTATCAACCGCAACATGCATGCCATTTCTGGGCATGAAAACCGCAGCTCACCCCCGGAGCCGCGACTTAGCTTGCCAAACAATACCTTACAGTTACACTCGCTCTTTTTAGCGTTCTTTTAATCATGACATCATGAGTATCGACTTCCTCGTCTGAAAAGGCACCCAGATGCAGCTGCTCGTGTCACTCCACAAAGCAGACAAGTGCACACAGATGAGAGAGGAGCTTTGCCGCTTTGGCACAAAAGCTACTTCATATTACAAGAATGAGAGACAAATGTTTGAAAGACTTTAATGAAACTGTCATTGTCGATGATCTATATCCAGCTGTCGGTGTCGGGCTAATGCTGGGGAAATGTATGCATGTTGCTAACAACACTTTCAGATGTTTCCCGAGTGATGGCATTGCAGTATGTCGAAATCACGCTGGCTTTTATGAAGTCTCTTGGGTCGTATTACTCATGATAACCTGCATATGATTAAGGTGTATAATAATATATCTTATCTTATTATATCCTACAACTGTAACTTTTGTTCCTTCAAAAGTGCTGATACATACAGACAGAAAGCACAGAGACTTTTCACTGTATTTGGTATGTGTTTTTTAGTTTTTTTTTTTTTTTTTTAGTGTGCTCCAGAAAAGCAGAGAACTCTTTCAGGAGGTTACATGTTACTTCACTAGGACTAGTACCTTTTTATGAACTAATTTGTTCAAAACACAGATTCGTTCAGGAACAAAGCAAGTGACTATAAATCATACACCGCTTCTAAATGTCTATTTAACATCTGACAGGAAGGTCTTAGCAACTTGAAGATGGGAAAACATGCACATTCAAGTCTAGACAATGCACATTTGAATCATTGAATTTATTTGTTCAAAAACAGTGGTTGTTTCTGAAATTGCCTTTATGCTCTCATTCCCTATTCCCTACATTACTAATAATATAGGACTACTATATTATATACAAACTATATAGTAGGCTACACAGAATGTATGACTAAAAATGAGAGACCCAATTTGGATACTAAGCAGGAAGTGCTGCAGATGCCATCTTCTGGTTCATTTAGCATGTCACTTATACAGGTAAGTGTACATAATTTGTTATTGAGGTCCATTATGGGATTGAATGAGTGCACTCGATAATATCCACTATGGTTTCTGACACCACTACAAATATCGCCTTAAAGGTGCACAATATAAAGTTACAATTTCAGACACAACAGTTGTCATGTTGTGGCTTTGTTTATTTTCATTTATGGAGCAAAAAATGCGTGTAACTATCAATATTGTGTCTAAGATGTAAGTTACATTGAAAAATAATTATCATAATTTTAATGGTAAAAGACTAGAGATGCTACAGTAAAAACATGTTAAGTGGTTAACAAGACATTAAAGGGTTAATTCACCCAAAAATTCTGTCATTAATTACTCACCCTTGTGTCATTCCAAACCGGTAAGACCTTCGTTCATCTTCGGAACACAAATTAAGATATTTCTGATGAAATCCGAGAGCTCTCAGACCCTCCATAGACAGCAAGGACATTACCACGATCAACGCACAGAAACTTAGCAAGGATATTGGTAAAATAGTTCAAGTGACATCAAGGGTTCAACCGTAATTTTACGAAGCTACGAGAATACTTTTTGTGTGCAAAGAAAACAATAATAACATAATTTATTCAGCAATTCTTCTCCCTGTGTTACCGTCATCCGCCATTTTGGAGAGACACCCAGAACGTAATCAACATAATCAGCGCTGCTTACATTCAGTAGACATGTGCATGCTGAACGTAAACAACCCTGATTACTTAATGACAGAATTTTCATTTTTGGGTGAACTAACCCTTTAAAAACATGGGACATTTCATGTAATTTTACAGTAAAATACTGTTAAATGTACAGTTTTCAGAAGAAAAAGAAGTCACCATAATTTATATTTTTATATTATAATTGACATCCCTAGATTTCCCAAATTTGATGGGGTTTTTTTTTTCATTGAAATAATGTTTCTTCTTAGATTCAGTTAATGAAATACAGTCAAACCAAAATTTATTCAGACACCTTCAACATTTCTCACATTTTATCAGAGTTTATTCACTATAGTTTAGAAAATGGTAATAAAATATGACAAGAACTCAGAGTTAAACTGTGTCAGAACAAATTCATCTTGATAATGTCAGATAACTTTGATAGAAATGGATTACAATCAACCAAAAAATATTCAGCTGTTAAATTTAAGTACAAAATTAGATAATACCAATTTGGGTCAACCAAGCAATGCTTAATTTTGTTCAGTCTGTGGTGTAAAAAGGTCGCATTAACAATTGAAGAAAAACCACTTAAGCAAAACATGGTCAGGTCAAAGTGTCTGAATATTTTTTGATTCCAAATGTTACTGGTAGACCACTATGTGAAGAATTTTTGGGTATAGTATGTCACAGTTCACTTTATTTTGCTATCCTCACTTATATTTATGAACTATAATGTCCTGAATCCACTAAAAAAATATCAAAAATTATATCTGATGTTAGAATAATTTTTGGTTTGACTGTATATCATACTTTTGTTAAATTTTACTGTAAATTTAAGGTCAATTTGTAAAGCGTAAAATGTTCATACTGTATTTCTTTCAGTAAAGTTCTGACAAGCACATCTGCTGTCTTTTTTTACAGTAAATTTCATGTTTGTTTGTTTTTACAGTGTACTCAGTATTAACTTCTAGTTTAAAGAACTTGCACAAAATCAATCTCAAACTTGCAAGTGTTTTGTTGGGCTGCGGTAGTAAATATGTCAGCTGTATAATAATGTTCTCACATAAAACGTAGCATGTGTGGTGAACACAAACCACAAATTTCAACGACCTTCAGCATTGTGTAGTTCTAAACTTGAGCCACGCATTCTCTAATTGCAACTCATGTCTGCAGGGATCGACTGTCAAAGACATTTACAACACGGTCGTGAAGCAGCCTGTGCCATCTTTGAATGATACATGCAAGCAGTGTTATTTCTCTGAGGATGTAATGTCTCTAAAATGTTAGTCATACAGCAAGGGTGGAAACCTTCATTACTCATTTTGCCTTATGAGCTTTCTGGCTCAGACCAAATAAGCTGTTACCAGCACCCCCTTCTCCAAAACGAGATACCCAGCTGTGTGGGGAGAGTAAAATTATAAAACCTGAATAAAGGATTGCTAGAAAGGAGAAGTGAAATAGCAGCATGCATGTTTTAAGCCCAGCAAAGCTGATCACACTTTGTTTCCTTTTAATTTCTAATGGCTCTATCTCCTGTGCTCTCTGGGGTGTGTCCAAATGCATAGAAACAGCTGTCTGAAAATCTGGGTCATACCAGCCCAGCCTTCACGGCCTTTACCAGAGCAGAACCCAGGCAAACACAAACCATCCTGTAAGACATTTGAATGTTTTTTATAATTTTGCTCAGATTCAATCAACACGTTTTATTACAAAAACCTGCACCCATGTCCTTGCTGTCAAATCGTTTTTCCCGGATTTGTGATTGGTTGAGCAGAGCATTGACGGATGCAATTTTTTACAGGCATCCCAGACATCCTTGGGGGTGCTTTATAGTGACAGTAAATGTGGCTTGGATTTTGAAACGCACTCTGCAATTCGCATGACAAGATCCGAGGCTCTCTGAATTGCTGTGCCTTATAGCTGTATTCAGTAAAACAGCATTTTCTAAATACTCCTATGACTTGGCTGTCTTCTTTTGAACTGGTCTTTGTGGCGCGTTTGTCAAGATATAAATTGCAGTTGTTTTTACAGTAATTGTTAAAAGTGTCCCTATTGAAAAAACCCTAAAGGAATTTTATCAGAAACTACATGGGAAATATATGTGCTTTAAAATACAAAAAAAGAAGAGGCATCATACAGATAATTTTATCCCGATACACTATATATGTGTTCTAAAATATTTTGTGTTATGCTGTAGTCCTATGATTATATGAAAATGATTTTTCAAAGTTGTAAATAAATATGTATTGGAGGATGTTCTACTATTTCAGTTTTTCTACCTCACAATTTCATATTCAGTGTGTTACTTTGCCTTTTCTTTGTAATAGTTTGTGAAATTTACTTGAATTTTCTGAGTAAAAACTGTTTCTACATCAGTTTGTTTCAGTGTAGGATTCCTTATATTGGTTCCAAATTATGACAGAAATTCCAAATGGATTTATTTGGGATTTTCTTACTAAGGTAAAGTTTATTAAAACTATAACTATATATAAATTTGATAAATATTCTAATGTAAAATATTCCATGTCAGAGCTGTGTTAGAATGTTTCAGTAACCAGATCACTTTTCCTTTGGCCAGAGAGTAGTTTCTAATAATAAAACAGCCCAATTGTTACCTCAGCAGCTGAGTCATTCAATAGAAATTAAATATGAGTTTTCCTACAATACATAGTGCAGTCCATTTCAAAGCATTAACACTGTGAAAGACGTTAGTGGAACAGGAGAACAGTGGTTGTCCTGACAAACCAGCTTTATAGAACAATAAAACGCACTTGTACTCAACTGTGAAGCCTGACTGGAGAAGAGTTACAGCACAGCTTCAATTCATAAAATGACTTTCATTGAATTCTGGTTTACCAAAAGTGACGTCACAAGGTTTATATGCTCTCCTTTTCAACACAATGCAGTAATCCTACCAGCAGCCATTTCAGTGGACTCATGCTGGGTAGCTGTAAAATGGAGAACGACCATATATTGAGAGCTGATGGGAAACCAATTTTCTTTTTCTCGAGGGAACATATTTCACGTGGTTCTGGTACCACAAAATGCTTTGAAAATTGTCTTGAAAATAATAAGCAGATAAAAAAGTTGTCCTAGAGAACCTGAGGGATCATGGAAGTGGTCAGTAATGCTGTGAACACCAGTGCCTTTATTCAATACTGTTAGACACTCCCTTGCCCAGATTTTTTTTTTTTTTTTAAAAACAGGCCTGATCTGAAATTCAATCCCATATTGAGTGCATGTGTAAATGAAAATTGAGGTCATGCTAATCTGTACCTCTGTCTCTTTCTGTCAAATCATAATCCAATCCATAACCTGCCACTGAAGCCATGTAAAAGTAAATGCATAATCCCATATAAACCTGGGTTTAAAAAAAAAAAAAAAAAAAAAAAAAAAACATGTAAACTACAGCTAATGCATTGCGTGTTATAAAAAAAAAAGGAGTTCATAAGTGATATCCCAAATCAAGGTTGTACCACTTTTAACCGTAAAAGAGGTTTAGCATGCAAATGCATTAATGGGACCTCAATTATAATCATGACACTCAATTTGTATTCAGGACCATACAACACAATCATAATCCTGACTGCATTTACTGCTCAAAGTGGATCTTTTGCCTGCGCTTATCTACTAATCCAGAAGTAGAAAGACAGGATGTGATGCTTTGAGAAAAAAAAAGATCAAAAAAAGAGAAAAGAAAACAGAACCAGCATGTGGTCTTTAGAGTGATTCCTCTGTTACTTCTGTCACTGTGAAATCAAAGAGCAAAAACGCAGTGTCAATCACTTTCTGGAATATCTCTGAAGCAACAAATTAATTTGTATCACTGTCTTGGAAATTGCCTTTACAGTTTCATGTTTTAATCATGGGTAATACATTTATTACCCATGATTAAAGGAAGTTGTGGGCAAGTTGTGGCCTAGTGGTTAGAGAGTCGGACTCGTAACCCAAAGGTCATGGGTTTGAGTCTCGGTACTGGTAGGGATTGTAGGTGGGGGGAGTGAATGAATAGCACTCTCTCCACCCTCAATATCACGACTGAGATGCCCTTGAGCAAGGCACCAAACTCCCAACTGCTTCCCTGGGTGCTGCAGCAAAAAATGGCTGCCCACTGCTCTGTGTGTGTGTGTGTTCACTGCTGTGTGTGTGCACTTAGGATGGGATAAATGCAGAGCACTAATTCTGAGTATGGGTTACCATACTTGGCCACACGTCACTTATTGTGGTTTTTATTATTTTTTTTTTTGTACATATTAAATGAATTGTTCCCCCAAAATGAAAATTTGCTTAAAATTTACTCACGTTCAGGCCATCCAGATGTAGATGAGTTTGTTTCTTCATGAGAACAGATTTTGGAGAAATTTAGCATTACATCACTTGCTCATCAATGGATCCTCTACAGTGAATGGGTGCCGTCAGAAAGAGAGTCCAAACAGCTGATAAATATATTACAATAATCCACAAGTAATCCACATGACTCCAGTCCAACAATTAACATCTTGTGAAGCAGAAAGCTGCATCTGTATGATTTAGATATTTTAACTTCAAAAAGTTGCTTCTGGTTAAAAATAATTACTCTATCCATAATATTGCATTCTCCGGTGAAAAACTCCCTGTTGCCCACTCACATCAAAATCCACCGTCATTTATTGTTTTTGCTTGATCTGTGCATAAATTTCTTTCCTGATTCAGACAAGACAACTTTCTGTTCCTTTCATTTTAAAAGAAATCCTGAAATAAAAATAACCAAGTATTGCTGATAACCACCATGTCTTTTTGATGTTCTTTGCATAAGATGCTGGTTTGTTTCAAATAAGCAATAACCAGCATAAACTAGCCTGGACCAGCATGGAAATTCATGCTAAGCTGGTCTATTGAGCAGGGAAAACTTGGCTGATAACATAATACATTAAGCTTGTGTAGAAAAGGATGATGTTAAGTGATACTTCTAGTTCTTAAACAATGTGTTTTTGTCTTCAGTTTCAGCTGCATCTGTCCTTCCCAGTGTTTCTCCTGCTCTCTGAGTCATCTAGTGTAGCCACATTAGCACCTTCACAGTCAAGTCCGACTCTTAGCACTGTCTGGAGCAGCTGTGTCAAATGTAATCTTCCCAGTCTGATCATTACAGTCCCTGTATCCCTGCCATTAACTGGGTCATGGTAATTCAGACACTCACAAGTGGCTATTACAAGAGCCTTGACTGTAGATAACTTGAAACCAGCCAACATGGAAATGAATGTGCTGCTATAGAACAGAACCAACAACATGAGCACCCCATCTGCTGGCCGAGTCGCTGGCCTGTTACTGCATTACAATTTGCATACTATTTGTCCTAATTAACATGCAAGATTAGAATTTGTGTGTCGTACATCATAGTATATATAACATTTTTTTAGACATTTATTAACATTTTTGAAATATCAACACCTTGAAATGTTTTAAAATCATTCTGACTGTCTTCTAATTAGGAAAATGGCTTCTGTTTCTTTCTCATGCTTCCCCCAATCTTATGTTCCGGGAGTATGTAAGTTTGGTGAGGGGGTACGAAATTCTGCGAAAACTGAGGATTGCTTTACGGCAGCAACAAATGCAAATGTAAAGGAAAGGACATGACTTGTGGCCAAGTATGGTGTCCCATACTTGGAATTTGTGCTCTGCATTTCACCCATCCAAGTGTGAACAAAGATGCGCACACACACACCATGAACACACAATATACTGCGGCACACAGGGAGCAGTTCGATGGTTCAGTGCCTTGCCTCAGTCATGGTATTGAAGGTGGAGAGAGCGCTGGATATTCACTCCCCCCACCTACAATCCCTGCCGGACCTGAGACTCTAACCCACAACCTTCAGGTTAGAAGTCCGACTCTCTATCCATTAGGCCACGACATGCTATACATGCTATACATGAGCAATATCACACTTGTAGCTGTGTGATATTTCTCTATATCAGCATGGCTGTGATTCGGCTCACAGTCGTGCTGATATAGATCGATATCACATGGCTAGGAGTGTGTTATTGCATTTATACAACAGTTCGATGGCACAAGTGTATAAATAAATAAAAAACAACCATGCAGTGTCTTTAAAAAAAAAAAAAAAAAACAAAAACCTTTTGTGTGTGGAACTACTTTCTTGCTCCACCGATTCAAATCTCAAATTGACAGTTTAACAGATGCACCAAGCCTCCGTTATTCATTTGAAAACATCATTTTGAAACTAGTAACAAAGCGTCTTACAAGGTGTTGTTGAAAGATAAAATAATGTCCTTGTTTACAAAAATAAATTAATAAATAAAACTGTATTCGTTTTCTCACCTTCACGTAGTTCTAAACCCATAAAACACAAATATAAAAGACAAAACCTGAGAGGTTTCTGTCACTCCATTGACAGTCCAGGTAACCAAAACATCCAAAAAAGGTCATAAAGGTGAATCCAAATGAATCGAGCAGTTTAATCCAGGTATGCGTGTTAAATATTGTTTAGGTGTAAATAAAAGTCTAAATTAAATCAGTTCATCATATAAAGCACTAATGTTTCTTTAAAGGATCTGGATCTTTTTAAGTTACCTGGACTTGGGACAATATAAGGGTGAGTAAATGATGACAGAATTCTTGAGAATTTGAGTGAACTTTAAATGGAACAGTCTTTTCGCAGTTTGATGTTATAGCATGTCCCAGTACTGATGTACTATCTTATTACAGAATTATCACCAGCAATGTACATAGTTTAGAAATATACATGCTGGTAAAATTATGTTTTATTGCAATGCAGAGTAAATAAATAATAAAAAAGAAAGTGTAAAATAATAAACTTATGCTCTTACTAGTAATTTTTCAAATTTAGTCAACATAAATAGTTTGAACATGTAATTTGTTGCTGAATTAGTCCCTTATATGATGATCATTAGAAATCTATCAATATAAAATGGGACTTGTCAGTACACTTGCTGGCTAAGAAGGCATAAATCATAAGATTGGGGCCACAGTGTCTGGCATGTCATTAAACATTCAACACTGTCTTGATTAGAGGTCTCACAGCGGGAAAAAATTGTAGTACGATGGTATGATGTTCACGATCTGCTCCATTCCTTGAGAGTGCACCTCCTTGTAATCAGTATGTCTGTCACGGCTGAGACTCTCGCTCTGACATACTCACAATTTAAACCATTCACGTCTTTTTCATGAGTTTAACCTTCAAGCAAAATAACTCCATTGCCTGTGTACATTTTTATTGGACCGTCCCTGGTGGAAAGTAACACATACACATCTAGTATTTGCTTGAGTGTGCTGACACTTGTGCTAGATGAAACAGCTATCAGATACTGTGCAGCCGCGAGTATTTGTGTGAGTCAGAGAAAGTGGTATAAATGCAACCTTGGCGATGTCCTTGACTCGCTGAGAAGTTCGCTACAAAGAACAAGAATATTCTAGCATGGGAACACAAATGAAAATCCCATACTTTCCCAAGGGAAGAACTCTTAACAAGCACATTTAGAGATCATGTTGGGTTTTAGCAAAGAAACATAGTAAACTAGATAGCTGGTCAAAACAGTGATAACAGATCTATGACAACAATGATAAGTCAATGAGACAGATGGCAGTTTTTCAACTGTAACAGAGTGATTTAGAAATTAGTTATTTCACTGCTTTGGAATACTTGATTCTGATTGGTCAGTTGTGGCATTCAGCAGTCAGATATATAATATTCGCCATCGTATATATAATATAATATATACAGTGGGGAAATTTTTTTTTGATCCCCTGCTGATTTTGTACGTTTTCCCACTGACAAAGAAATGATCAGTCTATAATTTTAATGGTAGGTTTATTTGAACAGTGAGAGACAGAATAACAACAAAAAAATCCAGAAAAAAAAAAAAAAAAAAAAAAAAAAATATATATATATATATATATATATATATATATATATAGCCTATAGCAAAACTAATACTGCAGCAGTACTACAGTGATGATTTCTTAAAGTAATTAATACCTTTATTTAGCAAGGATGCATTAAATTAATCAAAAGTGAAAGAATAGACATTTCTAACATTACAAAATTTC
This sequence comes from Spinibarbus caldwelli, assembly GCA_039654775.1. NCBI lineage: Eukaryota > Metazoa > Chordata > Actinopteri > Cypriniformes > Cyprinidae > Spinibarbus > Spinibarbus caldwelli. The sequence goes on from CM077218.1 coordinate 33,777,652, forward strand.
TGATTTAAATATATTCTGTTCTTTTGAACTTTCTATTTATAAAAGAATCCTGACTAAAATGTTTCATGGTTTCCACAAAAATATTAAGCAGCACAGCACTGATAATAAGAAATGTCTCTTGAGCAGCAAATCAGCATATTACAATAATTTCTGAAGGATCATGTGACACTGAAAACTGGAGTAATGATGCTGAAAATTCAGCTTTGCCGTTACAGGAATAAATTATATTTGAAATAAAAAGTAGAAAACAGTTTAAATTGTAATATATAATATTTTTCACATTGTAACTATTTTTACTGTATTTTTGACCAAATAAATGCAGCCTTGGTGAGCAGAAGAGACTTTAAAAAACATTTAAAAACTCTTACTGACCTCAAACTTTTGAATAGTTGTGTAAAATTTCAAGTCAAACCAATGTTTCATTTAAACATTAAATGTACTTGTTGAGTAGCTGTGTAATTAAACCGGATAACCACTCAAGGTCAGTCCAAAGAGCCATAAAGTTACCTGTCTGACATTGTTCTATTGGTGTATATCCAGTTTAGAGGACAGCGAGCAAAGTGGGATTATAACAAAAGATAAAAGATGATTCCCAGTGATGAATTGGATGTCAGTTGGCACATCCTGGCCCGTTTAACTTTCACAGAGTTGATCCATCTCCTCTCGAGTTTTGGAGGCTACTCAAAATACAGCGCCTCTACAGAACTAGAGCAGAGTGAAAAATGTTCAGGAACTGTACTATTAGACACCAGAAACCCTCCAGCGGCTAAACCAAAATTAGAAGCCTCATTGTGACCGAGACTACACCCTATTTTAATTCTCTATGGAGTTAATTAGGCCAGTGTGGTTACAACACTACTATACATAATGGTTCCACAGTACTCTTCTCAAGTGGTTTTGTGAAAATAGGGGTGTGTGGGAAAATGATAACAGATAAATCCTCACACACGACAAATTCTTGTTATTTTATACTTGAGGGAAAGTCAGATTTGGTGTAATAGCATTGTAATAATAGTAATAATAGCATAATAGCACGGTGTAATAATTTTCTATGCATATAGACATTTTATATTTCACATAGACTGAGGTAACTGCATTTAAAAAATATATATTTTGTGCAAAATTATACAAAAATATATTGTGTGTCTGTATAAGATGTTTTTTTTCATTATTATTATTATATTGTCTAGATTGTGGTACTTAAATAACTGGAAGCTATAATACATAATATAGGCTACAGTATATATAATAAAATGTATTCCATAATATGAACAGAAATCATTTTATATGTCTATGCACATTTTTATATAATGAACAGGTTAATGGTTAATGCATATTTTGACACAGTGAACTGTGGTGTCATATGAGTGACACAAGTTTGAGCCCGGTTCGTTTTGTCTGGTCCATATTATATCTTGTCTTTTCTCTACTACGCCTGTCAATAAAACATTAAGGGTTGCTATTTGAAACCCCAGTAGAGTCAGTTCATGAACTGGAGAGGGACTGCGATCTCCCATCACCATCATGCCCTTAAGCAGCCTCGGGTTGCCCCAGGGTGACTGTCCACATAGTAAAAGTACTGCAAATCTAGTGAGTAAAATATTTTAAAAGTATGAAAATAAGCCCTTCCTGCTGCATGCAATTAAAACCTAATAATGTGACTGCTGTCATTATACTCAGTAAAAATAATTGGGTGAGGGCTAATACCACCAACCCAGCAGTTTTTCTATGAATGTATTAACTTAAGAATAGGTCAGATAAATTAAGAGAAAATCTGTACCGTGCCTGCTATCCAGGCAGAAAGGGATCGACTGCCTAGAATTTGATTGCCTATTGCATTGCTATTCTTACAAAGTAGCTGTAAATTTTCTGCTGCTTTAATGGATTTTGGTGTTTTCTGATTAGCCCACCATCCTCGTGTGTTACCTCCTCATAGCAGCATATCCCACAGTACAGAGCATCTCCAGAATCTGCTTCCGGTGAAACATCGTGAATCATCTTCTCTCTGGATTGGACGTGATCAGCATTTGGCATAATATGAACTGTAGTTTTAGATGTAAATATATTAAGGTAGCATTTGTATTTAATAAGATTTATTTGCAAACCGAAATGTAGCACATGTACACTGGTTTTAGATAAACTGACTCGCTATCTCTGTTTTGCCACTAGCTACCCCAAATAAAAAATACTATAAAAAGCAGTGTTTGTCAAAGACCACTGGACAGTAAAAAACGTTGTGCAGCAGCGCTATCTGCTGTCTCGACAATGTTACTTTTCCCTAACACCATGTAGAAGGCTTTAAAAAAACCTAAATTCACTAATCACAAAATTGTGCCAATTTTGTATAATAATATAATAGTATTTTGGAGCCTATATCTATGTTTGGGAGTATACTGGGAGTACTTTGAGTGTATATATAGCGCTAGAACTCGCTCTAGGAATAGTTAGGATATAAAACAATGAGAATGATTGGTTTTAAACAAATTTGTGAACTAAAAAGTTAAACTCAAAGCTTAATTATGAACTATTCCTATGCCAAGTGATTTTACAGCATGTAAATTGTGTGGAAATATGCTTTCTTCATAACATTTTCATAATTTAAAAAACGCCAACAGCTGCTAGATACAATCAGGTTTATTAAATATCACAACTAATCTCTCATGTAAGGATCCCAATTGAAAATGGATTTTTGTTTCTGTGAAGGCATACAGCAGTTTTAAAATAGACCTAATAGCTGTCATACACCCTAAAAGATAACTTAATTGAAAATGCGAAAGGAAAAAGGCAGGAACCTTTACAAAAGAGCCTTTATTTAGAGACTTTTACATTCAGCTTTAGCAAAAAGGTCCAGTCTCCATATTGCACTCAAATGATTAAGGTTTTCTTTTCGGCAAATCCCTTTTACATGCATCTAGACATAAATGACCCTCATTTAGTACAGTTTATCGGTCCTGTCAGAATGTAGGCCTACTCATAAACGTTCATGTTTGTCTGTCATACCATATACAGCACCACAGAATGTGGAGTCAGACATTAAACCAGGAGAAACATTAAACTTATTCACTCCAGCTTTATCACCACACAGCTAACATTTGGCATCTTAACGAACGTGCCAAAGAACTTTTGGCAACATGAAAAAACACTCTCAGAGAACAAGAAGAGGCAACACAACTGAGCACACATATAACTCTTTACAGTGTCGAAGCTTGTTTCTTCATCCTTTTGACTACATTCACAGGCACACAGCATTGCAGGTGGGCCAAAAGAAGCCTGCAGCAGAGGTCTGATTTATGGGAACTGCGGAGTTGCTACACAGAGCGGCAAAGGTGCCACCTGATGAGATTGATGACAGGAACAGACGTGGTTTTTTGGCTTGGACTAGGGTACTAGTACCCCTGGGTAAAGTTATAGCCAGTCTCTGAGTGGAGGCTGGAGCCTGAAGCAGTAAAACTGTAGGCAGCATAGGCGACCACAGAGCCCAACATCAGTCCAGACATGTAGGACACAGTCATTATGTTCCCTGTGGGGAAAAAAAAAATCACATGAACTCAAGTTAATGACTGCATCTCTAGAGAAGAGATTATAAATGCATCCTTCTGAAGGTTTAGGCTTACATACAAGCACCTGTTCATCTGCATAGACTTGTGCATGTATACTCTATGAATCTAAATGGGTTGATAGATTTACCTGCTAGTTCCCTCTGCTCAGGTGCTACCTTGCCTGCGGCATGAATCATGGGAACACTGCCAAAATAGCCATTAGTGATGCCCATGAGGAGAGAGAAGATGCAAGGCCATGCTGGGTGGCTAAAGGTGGGCTTCTGAGCCGGATACACACACATGATGAACAGAGGGATGAAAACTACTCGCACACACGAGCAGAAGAGAAGATGAGTCCCGTTCCATTCATACGGCACGGCTGCCACGATCTAGACACAAAGGAGAGACAAAGTTAGGTGTCAAATTACTTCAAAGAATGTAGAAGATGACATATAATCCGTAATGTCATAATGTCAGTGAACATACTTTGCCCACAAAGTCGGATATGTTGAAGATGGCCATGATCAGGATGGGCAGCCATTCCCCCAGTGTGACATTCCTGATCTCCGACTCCAGTCCAGGAAAAAGACACAGCGTGATGAAGTAAGTGACGGCAATAGACAGCATGTAGGTCCAGATTACACGGGCAACCACATATCGATGCAGGATCATGTCTGCAACAGAAGGGGTCACTGCTTGATTAACCAATAACATGACTTTTTTTAAAAGAAATTAATACTTTACTTCAGGAAGGATGCATCAAAAACAACATTAAAGATTTTCATACTGTTACAAAAAGTCAATTTCACATGAATGTATTCTTTTGAAATTTCTATTCATCAAAGAAAAAGATGTATCGTGGGTTCCACAAAAATAATGAGAATGAGAAATATTTCTTGAGCAGCAAATCAGCATATCAGAATGATTTCTGAAGGACCCTGTGATACTGAAGACTGGAGTAATGATTTCATTGTGTGATTTCACTCTCATATTATTGTGTATTATATATTTTTCATATTTACATATTATATAGTTGAATTTTGTATATTTTTTTAAAATATGCACTATGTATTATATTTTATATGTGTATATTATATAACTAATCAATAAAAATAATAATATTTTCAAATGCATGAATGGCAATGTTCATACAAATACTTGATTATTAGGAATGCAAGGTAACTTAATATCTGAAAATAAACAAAGCACAATCATTTAATAATAACTAATTTACTACATTTCATTGTGTTATTTCATTTTCATATAATTGTGTATTATATATATATATATATATATATATATATATATATATTTATATTTATATATTATATAGTTGCATTTTGTATGTTTTTAAAATATACATTATTATTTTATTTTATATTTGTATATTATATAATTAATAATAATAATAATCAAATTTTCAACCTTAATACAAAGTTACTTGAATATTAGGAATGCATGGTAACTTATTATTATCTGAAAATACACAAAGCACACATGAAATAATGTTATTAATGTATAATTTTGCAGATCTCATAATGAATATCTTTAGACAAAATTGTATAAAATTTTTAGTATTGAAAATATAAAACATATCATCATTTTTTGGTCATAACATGAAAATGATTACTGATTTATTGGTATCAGCTAGAATTGTAATATTGATGCACTGCTAAATCATAATTTCTTTGTTAATAAGGAATAATATAGAAAATACTGTATTATAAATGAGATCACACCTTTGATGCCTGGCCAGCTCTGTTTAATCTTTGGTTTGGGCACATCAAACCTTACGTAAGTGTTTCCTCCAGCAAAATCTGTGCAGCCGTCTTCAGCTGGGGAAGAGCCCACTGCGCCATTACCCTTGAAAACAGACAGGACATCTGAACAATCATACTGAAAACATTATATATCCATTTAGGACAGTGGAGTGAATATCAATATATATATATATTTTTTTAGTTCAATACAGCATGATGTAACAAAAAAAAAAAAAACACATCAGAAGCAGTGACCATATCAAGCAGGTCACTGCGACTTTGTAAGAGCGTGCTTTGCATTCAGATATTGTAATGCTTTTCTTGATGAACTAGCATTTCTGCAGAACCTGCTTGAGGAGGGCCATTACTTGATTAAGTGTCTGGCTGAGCTAGTAAAACCACTCTCCTTAATTTGCTGAGAATAAAACAATAGCATTTGGGTTTCACGGAAGCACAGACGAGGAACTGCTCAGGCGAAATACACCCTCAGAGTAAAGCTCCAGCATAAACTAGCATTCAATAAATAAAAAATAAATAAGCAACAGTCTTTACAATACAAAAATATCTTATTCTGAGGTATTTTGCCTTTGCCAGATTAAATTCCAGTCCTTAGTCCAATTTTAAAGCAAATTGTACTGGATTGCTGATGGACTTTTTTTCATCATAATTTAAATCTGAACCAATTCTAAATACCCCTAATGGACCCTCTTCACATTTTTGGGGTTCTCATAAAATGGGTAAACTTCCCAATAGCAAAAGAAAAAAAAATCCATGATAAAATTTCTATGACTGTGGTAACCTTTGAATTTCTGAACGAAGATGAAGAAATCTTGAGAGGAGGACGAGTGCTTAGTCTGTCAGCCACAGGAAAAACATGAGGTTTATCTGAAGTGCTTTCATATATTACTCCACCCAAACTGTCTGTGTTTGAGTGAGCACTTAAATCACGCTCTCCCTGTGTCCTTCTCAGGGCCGCTGAGAGCACAGTCATCGAGAGCACTGACCAGCATAAATTAAATGGAGTTATGGAAGAATTTAGAGAAAACACAGCTGAGTATGCGTAACTAAAACAGTCTTATCACAGTCCAGCTAAATGAAAGAGCTTTACAATTTGACATTCCAATGAATTTCGTCACACATTTCCAACAGAGCGTGATAATGCGACTGATTTATTTAATTACAAATGGATTTCTAAACCATATAGCAGGGAGCAAAATGTTGTTTAATTTACACATCATTTTTGAGGACTTTTGCCTGCAAAAACTGACTACACATGTTGGGCTTGGCAACATAATGCAAAAGTATGAGACAGCTAGAGCACTTTTACTATTCTAGACACCCTAATAACATATGACTGGGTAACTCGTAACACTTTAGTATAAGGAACAATTCTCACTATTAACTAGTTGCTTATTAGCATGCCAATTATTTACATATTGGCTGTTTAGTACTTATAAAGCACATATTCTGCATGATCATATGTGACCCTGGACCACAAAACCAGTCTTAAGTCGCTGGGGTATATTTGTAGCAATAGCCAAAATTACATTGCATGGGTCAAAATTATTGATTTTTCTTTTATGCCAAAAATCATTAGGACATTAAGTAAAGATCATGTTCCATGAAGATATTTTGTAAATTTCTTACTGTAAATACATGTGCATCTCAATAAATTAGAATGTCGTGGAAAAGTTCATTTATTTCAGTAATTCAACTCAAATTGTGAAACTCGTATTAAATAAATTCAATGCACACAGACTGAAGTAGTTTAAGTCTTTGGTTCTTTTAATTGTGATGATTTTGGCTCACATTTAACAAAAACCCACCAATTCACTATCTCAACAAATTAGAATACTTCATAAGACCAGTAAAAAAAAAAATTTTTAGTGAATTGTTGGCCTTCTGGAAAGGATGTTCATTTACTGTATATGTACTCAATACTTGGTAGGGGCTCCTTTTGCTTTAATTACTGCCTCAATTCGGCGTGGCATGGAGGTGATCAGTTTGTGGCACTGCTGAGGTGGTATGGAAGCCCAGGTTTCTTTGACAGTGGCCTTCAGCTCATCTGTATTTTTTTGGTCTCTTGATTCTCATTTTCCTCTTGACAATACCCCATAGATTCTCTATGGGGTTCAGGTCTGGTGAGTTTGCTGGCCAGTCAAGCACACCAACACTATGGTCATTTAACCAACTTTTGGTGCTTTTGGCAGTGTGGGTGACGAAGAGTTTTTATTAGTCAAAGCATGAATTAATCAAGTATAATCAAGGTGAATCTTGCCATCAATATATCTATTTGATCTTCCATTATACTCGTAGGCCACTGGGTAAAAAGAGCCTACATGGCTGAAATATGCAGACAAGAAACATCTGGAAGAATATAGGGGGGGCTTCTTTCTTTACCATAACACGTCTTGGCGCCCCTTCTCTCTAGGGAGGAATCGGATTGTACGTATAAGGAAAACTCTATGAAATATATAGAACACGCCTTAAAAGAAAAACTGGAGATTCTTTCTGCAGAATTTTTCTCTGAAATTAGAATATGGTGACATGCAAATCGGCTAATCAACTCAAAACACCTGCATTTTTCTCCTGCAAAACACCTGCACTTTTCTCTGAAAAATTTTCTGCAGAATTTTTCAGAATTTCATGCATTCTGGAGATTTTTTCTGCTGAAAACTTCTCGGCTTTGTTCTTAATAAAGTCTCTCTTCTGGCATCAAAACCCCAAGACTTTGAGAGAGTGATTCCTCATAACAGCGGCAGAAGCCACCACATGGGCAGGTGCCAAATCCTGCTGGAAAAAATCAGCATCTTTAAAAAGCTGGTCAGCAGAAGGAAGCATGCAGTGCTCCAAAATTTCTTGGTAAACGGGTGCAGTGACTTTGGTTTTCAAAAAACACAATGGACCAACACCAGCAGATGACATTGCACCCCAAATCATCACAGACTGTGGAAACTTAACACTGGACTTCAAGCAACTTGGGCTATGAGCTTCTCCACCCTTCCTCCAGACTCTAGGACCTTGGTTTCCAAATGAAATACAAAACTTGCTCTCATCTGAAAAGAGGACTTTGGACCACTGGGCAACAGTCCAGTTCTTCTTCTCCTTAGCCCAGGTAAGACGCCTCTGACGTTGTCTGTGGTTCAGGAGTGGCTTAATAAGAGGAATACGACAACTGTAGCTAAATTCCTTGACACGTCTGTGTGTAGTGGCTCTTCATGCCTTGACCCCAGCCTCAGTCCATTCCTTGTGAAGTTCACCCAAATTCTTGAATCGATTTTGCTTGACAATCCTCATAAGGCTGCGGTTCTCTCGGTTGGTTGTGTATCTTTTTCTTCAACACTTTTTCCTTCCACTCAACTTTCTGTTAACATGCTTGGATACAGCACTCTGTGAACAGCCAGCTTCTTTGGCAATGAATGTTTGTGGCTTACCCTCCTTGTGAAGGGTGTCAATGATTGTCTTCTGGACAACTGTCAGATCGGCAGTCTTCCCCATGATTGTGTAGCCTAGTGAACCAAACTGAGACCATTTTGAAAGCTCAGGAAACCTTTGCGTGTGTTTTGAGTTGATTAGCTGATTGGCATGTCACCATATTCTAATTTGTTGAGATAGTGAATTGGTGGGTTTTTGTTAAATGTGAGCTAAAATCATCACAATTAAAAGAACCAAAGACTTAAACTACTTCAGTCTGTGTGCACTGAATTTATTTAATACACAAGTTTCACAATTTGAGTTGAATTACTGAAATAAATGAACTTTTCCACGACATTCTAATTTATTGAGATGCATCTGTATATCAAAACTTAATTTTTAATTAGTAATATGCATTGCTAAGAACTTCATTTGAACAACTTTAAAGGTGATTTTCTCAATATTTTGATTTTTTGATCAAAATATGATTTTGATGTTGCACCCTCAGATTCCAGATTTTCAAATAGTTGTATCTCGGCCAAATATTATCCGATCGTAACAAACCATACATCAATGGAAAGCCTATGATGTATAAATCTCAATTTCAAAAAATTGACCCTTATGACTGGTTTTGTGGTCCAGGGTCACATATTCTACATCCTTAATCCTGCACAATACCTAAACTTAACAACTACCTTACTAACTATTAATAAGCAGCAAATTATGAATTTATTGAGGGAAAAGTCATAGTTAATGGTTTGTTAATAGCGAGAACTGGACCTTAAAATAAAGTGTGACTGGTAACTCTTGTACAGCTCATGTTGGGAAACGTGTGCTGAATTTCTATTTTGGATATTCTTCAGGTAGATTTCATTGTTTTACCTTTGGTCCAGACTTTCAATGTTAGAATAATTAGTGTACTTGATTACGTGGAGACAATGGCATGGAAGAGCATGCTTAAAATGAAAATTCACTGAAATTTATTACTATTTATATAAAATATCTACATATTATTTGTGTATTATATATTTTTCATATTTATATATTGTATAATTGCATTTTTATATTTTTAAAAACTACATTAATTATGGATTATATATTTTATATATTTATATATTATATAATTAATAATGATAATGTTTAATAAATCCAATAATATTTCTATAATTTTATTTATATTGTGCATCATTGCAAATCAAGCTGTAATTTTGTCAAATTATGCAAAAAGAAAGAAATTGTTATTTAACTGTATGCATCAGAATTCATAAAATTCTTTCTTCTGCCGAATACATTTTACACACAAGATATTTTAGAAGACTGTTGACATTTTTGAAATGATGAGAAAATGACATTTGTTTCTTCAGAAAAACGATGGAATCACTTTTGGAGAAAGGCCGTAAATAGGTTCATAATGATATGAACCTATTTAAGTTTTGCATCTCACATTTGGCATGCAAAACTTACAAATCTTACTTCTTCTGTAATGACATCATGGTGGACCTGGTACTGGGTCCCGTTTTGTGAGTGGTCTTTGGCGTGGGACAGGCCCTGTCGTGCCAGACCCGTGTAGTACTGGACAAAGCGTGTCCTTCGCACCAGGACGTGCAGGACAAAACACAGTAGCACCATACAGATGGAAATGACGAAGAAGATGATGGTGTTCTTCCTCTCGTTTTTGATCAATAGTTTGGTGAAGATACGACTGAGTGAAATGATCACTCCTGCCGTGCCTATACAGAAAAAAAAAAAAACAAAGAATGAGAATCTTGTTTTTGCATTTTACCCAAACATAATGGATTTTCATGACCACATCTGATAGCAAAAAGCCTCTTACTCTCTCCGGTCATCACACCCTGTGTGTAGCGCTTGGGAAGCATCCCCATGTATCCATAGAAACTGGACTGCTGCACTGGAGACGCAATAGGATGAAAAACTGTTATGGCTGGAAATGGCTGACAACACAATGTGAGCCTGAAAGAATGACAGTCACTCCCAACAAGCTTCTGCAGTCATGATGGCTTTGAAAAGAAAAGTATCAACAAATACCTGTACATCCAAAGGCCACAGTACCCATAGACATCAGATTGATGACGTACGACTGCTTCGTGGTGAACCTCTCCAGCCACAAATCAAAAATGGTGACAAAAAGCAGAGGTCCAAGTGCAAAGAGGTAACCTACAAGAGATGAACTCGGATGTAAACAAATTTGACATAGTACAACTAAAGGCTGGAATTCACTACACAGCTTTTAAAATCTAAACAGATTTTGATACACTTACAGACTTTCTAAATAGTGACAGAGGAAAAACTGGCCATCATATACTAAACGACTGAGGATCACACACTACCAGACTTTAAAGTCCTTCTGATCACAACAAACACACACAGAAATGTGCACCTTGTTGCTAGGAGACAATTGACAAATGAAAACAATATGTTTTCTAAAATCGGCTGCAAATATCAAACATGTTTGATCTCCTCTGACTGGGTGGAATCAAAACCTGAAGCTAAAAAATCAGAGTCTGTGACTTTATCATACACTACTTGATTTTCTATGACATCTGTCAACTCTAATCTGCAGACTGGCACTGACTTTTGGCAACTAGAGTGTACTTATCCAAACTGTAAATTCACGAGTTCATGTGCCCATATAATCTTAGCATTAGTGGTAAACAGATTTGGCTTGATGTCTGCAATGGAGGGCTCAGAGAGACTATTCTACTCGAGCTCCGATAGCCCCCTAAACAGAAAAATAAATAAATAAATAATTAAAAATGCGTAAAAGGTGGAGATTGGGAGGAGGAGGGATGCCGAAAGAACTAATTAACGACGGAAGTGGTAAGAGGCTGTCTTTTATACTTGGATATTAACTGGAAGATTAGATAGGCGTACTCCTCCCGCAATTACGTTAATAACTTCACTTGGAGGAAAATCAGGGCAAAAATTGTGTAGTGTATTCCAGCCTTAAGAAAAAAAAATACGCATTGAAAGTCTGCAGGATTGGTGTAGAATTTACTTTGAAACAATTTTCACTCAGAAATTATTGGTAAATTTCACAAATGATTAGAAAGAAATTAAAAGTAACACTAAATTTAACATGGAAATGTTAAAGCCTGAAATAGTATTTACTTTTGAAAAAACAATTGTGTGTTTGCAAACAATATCATATAATATTTGATTATATTATAGAATTTGGTCTGTTTCAGAGGGTTTTGGAAGGTATAGTTTTCCCTAAAATCATTTACTCACCCTCATGTCGTTCACCCTCATGACATTTTCTTCTATAGGATATAAAAGAAGATATTTTGTAAAATGTCTCAGTGTTTTTGTCCATATAATATAACCCATAATGGGATCCAAAACAACATTGGACTCCACTGACTAACACTGTACGGAAAATATATTTTCAATGATTATCTTTTCCACAGACGAAAGAAAGTCACACAGGTCAGCATGAGGGTGAGTAAATGATGACTGAATTGTTATTTTTGGGTGAAATATCCCTTTAAAAGCATTGAATTGACATATTTTCCCCTGTTTGCTGCTTTTCACATCACAGTACTTGATTGTTGCTGGTGAAGGGTTTGGGGCTGTGTGTGTTTTTGTGGTATCATCAGTCAGTCAGTATTCTCGTGGTGTAATTTTCCTGTGTTTATCTGCTGTTTGGGTTACATGTAAGCTATCCTCTCAGTGTGTATTCAGCAGTATTTGGTGAGTGTTGTTCCTCAGGTTGAGATGAGGGATGCAGCTGTCAGACTTGGACTGTCGCCCCTCCTCCCTCTCCCCTCAGGCCAGCAGCTCTGTCAGGTCAATCAGCGGCCTCCTCCCCCATCCCTTTGTGCTTTACTGTCTGTCTGCTCTAAATAAACACACTCACCCACAGTGATCCTGGTGTGCAGGCTCAGCATCTCCACCAGGACATTGTTTAGGATCACAGCCACTAGGGCCACAACTATATATGTTAAACCCATGTCAAACACAATGGATGTTCCTGAAAGACAAAGACACAGAAGACAAAGAGGAATATATATATATATATATATATATATATATATATATATATATATATATATATATATATATATATATATATTGTTGTTGTTGTTGTACATACACTGTAAAAGATGATGCACTGTTAACTTAGTAAAATTATGTTCATTTTACTTATTTGTTTCTGCTCTGTTGACATTACTCAGTTTGATCGAGTTTTTATTACTTTATGTTACTTAAAGCATTGCAATTAAGTTCAATAAACTTTCTTTGCACATGTGTCTTCTGACAGACGGATGGGTGCGAAGCCAAAGGTAAGGTTTATAAATCTACTTTTATTTGTCGTTTTGTCCATGTAATGTTAAATTTCACTCTAAATTTATATTTTTCAGTGTTAAGTTTTCAAATTCCCTTCTTTGTTATTTTACATGGGCAATCCCTGTTGGTGTATTTGCGCTTGAGGTGGTTCAAGATACAGTCTGAGGTAAATTTATGTTTATCCCTTTTAGTTGTTTAAATTGGTCACTAAAACACATAACTTTACAATAATATATTTAATATTTTCAAAACTTTATCTGGTGTGAAGTGTTTGTTCTTGTAGTAAAATAGGTTTTGTCGTGGATCCCGGACGCTCACGCGAGCCTGTGAGAGGCGTTTACAATTTAAAAAGAATTTAAAAAAACACACTGAAACCATTCAGTAAAGACTAAATATCAGTCTGACAGAAGCCAAAATGAGCATTGTGAAGTTATATTTATATTTATGATAATCGTTTTTCAATTGTATTTCAGGGCAGTTCATGAAGTCAGTTCTAGCTCCACCTGCCACATCAGACTCTGCTGTATGGAGGCCCTTACATGTGTACTTCTCATTATTGTGCATGCAGATATTATTCAGGTGCATGAACATTTGACACTTGACAAGAATAATAAATGTACCAGAATTTTAATTGGTTATTTGCAATTTAAATAAAAAATGAATTAGAAATGTTCCCCCAATTCAGCTCCAACAGGTGAACATGCACTAACGTTACTAGTCAAAAGTTTTTAACAGTAAGATTTTTAAAAATTTTTTTTTTTTTTAAAGAAGTCTCTTCTTCTCACCAAGGTTGCATTTATGTGATCCTAAGTACAACAAAAATAGTAACATTTTTAAATATATATTTATAAATGTATAAAAATATTTAAATATTTTGAAATATTTGGTGAGAAGAAGAGACTTCCTTAAAAACTAAAAAAAAAAAAAAAAAAAAAAAAACAGACCTTACTGTTCAAAACCTTTTGACTGGTAGTGTTCTTTATGAACCCAACTAAACTAAATTGTTTGTTATTTGTTAATTGTTATCCACTATATGATAAGTAAAGTTTCTTTGTTTTATTTATTTTTATACAAACACTCTATGTCTGTGAGTTGATTTGTATGAGTTTTAATCGAATGCATCCTAAGAGTGTTCATTTTGTCAAGCAGTATAAATGTCTAAATGAGACTGCGGTTATTCCTAGTCAACCATTTTGTGTTAATGCCTCTCATCTCATTTCAGGCATATGCTAAGAACACGCTTAAGCAGAAGTGTCAGCGCGGGTCTATTTAATGGATTATACATTCTTCTTTCGTGTGGGTGAATTGTGGTAAGTTATTTACTTTGACAGTCTTGCAATATGTAAAGAAAAGGTAGTGTAATTGTAATGTTTGAAGTGTCTATTAAATTAGTCCCAAAAAGGCCACGTCTCATTCTGAAGGTGTTCGCTAACAATAACAATGTCAATAACACCTAATGTGCTTGTTACATCGTAAGAAGTATGGCATCTGTGTTAATATTAGTCTGTTTCATTCTTATTCCGAGGTCACCGTAGCCACCCAGACCCAGTCCATATCCAGATCAGATGGTCACTGCAGTCACCCGGACCCAGTCCGCATCCAGTCCAGATGGTGGAGACAACTCTACAGCCCTGAATGTCAGTAGAGACCATGTCAACTAGATGAGCCCCAAAGACAGATCCCCAGTGAAGGCCTCATCACCTATACCACTCATCGGCACAAAACCTCAGCAAAGACCACGATGACAAACACCACGTTGGTTCGTCTGGCCAGAGGAGAACTGGCCCCCCGACTGAGCCTGCTTTCTACCAAGGTTTTTTCTCCATCTGTCATCTTTGGCTTGCTTATTTGGGGACACTTAATTTTTGGGAATATTAACGACTTGATTGCAGAGACACTTTTTGAAGAGAACTGAACTGAGCTGGATGATGATGACATCACTGAATCAACGATGAACTGACTTTAACTGAAATATTGACTATTTACTTTTGTCCTCTTTTTAGAGCTGCTTTAATGCATAACTGAATTTTGTTTGCATTATTGACACTATTTTCATGTTTAAAGGAAAACGCCACCGTTTTTCCATATTCCAATATGTTTTTTCCTCAGCTTAGATGAGTTTGGTACCTCTCCCGTCTCAGTGCGTGCACTTAATCGCTCTAGCGCGCGGCGCCACTATGCTAGCGTTTAGCTTAGCACCATTCATTCCTTAGGATCCAAACAGAGATGAATTTAGAAGCTACCAAACACTTCCATGTTTTCCCTATTTAAAGACGGTTACATGAGTAGTTACACGAGTAAGTATGGTGACACAAAATGAAACGGGGCAATTTTATAAGCAGATAAAAAATGATAACTATAATGTATGGCGGAAGAGCACTTCGCAGCATGTCGACCTCGGCGCAGTAATATTGGTTCTATTGATGGAAGTTAGAGGGAGAGGGGGAGTTTTCAGGAGTGATGATATTACTGCGCCGAGGTCGAAGTGCCACGAAGTACTCTTTCGCCATACATTATAGTTATCATTTTTTATCCGCTTAGAAAATTGCCCCGTTTTATTTTGTGTCACCATACTTACTCGTGTAACTACTCATGTAACCGTCTTTAAATAGGGAAAACATGGAAGTGTTTGGTAGCTTCTAAATTCATCACTGTTTGGATCCTAAGGAATGAATGGTGCTAAGCTAAACGCTAGAATAGTGGCGCCGCGCGCTAGAGCGATTAAGTGCACGCACTGAGACAGGAGAGGTACCTATAAATTCATCTAAGCTGAGGAAAAACATATTGGAATATGGAAAAACGGTGGCGTTTTCCTTTAACAATGTAAAGCTGCTTTGACACAATCTGTATTGTATGAAGTGCTATATATAAATAAGAGTGAGTTGAGTTGCTTTTGACAATTCTTCATAGAAATATTAGTGTGCTATCTGTTTTGAACAATTTAGTATTTTTGAGAATTGTATTAGTAGCCTTCAATGTGAAAGAAATCAGTAAAATAAGATTACATCAAATCAGTCTCAAGTGAATTGTAACTACACAAATACAATAAGTTGTGGTTACTTAATTTTCTCAAGGCAACGGGTTTCCTCAATTTAATTAAGTAGACAGAACTCAGATTAACTTGTTAGTTTTAAGTAGATTCACACTTTTAAGTAATCGCAGTTTAATGAATTTAAGTTAGTCCAACTTAAAATAAAAAGTGACCACAACACATTTTCTTTTGTTTATTTGTTAATGTAACTCAGAATTGTCAAGTTCACTTAACTTTTTTTTCTTTTAATTTTGCATGAATTTCCTTTACTTAATAATTTTAAGGCAACGGGTTTCCTCAATTTTTTTAAGTAAAGTCAACTGATTGCTTTTTACAGTGTAAAGAGTATTTAGAGTTTTAGATTTTGTAGATTTTTTAAAGAAATCTATATTTTTATTCAGCAATGATGCATTACATTGATCAAAACTGACAGTAAAAATTTCCACAAAAATAATAAGCAACAGAAATATTTTAAACACTGATAATAAAAAGTTTCTTGAGCACGAAGTCACCCAATTAGAATGATTTCTGATAATATAATATTAAATAAAATATATTAAAATACAAAACTGTTATTAAATTGTAAAAGTATTTCAAAATATTATTCATTATATATATATACAGTATATATTTGATTTTGATAAAAAAATGCAGCCTTGATGAGCATGAGACATCTTTAAAAACATATAAAAATCGTATCTATGTACACACACATACACACACACACACACACATATATATAAAATACATATAAAAAAAACATTATAATGAGCAATTCACCATGAAAACACAAGTATAACGTTTTAAAACTCACGAACATTAACAGAAATTGTACTAATATTTTAATAATATTTCAAAATATTCTTTACATGGAATTTTTGATCAAATAAATGCAGCTTTGATGAGCATAAGAGACGTCTTCAAAAGCATTATCTATCTATCTATCTATCTATCTCTCTCTCTCTCTCTCTCTCTGTATATATATACATATCAAAATACATTATAATGAGCAATTCTGGCAAGCACCATGAAAACACAAGTATATAACATTTTTTAAAACTCACAATCATTAACAGAAAATTCAACCATAATTTGTTTCATGTAAATGCTGCTGAAAATGTAGATCCATAAATATAATGGAGTACCTTCAAATTTATGATGCAGGTAGTCAACATCTGTGATGAAGCTATTGTAAGGCAGCAGGAAGCCCACTCCAGCCAGGAGCATGGCAAAATAGATCCCATGGTAACGGTCATCTGGAATAGGTTCTTCAAACGCTATGCACAGAAATCACACACATTGTATTCACAAACAACGAGTGAGAGTTACAAACAAAAGTCTTGTCTGTGTTTTATTTGTATGACATTTCAAAATATGTGCGTTTTACATATTTGTCTCTCAGCCTGTGTGCGGTCTCTTTGAAGTATATTTATGCATATGTATGAGACATTTGACATTTTGCTCCCTCTCTCTTTCTGGATGAGGAACTGATTGATGGAAGCACTTCTGTGCCTCTTGCTGGCTTCCTAATGGATATACAGCTTTAGTCCTTTAACACTACATGCCTAATTTAAGAGATGGAAGAAATGAAATCATGACTAAAAATGTAGAACATACATTTGACCAAAAGTAGAATATATATCTATATACTTAGCTAGCCTAGCAAACTCTAAAGATCAATGTGTGTGTTCTCCTGCTCCACTGATTTAATAAGCATGACCTTTGTAACCAGGCAATGTGAGGGGACAGCAGACTCTCCAGCTAACATGATTACACATAGCTAGTACATGCCAAATATTGTAACCTTTTAAACTAAGGCGAGTCTTTGCCAAACCAAAATCTGTGTTATTACACATTGTTCAAGCACAACACATATGAAATAGTGACTCAAATGACATTTTGTAGTTACATTGAGGCACATTATATGCAGCAGAGACTCACCAGGTTCAGAAAGGGCCAGCACTCCTTTATCTGAGATGTCTTTCACCTGACAGTCCTCTTCCTCCAGCTGATAGCTCTCGAAACTGAAGCTCATCACCACATTGCCCTCGGGAGTCTGGCCAGGGGTGGCCTGTTTACGTCTCTCGACTCCTTTTGAGCCCATAGTGCCTCTTTTGGGCTGGAATATCTGAAAAGGCCTTCTTTAACAGTGTCAGAAATATTATCTGTAAGAGGATGAAAATGAAGAATGTGTGTGTAAGCAACTTACAAAACAGATTAGATGCAACACATTACATTTAAAATATCTTGATAATCAACCTCAAACTTTAAAGTATAGTTAAGATGTTTCATTTTTAAGTGTTGTCATCACAGAAAAGAAAACATTTTAATATATACACTACCAGTCAAAATATATTTCACAAAAATATTAGGAAGCAAAACTGTTTTCAACATTGATAGAAATAAGAGCAACAAATCAGCAAATTAGAATGATTTCTGAAGGATCATGTGACACTGTAGCTTTACAATCACAGGAACAAATTAAATTTTAAACACTAAAATTGAAAATAAATACAATACAATTATTTTATTTAAATAAAAATATCAGTTGCACTTTATTTCAAGGTGTCTTTGTTACAGTGTAATTATACATTTAAGTACTGAGGAATATGAATTATACTTGTACTTACTATATGGTAACATTGGTTTGGCTTAGGGTTACTTGCATGTAATTATGCATAATCTATTGTTATTATAATAGTAAGTACATGTAATGTGTGTAACAAGGACACCATAAAATAAAGTGTTACCAAAATAATTTTTATTTTAAATATATATCATTTACATTTCATATTATTAAAATATATTCACAATTATTTAAATTTAGCATTTCTTAATATTGATTCAAGTCAATAACAATACAATTAACTTAATCACATGAGATAATGACAGTCTTAACAATCTTAAAGAAAAAAAAAATAAAACGACATCTAAAGATATTTCCATATTTTAATTTACATGTATCTCTGAAGTTCATAAAGTTCAATACACTCACTATAAGCATTATGGCAAATTTGAGTTTTTCAAATTATTCTAGTACACTGAGATGAAAGAGGCCTGTGATGTCAAATTGGCTCTAGTGACTAAACAGTGAAGTGTAATAAGAGCAGCCTCAAGGCACTTTCTGTAAAATCAGCTGTGCCATGTGACATTTCACTTTTGGCTATATGCTCTATGCCTTTGTGCAAGTAATGTCCTTTTTTTTTTCTTTATTTGCATATGTATATGTGTGCATCATTAGTAATGTATTGTCAAGGGATATATTGCATCCCTGTGTGATCTATTTTAGGAAAAAACAATCAGACAATCTAAAATAAATCTATATTCTTAATGCAAATCAGGCGCTTCCAGCAAGAAGAGCCTTAGCCAAGATGCCACTGTTGGACATGCTATTGAAATTTTCCTCATCTTGGAAATCTGCCAATGCGCCTTTTGAAGAGGCTGGGGCTGGCAATGCATGACTGGTTCAAAAAAAAAAGAAAAAAAAAAAGCAATCTTTGATATAAGTGTTACATCACTGACTAGAGAGCTGTTGGGCACATTTTGTGCCTTCTCCAACCGTGTTGCATTGTGATAATTAAAACCAAATGGAATACTTAATTTGCCCATAACCAAACACACAGGCATACTGTACAACAACCTATTCACAAAGCTGTCATGTAGCCCATATTATCATAGTGGCTGATGTTGTTTAACTAAGATACTGTATGTAAGCAGTGCTGAGACATGGAAATAAAAAGCACACCTGCTGAACCATGAACTGTCAAGATGCGTCACTCATATTACTCTGCTTATTTATAGTCATTTTCTATATAATACGCACTAGAAAGAAAGTAAATATATTTAAAATATCTTATCAAATATAATAACATGTAGCCTATAAACGCTTTCTAAAATGATGCAGAGAGCCAATGATACAGAAGAATGAGCTGATGAATGCAGATGAAGGATGTAAGAGGAACAATAAGAGGACCTGATGCTCGCGATGATTATGATGATGATATAGTGCAGGTGTGTGTTTAACATAAGTTAAAACTAAATTTGTGTGGAAAATGTTAGTGAAAAACAAAAGACGCTAAGACGGAATAAGTCTAAATCCAAATGATGTGCGAAAACTTACGTATGAAAAAATAAACACCAATCATGCGCTTCGCTATTAAAAACTAAAACATTTAATTAGCTGTGAGCCAAAAAGCAGCTGTATACATGTCAACACGCTTTTTAAGAGGGAATTTAATCACTTTCTTCTTTTCAAAACACACCATCCCTGCGAGAAAATCTCACGTAATGTTATCTGCTATCTGTAGGCTGCTTTGTTGCTCTCACAGGACTTGTTATTAGCTGATCATACGATCAGATCGC
Source organism: Spinibarbus caldwelli (assembly GCA_039654775.1). Lineage (NCBI taxonomy): Eukaryota > Metazoa > Chordata > Actinopteri > Cypriniformes > Cyprinidae > Spinibarbus > Spinibarbus caldwelli. The sequence goes on from CM077218.1 coordinate 33,798,066, forward strand.
AGCATATATTTCCATTATTCATCTAGCAGCGCTCATGCATCATTTTAAAGAGACAAAAGCGATACAGTCATCCGAAAGACAACAGGTTAAATCTTACCACCGAACAATTAAATGTGTCTTTCCTCCCTTATTCGCATGTTACTCCGGGTAAACACAACCCTTCTTTACATATAAAGCATTTTCATAATGCGTGCGGTGTTGTTTGGGTTCTCCGGTGTAAATATCCTCCTGCACAAGGTGAAGAGGCACAGAGCCGCTGTCATTCTCCCTCCCTTCCTCCCACACAGTCTGAAGCCTCCAGATGTCTGCCAAGGCAACCCGCTTTCATTATCGCTTTAAAGGAAAACTGCATTAGTGCACTTCATAAACCGCACTTATTTCCATACTACAATGGAAAATAAATGCAAAACTAATCAATGATTGCAGTGTCACAAATGAAATATTTTAGAAAAACCTAAAACAAATTGTTAGGCCTATTCATGGGATACTTAATTCTGATTGGTCAGTTGCGGAATTCAGCTTTCATTAGACCTATTTCGGAATATTAAATAAAATAAAGTTTAACAAAAGTAGCCTGAAATAGCCTATTTCACATGTTGCACTTCTGAACTTTTGTTTCATCACAGAAACCTGAAAAATATCACCGTTTCTACAAAATATTAAGCATCACAACTGTTTTCAACATTGATAATAATAAGAAATGTTTCTTGAGCAGCAAATCAGCATATTAGAAGGATTTCTGAAGGATCATGTGACACTGAAGACTGGAGTAATGATGCTGAAAATTCAGCTTTGCCATCACAGGAATATATTACATTTATAATAGGCTATATTCAAATAGAAAACTGTTATTTTAAATTTTAATAATATATCACAATATTACTGATTTTATTTTGATTCAAATAAATGCAGCAGCTTTGGTGAGAATAAGAGACATCTGTCAAAAAACATAAAAATATCTGACCCTAATATGCATTCTAGGGATTTGTGATTGGCAATGTGGTCTGTGGTCTGATTTAAGAGATTAATAAATTCGAAGCACTGCATGCACCATCGTTATTTGGTCTATTACATTATCAATACCCTTTGGAAAAAATTAATACATTGGCTACAGACTGGAACAAGTGGAATCCAGTGAGTGCAACCATTTGTAGAAGTAGGTTAATTTTGTCATTATTAAAACTTCTTGACATCTTTTGGATAATCAGTGCGTTGTACTCCTCAATATGGTTGAGCAGCATTCAGACTTGAACTTGGTATTGCATTAGATGTCCAGATAGCATTATTGGGAAAGCTCAAAGCTCAATGGCGACTCTCAATAAGGAAGGAGCATATGATAGATTGCTTTATTTACATTTCAGAGAAATCAATGGGACACCTTTGCATTTTGGATGTACTAGCGGCAAGGTCTACATACAGGTACATGCATAATGCTGCTGCTATATATCTGGCATCACCTAGCGTGAGAAGGCAACAGAAACAAGGTGAACATGAAGTCTTCATCTGTCAAATGACCTGCCAAGGCAACAATGCCCTATAAAGGGTCCTCTGTGTGAAGGAGAAATGGACTTTCTGTTTGCTATTAATGATAAATAGCATATCACACACTCATTCTGTAACTATTATAAAAGAAAATGTCAGCTTTATGCTTTTCTTTTGAGGCATTCTATTCAATCAATATTAAGAAAGGTCACCAAATATAGACATTAGGATGCTTTATTATTTAACATTTACCAATGAAAAAAAATACACGTTGTGCATGGCTGAGCTCAGAAAAAAATTCATCCCAATCTAATTTAGAAACGATAACTGGAAAATCCTGTTTTTATGTGTTAGTAATGAATCCCTTAATGATGTTCCACTTTTATTTGCACTTCACGAGTTCACCCTTACATCTAATCTGATAGCAAATAGTAAGCATATTTTGGCGTGCTGTCCTGGGGGAGGGCTCCGAGCCCGGAATGTAGCCCGAACCCAGAGAACTTCCCCTATCCCTAATATGGGATGAAAATAGATTAGGAGTGAGGAGTTGGGGTGGAGGAGGGATCCCAGAAAACTGTCATAGGACACAGGTAGGTATAGGCTGCATATACGTATTGTGCTGGTTAGGATGGTTAGCTAAATGAGTTACACCTGTGCCAAACTCGTTGATTATCTGATCGTGCTCCTCCCGAACCTTGTTAATAAAACATCATTTATTCATCAGTTAGCATAGTTTTTGACTGATCACTTCCCACTTATGTTTTGCTGTCCAGGTTAGTGTAATAAGTCCTTATACAACAATTTTTTTTCTAGCTCTGCCAGTCAACAATGTAAGGTTGCTATCTTGTTTCTGTCCAGAATGATTGATTTAGGATATTTTGTATCTAAAAAAATAAAATAAATAAATAAAAAACTAACGTATGGCCAATGTTCTGTTTGGCTGACTGATATTGATGAGGAAGCAAATCAATATCATTCAATCAATGAATCATCAGTTTATTTGTTTCTGCAGCAGCATTTCTAAGCACAAGGAACTGGCAAAATGAATCCTTCTTACATGAGTTAAATGAGTCTGTTCTTAGTCTGGATGTTCTATTTACCCAGAGGGAATTTAATTTCCTTCCCAATGTCATTTCCCCAGAAGGCCTCTGTGCTTATGTATTCAGAAAGCTGACTGGGCTGTTTTATTACCTCCTCTATCACCTGCTTTGTTTTGCTATACTGTGCGGATACAAAATGGCTCAAAGTCATTTGCCCAAAGGCATTTCGTACATTTTGAGCCAAATGGTAATAGCAGTCTTTACCATGTGTGTGTAATCTAACAGGATGGATGTTATGTGTATATTTTACATATTATAATTAAGACGTCTATTTCAGTTTTTTTCCATCAAATCCCTGGCATAACAATCTTGTAAAGGCTTTAAATCATATTAAAACAAGTCATTCATTAGTCATATCCACGTTCTCATATTCACCCAGTGCATTATTGACATAAAGATATATAGTGTTTATAATTCCTGGCATAATTATCAATTATACTTGTAAGTGGTTTCTTTTTATTATTTTTTCTTACTGCATGTTAAAGTTTCTAAAATCAATAAAGACAGTGTTCAAAAAAAAAAAATTATACTTGTATGTACAAGTGCACTCAGTATTTTGTCCTTATTAAAAGGTTTTAAATATAAAGAAATAATAACAAAAGACAGGATTACCATAAAAGCTTTAGCTGACAAGGTCCTGAGATAATCTATGAGCCTTCCAGTTGAGTTTTGAGTTGATCTCTTTTTATTCAGTTAAGTGCTACTATTAGGGCTGCTGTTTCAGCATATGTTGCTGCAGGAGACGAGTGATGAACCAAATCATGCAGGAACAAGTTCCAGACCTGCTGGAGAGTAATGAGATATGGCTCAAAAAACACTGGCCTATCATTAATCGTGTCTACTGCTGGGGTTTGTAGCATATCGTCAGCTACATACATGACAAACTGGAGGAAATGTTCTCATAACATGCTGTGGAGCAACTGCTATAATAAATCAATGTACGTTTTAAAGATTCAAGTTGTTATAACATTATTCAAAAATAATACAAAGCACAACCCCCAAATAAAGTGCAAATTTAATGGATAAATTATGAAGCTGAAATGCAGATTTGATATATAAACAGTGTTTGAATGTGTGTGAGTAACTGTTTACATAAAGTGAAATAAATTAAGAAATGAGAAATTTTATCTGTTCCTAGACCAAACTAACAGGGAACATTCTCAGAACTTTGGCTAACATTCCAGCCAAGTTCTTTCAAATTTAGTTCAAAGTTATCTGATCTTTAATATGTTAGCACAAAACCCCATTTATACATCATTCATGGAACCTTTTTCATTTTTCTCTGAAGCATTGTAGTTGGATGTTTGACTAACATTTTTAAATGTTACTACTTGTTTAAGAATTTTCAATGAACATTCAAAAGTAAAATTGTTGTAATGGTTGCAAACGGATAAAAAGGAATGAACATTCACATAACCAAGAATTATTATTATTATTTTATTTTATTTTTTTAAACATTTAAAATACTGGACATTTTGAACATTCAGAGAACATTCAGAAATAACATTTTCATAATGTAATGGGAACATTACCAAAACATTCTTACATATTTTTGTCAGCTGGGATAGTGCCTTCTGAGTATCTTACAGTCTTATTTGCAATGTATTCTGAACTGCTTGTAACTGAAACTTTATTTCATGATTTTGAAACATTATATCATGCAATTGTGATTTTGTATCTCATTTTTGCTTCATTATGTCTCCTTATCTAAACATTAAATCTCATTATGATATCAGGATGTGGTCTTCAAACAGACCTGTGCCCCAGGGCCTCGCAGGACCATAATCCATCCTGGATGGATGTGAACAGTGTAGTGCAAGTTGACTTCAACAGAGCAGCATAAACGCTGCAGGGAATTACAGCATTGGTTGAATTTAAGTCATTTTCCTAGAATTGGAATTAGGCATGAGGGTGTTAAGGAGTCTAACAGCCTCAGGGAAAATGTTTCAGAGTATAATAGAGTTAGTCTGTGTACTATAATATCATTTGTGAGATTGTGGGAGAGTGAAGAGTTTACAGCAGGTAACGTTTATTGTACCATAGGCCTTGTGCATGCAATATTTGTAGTATAAGTCTTTATAACAATTATTTTCTGTATATGTAATGAGACTGGATATTGCAAATTAAAAATCATTACGCTATGTTAATTCTCATCATGACAGTTACTGCAGATATGAATGCATAATGCAAAACATAATAGCCTCTCATCTCTGCCAGACAGATTTTTGATATATTGTCAAAAGCAATTTGCTTGTGAAACATGCAATGAGGAAGAATTTCTTGGACACACTTCAAGGCCTTAACTTTAAAAGTGAAAGTGACGTGACATGTGGCCAAGTATGGTAAGCCAATTTATGCTCGCCCAGGGAGCAGTTGGGGGTTTGGTGCCTTGCTCAAGGGTCTCACCTCAGTCGTGGTATTGAGGATGGAGAGAGCACTGGTTATTCACTCCCCCCACCTACAATCCCTGCCGGACCTGAGACTCGAACCCACAACCTTTGGGTTACAAGTCCAACTCTCTAACCATTAGGCCACGACTTCCCCTATATTTATTAATATAATCAGTGTAAACTGATCTTCCTTGACTGCTCTTATAAGATTAAAAACAAGGGCTGTGTTCCAAATGCAATACTAGCACACTGAATGCTGCACTCTATGCGCTGTATTTTGCTATTTAATAGTGAATTGAACAGTATTATTTCACGTTTGTCATTTTGCATGTATAATTAAGCAAGTTGAGTTCTTAAAAACAAAATGGGTTATTGTGCATTTAGAAACAAATTGTGTAGAAATATATTTACATTTGGCAGTCTAAATAATTCTTAAGAAATAGTTGTTAAAAATGATTATTACATTTAACAAACTAGAACCATAAAAACTTAAATATTTAAAAAAACTAAACATATTTTATTTCAGCTAGTTACCAAAGCAACATTTCTCATTTTGATTTTGTTTAACTACTCTGTACTAAAATAACTAAAACTGAAATAAAATCTATTCAGACAAATTTAAAAAAAAAACTAAAACTAAAACTAATAAAACTGACAGAAACACACAACAAAATTAGCACAACTGTAACTAATGTTAAATTAAAATAGAATATCTAAAAATAAAAACTAATTCAAAATATAAAAATAAAACAATAGTATCTCAATGATACTAAAATAACGCTGGATATTACTTGTGGTTCAACCATCAAATGGCATGTCAAGCTAAGTGCATTGCATTTTGGGATACATTACTTCATGCAGTAAGGTCAACATTATACTGCTTGTTTTGGCAAATGCAGTAGGTCATCTGGGTATCCTATTCATACAGAAAACTAGAATACTAGTATACATACTATATGATGCAGAAATAGTACGAGTAGTATGGTAGTATTCAATATGGGACACAGGCAAATAATTAAATAAAAAAGCAGCCATTTTATTGCATTAAAAAAAGAACAAAAAATGTAAAAGTCAAAGAAGGAAAGAAGGAATCCACTGGCACACAAGGAAATTAAATATTCTCTATCCTTCATACGGCAGAAAAATGAGCTAGAACAATAACATTCTTTCCATTACATCATTCTCCTAATCACGAGGATTATTAACTTATTCAATTAGAGTGTGGAATTGAGATTGGCCTGATCTTCCATCTGTTAGCAGACATTACGGATGAACTAATAAACCTGGTTCTCTGAAAACGTAGATTAGAAATAATATTATTATAAAATGTGATAACCCCACTATCATATGTCCTACAGCAATGAAAGAATAATATTTGCAGAGTAAACATATGGCCAGTGAAAATCAGAGCAGATACGTGAATAATGAAAATCAATATAACTTAACTGCACGCTGGACGTATAACTCCTGAAAGACTATGAACTGATGTCTCCTTTGATGTGACTGCTGCACCATCTTAATTAAAATCTCAAAATTAGAGTTCTGCCTGGGATTTTTATGGCAGAGCGGAGTAATGAATGGCACTTATACCTTTGACCTCCTGTCTAATGCATCTACCACAGTGAATCAGGCAGCTGTGTGTCTCTCATACATTCTAATGAGATCACCATGACAGCTTCTTCTCTTTCTCATTTATTTAATGTTACAGAATAGTTTCATTTGCACCAGCATTTTGATCGTAAAAGATACCTACCATTCATTTGCTGTAGCCTATCATGATTTTCCCTAATAAATGCACATATAGTCATTTTGGTTATGCAGTCTACATTTACATTTACAGTGGTGGCCAAAATTATTAGACCACTAGTATTTTCACCAGCTAAAAAATGGTTTTTAGTCAGTTATTTCTATCTTTTGCTGATGTAAAGATCTATGTGCACCTAAATGCAAATGGCAGTAGAAAAGACTTGGATTAAGGTTTACTCTGGGCTTCAGTTAAGCAAAGAGCCTGTAAAAACTGATGTTGTGTTTGTCACCTGTACTGTATGACTTTGAAAACTTCTGAAACAAAAATAATCCTGACAGCAGCTGAATCATCACACTTTGTAATGCTGCAAAACGAATTTTATCTAAAGGCACTGGCCTATAGACATCCCAAAAACAGTTACCCAATTTTGCAAAAATCAATTCAATGACTAAAAGAAGTATGTTGGTCTGTTGCTCAGAGAAGGTGATGTTTTACCACAAACCACATAAAAAATTATCTAGCAAACAAAACAACAAACAATATTATGATCTGCATCATGTAAAGACAATTACAAATGTTCACATTATAAAAAAAGTCTTTATTTTGATTACTTACCACAAAGAACATGCTAAGGTGAAGTGTTGTGATGTATTTTCCTCATGCCTGTTTCACCAGCAGTAAATGTCTCCCTCCAGTGGTACCAGCGTACACAACTGAAAAGATTAAGAAATAAAAATATATAAAAAATAAACAAACGATAAAAACAAACTTTCTAGTTGTGTTTTAGATGCAGAGATCGTTTTTATAAGCTACTAAATAGTTTCATTACCAACTGCACGAAAACGTAGTAGTATTTATTAGCGTATTTGCTTTTGTGCAGCCCTGTATGGAACTTTGCTAAAAGTCATAGACGATTAAACAGATAACAGATCAAACAAGCTGTTTCTCTGTTTCTTTACATTGACATCAAAGCAGAATAGCGGTCTCCGCAGGTCACGTGATCTATAAGCCCCGCCCCACGCACTGCTCGTTGACGTCACTCCATTTCACTCCCAGCGTGCACCGCTGCAGCCAGCCATCATCTTGAGGTTCAGAGCAAGATGGCGGATAAACCAGGTATGGTTGAATGGGTCAAGCACAGTTGAGTGTATTCGCCTGCTGGATAGGAAAGCGTTCCGTGAGGCGCATCTTGTATGTATCTCTGCGTCTGGAGGCGTGCGCGCGCGGACTCGATGTTTGTTTGTTTGTTTATTGTGTGCCGCTCGAGGTCAAGGACTTTCAGTAACATTGGCCGCACTGGCTTTCCGATGACATTCAGGACTGAATATAATAATGTTCAGGACATGCGAGTTCCTCTGTAGTGTTTTGTGAGATATTCCTTAAGTGAAACGTGCTAGTTAGTTAGTTAGTTAGTTAGTTAGTTAGTTAGTTAGCCTGTAGTGAACTCCAAGAGTAATGACTTTTATAGCAACAAAATGTTTCATTTTGTAGGTTAATAATATTGTCGTTGTGCTGTAAGTCTCTAGGATATGATCAAATAATTTTAATAACTATATAGTAAAAATAGTAACATGCCTTGGAAGTGTTCTTGCAAAAATAATAGTTCTACATATATTCACCATGGTACTCAATAGTTGTCAAATAATACTGTCGTAGTACTGAAAATTATTCTAATATATGTCAAAAGCAAACGAACATAATATCACGATGCATTTTGTGTCTTTTTGGACTGATTTGAAACAAGTGCATTTCGCATAAGCTTCAGTCTCAGACTGAAGTGAGACATTCTTTACCTTTCTAACCAATGCATACAGCTATTATTTTTGCATTTTTACAAACTAGTTAGTTCTCGGTTTCATTTGAATGCACAGGAGAACTGGCTTACTGATTTTTGAATAAAACCCAGTGAAATGTCTTTATCTGTAAGTGTGTTTATTTAATGCATTTTTCCCCTAGTGGCCCTGGCCCAGAAGAAGCTTATGGACGTCAAGTTCGGAGAGCTGCCATCATGGCTGGGAACAAGAGACTTCACCCCAAATGGACTTCTTGGTAGTGCTCGTGGAGGTAACGACCAGTGTATTTAAGATTAGAAAAGCATCTTTGGTCAGTATTGTTTTTATATTAGCTGTTGTATAATCTTTTCCCCAATCAAAACTTCTTTTAGGATATGAGAGATATTACAACAAATACATCAACGTGAAGAAAGGTGGTATTGGTGGAGTTGCCATGTTCCTTGCTGGTTACATTGCCCTGAGCTACCTCTGGGAATACGATCACATCAGTAAGTACAAACTCAGTGTATTAAAGAATCAGTAGTAGCGTGTCCTTCACTGCTGTCTAAATTTAGTGTCACTGAGAAAGTGTTTTCTTGTCCAGAGCACGACAGGTGGAGGAAGTACCACTGAAGCCCACTGGACCACCAGGCCACTCTAATCTGCAGCTTTTTGTGATGAATTAAACATGTATTAAATTGATTGGGGTTTAATACAGTTTTTGTATTTTTGGATGTCGTTACTCAAGCATTAGGATGGTTTCACTTGTTTTAAAACCGATTCAGTAGTCAACACACAAGGTGGTCTGTAACACTGCAGCCCAGATTACTAAGGAAAATGGGAGAAGTCTTTATTCAGGCAAAAGGACCATTTAAAAGCTAAAACCACATGAATAGTTGATGTGCTACTTGTAATGTTTATAAATATAGATAAACATGTCCAAGACAATGGTTTCATAAATCCAGTAAATCTTTATTGTAATAAGTACAACAACCCAACAATCAGTTTCATTTAATATAAACAAGCATCTTGATGGACTACAAAGTGATGTCCTTTCTGCCTCTCAAATTTTGGATTATTTTGGTTGTTAACTGACAACATTTTCTCTAAAAACATATACTTTGCTCTAACTTCACCATTGGTTTAAAGTTTAAGCAATCAAGATGCTTGATACTCCAATACAAAAGACTACAAGGTTTCATGTGAGAGTAAAACAAAAATTTATGAAAACTGGTTACTGATCATTCTACATTTTCATTGTGTACTAATTGAGATGCACACTTGGCACATGGACAGTGAGGTAGAGCCACGTTTATGTCCCTCAACTATAGCTTTTGCAGTGAAAAGTTAAAGAAATGGTCCACCCAAAAATTAAAATGTACTCACCCTCAGGCCATCCAAGATGTAGATGAGTGTGTCTTCATTGGAACAGATTTGGAGAAGTTTAGCATCACTTGCTCACCAGTGGATCCTCTGCAGTGAATGGGTGCCGTCAAAATGAGAGTCCAAACAGCTGATAAAACATCACAATAATCCACCTGCATTAATGACAGATTTCTTTTTTTTTTTAAATGCAGTTTTTCACTTCACAATATGAAAATCGATGGAGTCACGTGGATTATTGTGATGTTTTTATCAGCTGTTTTGACTCATTCTGACGGCACCCATTCACTGCAGAGGATCCATTGGTGAGTAAGTGATGTTATGCTAAATTTCTCTAAATCTGTTCTGATGAAGAAACAAACTCATACATCCTGGATGGCCTGAAGGTGAGTCAGTTTTCAGTAAATTTTCATTTTTGGGTGAACTATTTCTTTAATGTACCAGGAATGAAATATGCCACTTTGCAAGTTATAGTCACATTTATTAAAGATCGTTGTTTTGTAGAAAACTTTACTGTCCACTCAAAAACGCCAGGTGTCCTTTTGAGCATTTGTTTGCGTAATGGCCCTTCTCACCGCACTGGAAAAAGCAAACATATAATGAATGCGACTGTACATTTGAGGGCATCATAGTAGTATGTGGAAAAAAAAGCATAAAATATAATTTATGCATAAAATCAAATGACGTCCCACCTTGTAGCATGTAACTTGATCCAGTGGACGAGGACCGCGAGGTCCACCCATGTTGTTAGAGTGCACTATCCCAACAGCATTTGGCATTCTCTGGGTGTTGTTGACATTGGTGTTGGTTAACTGGATGAGTGACTGTGATGACCTGTTTATGGGCTGCATGTTTTGCTGCTGGAGATTAAACTTAAGAAGAAACATTAGTATCAAGGTAAACATTAAACGTTTTGGAAAAAAAAAAAAAAAAGATTAAAAGAAATTCACAAACCTTTTGTTGAGCCTGTGCCTGTTGTGGTAATGGTGGCTGTTCAGTAGCACCCATAGGGAGTTCAAATCTTGGGCTAGGAATGACAAAATAAAAATCCATATGCTTAGAATTAATGCAGAAATGTTTATTCACACATATGAATATGTATATGCATAAATCGCAATCACAGATACTCACTGCATAAATTTGCATGACTTGCCCTCCGGGCAGAAGCCAACAAGGTAATTTACACAGATGACTCTTCTTGTGTGTCTGTGCCTGCAATCCGGACCTAAAGGGAAGGTGAAGGGGAAAAGTGTTTATTTTCTTCCTATTACAATCAATTATGAAATATCTGTAAAATAATGTAACTTAACAAAATTCCATGTAAAATAATGCGGATTCATACAACTACTTTTAAATTCAAATATCTGAAAAACACTGCAAAAGACTTACCATGCTTACAAAACCCTCTATCATACCATGGGCAATCTTTAATCTTAGATTCTGGGTCAATGTGCAAAAACGGACACTCTTTATTACTGCACTCCCCTGTAAAACAAAACTAAATTATTACGACTAATTACACACATACAGAGCGATAGATAGATAGATAGATAGATAGATAGATAGATAGATAGATAGATAGATTTGAAAATACTAACCAAATTTAGAGTAGAAATAACATTCAGGCATCTTTGTCATATCATACTCATGTAAAAATTCACATTGGTCTCCTTTCTTGCATAAACCTCTAAGCCAGTGCTTGCACACCACAGTCTTTTCTCCACTGATGTGTCTGAAAGGACACATTCCACCTGTCAAAAGAGAAAGCTGTACAGTCTGTTCACAGCAACAAATCCGATGTTCATATGAAATCCTTAAACAAGTTTTTGTAACACATGCCTTTCATACAAGCAGCTCTCATGAAGAACTCGCACACAGCTGCGCCAGATTCTGAAAAATAATAACATTTTGTATCATTATTAAAAGTCTTCGGTCCTAAATAATACTTATCTAGCAATTCATCTTATATGTTGAAAATATAGAAACACAATTGTAACTGAACATTTAAAACATATGAATCAATGCTCCTATTAACTTACTATCCATTCCTGGAAATGGCAATGGTTGAGCGCCTAACTGTTGTTCTACAGCAATTTCTAGATCAAACTTGATATGATCGACACACGCGATTAATTCCTGCATTTTGGTAGTATATTCTGTATATTTTTACCAGCAGTTGAAACTCTTCTCTTTATAACACCTAATCAGAAAACTAAAAGAAGTCTTAATGGCTAACGTTAACAACTTATCAGTTTGCCGTTGGTCAGGTTTAATTCTAGACGTAAAAAGAGAGAATAGCGAAAATATATATACAGATTTATTAACTGGGTAAACGGTTTTCAATGTAGCTCATGAGTAAATCGGTAAAGATAAAGATAAACATTGTAAATAAACAGTTGATTTTAGAACCGTCTACTTCCACAGCGCTGTTCACGAGTGACCCCTGAACTTCAGGACACACAATCGATTACAATAGCATCGATTTCCTGGAAACGCGCGAATGCTGTTTTTAAATTGTATTTCTTAAGATGATTAATTTCGCCCTATTAATATTAAAAAGTGTGTCAATGATCTTCTAATGATCTGGCAACTTTGACGGCACAGAGAATATCCGAAAGGCAGGTCTTGATCAGTGTGTTGGTAGTTGATTAAAAGGTCTGCTGTAGTTTCCAGCAGCGCCATGCAGCTCCTAACAATGGTGCTGTGAGGAGTGCTGAGTATCGCTGTGTCCGGAGGAACCTACTGACTACCTGACATGGGATTACGAAAATGTGTTCAACAAAAAACAAACAAGGGATAATCGAATTGAATGAGGCTTAAATTTAATAGGTGTAAACTATCAACCAGAAGCTGTTTTTTTTTTGTCTGTTGTTCTTAAAGAAATCCAGAACTATATAGATTCTGTCACGTTCAGGATACCAGAACTCAATAAAACTAACTTATTAAAACTAAACTGAATATTTCTGTGAAATGACAAAGCCTTTTGTGTTTCTACAAGTATTTTCTACTTATTTCTAAACCTCTGGCTAGATTGTTATATTGTTTAGACTTAAAAACATAATAACAGTTAAAACAGAATAAATGAATTTATTTTAAATATATTTCTTTACTAATATTCTTGTTATTTGGTTATGATGTGTTAGATAATTTAAAATGAAACGCACAGCTTGTCCAGGGGCCCGTTTCAGAAAGGAGGTTAAGTGAAAACTCTTGAGTATGTTAACCCTGAAATGAGGGACTCTGGGTTTCAGAATGGGAGGTTTGTCAAACCCTGGAAAGCAGGGTAAATCAAGCCCGTTTCTGAAAGAGAGGTAACTTTTACTCAGTGGTAACTTACTCTGTGAACCTAACCTGGTCAGGAGCAGGTTTTTTTCACTAAACCCAGAGTTTCTCTCGGTCTCCTCCCCCGTTTTACAGCTTAAGCGATGTTTAAATATCTTATTAATTCATGCACGCTGCAAAAATGCTTTTCTTGCTGAGAATTTTTGTCTTATTTCAAGTACAAATATCTAAAAATTGAATAAACTAATTATTCACAATGTATTTGGTCATCTTTATTTCCTATAAATACAAAAGCAAAAGTAATTCTTTTTCCTTCTGTATTTTAAATTTCTTCCAATACTTGACCATCTGCTCTTCATCTGTCAGTGGAGCTGGTGCAGGTTCTCCCCCCTTTTTGGGAGCATCTGCCTTCTTAAGCTGTCGACTGAGTGCAAGTTCATTTTATTACTCCAATTAAGAAATGTAACAGGTTGGATAAGAGAATATTTAATTATGTGAAAAGAGTGTTAGACTATGAGGAAAAAAAATATTTCAATGCTGTGCATTGAAATAGACACTGAATGATATTTAATGTCAAATGTTTGTGAAGTCATTTAGCCTACACCCATGAACCTTTCCTGCTTAAAACTTTACCTTGTTTGAATTGTGTTTTTATAGGCTACTTCATTTTTAGCTGCTGCCACGATTTTGTTTTTTTTGTTTTTTGCCATGGGATACCATTAAAATGAATATTAGTTCAATAATGTAGTTTTCATCTCTGATATTATAACAGTTATTAAGAGTTATTAGCTGGCTACGGGCCTGCACACGAGGACGTCTTTTTGGCGGGAGCTGTTGCCATGGTGAATCGTAATTTCGGCGCTCCACTGATCATGACTTTTCAAAGTTGTGGTGCACGCGCTAAACTCAGAGTCAACCTATTCAGAGTTGAATGAACTAACACAATTCAGCTGTTCTCTTTGAATTTTCTATCTCTCGGTAAGTCAACTCAGAGTTCAAGTTTAAACTCAGAGTTGGTTGAACCTCCTTATTGAAACGGGCCCCTGAACTAGTACGTATATTTTGTTTTCATCCTATTTTCAATGATTTATTTCCCAGAAGTCCTCCTAAAGATGGTGAAATTCTGAGTTTCAGTCATGCATTTGTGTGTCATTTTAGTAAAGAAAATATAGAAGATAGCTGTAAAATCAGGGAGATTTTCTCTTTGACCCTGACATGTATGTTTTTATCTTGGTTTTCGAAAAGGAAGTGGTAATTCTTAAAAGGTCAGGATATGAGATGCACCCTCATTCCTTCCAAGATAAAGCTGATTACACCCACTTTATTTTTTATAACATCAATTTCATAAAAGATCATTCTTAAACCTGCTAGGAACTGATATTTTACAATGATATTAAGGATATTTTTGTTGCCACACTGCAGTGGATAGGCAGTTAACAATGCACATAAAATAAATAATTTAAAGATTAATACAAAAAAAAAAAATAATATTACACAAAAAAAATCTGATTTGTATTTGTAGGGGATGAGATATTCTACCTTATTCCTTTTACCAGAGCATGCTTATACAACATACTTCTTGAAAGCACACACTCAAAGCACGAGATTGGACAGTGTAACCCAGATTAATTAAGACACAGAGTTTAATACAAATAATAATTAAAAAAAAAAAAAAAAATCAAAGCATACACATACAATCATATATTACCACAGGTCCAACATTGTAATGACAGCCCAATAAATGTATTAAAAATACAAATCAAAGTTCAGTAAATTCAAAGTTGTTGCCCTCTTGACTCATCCAGAACATCCTCTGCATCCACAGTGAGTGCACTCAATGATACGACCCTAAGAAAACAAAAGAACAAATTAGGAACAGTGGCATACATTAAAGTAATAGGACAGCTTTTTACTAAAAAATAAAATAAAATAAAAAAAATGACCATCTGACAGATGTATATGACCTTGAATAAATTATACAACTTTCATAACTTACCACTTCAAGCTTGCCCTTGGGAACTCTGCATATGCAATTTGTTCCAAAGTTTGTGTCACGCGTCTGAATGCACCGCAGACAGCACAGGTTTTCATAGCCCTGTTTTTTCCATTTGGCAATCAGATTCTTGTCTGCATAGCCCTCTCTGATGCAATAGTCATAGAGCTCTGCGAATGAAAATCATTAGTTAACAACTCACATAGAAACAAACACTTCAAGAGTGTACCCCACCACCATACACCTCGACTGATGGCCTTCCTCTTGTAGAAAAGGTCGAAAATGTAACGGCTGCGCTGGTGATGAAGCCGGAAGATTGGCCACAGAGACTCAACCTTACGTTTGCCCTCATGAGGCTCGGTTTCAGCTGTGAAATTAAAGCATCAATTAACGGCATCGTAGCAAATTCATAATAGTCTATAGCCTAAAGATAAACAAAAACAGAACATTTTTCCATTTTAAATAAACGAATTACACGTGTGAATATTAATGTTAACTACACTAACATCCATTCTGACTGATTAAACATCTCAAACAAACAATCGACTTGTTAACGTTAGCTTTACGGCTAGTTTTTAGATAGCTGAACGAACCTTCGCGCATTTTCTGATCCAGCTCGTCAAGAGTCGGCTCTATGAGCTCCCAACCATCCGGAGGTGGTTTCCTACTCCTTTTCACCTTGGGCATTATGTTATTTAAACAATATCAGATCCTCTGAGTTATTTAGCAACAGCGAGCTGCTGCACGAACAACTTTCCCCGGTTTCTGTCGCCGAGCGGATGACGTCACGCCAAAGCAGGGTTGCCAGGTTTTCACAGCAAAACCCGCCCAATAGCTACTCAAAACTAGCCCAAAACTAGCCCAATCGCTTTTCAGGGGATTCCCGATAAAAATCGCGTTCCAGTGGAGTAAAATACACGTTTTTCCCCTGATAAAAGTCGCATTCCAGGAGCTAAATATAACGTTATTGGGGTCGCTTCAACCAGCGGACATGAAAAACAACCCGCGGAAAGAGCGTAAAAGTAGCCCAGTTTCGCAGGAAAACCGCGGACTTGGCAATACTGCGCCAAAGGTCCTTTTAGTATGAATCGTTGCGTCAGCGAGCTGTCTTTGTTCTTACACATAAAACACGAACTGTACTTATTTCCAGCCTTGTTTTCCATTGCTAAGACGGGCTGAATTAAATCCTGATTATTTCACATATCAACAATGATTTTATTACGGCGAAGCTGTGGTGTTATTCTCTCTTCCAGCATATTGCATCAGGCTAGGTGTCTGATCGAGTGCCTGAGTTTAAATATAGCAACATGGACCAGCTGGCTATATGCTAATCGATGACTGTACCTACTTAATCGTGGGATTTTGTATTTGCTTTATTTACTGTATCACCACCCGAACCAAATAAAACCACGTATAATTAATTGCTGCCATTCAGGATCTACAGAGTTGGATGCGCGAGAGCGTGGTGAAGTGTGGCAACCTGATATTATAACTGTAGCACGCTTTTTTTGGGACTGGGAGTGTGTTTTAGTCGACTATTTGTTATTTTTGTTTTTTATATCAAGTCAAGTTTAATCTTCATCATGCCTAAAGGAGGTAAGGGATCATTTTGTTGTGTATGTAGTGGCAGCACACTTCATGAGCTCGTGCTCGCTGCCACACTGCTGTCAAAGCCTTATGATTGACTT
The DNA here is from genome assembly GCA_039654775.1 of Spinibarbus caldwelli. Classification (NCBI taxonomy): domain Eukaryota; kingdom Metazoa; phylum Chordata; class Actinopteri; order Cypriniformes; family Cyprinidae; genus Spinibarbus; species Spinibarbus caldwelli. Next base: position 33,814,903 of record CM077218.1, read on the forward strand.
TATACACAGTCTGTATGATGTACTTTTAAAACTAATTCTTCTGTGTTATTGTTAGAACAGTATTGTTAGAAAGTGATTTCCTTTTTTAAATGTGTTTATTTTAGGGAAAAAAGGTGGTCATAAAGGTCGCATGAGAACTTACACAAGTCCTGAAGAAATAGATGCTCAGATGAAAGCAGAAAAAGAACGGAAAAAGGTAAGTTGTGTTACAAATTCACACAGAAATATGAAAAATATTAAGAAACATGGATAAGTATGCGGTTGACACTGAAAGCAAGCATTAACATTTAAGTTAGCTTTTAAAAAAGAGATGAAACAGATGAGATTAAATGGAAATTCACTTCTTTTAAATTTATGTTATTCATCCCACTGTCAACAATGAATTCATGTATATGTTTCATTTCTTTGTAATAACATTTTTAATCAAAATAATCATAACAGTGATTATTCACAACATTCCAGTGAAACAGCTCTTCTCTCTTGTGAAGTAAGGCATATGATTAAACCCCGTCCCTTTGTTACAATCAGCTGCACGCTCACATTCAGACTGGTCTCCATCCAGTTAACAACTGATGTATAGAACCAAGTCCTGGCTTAAATCTTTTCCCCCCAATAATCTGTTTTACTCAAATCACATCACAATACGGAGAAAAAGCTCTGTCGCTACTTCCGTTACATCGCAACTTTATGTAACAGTAGTCAAAGCACAGGAGAAGGTGATTGATTCTCAAAAGCTCCACTCACTACAACCACTTTCTGATTCAGTGCCCATCCGCAAGTCAAATTGGCTTAAACGAATTCATTGTTGCATGTGGTAATGGTTTATTTTACATTGTAGAAGGAAGAAGAAGAAGGTGCAGCAGTGAACGACAACCAGAGCGAGGACAAACTGACAGCATCAGGTTCAGAGGAGAGCGACGATGAGGGGTCTGAGGTAAGTTTTCTTTTAGAATGATGACGAGTCCATGTTCCTGCAGAGCTGTCCTCCTACTTATAGATCCTCCTGCAGATTCATTCATCTGAGACGACTGTGGTGGGACGTAGACATTCAGCCAAGTGTCAGATACGCTCGTACTCAGTCTAATTAATGTGGGATCTTATTGGTTGGAGCAGAGCGTTGCTTTTTGATTAGTCACTCAGTCACTGTGTTTGAAATGTAGGAATTATATTTGTGGAATGTCACAGTTACTGTCATCTGATGGTTGAATATACTGTAGGCTGGCGATGCTTCAGCGGATGTTGTATCAAATGTTTTGGTCCAGTTGCACCATGAGCTTTTGTATGAATGCATAAAATGCCTATATGAAAACAAACTGATCTCTTGTCTCCATCAGTTTAATTTCAATATTATTATTTACTTAGGTCTATATAGTATTTATTAATGTCTTGAATTAGCTTCATATACTTAAATTTGTGTGCATGCTTATGCTTTTGTTGTATTTATTAGTTTTTTTTATATTTCTGTTTAGCTTTTTTACTTTTTAGTACTTCAGCTTAAACTTACTTTATTTCTGTTAGTTGCAAAAGCAACATCTAATTTTGTTTAGGCTTTTCATTTAATATTTATATGTTATTTTTGTTTCAGCTTTATTTCTATTAAAAAAATATTAAATGGGGTCATAAACTGAGAAATCAAAATTCCCTTGATCTTTTGACATATAAGAGGTCATTGTACTATAAAACATCCTGTAGGTTTTAGAACTCAAAATCTTCTCGTTAGTCTAAAAACAGCTTGTATTGAATCTAATCTGCCAAAACGACAGCTTGAGGAATGTTTTACTCTATGATCCAATAGTGTGGATAAACTCCGCCTCAGCAGACGAAGATCAACGCCTGCTTCTACATTGCTGCATGTTTAGCCCCGCCCACCGATTCGCACATGTAGTGTTTACGAGAGAGGCGAATGCGCAGGTCTTCGCAGAAACCATACGATAAAAATGACTCCAAATACAACAAGATGCTGTGCGGTGCCAAGCTGGGGAATAACAGTCTTTGCATTGCCTTCCTTCTGATCCTAACATTAGGAAAGAGTGGATGAACTTTATTTTTAATGAAGATCCAGACGGCGTCAGTAAGAAATTCACTTCATCCTACCGAGCATTGTTTTACAAACAAGGCACAATTCGATGCAGGATTTTCTAAAAGATTGAATCTAAAAGACGATGCTGTGCTGACTATATTGGATCCAACAGTAATGTCACAACACACAAGTGAGAGTAACTGTTTATTATTTGCTCACTATTGCTTTGTCTGTTATTACAGATCGTTTGAAACGTACTGAGTATTTATGCGTTTTTAACCTAAATCACAGCAGCGTCCCCATCCTGTCAAAATTACACAACTATTAGCCAATCACAGCAGTGGCTGTTTATTTCTGAGTCTACAATCCACCACACCTATTCAAACAGAGCGTTCTGATGAGGGGGGTTAAAACAGGACAGAAAATAGCCTATTACTTCTAAATTATGTGTTTTGATGTAAAAATCTTGCTAACAGTATAAATGGCCCTCAGAGAACAGTACAAAATAAAAAAGGCAGTTCATGACCCTTTAAGTTTTAGTTTGAGTTAACAATAACAACACTGATCTCTGTTTTGTCACAGAAAAGGAAGGGTATCGAGGGCTTGATAGAGATTGAAAATCCCAATCGAATCGCCCAAAAAGCAAAGAAAGTCACAGACATAGAACTCGAGGGTCCCAAACAGCTTTCCAGAAGAGAAAGGTAAGAAACACCGGGGTGAGTGACGCTAACAACATTTTCCTTGAGCTACTTAATACCCTCTCATTATTTACTATCATTTTATGTCACATTTTTTGTTATTTCTAGACACGTGAATCTGTTCCTTTTCAGCTATTTCAATAAGTTTCTTTTCATATTTCAGAGAAGAGATTGAAAAGCAAAAGGCCAAGGAGAGGTATATGAAAATGCATTTAGCAGGAAAGACAGATCAAGCTAAAGCTGACCTCGCTCGTCTCGCCATTATTAGAAAGCAACGTGAGGAGGCCGCACGGAAGAAAGAAGAAGAACGTAAAGGTAAATTGGCAGCATTTGTTAATGTTATAGAGCAACTTGTGAAAATGTCTCACTGGAAATCAGAGATTCATTATTGTATTCTTCTTTGTCATTGTAGCAAAAGAAGCAGCGCAGGAGGCAGCAGCAGCGGCTAAAGGACTACATACATTGTCTCTCAAATAATCCAAATAGTGGATTCTTAGAGGTTTTGATGCATTTGTGGACAGTATATGATGATATTGACAATGTTATTTTTGAAGACAAAGCAAAAGATAATGTGGTATGCTATAACACAATGTTCCATTGAAAAGGAATATTTCAGAGTATATTAACCTAGAAAGCAGGCACTTAATTATTCAAATAAAATGCCTTTGTGAGAGCCCTGATGCTTCACTTAAGTGGCTAAATCTTAATGCTTGCTTTCACTCAGTGATATTAGGAATATAGAGATATTTATTAATATATTAACATATTGCCACATGTAACTGAGTCAACTTTGCGGTCTCAGTTTAAAGGACTATTGTAAAGATAAAAACGTAATAATCTGTCCTCAGTTGTAAAGGACCTGGTGTTATTTAGAATGATGTTCTGATGGTATTCTCTTCTTCAAATAATGTAAAGAATCACATACACCAATAAAATGTCAGAACATTTTTTTGAAAATTTATTTGTATTATATTGTGAATTGTTTTGTTTATCTCACTAGTATTCTTGTAAACCTGAAAAACTTTTAATTTTAATGTGTAGATTTGTACTTGAACTTTTTTTTTTATTCAAAATGGTGTAGTTGTTAAATGTATTGATAGTCGGCATTTATTTTTAGAATGCATAAGAAACATTTTCTCAAATTATTTGAAATGTATTGTTACATGTATTAGTATTATCATATTAGACACTCCATACCTTTGTTCTCCAAGTCAGCCCAGGGTGACTGTATCATGTATTATCTGATATTTTAACAAAAAGGGTAAGTAGAAAAAAAAAATCTGACTACAAAGAACAAAAAGGTGACCATTTAGAAAAGTTGCTCAAGCCTTTCGTTGTGGGCGGGACAGGAGATCGATAGCCACGCCCCGCAGTGCGCTGATTGGTCTCCAAATTTCGCGGACTTTGACACGTGGAAACCTAAAAGTTTTCACAGAAAGCAATTTGGGGCGAACCATTGATCACATTTGTAAGGTAAGTAGAAGAAGGTTTTCATTCTATATCATCACATCTGCATAGATAAACACTGTTTAAAGCGTAGATAACGCAAAGCAGAGTTTTTATTTAACTTAGTGGATCAAATCAAAACCTTGTGACTGTGCATGTGCTCCACATTCTCGGCCGATGAATGTCAATCTCTTACCGTTGTGCAAATCGGTGCATAAAGTACATGTAAATAACATCTGCATGTCAGAGAATCACATCGTTTTCGTTATTATAAAGTAGGCATTTGTCTCTTAGCCGCACGTCGTTTGATATGTAATAGTTACAGGATGTATTTCGCGGGAAAAATGTAACCTTAAAGGCTGTAGTTCCGGTTTATGTTGTGTCACTATAGCTGCGAATCTAAATTTACTTTTAAAGATCTCGAGAAGACGTGAAGAAACCACTGATAAATCCGTGAGAGAAACCTACTCAGAGTTTGTCTCGTAATCTGTCAGAAGCGTGCAGTTACACCATTTGATTGACAGCTGGGCACTGTTATTTATTTTAGTGTTATTTATATACTCTTACAGTATTCATTTTCTTAATTAACTTTTACTTAATTTTTTCAGTTTTCGTGTACTTTTAGTTTGCGTTTTAGTACTGTTTTAAATACCTTCATTTATTTTAGCTTTAGTAATTTTAGTAAAACTTTTTTTAACGTTTGTTTTTCATGCAATATTTATATTTTATTTCAACGTTATTTGAATTGAAATCGATTACTGGACATCAGTCCAAGCAAATCTATACTGTGCATTTGTTCCAAGAATTATTAAAATTTTTTAATGTAACCTGGTGTATTATATACAGTATGTTTTGCATATGGGGGTCTTCTAACATTTAAATATAACATTTTTTTTTTTTCCTCCAGAGATCATAAACTATGGCACAGATCAACGGCCATAACAATAAAACATGGGAATCTCATAACAAGATGATGCTGGAGCCTCTGAGCACAAATGATCCTGAAGTAAGTCAGTGATTATATATTCAACCAGCCTCAAGACTCTATTATTGTGAATCCATGCAGTGAACCATGAATGATATTCTGCTGTGCGAGAGGGAAAAAAACCCTTTTTGTTTTGACTAGTTGTGGGGGTTATGATGAAATCTGGTCTCCTAGACTCTGATCTGCCATGTGACAGGCAGCTTTAACCTAGCTTTGCCAAGCTGAAGTATGATTCATATCAAATCAATCAAAGCTTCATTGTAATTGCTTATTGTCTGTTTATGGCACTACTATATTTCTGTATGCATTAGGTATTTAACATAATAAAGAAGGAAAAGACGCGGCAGACGTATGGATTAGAGCTCATTGCCTCTGAGAATTTTGCTAGTCGGGCTGTTTTGGAGGCTCTGGGTTCCTGCATGAACAACAAGTACTCTGAAGGTTATCCTGGTCAGAGGTGACTATTGTGCAATTACATTTTATGTACATTACAATTTTATGTTTTTGCATTTGCCAATAAGATTAGTATTGTGTAATTTACACTTTGCACTTAGACATTATGCTTGCTTACGCATTAAAAAAATGCTTCTTTTAATTTCACACTTTGTTTAATGTTATTAGGTATTATGGAGGCACGGAGCATGTAGATGAATTGGAGCGTTTGTGTCAGGAAAGAGCTCTCAAGGTGTACGGCCTCGACCCGGAGAAATGGGGAGTGAATGTTCAGCCGTACTCTGGTAGGTTTGTTTCTGTGTCACTAGACTGTTGATGTATGAGATGATGTAACATATGAAACATTAACTCAAGTGCACATTATTTGAGAAATCGTTTGTTTTTTTTCCTCAGGGTCACCTGCAAACTTTGCCGTATACACAGCCATAGTGGAACCTCATGGGCGCATTATGGGCCTCGATCTTCCTGATGGTGGCCATCTCACCCATGGCTTCATGACTGACAAAAAGAAAATCTCAGCCACTTCCATTTTCTTTGAGTCTATGCCGTATAAGGTGACCTTGCGATTAGAATCAACATTGTGGTGAACTCTAAACTGAAGTAATGGGTAAATTGACATTTTGTAATTTGGCTAGAAGGTCATAGTGAGGGTTAAACCTTAAAGGAATTTTTCCTAAGTTCTCTACATAACTGGACAAGTAACATGGGCAGAATGGGCAACATACCGACTGATTTGGTGAATGATGCCTTTGTGAAAAAAGATTCCAGCACTACTCGTGGTAAAAGGGACTTTAATGTTTAACAATACCGACACGTTTTGGCCTAAGAGCCTTCTTCAGGGTGAATGACACCTTTACCATTTAACAATTTGAATGGTGCGTTCTAATTGACGATTCTAGTTTCAAATTGATAAACCTGTCTGACAACATGTTTAGAGTAAATACTAGGGCACAGAAAACCCTAATGCTGAGACAACACTGGTATATAAAAACCTGTATTCCTTCTTTTTTTTTTTCTTTTTTTTTGTCCAGGTCAATCCAGAAACTGGATACATCGATTATAACAGACTTGAGGAAAATGCTCGTCTTTTCCACCCAAGACTAATCATTGCAGGTCAGTGCTGTTTTTGAGGATTTTTTTGAACTGCGATATGTAAAGCATTTATCATTTAATTAATATCATTAATAATTAAAAAATTAAATCTTACTTGAAAACCCTTTTTTCTTTCCTTGTTTTTTTTTTGACAGTTGAGATTTGTTTATCCTTTTTGTGTAATGTTTTTCTGTTTATTTTTAATTACATTTTTATTTAGTGCTTTGTTCAACTATCTGTTGTTTTAATAGTGCTTCATTAATTATTTGGAAAAAAATGAATGCCAAAAACTATGGAAACTGATTTTCTTAAAGTAATTAAAAATTTTATGACCACCAGTTATACCTGAAAATTAACATCTTAATCTGATTTCTTTTTTTCCCCTACCAAATATTTGCTTTTTAAAAAAAAAAAAAAAAAAAGAAACAGTAACTATTTAGTCATATTTATTAAATCCATTTAATTTTATTCGAATTAATGCTAATGTTATCAGTTTAATAAAAATTCATTTTTATGACTTTTTATCCTGTTCCAAAAACACTTTTTTTTTGTCCTATTTGCTTATTTTTCAGTTTTAATTTCTTACATTTTCTACAGCACTTTGTTCAACTATCTGATGTCCTTTGTAAATCATTTGAGGGGGGGGACTTGAGAATTTGCAAACATAAAAGAGTCAGCGCTGCTCTGATGGGCTGGGTGGAGAAAAAAGTAATTCAACATCAAAAGAAATGACAAATATCACCATTATCGTTTCTGTGTGCCATTGTTAAGGCACTAGCTGTTATTCCCGTAACCTGGACTACAGTCGCCTGAGGAAGATTGCAGATGAGAATGGAGCATATCTTCTGGCAGACATGGCTCACATCAGTGGTCTGGTCGCAGCAGGAGTCGTTCCATCTCCGTTTGAATACTGTGACATTGTTTCCACCACCACCCACAAGACCTTGAGGGGCTGCAGGGCAGGAGTCATTTTCTTCAGGAAGGGTGAGTTCAGTGTGAATTGAGCTGTCATATGAAATCTAGGCCATTGACAGCGCTGTAATGATACACTCTTGAATTTCAGGAGTTCGTAGTGTTGATGCAAAGACAGGCAAGGAGACCCTGTATAACCTGGAGAGTCTGATTAACCAGGCAGTGTTTCCTGGACTGCAGGGCGGCCCTCACAACCATGCCATTGCAGGTAAGAGCTGATGTCCTTCATGTGTTTAGATAAGATAAAATAAGATGAGATAAATTGAGATAAGATAAGTTGAGATAAAGTTATATAAGGTGAGATAAGGTTAGGTAAGTTTGCATTTACACTAGGAACGTTCATGATTAATCCATGATCTATTAATTGACATGTAAACTGAATAAGCTTGCTGTTTAATTTAATTCAGTAACCATTCAATCAGATGTTGAAAACTCTGTCTATACAGTCATCTGATGAGCATGCAGGTACGCTGTCATTTTATCATGACCAGTCTAGTGGTATGTTATGTATGTATGTACACCATATTGTTTCATTTAAATAAAACGCATAAGTATTTTTAATTTAAATCATTTACATTTATTAGTGTTTTTACTTTAATAAATGACGATCAATTTTATGACAATCGATTGTTAATATTCCTGCCAGTTGACATCCTTAAACTGATCGCAAGATCCCAATATGTGCCTTATTTAAATTAAACAGTAAATATTTATTAATTATATATTCAATTATTTACATGGTTTATTAATGTTATCAGCTAAAAAAGTTATTTTATTTAAAGTTATGTGCTATATTTTATTGTTTGTGATGTGCAGGGGTTGCTGTTGCTTTGAAGCAGGCTCTGACTCCAGAGTTCAAGACCTATCAATTGCAAGTTCTAGCAAATTGCAGGGCTTTAGCAGCCACCCTGATGGAAAAGGGCTACAAAGTTGTTACAGGTGAGTTTCTTAAGGATTTAGTAAGGATTTAATAAATTATACGTAAATGAAACCGTTGGCTGAAGGTGACAGAGATTGGATAAAGTCACTTTATCTTTTGTTTTTATATCTAGGTGGCTCAGATAATCATCTCATCTTGGTTGATCTGCGTTCAAATGGAACTGATGGAGGAAGAGCAGAGAAAGTACTGGAGGCTTGCGCCATTGCCTGCAACAAGAACACCTGCCCTGGTGCATTGAAAATTACAAAAATTAATAACATAGTTAGACATCTTTTTGTATGTTTTACTACAACAATCTAACCAGTTATTCCACTGATTCTTTTTCCAAAAATTGTAATGAAGGTGATAAAAGTGCCTTGCGCCCCAGCGGCCTTCGTTTAGGGTCTCCGGCTCTTACATCTCGAGGACTACTGGAGGATGATTTCCGTAAGGTTGCCGAGTTCATTCACCAGGGTGAGTTTTATGCAATAATGTAACATTAAAGAATATTGTTCTTGATATTATAATTGACAGTATGTGTATCTGCTCTTAGGCATTGAGTTGACATTAGAGATCCAAAGAAACATGAATCCTAAAGCAACTTTGAAGGAGTTTAAGGATGAACTGGCTCAAAATGAGAAGTACCAACTGAAAATAAATGAAATTCGAAAGGAAGTCGAAGACTTTGCTGGAAAGTTCCCAATGCCTGGGTTGCCAGAGTTGTAATTACTGTCTTTCTGACTATTTGCTAAGATTTCTATTGATTTAATGGGCACAAAGGCTTGAATACCACTCAGCAGTACACTGCAATCATCATGCACCTCAATGTGATGACTTCCCTTTCATATGAATCATCAAATGATCTGTTTTTGATTACACATTTAATTGGCTTCTCTACTGTGTTCTAGTCATGTTTTCTCTCATTTCTGTGGACCCATTGCGGAATAAGCTGAAGTAATCTATGAAAAGTTTTACTGTACACATAAAACAGATCGACAGAGAAGAAAATAACCAACTGGCACAATTTTTGTACATGCAGTGCAAATAAAGCCTGAGATATTGTAAATGTGAAGATGTGACTAGACCTTTTTCTTGTTGATTAAGTGTAAAATTTACTTCTCACTGTTACTATTTACTCTAATAAGCTGACATGTAAGTCATTACAAATGCAGAATGAGACATCATGTGCCTTTTACTATATAATAAAGGAAAGTATGCTTTTACTGTAAACACAGACTGTGTTATAGAGTAGGTATGATGCAATTTAATGATGCAAAACAGAGCTAAATCAAATAATTTAATGAAATTGAAGGCAGAGAAATTTCACAGTGGGCAGCAACTCAAAGCACACAGATGACCCTCAAAATATACTCGACTTAACATCCATAAATATTTTAGCATGAATATACCTCACCTTACCCTGGACAAGCTCACAATACTGTCTTAAAATAGATTTGTGTAAAGTAGCAACAAAAATGCATGATTTAGACAGTTACAGCAAACAAGATTTGTTCAGAAACAGCAAAAAGAAATAACCTTAGAAGTAAATGTGCATATAATGGTATGGCTTATTCTCAATTTACATTCAACAGACTGCAATTAAATGCTGAAAAATCCGTCTCAGACAAATCGTTACAAAGGCCAATAATTACTGGGTAACCAAAACAACTTGATATTAAGACACACTTGTGATGAAACAGCAGTGGCAGTCAAGATCAGTAATTCTGGACTACAACTGCTATCATGCAGTAGTGGGAATAACAATTACAGACAATGTATTTTGGCAACAACCACCATTATCGTTCATTTTACATAACTGCAACAGCCATTAGAGTGAAGTGCCACTTCATCCACACAGTTACTCATGCTGACGCTGCTTGCACACAACTTAGACAACAATTTATATCCATTTTAAATATATCTAGAAAGGCCAAATAGCACAACACATGAGATACAATGGAAGGGTCTATAAATTGCCACCATATTTTGCAGTCATTACATTTTTGTGTTCTTCAAACATGCAGAAAAGTTGTGTAATAGTTCTCCACAATGTGACAACTTACATGCAGTACATTCGTTCACCTTATCACACAATTACGTTAAAACACGAAGGGCAGTTGGCTCAGTTTTCGTTTAACAATGCCTTTAACCTTTGTTCGTTTTTGTATCATAAAAATATTCAGTTTCCCCTCAGATTTTATATCCACTGGAGAGGGCAGAAAAAAAAGGATAAATCTGCAAATTTGCACGTTTTCGCTATATTATTAATCAGTTTAATCTATTAATTATTTATTAAGCTCAGAAAGCAAGTATCAAAAAGCTTATTACTGACCAATCCATGAATTAACATCAAATTATTTGCTAATTGAAATGCATATAATGCTAATGCATTTTATAATGGCTGCATATCGAGGAGAATGTGTATTATAAAGTACTGTTCTGTTGCCACGCAAGTTAGTTCCATTAAATTATGCTTGTGATTTTCATGCAGCAACAGTTGCTTTGCTTGTGAAGACAAAAAAAGCATTAATTATTATATGGGATACCAGGACCAGATTAATTAAATGGTGATTAGAGACTCTCCTGCTGCTGTTCCCTTGTAGCTGTAGCTGTCAATGAAAACAAGCATGTGACTATACATATTTAAATAAGCCATTTCATATGGCTTCTTTCAAAACAACTACTTGTGCTTGAACGACGGTGAACTTTTGCTGAATCTTCATTTTATTTCATAGCTTTTTGTAAGGTCTTCCAACCGCAAGAGGAACCATTTTCTCCATTTACTGAAAACGGTTTGGCAATAGATTTAAGTATGCAACCTCTACACTAAACAAATAGTCAAGACCACATTTTGTAACACCAGACATTCAACCCGCTGCTTCCTGGAATGCCATGAACAAAAAAAAAAAAGAAAAAAAAAAAAAAAGTTGACTACATTCAATACATTTGGTCTCCTGATTTTATCGGGGTTAATGTGGAACAGATAGTGGACACATTCAGATTTTGTACAAATAGCTGGTGGTGTAATTAAAACAAAAAGACTGGTTGCCCCCCTTCGAGGTCCCCTGAATATAATGCTGCTTGATGAGCTCACTCAGGTACCGGACGATTTTACTCTCCTCCACAGTGTAGCCGAGCTGCAACAAGAAATTAGTCCTGCGCAACGTTACCGAGCCCTGGTCACTGATGTCCATGGGAAAGTGAATGTGATGGCAGAATGTATAAAGGAAAGCCTTGGCTGTAAGCTGAGTCAACATACCCTGAACGTGGAGGAAGTAGGTACTGCCACGTTTGATTTGAGTCCTGTGGTCTGCCAAATGGCTTACTATTGTTCCTTTGTATGGTGGACACCGGAGGGTCTTGTTGTCACAGTCCAAAATGCTTATGTAACGGCTGTATCGATTCAAAGAGTGGAGAATGCTGGATCCAGCCGGGGAGACAGCTCTGGAAGAAAAACAAAAAACAAAAGAGGAAATACCAAAAATAATGAACACTGCACTTTTGGTCACTGATTTAAAGCATTGCAAGCAAAAAAAAAAAAAACTGGCCGCTTTTGAAACTATGATACTGGGTTATTGATTGACAACAGGTAAGCAACATACCTCTGCAACCCAATAAGTTTCCATCTCTGCAGGTCGGTAAGCTGAAATGGCGAGGAAAGCCACGGTTGGACGGTTTCACTGTACTTGCCGAGATTGGGAACAAAAATGAACAAAGCATTGACTAGCTTCCTCACCGTGCCCTCGTCCACCCCTAAAATAACGAGCGTTCGGCCACTCAGAAGGCAGAAAATGGCTTGCTGAGCAAATGGATATTGCCTGATGAATCTAAGAGCGCTGTGACCAGCTTTCTTCTTCTGCTTTAGCGTCAACACACTGCCGTAGGTGAACGGAGACACCGCTCGGTCAGAACTGGTGGAGGCGCTCATGAAGCTCGTACTATCGGAGACATCTTCGATATTAATTTTTGCCACCTCTTCAGTGTTTAGACCGGAAAAAGTCAATCCCATGTTTGGGCTTTCTGCGAGGGCTGACTCTTCCAAAATGTAGTCCATCTGTAAGGCAGGGTCTCCCTGAAGAAGAGACAGAGGTTCTTGGTTCACCACTGTGTCGCTACAGCACTCCTGAGCGAGCTCAGGTAAAGGTTCCTCAAAAATGAAACCGTCCTGTCCGATACAGCAGGTTGCATCCATCGGGACTAGATTCCTGTCAGACGTCCTTTGTGGGACAGCAACACAGCTAGATGCATTTTCAGATGGTGATGCAATGAATATCTTGCTCTTTCGTTCCAGACCATCAAAGTAATTTGCCTGTAGACTGGAAGGACTAACACCTCCAAAAGCCTCAATGCTCTTGTCGCTACTGAAACTCCCTTTGGTCTCCGTGTCGGCCGCCTCTGAGGTCTCCTGCGTAATGTCAGATGCACTGGACCCGGGAGGCCCTTCCATAGACTCCACACCTGGCTTAATGTGATCTACATCTATGCAGGTGGTGTATGAGTCGAAACTCAGCGGCTCGCCAGATAGGTTCAGAATGGGGACAGTTGGATTGTTGTAAGAAATACTGAAGTTCTTTGAGGTTTCTCCGTACTCCCAGTCGCGTTCAGCGTCGAAGAGGAAACTAGTAACTCTCTGTTTGTTCAGAAGAGCCCTGTCGATCTGGCTAGTGTAAATAAGGCATAGATCTCCTCGGAATGACTTCTCAATTATGTTTAGTTGCTCTAGAGTTTGGTGGAAAAAGCTGGAGTCGCAGAGCTCTTCCATCGTTTTCAAGCGTTTATCAAAGCATTTTGCAGATTTGGCCTTTATGAGCTGAGGCGTGTAAGAGGACTTTCTACCCTCGCTTTCGGTTTCCACAGTCTTATCTGCAACATCAGAATGATTACTATTTAGTGTATCGTCCGTCTCGTGTTGTACAAAATCTACATCTTTCTTTTTCCTGGAAGGATAAGATGTTACTTGCCTCAGCAGATCTTTGTGTTCATAGATGGATTTCTCCACATTGGCTAATTCATTCGCCTTCTCAATAGCTTGTGTGGAATAACAGCCATTGTTCATTTTCTGAAGCTCAGTCTCTTTGTGCAGCACCGATCTGGTGTACTCCAGGTCTTTCAATTTCTTTTCCAGTTCATTTGCAAAAGCTTTCCTGTTGCCTGATTTTAAAAATTCGGAAGCTTTGGAAAACTCGGATGACATTTCTCGAAACTGATGCATGATCTTCCTTTCGTCTGCGGAAATATAGGCCATGCAAAAGGGGCGCACAAATCCACGAGCCTCCAAGTCGTACAGCGTCAGATGATGGACGTAAGCAAACGCCCCTTCCTTGGAATCACCCAGGACAACTTTTGAGTCCTCCACAAAATTAAGCTTTGGGTAGTTACTGCCAGGAGGATGTCCAACAAAGGACGCCTGGTAGTCCACAGACATGATGCGAAGGGAGAAGTAGTTAAGGTCAAATGTCCCACACACTTTGGGATCATTGGGAATGGTGAGTAAAGGCTGTGGACCGACCTGTTCTGAAAATTCAGAGACGAGTATGAAATCTTTTGAGAATTTCGCATAGGACGTCTTCGTCCAGGGATTTGCATTGGCAGCATGAGCAAACAAAGGCACAGAAAACTCCTCTGGAAGTGAGCATGGATCAGTGAAAGAGTCCCCAAAGTCATCTTCTTTGGTAAAAGCCACCACATCTGGTGAGCCAATCATGATCTCGGAGTATATAGAGAGACATCAGCAGAAATACCCTTCCATGCTCAGTATCTAAATCGAAGAAAACAACATATTTCACAAAGACATCATTTTAAAATCATAAATGCTGGTTAGATCACGATCTGATACAGAGGAGCTTGAAGACGATGCTCTCCAGCCCGACAGACCTTTGAAGTCTCCTGCCATAAATCTCATACACCTATCAGTCGTCGCCGTTTACAAAAACCTGTTTATAATCCGGCATCTATACAACAAACCCAAACGGAGACACCGCTGTTACAATGTAGTCCAGCTGCTCAATAACCTGCCATCCTCTAACAGCAGCAGCCATATTTAAACGATCGTAACCTTCCCATGTGACTCTCCTGATGAGGAAGCAGCTGTGTTTCAAAACCTAGAGAGCCGACTAGCTAGACAGCAGCTTTTGAGCACACTTAGAGGTAATGCTGCCCAAATATGCTACGCTAGGTAGGTATCTTATTAAGTTTTGAGACAGAGGTAATGCATTTGTTATGATGCGTCGTCTGGTTGTTCAAGGGGGGAAATTATATTATTCGTAATGTATGACAAGACTCGTTATTATATGCAAATTCACTGTTTTAACTGTTTTAGTTAATTACATTTCGTTGGGAGAATGCACAACACAGCATTCTATTCATATTCTAACACGTTGCTTTACGGTTTTTTTACGACAATTCTCGTCAGGCGCCGGAATTGGAAGTTTTTGCACGCAGAGTTGATTCATCTGCTGTGTTTGCACTTTATTAAAAACTTTTACAGAGATTTTTTTTTCCGTTTACGCTGATATGTTTTACCTCAGTTAAGTTGTAGGTTGTCAGGGTGTTGTGCTATTCATCAAGCGCGGTTATTTTGATGTAATGCCCGGAGTGTACAGTGGCCATGCGCTGCTAGATCACAGTTATGAACGTTTTGTCTAGATCACTAATAAGAGTGATAATTGAGAGTCGATTTTATAGGCAAATATCTGTAAGCATGATAAGGCGCACTCAGATTAAGAAAGTGCTTTGTGTGGCTGAGAAAAACGATGCAGCTAAGGGCATAGCAGAGATCATGTCAAATGGCAGATCGAGAAGAGTGAGTGCTGACTGTTATACACTTACTTTGATCCATAATGTCAGACCTTATAGTTATAAAATGAGCTTTTTTATGTCTATAAAATTATTTGTTTGTAATAATGAGCATCACTGGTAATGAATCTTTTTTTTTCTTGAAAGAGAGAAGGCTACTCTGTTTACAACAAAATATATGAGTACGAATACCACCTGTTTGGTCAAGTAGGTTTTTTTTTTTTTTTTTGTATTACTACATGTAAGTGGTATATATAGTCTTTATTTGATCATAGTGTTTATTTGTTCACAGGATGTAACTGTAAGCATGACATCTGTGTCAGGACATCTCTTGAGTCTTGAATTCAAAGCTCCCTTTCAGAAATGGTAAAAAGTCATATTTCTTCATATCTCTTTGATAATACAGCTTAAATATTCAGTTCAACTTTCTCATCTGGTCTGTTTCACAGGCATAGTTGTAATCCAGTCCTGTTGTTTGATGCTGAGGTGGAAAAGTACTGCCCTGAGAACTTTATACCCATCAAAGTATTCATTTTCATTCATTCACTTAGATTTGTTTTTAGAATATGAGCTTGTATTGTATATTTTAATATATGTTTTTACATTATCCAGAGGACTTTGGAGAGAGAGGTGAGACAGTGTCAAGCTCTGGTCATTTGGACTGATTGTGACAGAGAAGGAGAAAATATCGGCTTTGAGATCATTGATGTTTGCAAAGCAGGTAAGTTTAGTGCATCATGGTTCTAGTTATTCACTGTACTGGTGCTGTATATTTCTAGCACCCTTTTAACATGGGATGTCTTTTAATTAAGTGAAGCCAAACGTTCAGGTCTTCCGTGCACGGTTCTCTGAGATCACCCCAAACTCCATAAGGAGGGCCTGTGAGACCCTTACTGAGCCGGATATCAACGTCAGTGATGCAGTGGATGTGAGACAGGAGCTGGATCTCCGCATCGGTAGGCATTTCAAAATAAAAGAGAACATAAACACAAACTACTGCATTTTAGACAATGTGTAGCGTATGTACATTGTGTTCCTTCAGGGGCATCATTTACCAGATTCCAGACATTGCGCTTGCAGAAGATATTCCCAGAATCTCTCTCTGATCAGCTCATCAGTTATGGCAGTTGTCAGTTCCCGACCCTTGGCTTTGTAGTAGAGCGGTTTAAAGCCATTCAAGCCTTCGTCCCTGAAACTTTCTTTAAAATCAAAGGTACTTTGTTTTTTTGTTTTTTTTAATTTACACTTTCACATTTAGTATTTTTGAACCAAATACAAGAAGTGCTTTGCAGTGTCGTCACATGTGCTTTATTGTCTGTATGTGAAATTTCTGTTTGATAGTTGTCCATGAGCCTAATGAAGAGGAATCGGTTGAATTCAGCTGGAAAAGACATCGTCTTTTCAATCACACGGCATGCCTTGTGCTGTATCAGATGTGCATGGAGGTGCGTGCTTCTACTTACCTTGTTAAAAACTGTTTTTAAAAATATATTGTCGTTCATTGTTATGTCATCATAAGTTTTCTGTGTTTGGTTTTAATCTTTTCTTAGGATCCGATGGCGAAAGTGATATCTGTAACAAGTAAACCAAAAAGCAAATGGCGACCTTTACCCCTTGACACTGTGGTAAGTAATTTAGAGCTTGACAGATTTTATACATTAAAAAATTGGGAAATATGGACAAAAGTATGTGGACACTCAGACATCACATACATACACTACCATTCAAAAATTTGAGTTTAGTAAGATCTTTTGAATGTTTTTGAAAGAAATCTCTTATGCTTGCCCAGGCTGCATTTATTTGGCCAAAAATACAGTAAAAACAGTATTATTGTGAAATATTACTATATTAATAAATTATACCTAATTTATTCTTACTGACCCCAAACTTTTGAAAGGTAGTGTACTTTTGGTCACATAGTGTATGTTTTACAACTACACGCAAAATGGTAAATATAGACAAATTTGACAGTTTTGTGTACACAAGAGTCATTAGCTACTAAAGTTAGTATAGCTTGTAAATTTATGAGTGACTTACACCCATTAAGACCCAAAAATGAGTACTAGTGCTGCTGAATGAGTTAAGTGTGATCAACAACTGAATCAATGAGAAATAATGTAATATATTTGTTAATACGTTTCAATTTCTTTCTCCAGGAACTTGAAAAACTGGCTTCAAGAAAACTGAGGATAAGTGCCAAAGAAACCATGAAAATCGCAGAAAGGCTGTACACTCAAGGGTATGTTAAAGGTTATTTCATCCACATGTCTGTGGTTTACAGCATGTCTGTTGTGTCCCTTCACATATCAGTCTGTCTGTTTCCTTCCAGGTTCATCAGTTATCCTCGTACTGAGACCAACATGTTTCCACAGAACCTGAACCTAACCATGCTGGTTGAGCAACAGACTCAAGACAATGAATGGGGAAATTTTGCTCAGCGCATTTTGGAAAGCGGTGGGCCCACACCTCGAAATGGAAACAAATCTGATCAGGCCCATCCCCCCATTCACCCCACCAAATACACCAACAGTTTACAGGTGAGCAGCCTCCCTGTTTGGACCATCGGAACTGGTACCAACTTACACAACAACAGTGTTTAATTATTTTTCTTTTTTTAAAGGGAAATGAAAAGCGGCTGTATGAGTTCATTGTACGTCACTTCCTGGCCTGTTGCTCCAAAGATGCTCAGGGACAAGAGGTGACGGTTGAAATTGAAATAGCTGAAGAGAGATTCTCAGCGAGTGGATTGACGATCATTGCTCGCAATTATCTGGAAGTGTACCCTTACGACAAGTGGTACAATAAGGTGAATACTGCTCAAAACATAACACATTTTATAGCTAAGCATATTGTTGCTTAGCTATAATCCATCTGATCAAATTTATATTGCACTTATATTGTAAAGCAAGCAGCTTTACTGTATTTAACATGAAAAAAAAAACAGTGTCAGCAATGCTTCAGTTAGAATTAAAACTTCAGTTTCTACTATGAAGCAGCTCTGGTGAGTTCATCTGACCTTGATGGACTGATGCACTTTGGCAAGCTGTTTTAAACTATTGAAACAAACTCTTTTTTGCCTCATTTTGTTTCAAATTATGTCACATCAGTTTGTTCTTTGATTTCACTTTAAAGGGTTATTTCTCCCAAAAATGTCAATTCTGTCATTAATTACTCACCCTCATGTCGTTCCAAACCTGCAAGACCTTTGTTCATCTTCGTAACAAAAATTAAGATTTTTTTTTTTTGATAAAATCTGAGATCTCTCTGACCCTCCATAGACAGCAATGCAACTGAAATGTTCCCAGGTCCAGAAACGTAGCAAGGACATCGATAAAAATAGTCCATGTGACATCAGTGGTTCTACCGTAATTTTACGAAGCTACGAGAATACTTTTTGTGCGCAAAGAAAACAAAAATAACAATTTATTCATCAGTTCTTCTCTCCGAGTTGCCGTCTTACACCATTTTGGAGAGACACCCAGAACGTAATCAGCGTTGTTTACGTTCAGCATGTGAGCGCTGTCTATTGAACGTAAACAACTCTCAGATTTTATCAAAAATATCTTAATTTGTGTTCTGAATATGAACGAAGGTCTTACGGGTTTGGAACAACATGAAAGTGAGTAATTAATGACAGAATTTTCATTTTTGGGTGAACTAACCCTTTAATTTCAAAGTTGCGCCTAACATACCTGTACATACTAAATTGTCTGTTTTGTATATTGTGTTTTGGCTATTTTGCACATTGTCTATTTTGTATATTTGCATATTATTCTTTTTATTATCTGTGTCCTGTCCTGTCGCTGTCATTCTGTCGAACTGTGGAGCTTCTGTCACTAAAACAAATTTCTTGTATGTGTAAACATACCTGGCAATAAAGCTCATTCTGATTCTGATTCTGAAAAAAAAAAAAAATTCCCCACAGGTTATTCCATTATATACGGCTGACACCACGTTCCAGCCCACAGCGATTGAGATGGTGGAAGGACAGACCAGTCCACCACAGCTTCTGACAGAGGCTGATTTGATATCGCTTATGGAGAAACATGGCATTGGTACTGAAATCTATCAGTCCAGTTTTGTACCTTGAGTATTTTACAACATGAATTATGTGACATTCAATTTGAGTTGTTGCTGCAGGTACCGATGCAACACATGCTGAGCACATTGAGACCATAAAGAGTCGCATGTATGTGGGGCTGACGGCTGACCAGAGGTTCCTTCCTGGAGAACTTGGCATGGGTCTCGTTGAAGGTAACAAGATCAGCATATCGCTAGTATTAAAGTCTTTAAAGAATGGTTTAATATCTGTGATTTGTGTGAAATTGAGTGTAACATTGTTTCAGGGTATAACTCAATGGGGTATGAGATGTCTAAACCAGACCTGAGAGCAGAGCTGGAGGCTGACCTTAAACTTGTGTCAGAGGGCCGAAAGGACAAAGCTTCTGTCCTCAGTTATCATGTGGCCAAATACAAGGCTGTTTTCATCGAGTCTGTGAGGAAGGCAAAGAAGTGAGTCTGAATGTAGCACTTCAATGGTCAACGAGATCTACAGCTCTACTTTTGTTTGTTCCAGCTGTACTCTGTGTAGCCAATTACATTTTACATAAAAATTTGAAACTTTTCATATTTTCTGCAGATTGGATGAGGCTTTGTCAAATTATCTGGGCCCTGCTCAAGAGATTACTGAACAGGAGCAAGGAGAAATGGAGATACCATTACCAGTGCGAAAGTGTCCACAGTGTAACCGTGACATGGTGCTGAAGAAGAAGAAAGACAGCACAAGGTGAGACAACACCATGTGTTAATATAACTGAAATGAAAATGATTGTAGTTTATTCATTTGTTTTTTGTGCCTCCTCTTCTGATCACCCTTTTTATGTCACTCTGTGCAGGATGTTTCTTTCATGTATGGGATATCCAGCCTGTAAAGCAGCCGTGTGGTTTCCAGACACAGTTCTGGAGGTCAGCAGAGACGAGAGCATCTGTCAAACTTGCCGTCCACATCCGGTGCATATGTAAGGGTTGTTGCTTTGTAGTCATTTTAATATTGTGAACCATTTACAGTACTGTTCAAAAGTTTGGATTCAGTAAGGTTTTTTAATACTTTTATTCAGCATTAAATTGATAAAAAGTAACAGTAAAGACGTTCACAAAGTTACAAAAAAAAATACTATTTTAAATAAATACTGTTCTTTTGAACTTTCTATTTATCAGAAAATCCTGATGTATCACTGTTTCCACAAAAATCGTATATAACAAAAACTGTTTTCAAGCATCAAATCAGTATCTTAGAATGATTTCTAAAAGTCTTTGCTGATTTTCAGAATTCTGCCATGCCATCACAGGAATAAATTACATTTTAAAATATATTAAAATAGAAACCAGTTCTTAAATAGTAATAATATTTCATGATATTACTGTTTTTACTGTATTTTCAATAAAAAAGCAGCCTTGATGTGCATAAGAGACTTCTTTCAAAACCAAAAATCAAAATAACCCCAAACTTTTGAACAGTATTGTTCAAAAATAGTATTTTCAGTACAATGAACGAACATGAATTATCAACATGGACAATAAGATTAGTGTATTAACAAAGTAAATATGGTCATTTTAAATACTGCTTTTGGTTTTATTCATAAAATTCTTGACAGGCTGAAGTTTAAATTCAAGAGGGGAAGTTTGCCACCTATGATGCCCCTTGAATTTGTTGGATGCATCGGAGGATGTGATGAGACTCTCAGAGAGGTCTTAAACTTGAAATATATCCGAAGAGGAGAAGCAGATTCTGGCTCTCGGGCACATAACGGCTCTGGATCAAATCAGCATCATGTACCTAGAAGCAACTCAGCACCTCCATCCAGGGTTACACCTCCAGCACCCAGAGCCAACGGCAGCCGTCCCCCAGCCAGTCTGCTGCCTCCACGGGCAGCACAACCACCAGCTTCAGCCGAGGGCGGTGCCATTGTGTGTAACTGTGGTCAGGATGCCATTCTTCTCACTGTTCGCAAAGAGGGTCCCAATCAAGGCCGTCAGTTTTACAAGTGTAACACAGGAGACTGTAAGTTCTTCCTGTGGGCTGATCAGCCGGCTGAGCAGGCAGCGCCCGGAGGGAGTAGAGGACCCATGAGTCAGAATTCACAACCTCCCAGGCCCTCAATTGGCTTTGGGAACGTACCTCAGCAGAGGCAAAACAACAGAGGATCTGGAGGTGATGATGGTGAGACTATGTGTAACTGTAATGAGCCTGCAGTGACCAGGACCGTCATGAAAGATGGGCCAAACAAGGGGCGAATGTTCCACACCTGCGGGAAACCACGTGATCAGCAGTGTGGGTTCTTCCAGTGGGCAAACGAAAATGTGGCTCCAGGTATAATGCCTGTCTATAATGTTTTGCACTGAAAATTTTGTATACATGGGCAAAATATGATCAGAATATGTTGAAGAGGATCATTCATACATAGACTGCTGTTCAAAGGTTTGAAGTCAGTAAGATTATTTGAAAAGAAATTAATACTTTTATTCAGCAAGGTATTGATCAAAAGGTTTAACAGTAAAGACATTTATAATGTTACAAAAGATTTCCATTTCAAATATATGGTTTTTAAGCTTTCTATTAATCAGAAAATTGATCTTGAGCATCAAATTAGCATATGAGAATGATTTCTGAAGGAGCATGTGACACTGAAGACTGGAATAATGATGCTGAAAATTCACAAGTTACATTTTAAAATGCGACATTTTTTGAGGCATTTTGTCGGTCGCTTGTTTTCTATTTATGTCAGTTTGTGCTGCAAAATCTAGACCAAATATTAAACATCAATTATGTTCCAAATGGCTGTGATTGTGCTACATTTTGTGGAGGAAGAAAACAACAGTTAGGCATCGTTTTATATGGTTTCAAATAAATGTAAATATTTAAGTTGCCAATAATTTCTTCAGTATTGTCTTTTTTGCTAATAATTTCCATTTCCTGTCACTTTTCAGCCACAGTTTTCTCTGGAGGAAATGGTGCCAGACCTCCTGGGAACAAAAAGGCCAGCACTACCTCAAACAAACCTCCCGCTGCCAAAAGGCAGAGAACCTGTGGAGTATGTCATGAGCCGGGGCACACACGGGTCACCTGTCCACAGGGCAGATGAAAAAAATAAATAAATAAATAAATAAATAGGTTCCTGCAATTTTTGTAAAATGAAAAATATATATGTAAATGAAATTAATCTTATCATATGTTTAATTATTTTTAAGTGTATAAGTTGTATTGTGTAAAATAAAGTTATTTTAAGTAAAACATGACTTATTTTGTGTCGTCATTTATTCTCATGAAGAGTAAGTTGTTTACATATTGCATGACCTACAATAGTGTTACAGTCTGACATTTACTGTATACTACATGTAAAATGTTGAACTAAAAGGTTTATCAGAAAACAATTATTAATGCATTCTAAATACCATAATTGGTCACTTTTTACATGATTGTATCATTACAGTAAGTGGTTTACAGTGAGTAATACTAATGAACAATATGTATTTTATGCAAGTTTTTTCTATTAGTAATATGATAGTTATGTTAACATGCAGTATGTGTAGTTATTATACATTAGGCATTTACATATATATTGCTGAGGAATTTTTCCTTTTTTTAAGTTGCTTTGTGTAAGTGTTTGCTAAATGCATACATGTAATGTAAGTGTTATATGGACTCTATAGCATAAAATGCTAATATATATATATATATATATATATATATATATATATACACACACACACATATATACCAAAAATTACCAACTGACAATGTTATGTTGGGCCCTGGGATGAGGGGGGCCCACCATATTTTTGTCCCAGGCCCTGTCAGTGTGTCTATGGCACTGCAAATGATTCATTAATGAATCATCTTTGAGTCAACTGCAGCAGGGTGTAGTTTAATTAGCACGGGCGGGTTTAAGAGTTGTTATTGTGTCGAAGCAGAAAGAAGTTTTTTGTGAGTGTGTGGTAACGCTGAGCAGTAAGTGGGCTGTACTATGTGAGCGGGGGAGTGTTTGCTCCGGCTGAAGCTGCTGTTATATCCTGGATTAGACATGGCCGCGACCGGAGTTCTCCCCTTTATCAGGGGAGTAGACCTAAGCGGGAATGACTTTAAGGTAAGAGTTCTGCTTTAAAACGTCTGTATGTGCTGGGTATTGTAAATAAATCATTCGCTCAAGCGAGGAAAGTGATGTGGGTTAGTTAGCGTGTCAAAACGGGTTGAGATGGTGAGCTAGCAGTGCTAACTCTGCTAGCTTTGACGAACACTGGGCGTTAGCTCGCGACTTGTCAAAATCTGTCGCGGTCAATCAAACTGTGACAGCAAGGAAATAACTAGAAGTTTGTTAGCGAGTCAGAAGTGTTTGCTGGCGCTTTGTAACGCGTCTGGCCTCGATAAATGAACTGCGCTGCTGACACGGGCTTTCAAAACACCTTGGAGCCTCTTTTAGACTAGAGAGTCCAACATATGCTATCAGTATGTGTATGAAAAATAAGATTTTTTTTTTTTTTTTTTAAGTATGTTGAATGCAGAATTCTTTTACATGAGTTTCTTAAGCAGTGCTACTCAAGCTCTCAAGTGTGTCAGTTCACTCACTGATGCTCTGAGTCTCAGTCTTATATAAAGCCACTTCAGTGAGATCTGCTCCTCTTGTGAACAGCATGCAAGTTTTCTAGCTCAGTCTCATCTTGTTGCCATAGCAAACACACCCCATAATCTCTCTGAGATTTTGAAATGACATAATTTAGATTGAATTTAGGCTTCAGACTGAAGCGAGTAGGACTGTTTGGAAAATGATATCAGTGTAGCAGATCCATCAAAAACTGCCAAATCACTGACAGAAGCTGACTGGTATGACTCATGATGGTCAGATTTGAGACTGTGATGCTTGTATCTCTTCTGTTGATGCAGGGGGGTTATTTTCCTGAGCATGTCAAGTCTATGACCAGCTTGCGATGGCTGAAGCTGAACAGAACGGGGCTTTGCTATCTTCCAGAGGAACTGGCCTCCCTACAGAAACTGGTGATTGTCAATTGTAAAGCTGAGTCACAATCTTATATTTTGCAGTTAGACTGTCAATGCTCATTCTTGGGTCTTTTTTGCTCTTTTGTGCGAAATCAGGAACATTTGTCCGTGAGTCACAACAGCCTGACGACACTGCATGGAGAGCTGTCAAGTCTTCCCAACCTGAGGGTAATGTGAAATATTTCGTAATACTGTCAATCACATGTGCCTACTTTCTCACATAAGTATGTATGTATGTATGTATGTATGTGTGTGTGTGTGTGTGTATGTAACAGTTTACATACACTACCTTTCAAAAGGGGTCAGAAGTTTTTGTTGTTGTTTTTTGAAAGAAGTTAATATTTTTATTCAGCAAGGACGCATTAAAGGTGTTAGGACATTTATAATTACAAAAATATTTCTGTGAATGATTTGTTTAATGTTTCAAAGTATTATATTTCAAATAAAAGCTGTTATTTTGGACTTTCTATTCATTAAAGTATCATGAAAAGTATATCATGGTTAAGTGTTACTTCTGATAAGAATAAAAAATGTTCTTGAGCACTAAACCAACATATTGGAATGATTTCTGAAGGATCATATGACCCTGAAGACAGGAATAATGGAGCAATTCAATTTTGCAATCACAGGAATGAATTACCAATTAAACATTTTATTTTATAAAATATATTTCATCTAATGTAAAATATTTAAATATTTTTGGTCAAATATATGTAGCCTGGTGAGCATAAGACGTCTTTCAAAAATGTTACAAAATCTTACTGACCCCAATTTTTAAACTGTATTTTGAATTAATATAGCATTATTTTCCACAATTTTACGGTGTTATTTTCAATGCTCAGACCAGCATTTAATCTGCCCTTGTTGTTTTGCTGTAGGCGGTTGTGGCCAGAGCAAACAACCTGAAGAACTCTGGTGTTCCTGATGATATTTTTCAGCTGGATGATCTTTCTGTGCTGGTATGTAGAGAATTACTTTGTTTATTTCTCTCTTGGGTGGATGAAGTATATATCTTGGTTAAGTGCAAAATTACAGGCATTATTTAATTTTATGTAAACAGGTCTGTGTCTTGATTAGTGAAACTATGTGAATTTGTCATGGATTATGTGCTGTATTATGGTCAAAGATATGTGTGTTTAGATGTGTTCTTCCCTCCTCTATTCAGGATCTGAGCTACAACCAACTAACAGAAATCCCTCGGGATTTGGAGAACTCCAGAAACATGTTGGTCTTAAACCTCAGTCACAATAGGTATGGTCTGTCTGTTTTGTATCCAAGTTCTTGGAAGTGAGGAATAATGATCACTCATGAAAACACACATTTATATATAAAGAAAAAAATAATAATTTTTTTTTTTTTTTTTTTTTTTTTTTTTTTTGATCGGTTATCATGGTATTTTGGATGATGTCTTAGTAGGATGATTTGGGTGGTCTACTCAAAGGATGCATTTTTGTGGCCACTAATAGCTAGACTGAGTGCTGCTGAAGGAATTGAAAAGAACGCAGGGATCTTGAGACATGTTTTTAAAAGTTGAACTATTTTTAACTTCACACACCATTTTAGAAATGCTATGCACATGGCGCAAGATGCTGAAAACAAAATAAAGAACCAATGGAGCATCCATCTATATCAGTGGTTCTCAACTTTTTTTTTACCTCCAAGGCCCTTACGTTGTCCACAACTGTATTTGAAGGCCCCGTGACATTTCTAAGTGTTTGTGATTTACTGGATAAGAATTAATGATAATAATGATTTTTGAAAGGAATTACCCACAATTTCGACCTGATTAAAACATTTAGAGCTTGACATGACTAAAAAAGTGTGTTCAATATAAAAATGCCAGTGGGATATTTACATTACTTTTCTGCATTCTTTGTTTTGGGGGGTTTGTCGTCAATGATTTCAACTGTGGATTTCTGTGTACACAAATGTAATCTGATACTCCTCTCTGATGTTTGCTTTTTCCCACAGCATTGATAACATACCAAATCAGCTGTTCATTAACCTCACTGATCTGCTGTACCTGGACCTAAGTGACAATAATTTAGACAGTCTGCCTCCTCAGATGAGACGCTTGGTCCATTTGCAGACCCTCATACTCAATAATAATCCGCTTATGCACGCACAGCTGAGGTAAGACAGATGGTTTTTATGATTTGTTTTATTTCCATCTATGTACATTGCCATATAGGAGGAAGCTACGTTCATTTCAGATGACCTCATTCTGTTATCAGCCTTGCCTCTGATAAACTCTGTGTCGCTTGTGTGCCTTTGTCGTAACAGGCAGTTACCTGCTATGGTGGCCCTTCAAACCCTTCATTTAAGGAACACTCAGCGTACTCAAAATAATATGCCCACAACTCTGGAGGGCCTCACCAACCTAGCAGGTAGAGATCCAGGGGTGTTACTGTGCTCTGTAAAACAGTCATCTGTATCAGTAATTGCTGTTGCTTCATGTATAATGAATCTTGTGTGTGTCTGTGTAGATGTGGACCTGTCCTGTAATGATCTGACTCGGGTACCAGAATGCTTGTATTCGCTGGCTAATCTCAAACGGCTAAATCTGAGCAGCAATCAGATATCTGAACTATCACTGTGCATAGATCAGTGGACCAAACTCGAGACACTCAACCTTTCTAGGAATCAGCTCACATCCCTGCCTGTAAGTCCCTCATTGCCATATAAAGCAAAACAGAGGAACATAGCACTTCTCAGATGTTGTTTGGCCTTGAAAGTGCTTTTGTGTATGTGCAGGAGATAACACTTCATCAGATGAATAGTATTGTCATTCAGCTTACATTGATATATTTGATGACTTGTTACTAACCTTCTCTTTTTTCTTTTTTTCCCCGTTCGATGTGATATGCAGTCTGTCATTTGCAAGCTGTCTAAGCTGAAGAAGCTGTATGTGAACTCAAACAAAATTGATTTTGATGGGCTTCCATCTGGTGTGGGAAAATTGTCCAACCTGGTTGAGTTCATGGCTGCAAATAATAATTTGGAGCTTGTTCCAGAGGGGCTTTGCAGGTGAGAACTGATGCAGTTTATTGGTAGTTAGACATCATTTATAAAACCAGTGTATGTCATATTGATAATAATATGTGGCTTTTTGATTTGCTCAGGTGTGGAAAATTGAAAAAGCTGGTTTTGAACAAGAACCGGCTTGTGACATTACCAGAGGCCATTCATTTCCTCACTGACCTGGAGGTATGAACTCTTTATTGAAAAAGAAAAAATATATATATTTTTCTTTTCGTATTATTACCTACCATTTGGAGCCAGTAAGATTTTTTTTTTTCCCCTTTTATAATGTTACAAAAGATTCCTATTTCAAACAAATGCAGTTCTTTTGAATTTTCTGTTCATCAGAGAATCCTAAGCGATCACAGTTTCCACAAAAATATTAAATAGCACAACTGTTTTCAACATTGATAATAATAAGAATGTTTCTTGAGCACCAAATCAGCGTATTAGAATGATTTCATAGAACATAGAAAACCGTTCTTTTAAATTAAAGTAATATTTTACAATATTACTGTTTTTAATGTTTTTGTGATTAAATAAATTAAGCCTTGGTGGGCATAAATTATTTTTTTAAAAGCAAAGTCTTACCAGCCCCAAACTTTTAAATGTTAACACGTTTTTTTTTTTATGTACCTTCTTATAAGAGTAAATCAACAAACATTCATGCCTATGTTAAAACGGTAAATAAATGCTGATTGAAGTTATTGTGATGCTGATTTTTTTTTTTTTTTTTTTTTTTTTTTTAGGTTTTGGATGTCCGTGAGAATCCAAATCTAGTAATGCCCCCTAAACCAGTGGACAGGACAGCTGAGTGGTACAACATAGACTTCTCATTGCAGAACCAACTGCGATTGGCTGGTGCATCTCCAGCCACTGTAGCAGCAGCTGGTGGAGGTACAATATGTTTCTTTTTTTTTTTTCTTTTTTTTTTCCCCTCAAAGAGTTGTTGTTGTTGTTGTTGTTGTTGTGAGCACCTACCTAACACTTATTGGCTCAATTTGCTGAATTTGAAGTAACAAAACACAAAATATATCTCTGTAATGCAACCCAAGTTGCAACATAATCTTTGTGTTATGCAGGAAATAGTCCAAGAGACCATATGGCCAGAAAAATGAGGCTAAGGAGACGCAAGGATTCAACCCAGGATGATCAGGCTAAGCAGGTGCTGAAGGGAATGTCAGATGTGGCTCAGGAGAAGAACAAATCCATTGAGGTAAGGGAACAGCAGAGCTCATGGTGGAACCTTTATAATGGTACATGTCCAAACATTCCTGGTCTTCATGTGTCTTACAATCTTTTAGGAGAATGGAGATTTGAAATACTCTGATCTGAAAACCAAACGATGGGACAAGAACCTGGAGAAACCGCAGCTGGATTACTCTGAGTTCTTCATGGAGGATGTGGGCCAGATCCCTGGTGTTGTGGTTTGGCAGATAGAAAACTTTATACCCATACAGGTGGACGAGGCCTTCCATGGGAAGTTCTATGAGGCAGACTGTTACATTGTTCTCAAGGTCAGGCCTGTAATTTTTTTTTTTTTCATGTATCTTAAATGTACTGTAATTTACATATTGTTTTTATGAAACCTGCATCCAGTCTGCAACCCTTCTTTCAATAAATGCTTTGCAATGCATTTCTACAGACGTTCTTAGATGACAATGGAGCCCTGAACTGGGAGATCTATTACTGGATCGGGCAGGTAGCTACCCTTGATAAGAAAGCCGGCTCTGCCATCCATGCTGTCAATCTCCGTAATTATTTGGGTGCTGAGTGCAGGACTATCAGAGAGGAGATGGGAGACGAGAGTGAAGAATTCACCGCAGTCAGTAAAACAAGCACTCTTTTCTACACAAAATGATGTATTTCTGCATTCTCAGCATATATTTGT
The DNA here is from genome assembly GCA_039654775.1 of Spinibarbus caldwelli. NCBI lineage: Eukaryota > Metazoa > Chordata > Actinopteri > Cypriniformes > Cyprinidae > Spinibarbus > Spinibarbus caldwelli. The sequence continues at coordinate 33,844,247 of CM077218.1, forward strand.
TCTGTACTGTGTCATTTTAGGTGTTCAACAATGAGATTTCTTATATTGAGGGTGGAACTTCCAGTGGATTTTACACAGTAGAAGACACTCAATACCCAACCAGGTGCCCCACCAAAAACAACACCCAGGACGGCCCATCCAGTACATCCCCGATCTGACTCGCTCTAATCCTGTTTGTTTTGTGTTTTGGGCAGGTTGTACAGGGTTTATGGGAAAAAGAACATCAGATTAGAATCTGTGCCTCTGAAAGCATCCTCACTCGACCCCCGGTGAGCTTAATGTGCTGTTTGCTGTATTATGTATTTTGATGGGAGTGATTTAGTCTGATAATGTATTTTTTCCTCTCTCTCTGATTTCAAGGTTTGTCTTTTTGTTGGACACTGGTCTTGAAATATTTGTTTGGAGAGGAGGCAATGCAACACTTGGTGGGACTACAAAAGCAAGGTAAGATGCAAACAAATAAGCCGTTTTCACCCAACTTGTGGTTCAGATTTGTAGTAGTGCCTATTGTTGTGGTTTTTTTTTTGTTTTTTTTTTTAATAGGTTATTTGCTGAGAAGATCAACAAAAATGAGCGAAAAGGCAAAGCAGAGATTACAACTTTGATGCAGAATCACGAACCTCCAGAGTTCTGGGAAATTCTTGGGGGACAGCCTGAGGAAATCAAGAAACATGTCCCAGATGACTTCACCCCTGTTCGACCCAAGCTCTATAAGGTCAGGGAATGGTCTATTATTTGTTGTATATTCCTTTCCAAAACCACTATGTTGTAAAATATTTTGTACTATTTTTTTTTTTTTTTTTTTTTTTTTTTTTTTTTTTTTTTTTTTTTTTTTTTTTGGTCTGTTAGGTTGGTTTGGGCTTGGGATACCTTGAACTTCCTCAGATCAACTACAAACTCTCTGTGGAGCACAAGGACAAGCTCAAGCTAGATGTGGTTCCAGAGCAAAGACTGGTAATGCAGAGTTTAGACTGCTATGATTTGTCATTTCCATAATGATTTTAGCAGCATAAATTGAGTAATATGTACACTACCTTTCCGATTTTGGGGTCGATAAGATTTCTTTAAAAAAAAAAACAAATGAATACTTTCATTTAGCAAGGATGCATTGAATTTATAAAAAGTGACAAATTTTTGTAACAGTGTCAAAGTTTGTACTGTTTCAAATAAATGCTGTTCTTTTGAACTTTGTTTTCATCAAAGAAACCTGAAAAAAAAAAATGTATCTTTGTTTCCACAAAAAAATTAATAACATAATTTTTTAAATGTATTAAAATAGACAGTAGTTCTTTTAAATTGTAATATTTCACTTTTTTTTTTTTAAATCTGTTAATTATTAGTGTTGCACTTTTTAATTAGCCCTGAAAGCACTTAACTGGTGGAATATCTTGTTTTAGGTACAAGGCCTTTTAGACACTAAAGGTGTCTACATCTTAGATTGCTGGTCTGATGTCTTCATTTGGATTGGCCGTAAGTCCCCACGACTTGTGAGGGCAGCTGCATTGAAGCTGGGCCAAGAGGTGTGCAGTATGCTCCATCGGCCAAAACATGCCGTGGTCATCCGTAATCTGGAGGGCACAGAGTACCAGGTAAAATTTACTAAATAAAAGAATATAAAAAACTCTTTGACCTTTTATTTACAGTCATTCTTTTAAACAAAACCACATTTTTAAAGTGTGTTCTAATTCCTGTTATATTACCATGTTACACTCAACAGGTCTTCAAATCCAAGTTCAAGAATTGGGATGATGTGTTGAAGGTGGATTATACCAGGAACGCAGAGAGTGTAAAGCAAAAAGAGGGCTTGAGTGGAAAGGTGAAGAAGGATGCAGAGCAGAAGGATCAGATGAAAGCTGACCTAACAGCTCTGTTCCTTCCTAGACAGCCAGCAATGCCTCTCACAGAGGTGAGACCTCATTAAACAGCCCAAACTTTCATTTTTTTGCTACAGTTCTGTAAAATCCATTGTCTTTTTTGGGTTTGTTGTAACTCTGACAGGCGGAACAGATGATGGAGGAGTGGAACGAGGATTTGGATGGCATGGAGGGATTCGTTCTGGAGGGGAAGAAGTTTGCCCGTTTACCAGAGGAAGAGTTTGGTCACTTTCATACTCAGGATTGCTACGTATTTCTCTGCAGGTTGGTCAGAGGGTTTCACTAAAATTAACTGCAAAAATCCATCAATTCTGAGATGGACAGAATAATGATTAACTAGATGAAATCATTAGACCCCAAAAAAGATGTAGCACACCCTTTCCATTAAAGGGGTCCTATTATGCCCTTTTACAAAGTCTTGATTTTGTTTTGGGGGTGTACTAGAACATGATCTCATGCTTGGTGGTTCGAAAAACGCATTATTTTTCACATAATTTACATTATTACAATATCTTTCTCCCCAGCCTGACACAAACGGCTTGATTAGTTCCGGGTTTAATGAAGGCCCACCTTCCAAAAAAACTAAATGTGTGTGTGTGTGTGATTGGTTAGCTGTCCCAGTGCGTTGTGATTGGCAAACAGCTTAGACGGTGTTTCAGTACCCTTGACAAAACAGCAAGTTCGTCAATATTGCCATATCAATTCAGACCCCGAGAATATTGAACAAGAGGTTCGCGCAGAACCTGTGCACGCACGGATATTGCAAGACATATTAAAGTGGTAACGATATTGTTGTTGTTGTTGTTGTTGTTGTTGTTGTTGTTTTTTGCTAAATCACGTTTTAGATAGGATGTCAACAACAGCTTAAAAATAATTGTATAAAACATGTTTATTGTTCTTTAACTAACATTATAACATGAATTGCAGTGAAACTGTATACAGTTGAATTTATTTATACCATAGTCCCACAGAGTTACACTATTTGTGGTGGCATATATATGCAAATTAATTCTCTGCCAGCAGGAGGCGCTGTTGGAGCGGGAGAGAGCGAGGTTTCCTGGTAACGCTGTACACAAAGCAGAGCTCCGCTCACAAACGCTGCTTTATCAGACATTACATGCAAGATGAAATGAAAAGGACATCCAAAATTTTCTGAAAACAGTCGGTTTCCATCAGAAATACAGTGATATAAAAACACCAGCACCGCGTTTCAATTTTCAAACGTGCAGTGCTCAACCAAGCGTTCTCCCCACCCACCAACCATTCGAATTTCCGGAGGCGGGATTTATTTTTGTGATATCCCAAATGCAGGAAAACAACTTTGTAGTCCAAATGAGCCGTTCCTTGTAGTTCTTGAAAAGGGATTTTTTTAAAAAAAACGAAATATCTCCCTTTGGAGTGGACTTTGAGATTTGTAACTTTGTAGATCTTTTTTATGCCCAAACAAACACTACACACTGACTAAAATTCAAAAAGTGAAAAAGCATAATAGGACCCCTTTAAATCTCTGTGCTGGCGTCAATTTATGCATGTTAAGCCCTAAACACACTGCACGATTTTCGGCTGTCCCAGACGAAAGATGGGCATCGTAAATCAATCGTAGCGATTTCTGTGATCGTGGCTCCTAATCGGTGGTCCTGTGTCGTACAGTGAGAGAGGTTCAAAGATGGCCGTGCCACGGTCTTGCGATCAAAGATAGCCCACGATACAGCGTGATCATCGCACAGTGTGTTTGCTAGTATGATCTACGTTTACTAACCAACCAATAAAAATGCGACATGAAATCAACGTGACATGGCGCTAAAACAAAACAGCTTACCTCAAGCTCTTATCCCTTCCTCTTTTGCCGCTTCCAATTTTTTTTTTTTTTTTTTTTTTTTTTTTTTTTTTATACACACAAAAACTACAACTGCTAAACTGTCCCACAGTGTGACATGCAATGATCTTATAGGATTGCTAAAATCGTGCAGTGTGTTTTGGGCTTTAGATCACTGGTCTCAAACTCAATTCCTGGAGGGCCACAGCTCTGCACAGTTTAGCTCCAGCCCTAATCAAACACACCTGATCCAGCTAATCAAGGTCTTCAAGATTACTAGAAACCTCCAAGCAGATGTGATTTGGAGCTTATTGTTTCTAAACTCTGCAGAGCCGTGGCCCCCCAGGAATTAAGTTTGAGAACGCGGTTTAAATATTTAAAACTTTCATTTTTCAATAAAATAATGGGATATTTGTGTATGTTTTAGGTACTGGGTGCCAGTGGAGTATGAGGATGATCAGGAGAAAGACAAAGAGAAAGAGGGAGACGATGAGGACAAACAGCCTGAGGAAGACTTCCAGTGTGTGGTCTACTTCTGGCAGGGCCGTGAGGCCTCCAACATGGGCTGGCTGACCTTCACTTTCAGCCTGCAGAAGAAGTTCGAGAGCTTGTTCCCAGGCAAACTGGAGGTACCACGTGTTTGCATTGTTAATGTACATGTTATGAAATGTGACTTAATTGTGTTCATCCTGTTGCCTTGACTATGTAATCCTATGTATCATGAATGTTATGACTTTTTTTTTATTTTAAGAAGACTTCATCATCTCGTGTATATTTCAGGTTGTGAGGATGACCCAGCAGCAGGAGAATCTTAAGTTTTTGTCACATTTCAAGAGGAAGTTCATCATCCACAAAGGCAAGAGGAAGCTAAAAGTGGACAGTGTGCAGCCAAGCTTATACCACATCAGAACAAATGGAAGTGCACTATGCACCAGGTAGCAATATGTTATGTCCAGCTAGCATATTTTCATCTGCTATGTCTAAAATAAAAGAATTTACAGATGTGGTATTTCTGTTGTGTTTTTAGGACTATTCAAATAGCCACAGATTCCAGTAACCTCAACTCTGAATTCTGCTTCATACTGAAGGTAAACATTAATGTACTTTATACAACTTGTTCATGTGTTATGAATCATCAAATAATTATAAAGGAATAAAGATAATTTGCAGTGGTTAATAAACGTTATTTATGTAGGTGCCATTTGAAAGTACAGAAAACCAGGGAATAGTGTACACGTGGGTGGGCCGAGCAGCAGACCCAGATGAAGCTAAACTGGCAGAGGACATCATGAACACCATGTTTGATGACACCTACAGCAAGCAGGTTCATACCGTGTTTATTAAAATCAAAACATGCACATTACATCTCGCCCTTTTTTTTTTTTGTTTTGTTTTTTTACACTTTCTTTTTCCCTTTTCTTCAGGTGATAAATGAAGGAGAAGAGCCAGAAAATTTCTTCTGGGTTGGCATCGGCTCACAGAAGCCATACGATGAAGATGCAGAGTACATGAAATACGCTAGACTGTTTAGGTGAGTATTTCATTTCAGTTTAATTTATTTAAATATTCTACTGTTCAAAAGTTTGGAGTCAGAAATGAATGCCTTTTATTCAGCAAAGTAGGATGCATTAAATTTGATCAAAAGTGACAGCAAAGACATTTATAATGTTACAAAAGATTTCTATGACAAATAAATGCTGTTCTTTTGAATTTTATCTCAGAATAATAAAAGTATCATCATGGTTTCCACAAAAATGTTAAGCAGCACAACTGATTTCAGCATTGATTTTAATAAGAAATGTTTATTGAGCAGCAAATCAGCATATTAAAATGATTTCTGAAGGATCATGTGACACTGAAGACTGGAGTAATGATGCTGAAAATTCAGCTTTGCATCACTGGAATAAATTACACTTTTAAAATAGAAATTCAAATAGAAAAAAATATATATTTTAAATGCTAATGAGATTTAACAATATTATGGCTTTTACTGTATTTTTGATCAAATGTAGCCATTGTGAGCAAAAGAAACTTAGCATATAATTCTTAACAAACCCACACTTTTAGACAGTAGTGTAAATGTACTGGTTTTGTAACTTCTATTTTTTGTATTTTGTCATATGTAATACATTCACCATATTTCTGAGGTAATAATAGATTTGTCCTTTTGTCTCAGGTGCTCCAATGAGAAGGGTTACTTTGCTGTATCAGAGAAGTGCTCAGACTTCTGTCAAGATGACCTGGCCGATGACGACATCATGCTTTTGGACAATGGGAAAGAGGTAGAGCTTCATGTTTGCAGTCAAACAGATTCTCTTGGCAGTGACTTCTGTTGCTGAGCTGTTTGTTTGCTTGTTTCGCAGGTTTACATGTGGGTTGGCACACAGACAAGCCAGGTGGAGATTAAACTGAGCTTGAAGGCTTGTCAGGTCAGTGGCAGTTTTATTGTACACCAGCACTTAGTTTTTATCTTCGCACACATACACATTTGCCCTCAGGCCTTTCCTGTGCCTGCTTAACATGCGTGTCACCCTTCAATCAGGTCTATATTCAGCACATGAGGTCCAAGGATACAGAGCACCCCAGAAAACTGCGCCTGGTGCGCAAGGGCAATGAGCCTCACTGTTTCACCCGCTGTTTCCACGCATGGAGCGCCTTCAAGACCGCACTTGCATAAACCAGCCTCACACCTCACACAGTCTGTCTGAATACAGTTTGAGCATTAGGGTTTAGAAAACAACACCACTCACAACAGACCACACGTTATTAATGTGCACTGCATCACTCTCTTTAAAAAGCTCCTATATATATTTGCTAATTGAAGCAATATTATTGAATTTTATATTTATGTGTAGATTTAAAATCAAAGGAAGAGTCTAAATGATACAGCACTTGGGTAAGCGTTACCTCAAGAGATCAAATGCTGTATTCCTTAAGGGATGTTTTAAGAAGAACATATCTGTTGAGGGAGCGTCTACTTTTTTTTTTTTTTTCTTTTTTCTTTAACCATTTGGCTGCACAAGTGTTGTGAATTGTCATACCTGTTTATATTTTCTACATTTTGCAGCGGTTATTTTAAAGACGACTTCTTATATCATTTGTCTCTGTTACACTTTTCATGTTTTATTCTGTAGATGCATATCACATACTGCCAAAACTTTCAGTTATTGAAAGCACAAGACCTATGTCTGTTTCGGATATCACCTAAACAAGATGCTGATTTGCCTCACACCAGATTTTTTATTTTTTTTGCCTTTGAATGTTTCTTTCCATTAGCTTGATGTGTTTTACTGCTTCACTTTCGGGATGTTGACTCTGATGCCAATGCTGATGGAATAACGAATTGCACAGTTTTTGTGGGATGTATTTTCAGTTATTTACATGTCCGAATGAGAATTTGTGCTTTTATGCCCTTAAACTGCCCCATACATCTATACCGATGCAGCAGTTAACTGAGTGGAACCCAGTGATTTTAAATAAAAATGCAATCTGTAACCGGCAATCCAGTGGTAGTAGTACAACAGTGTTACCATGATTTGGTCTTCACATATCGAGGCTGTTTGTGCTATTTAGCTGACAGTTTCATTAATCACAGATTGTGCTTTTTTAAAAAAAAATAAATTAAAAAATAAATAAATTGCCCAAAAAAAAGAGACAAAGTTATGGTCCTGTGTATGGACTACTTGATAGTTATTTTTGAATTTGGAATATTTGTTGAACTTGGACAGGGAAATTTGTTTAGCCAAGGAAATAAATATTCTTATTTTAATTATGCTAATCAAATTTGTTATGGCTGTCATAAAAGGGATTGGTAGAGGTAAAATAGGTTTTTGCAGTTGAAGGTGAGTTGCCCTATTTTGTTTCTTTTTGTCACCGCAGCTTTTTTGTCTGCATATATAAATGTATTTCTGTGTACAAATATTTTCTGCCACTGATTTCACCTGCAGATGCTCTATTTATGTATTTTGTATTGAATAAAGTTTCATCGCACATCTGTATTACTCTTGTGGAGTATTTGTCGTTGTATGCATGCATTTATGGTGTTAGAAAACTATTAGTGGTGTCACGTGTACTGTGTATACAGTGCCTTGCGAAAGTATTCATACCCCTTCATTTTTTTTCACGTTTTATGTTGCTGCCTTATGTTAAACTGCTTTAAATTACTTTTTTTTTTTTTTTTCCTACATCAATCTACACTCCATACACCATAATTGTAAAGCAAAAAAAAAAACTAGTTTTTAACATCTTTGCAAATTTATTAAAAATAAAAAATTAAAATGATTCCATTGCATCAGTATTCATACCCTAATCTGGGACAGTTGAAATTTAGCTCAGGAGCATACATATTGCTTGTAGATGTTACTACACTTCGAGTGAAGTTAATCTGTGGCAAATTCAATTGACTATGATCTGGAATGGCACACACATCTTAATATAAGGTCTAACAGCTGATAATGCATATCAGAGCAAAAACCAAGCACTGAGGTCAAAAGAATTGCCTGTTGAGCTCAGAAACAAGTTTGCGCCAAGCCACACATCTGTGAAAGAGTTCAGAAAAATATTCTGCTTCACTGAGGGTCACAGAAGCATGTAGTCTCTATTACCCTTAATGGAAGAAGTTTGAAACAACCAGAACTCTTCCTAGAGCTGCACATCTGTTCAAACTGAGCAATTGATGGAGAAGGGCTTTGGTTAGAGTGGTGACCAAGAACCTGATGGTCACTCTAGTTGAGCTCCATGATCATATGTGAAGACAGGAGAAACCTACAGAAGGACAAACATCACTGCAACACTCCACCGATCTGAGCTTTATGCCGGTGTGGCAAGACTCAGTCCTCTCTTCAGTGTAGACGCATGAAAACACACTTGGAATTTGCAAAAAAAGCACCTAAAGGACCCTCAGACTCTGAGAAACAATATTCTCTGGTCTGATGAACCTCAGTTCCAAGCATCATGTTTGAAGGAAACCAGCTCTGATCTTCACCTGCAGAGTACCATCCCAAAAGTAAAGTGTGCTGGTAGCAGCCTCATGCTGTGGGCTGTTTTTCAGCGGCAGGGACTGAGGGACCCGTCAGAGTGGAAGAAAAGCTCAATGCACCAAAATATTAAGATAGCCTTAATGAAAACCCAGTTCAGAGCATTCAAAACCTCAGACTGGGCAGAAGGTTCACCTTCCAACAGGACAACGACCCTAAGCACACATCAAGAGTGGCTTAAAGACAACTCTGTGAATGTCCTTGAGTGGCCCAGCCACAGCCTGAGCTTGAACCCAATCAAATATTTCTGGAGAAACCTGAAAATCTGCCCCATCCAACCTGACAGAGCTTGAGAGGTGAAGAGGTGAGGAGAAGAATGACAGATAATTGCCAAATGCTGATGAGCAAAGCTTGTTGCATCATACCCAAAAAGACTTGAGGCTGTTAAGTTGCTTCAGCTAAGTAATGAGTTAAGGGTATGAATACTTATGCAATGTACTTATTTCAGGTTTTTTATTTTTAATACATTTACAAAGTTGTGACAATTCTGTTTTTGCTTTGTCATTGTGGTGTATGGAGTGTAGACTGATGTGGTAAAAAAGTAATTTAAAGCAGTTTAACATAAGGCTGCAACATAACAAACCGTGAAATAAATGAAGGGGTATGAATACTTTCGCAAGGCACTGTATAAGTAGGGGCACGTAACACATTAATTTGGGTCGTTATTGATAAAACAAAGACTTGTTTCAATAATATGTGGTTGGGCCACATGACTGCAGTCAATAATACATTATTTATTTATTTTGTAAAAACTGAGAAATTAAAATGTTATTTATTGGTCATTTAGCCATGCTGTAGGAAAAGTCTAAATGTTACTTGTTCGGTTTCACAGTTTTTAGGAATGCTCTAATTTATGTTATGAAGGAAAATAATACAGAGTTACAGAGCTGAGAACAAAATGTGAGACAGTTAAACGTTTAATATTCATAGATGCAAACTCCTCACCTTTCAGTGACAACTCACTTTTTTGGGATCAAAATATGTCACCTATGAGCAGGGGCGGACTGGGACAAAAATTCAGCCCTGGCACTGTAGCCACCCCGGCCCTCATTACCACACCCACACAGCCCCACCCACGGACACGCACATTCACTACTTACATTTGTGTACAGATGGTGAAATAATATAAGCAGTACCGTATATGCAACAGATATTTAAACATTTAATGTATGTGTCTGGCAAACAATGCTTACTACTTTTTAAAGAGCACACGTTTATAACAAATTTACACAGAGTAAAAACAAAAGAAAAAGAATCTGAGGATGTTGTGGAGTCTGTGTGCTGTCTGTTTATGCCATTTGTCTGCTGTTATGTCATTCTCTACAGTATGTTGTTCTTTGTTGCCACTGTCTGTCTGTTGGGTTTTTCCTACCTCTACCACACTCCTGTGTCCTGTCTCTGCTAGGCCTACCGTAGCATCCTTCCTCATAGCACTGGTATTGGAAGACCAGGGGTCTCTGGTTGTACTGATTTCAGCAACATCCTAGTTAATGAACACAGTATATGATGTAAACATTACAACAAAATATTTTCTCACTGTCAAAAAAAAAAAAAAAAAAATCTTATTCTTGGGGCTTATTGCTTTATTAAATCATACCTTAAGGTAATCTTTCAAAAAAAAAAAAAATTCTGTGTGGAGCATGCCCCCAGTCTGCACACCTTTTTCCCCTTTACCTGTTTGCATCTCTAAATATTAAAATGAAATATTATTTTGGTAATTATTATAAATTATATTATAAATGATTTTACTACTTAATAAATATCAAGTAAATAAATTATTTAAAACATTTCTACATTGTTTTATCAGATGAAATGGGCCAAAAGCCAAATTATATGATTGTGTTATTAGTAATATGTGTAATAAATTATATTATTTGATAAATAGTTTTTGTTTATTAAATAATTTAAATAAACCATATTAATACAATTATCATATTTTAATATTAATATAGTGAACATACTGTTATTGCTATTATTATTAAACTTATATTAATAATGCATCATATTGTTTATTATATTATTTCATCTAATTAAATCGTATTGATATAATTATATAATTTTAATATGTGACCCTGGACCACAGCACCAGTCATAAGTAGCACGGGTATATTTGTAGCAATAGCCAACAATACATTGTATGGGTCAAAATGATCGATTTTTCTTTTATGCCAAAAATCATTAGAATAGGTTTAGCATTAGCAGGCTGAGTGAGACTTTTGGTGCGTCCCAATGTGCCTACTTATACTACGCACTTAAAGTACTTTTTTGGTGAAGAAAAAGTACACACTTTTGAGTGTGTAATAGAAGAGTAGGCAAGCTTTGGGACATACTATCATGTCACACAACTGCGTCTTTAATAGACGGCTCTGTCGCACCTGTTACACGCACCCTGTCACTGTAAACTGGCCTGTCAATCATCCTGTCACAGTTTACATCCTCCACATTTCATTTCATTTAACTTCCTACTGTACTGGAGAGAAAAGAAATAGCGTGTTGATCTGTCAGTCTTTCATGTCGAGAACTCGCTCATATTTTCTGCATAATGATGCATTTAAAAGTTAACGACCAAATGGATGTTTATAAAAGTTCACATTGCTGTTGCAGATTAAATATAACACAGATAACAATAAATAAATAAATAAATAAATAATACCAGGTTAAATCTTGACTCAAACCCCTTTTTCTAAACCTCTATAGCTAACCATCGGTCGCGCAGATCCTCCATGTTTGTAGTTTTTAACGCGTTTTATTCGTGTTTGTAGTTCTGGACCGAATCCTTCGACAAAGCGCAATGGATTGTGGACAATATTAGCCATTAGAGTGTGCACGGATCCACACTTGAAAAAAATAGTAGACCTGAAATAGTAGACCAGCCGGGGACTTTTGGCATACTCTTTTCAACATACTATGCTTTGGGACACACTTATGCTAATCTCACATACTATTTAGGATGGATAGTATGAACAATGGGACGCAGGGCCAGTTCACATGTGGTGTGTGCATCGCTATAATGAGTCCGTGCGTGTAAATGTATGGGTGTATGCATAGACATAATAGGTGTATGCATGTGCACAATATAGTTGAATTTTGAAGTAAGAAGTGTTGGATTATTTTCGATCATGATTTTTTTTTTTCTAAATAAAAAACCGAACATGTATTCCTTTTATTTATTTATTTATTTATTTATTTATTTTTGTCTATTTAAATTCTGTTTACAAACTCACCACACAACATTAATGGTCAAAAACTGTACTTTTTTAAAAAGCAATTTGTTTTCTGAAAAAAAAATGACACCTTGCACTTGAAAATTGCACATTCTGTTAGAATTGTACAATCAAATAAACAAATTATGTGAAAATGACCTATTTTACCCTTAAGTCTTAAAGGGTTAAGTAAAATCATGTTCCATGAAGATATTTTGTAAATTTTCTACCGTAAATAAAATCAAAACTTAATTTTTGATTAGTAATACGCATTGCTAAGGACTTAATTTGGACAACTTTTCTCAATATTTAGATTTTTTTGCACCCTCAGATTCCAGATTTTCTAATAGTTGTACCTCAGCCAAATATTGTCCTATCACAACACATCAATGGAAAGCTTATTTATTCAGCTTTCAGATGATGTATAAATCTCAATTTTAAAAAAACGACCCTTATGACTGGTTTGTGGTCCAGGGTCATATATTAATATAATTACATGTTTATTAATCTTTATAAAAATCAATCATATTAACATAATTCTTATATTTTTATCATGTAATCCATGATATGGTATGAGGTATAAAAGTCCGGTGTGTCATAATAAAAGCTCTTCCTGTCTTCCTGTCGCTCCCCACAATGCATTGCGCCGAACGATTACGCACAGAAGAGCGCGCTTCACCCGGCCTCACTGCCCGTGCTGTCGTTTACAAGCCGTCCAAATCCAAGCGGATTATAGCCAGAAAACTCCAGCACACACAGCCAGTGCCTTCCAGCAGTATGGAGTCCACCGCTAAGAGAGACGCGGAGAGCAGCTGCGTGCTGTGCTGCCAGGACATCGACCTGTTCGCGGTGGGGAAGTGCGATCACCCGGTCTGCTACCGCTGCTCCACCAAGATGCGCGTGCTGTGCGAGCAGAAGTACTGCGCCGTCTGCCGCGAGCAGCTCGACCAGGTGCCGCCTCTCCTCTCCTCTCCTCCTCCAGCAGCAGCAGCAGCAGGCCTCGGCCGCTTCACACACACACACACACACACACACACACACACACACACACACACACACACACACACAGAGACAGAGCAGCCTGGCGACAGCACCAGTAGGCTACACACATTTATAAAGGGAGCGGCCGTGTTTGTCGCGTCTTTAGCAGTGTGGAGTTGTTGTCAGGAAAAAACAAAGTTTAGCTCAGTTGTCATCTTTCACAAGTGAAACAGAGGTAGTTGTTTGACTAATTGTTGTTATGACTTCTGTTTTTGGAAACTTGTTTTTAGTTTAGAAGTGAGTTTAGTTTAGCAGCGGTGATTTATTGCTGATGTCTCCCTTGACAACCGAGCAGCTCACTAGCTGCCGTCACGGTGTAGTAGTTCAGTTCACCCGGGTTAACAGATGTTCAATTCACCCGGGTTAACAGATGTGACCCTGGACCACAAAACCTGCCAGAAGATATCATCATCTGAAAGCTGAATTAATAAGATTTCTATTGTTGTATGGTTTTCGATAGGACGATATTTGGCTGAGATACAGCTATTTGAAAATCTGGAATCTGAGGGTGCAAAAATAATGAGAAAATCGCCTTTAAAGTTGTCCAAATGAAGTTCTTAGTAATGGGTATTACTAATCAAAAATTAAGTTTTGATATTTTTACGGTTGGAAATTCACAAAATATCTTCATAGAACGTGATCTTTACTTAATATTCATGGTTTTTGGCATAAAAGAAAAATTGATCATTTTGACCCATACAATGTATTGTTGGCTATTGCTACAAATATACCTGTGCTGCTTAAGACTGGTTTTGTGGTTCAGGGTCACATATATGAGAAGCAAGGATATATCATGAACAAAGTTCAAAAACTTTTTTTTTTTTTTTTAATAATTAGATGGAGGTGATTTTGGGACAGCTCGGCTGAACTGTGCTGTTGTGTAATCAGCTTCAGATAACTCTCGCTAGAATCCACTGGACAACATGTGCTTTCTCTGACAGCCTGTCAACGTGCGACGTCATGCTGACAGTGCGTGACTCACGTGACAGTCAGTCAAGAGTGCACGCCTCTAATTTGCCTTTTAAGCACAAGTTACATTAACCAGCAAGTCGGAAATTGAAAACATTTAGTATTTAGTCCTTTTTGCTTAATTGACAACGTTGTTCATGCTCTAGAAGGAGTGTTTCTTTCTTAAAAAATACTTGATTTTTTTTTTTCTCTTCTCTAATTAAAAAATATATTTATTATTTTTCTGATTTTCCAGGTGGTCTTCATAAAGAAACTTGAACCCTTTGCCGCACTCAACATTCATCAATATCAGTGTGAGAAGAAATATGACATATACTTTGCAGATGGAAAGATATATGCACAGTTCAGGTATGAGCCTTTTTTTTCAGCAGGGATGAGAAAAACTATCCTTTTGACAATATTCTATCTATATATGTATGTATTTGTTCCGTAGTTGTTTCAACTAAACTTTCATTGTAGATTGAAAAGTTTTAATGTAAGAATACAATGGTTGAGATACATTCTGTTGAAAATAAGCAAGGCAAGATTCCCAATTTTTTTCTGAAGAACCACAAAGTACTGTAAATGTATTTAAAAACTATGCTTATATGTACCAAAACATATTGTATTAAAACAGTAATGTAACAATGCACAATAATAAACTTCAATATTTACCTAAATTTATTGTGTGAATACTTAAATCTATGAAAAATGGCACAGACTTTGAAGTTTTTGAATTTGGCATGACATGAGTTGAACTAATTTTGAGTCAACTCATTGAAATGGACAGTGTAAACAACTCTGGCGTCATCTTTCAGCAGTTAAAAAGTGCATTTACGTCCTCCTGACAATATCACATCATTGTCAGTCCTATTTTTCAGCTTAAAATCAGCAGTATTTCAAATTTGTTCCTTACAAGCTCTTTTTATCTTTTATAACAAATGCAGGAAGATTTTGTTACATGAATGTCCACAATGCCCAGAACCAAAAGTGTTCTCCAAATTTGAAGAATTAGAACAGCATATGCGGAAACAACATGAACTCTTCTGCTGCAAGTTATGTGCAAAGCACCTGAAGGTAGAGTATTGCATTTTAATGAATTATTTTTTTGCACACTCCTTATTCCTTCAATGAATAGTTTGCTCTGTGTTCAGATATTCTCATATGAGCGGAAGTGGTACAATCGGAAAGACCTGGCTCGACATCGAACGCAAGGGGACCCGGATGATACCTCACATCGTGGGCATCCGCTTTGTAAATTCTGTGATGATCGATACCTGGACAACGATGAACTGTTGAAGCACCTGCGGCGAGATCATTACTTCTGCCATTTCTGTGACGCAGATGGAGCTCAAGAGTATTACAGGTAAAAGACCAGTTCTGGTTCACTCTTTCTTTTTTTTTTTCTTTTTTTTTAACTTGTTAATTTGGTTATGTTAAATTGGTTTATTTCCAGATGCAACTCACTGTAGCTATGTTTACATGCACCCAAATGATGCTTCAGTTGAACTGAAAAACCTTTTATATAAACCCCTTAGTTGATCTAATTGATATAATTTTGAATAAAATTTCAGTCTAATTAAAAGGGGTGGTGTTGACCTGAAATCATCCTAAAAATTAAGGAGAATGAAAATAAAAAATAAAAAGGAAAAATTAAGCATGTAAATGAAAATTAGTGGATGTAAACTTACCTAATGTAGGCATGTATGAAATCTGTTCAGTTGTTCCTCAAATCCTGTTTTAATTTTCTTGATTCTGTTTTTTTTTTATATACTTTTGCTTTTAATTTTTTAAGGTTCCACTTTAATGGTTAAATTTTTTTTTTTTTTTTTTTAATTTATGTATCATTCAATTAAAATAAGGACCTATACAATTTTTAAAGGCCCTGTTTCTCAAATTCTGTTTTATTTTTCCCAACGTTCATGTTTTTGGGCCTACTTTTTCTGGATTTCATTTTAATAGTTTATTTATTTATTTACAATAATAGGGCAATGAGCAATGTTTTTTTTTTTTTCATAAATTCTGTGTTTGTTTTAATTTTTCTGGATTTATGGTATAATACAAATGTATTATCGGTGATAATCAGGCATATAAGGCATAAAACATTAACATTTTAATTAGAAATACATTCTGCAGTACAATAGTAATGTATTTCTGCCACTATTTGTTAAAGTTAAAAGCACGTTAAACTAAACTTTTTTTATTTTGACAGGTCACAACAAAGACCTTTAAGTTTCTGTGTGTATATAACAATATTTTTAAGTGAATTTGTGAAATGCTCGTAAATGGATGTCCTCATAGTAAGATGGCAGATGCTAAAAAAAAAAAAAGAAACAAGCATCACTTATGCTTCAGTGTGTGTACTAACTGGGGCACTCATTTAGACAGAGACCTGCAGAACATGCAGACTTCATAGCAGTCTTTTTGCACTGTAATAATCACAGAATTTAAATGGTAATTCACTTAATTGATGTATTATTTTTGTCCTATAGTGACTACCAGTACCTCAGCGAGCACTTCAGAGAGAGCCATTATCTCTGCGAGGAGGGCCGCTGCAGTGCAGAGCAGTTCACTCACGCTTTCCGCACAGAGATTGACTATAAGGCTCACAAAGCTGCTGCCCACAGCAAAAACCGAGCCGAGGCACGGCAGAATCGCCAAATTGACATTCAGTTCAACTATGCACTCAGACAGCAACGAAGAAATGACGGTAAAGCTGAATTTGCGCTTTTTGTGAGTTGGATATAACTTAGGGGTCAAATGCCTTAATAAAGCCCATCTGGATGTCTGATTTAGGTCTGACAGTTGGTGGCGATGACTATGAGGAAGTGGATCGCTTCAACAGACAGGGAAGACCAGGAAGAGGACGAGCCCCAGGAGGACAGCAGAATGTCAGGAGCTGGAGATATAATCGGTAGGTCCTTATCGGTGCTGCATTCTGACATATAAGAGACCTTATGGAAGACTGAGAGAGTTGTTGTCCTCAGAGAGGAAGAGGACAGAGAGATCGCTGCTGCTTTGCGAGCTTCGATGGCCAGCCACCTGAAAGAGCGAAGCCATGTGCAAGAGAGAAGCAGTCAGAAGCCACGCAAAGAAGAAAAGATGGAGCCTGATGACATGAGAAACAACCGAGGCACTGCCAAGCAGACGAACGAAATGCAAGGTATGGCAATCAAAAATGTCTATTTATTTGTTTATTTGAAAGTTGATGAAATTGCATGTTTGAATATATTTCAGCTCGATCACTGAAGAATAATGCCCCTTTGGCTGGTCAGGACTTTCCAGTTTTAGGGGCAGCTGCACCTCCAGCCCCAATTCAAAGGTATGTTTGTTCTGTTTTTAGTAAGATGGGTCACTTTTTTTATGTATTTTTCCCATGTAGGAATACTAAGATAATTTCTTTTTTAGAGGGGCTTGCTTTCTTGTTTATTTTGTTCAGATATATTAGTGAATTCAAATTTGTTCAGTGACATAAATACACTGCTTAGTGATATTTTTAATGTCTGTATTGAAATTTAGATTTTTGGGGGACATAAAGTCAAAAACATCAGGCTGGTATAACTGTCTTGCAATCGTTAATTTAAATAAAGCTGAAATAAAATGGAAATATTGGAAAAACTTAAGCCTAAATGAAAATTAGAAATGTTTCCTTGGCAGAAAACAGAAACAAAATAAGTTTAATTAAATTAAAGCTAAATAAACGTATAAAAAAAACAAATAAAAACTAGTAAAATGATAATCCCATAACAAAATGAGTAAAACCTAAACTAAAATTAAAATGAAAACTACAAATATAAAAATAAATGCTAATTCAAAAATTAAAACATTTTATAATAGTGTATATAAATAATACTAAACTAACACTACCTGAAATCATTATTTCATAAAAATGATTTTAGTCCTCCATAGTCACGTGGTGCAACCGACATGCAAAACATACACTGCTTTCTATTTTTTTCAAATGTCTCTGTTTTGATTTGTTTTTGTTTTTTTTTAAATGGGCATAAATTCAACTATGTCAGGCTGAATTTATGCCCATTAAAGCTCTCCTGAAATCATATTGAAAGAAAGGGGCCACTGAATTCTTGAAAAGGAACCCTTAAGGCAGGGGTGCCCATCCCTGTTCCTGGAGATCTATCTTCCTGCAGAGTTCAGCTCCAACCCTGATCAAACACAACTGAACCAACTAATTAAGGTTTGAAGGAGCACTTGATAATTACAGACAGGTGTGTTTGATCAGAGTTGGAGCTGAACTCTGCAGGAAGGTAGATCTCCAGGAACAGGGTTGGGCACCCCTGCCTTAAGTACTTTGGCATAATCTTTTATTTTGTCTACCAAAGTCATATGGTGCAACCAACAAATATGCAGAACAAAACAGGAAATGATGTCAGAGAGGACCCAAGCCATTTTTGCAGGTCAGATTATCAATTTGAGAGTTTGAGTGGGCTCATAATTGTGTGTGTATATACAACAGCAAGAAAATTTCTAGCATCATGGGCAAGCACCACTTGAAAATGTGCTATTAAACATTGAGTTTAATTTAATCAGATCAGTATTTTACAATGTCTGTCTTCCTATCATTGCAGCAAGATCAAACAAACTTCTGTCTCTCTGAAGGAAGATGATTTTCCAAGCTTGTCTGGCTCAGTAGTTTCCGCTCCAATGACACCTGCATACACAAATCAACCCAAGAAACATTCGTCCTTCCAGGAGGAGGACTTTCCTGCACTGGTCTCCAAGATCAAACCACTGAAGCCCCAATCAAACACAGCATCAGCCTGGTCTCAAGCTGGAAGCAAACCTGTGGTGGTTTCCAATAAACCTGTGGTTCTGCCCACCAAAACAGCCCCTACAGTCTCTTCATCCATACTGTCCGCCAGTGACCCACCGCCCAGTGGAAGTGTGCCTCAGCCTCTCACTGCCTCCTCGTCTCGCCGCAAAAAGAAGCTCACCTCTGCTGAAACCCACAAAGCTCCACCTAAAGTCAATTGTCCATCCTCATCGGATGACGAGGACCCCCAAACTGGCAAAACGGCTCAGGAGATCCGCACAGTACCGACTATGCTTGATATCTCCACTTTGTTGACGGTAAAAGGTGGCTTATCTCAGCCCAACCCCAAAACCAACAAGAAAAAGAAGCAAGCCACAACTTCTCTGGATTCCCCCTCACACACTCCTGAGTCCGTGTCCAAAATGGCTCACAAAGAGAACGTTCCTGAGACGAAGCCACCAGACAACAATCTCCCCTCCAAAACAAACTCTTTTATAAATGGACTCACGGAGAAACCAGCAGAAGCACTGTCCCCTACATCATTTCCTGAAAATATTCCTTCCCCTTTAAAGCAGCCGGTAACCGACCAACCTCCTCCACCCAAAGAAGAGGAATTTCCAGCACTTATCTCCAGAAAACCTCCACCTGGTAAGCTGGTTCCTTTCCTTAAAGAGGCAGTGCCCAAAATGACATTGTTTCTAAGTGCGTAGTTTTGTTTTCAGGCTTTAAAAGTGCATTTCCGTTGGAGAGCACTCAGAGTGTGCTGCCGCCGGCTCCTCCTCCTGGCCTTGGGCCTGTTGTCAGCAAACCTCCTCCAGGATTCACCGGCATTCCGCTCAACAGTAATGTGGTGGAATCATCAATGCCGGCTGTTAACAGGTTAGAGACTGTGATTTGTGCTGTTATACGTGTGTGTGTGTGTTGTATTTTGAGTACATGAAAGTTGACCATTTATTGATGGCAAGCAATGTTTTTAATAGTCTTAGGCCTGGTATTACAGTCAGGGCTTAGGTTAAGTCAGGATTAGGCCATAGTTCAATTAGGACATTTAAGTTTATAAACATGCCTTAGATAAAAACACTACTGGTGTGCATCTTAAGACAAAACAATGAAACTGACATATTTTAAGATCAGTCAGTGCAAGTTTCTTTCAGTTAAAACAGCTCAGACATGCATTTTAGTCTGGGACTTGGCTTAAGCCAGGGGTCACCAAACTTGTTCCTGGTGGGCCGGTGTCCTGCTGAGTTTAGCTCCAACCCTAATCAAGCACACCTGAACCAGCTAATCAAGGTCTTGCTTGGTATACTTGAAACTTCAAGGCAGGTGTGTTGAGGCAAGTTGGAGCTAAATTCTGCAGGCCCTCCAGGGCTGAGTGTGGTGACCCCTGGCTTAAGCCTTGTCTATGAAACTGAGGGTTAATGTTATAAAGCCAGTATCTGAGAGAATGTTGATATAATGCCTTAATACGTTTTTTTTTTTTTTTTTTTTTTGCAGTTCTCCTGAAGTGTCATATCAGTGTAGCCACAGTTACAGTTCACCTTATGACGAACTTATGAGGTTCATCTTATTAGGAACTTTCTTTGACAACCAGATGATGTCCAAATACTGTTAATTACTCTTATTCTTTTCTGTAATTACACTTTTTGGGTTTGAAATTAAACATTTGATGTACATTTATTTTACCTTACACTTCCATTAAATAATAATAAGAATAATACAAGATATTACAAGATGATAATGAGAAATATCAGCATATCTGAACGATTTCTGAAAGATTATGTGACACTGAAGACTGGAGTAATGATGCTGAAAATTCAACTTTGCACCACAGAAATGAATCACATTTTAAAATGTATTCAGATTTGACAACAGATAATTGTTTAAAAAATTCTAATTTAATCATTTATCAATTAATGTAAAAATAGAAAAGCGATATAAGTGTTTTATCTCATTAGGCATTGTGTGTTTTCTTTCAGAGTGACACCTGCTATTGGATCCTACCTCATACCTGACAATTTCCAGCAAAGAAACATGGACCTTATTCAGTCTATTAAGAATTATCTTCAAAATGATGAAACCAAGTTCAATGAGTTCAAAAACTATTCAGGCCAATTTAGACAGGTAACTATCAAACCAAGACCATTTAAATTCAGTTAATATTAGTCTCACGTATTATTATATATTAGTTCTGCTAGTTTAAGCAAATTGTATTAATTCCTTTGTAATTATGATGTAGTTCTATGAGCTTGTTAATTGAGACATGGAATATTTTTAAATATATTATTTCCAAAATACACTTGTCACATCTTGCGGGACGCTTTAAAATGAACTAGTGAAGAAAAATGTTTAAAAATAGTGGAAACTGGTGACACATTATAGAAACTATGATACACACTGCCTCACACATACATTGTGTCGATGTATTACCCATTAATATTTTCATTGATCTCTAATTTTCCTCTTGAGCAGGGTATAATACCTGCTGTCCAGTACTACAAAAGCTGCCAGGAGCTGCTGGGAGAGAATTTCAGCAGGGTCTTCAACGAGCTGCTGGTTCTCCTACCAGACACTCGCAAGCAACAGGAGCTTCTCACTGCCCACGGAGACTTTAAGGCTCTCGAGAGACAGCAGCAAGGCTCCAAGCCCAAAAAAAACAAAAAGAGAGCCTGGCAGACAGGCACCACCAGCAACAACCTGGAGCTGGACTGCCAAGTGTGTCCCACCTGTAAGCAGGTGCTGGCTCTGAAAGACTTCAACACCCATAAAACCCTACACATCGGTGATGATGACTTCCCCTCATTACAGGCCATAAGCAAGATTATCAGCTAGCTGCCAGCAAACGCACATCCACAGCTCTCTTGTGACACAGGATCTTGTGCTGCACCAGGATAATGGTGAGATGCATGAAAAGACGAGGGGTTGTCTGAGCTGCAGTGGTAATGTTTACTCGGATTGTTCCGATTCTGAAAGTTTTGATGACACCTTTTTTCGAAGGGGAAAGATCAACCCTAAAAAGTGCAAGTGGAACTATAATTGTTTTGAAGAGAAACAGGTTTAATCTTCTTGAAAGCTTGAGTTCTAATGTTGATTCATTTATTACTCCTCCAGTTCATCTTTTTCATCAGGTTTTCCAGTGCTGTTAGCATGGTCTTTTTTTTTTTTGCTGCCTTTGAAAAATAACCTATTTATTTCAGAATGCTCCTGCCGTTTGATTGAAATTTATTAATTTCTCATTTGTTTACAAACTCTACAGTACAGAAAAATAAAATGGTTAATATATAGCATTTCTTACAGTAAGCTACAGTGATCTGTCTACTGACTTTTGACAAATTGACATTTTTGAATGATTGTGTAAATTATTTGCAATTAAACAATCAAGACAGGGAACGAAATGCATGGCTCGGCACTCTTTAGGACACATGTGATTGTGAGGAAATTTCACCTGCCTTAAAATATACAGGAAAAACCAGAGGGACATTTTTAAAAGTTTTGTCAGATGGGATCATACTACAGAATGTTTTGTATAAAATACTAAATTAGTACAGATGGATAATTCTTTAATTTTTTTTGTCAGATTTGTTAGATACCATTATGCTTGTGCCTCTTAAATATTTCTTCACACTCAGTTGACTGTTGAGACTTCAGTGCGGCCACCTTTTCTCATCTCTCTTTCAGGAACTATTTGTGCCACGGCCTTGTGGTCAACAATTTGCGATGTGTCAGGACATATCTGCAGAATAAATGCTGGTCAAACATTATCAACCTTTAGATTAAGTTATTCAATCTCCAGTTTGTGTATTTCATCTTGTTTTGTGCAACATACTCGAAAATGTTTACTACAGAGATACCTAGAGGAAATGTTCACACAAAAATGAAAATTCTGTCATTTTAAGAAACCCTTTATTACAGATGCAAAAGGAGATATTAGACTGTTAGGGATTGAGGACGTTATTGAACATTCACTTTCATTTTTCCATTCAGTAAAAGTGAAAGAGACTTTCTGCCAAACATCTCCTTTTGTTCTACAGGAGAAAGAAATAGGTTTGAACAATATGAAGGTGAGAGGGTAATTTTTGAGTGAGCTACGCCGGTCTTATTTGACATACGTTTTGATTTTGATTGTTAGATTGGGTCTTAAGGTATATTACTTTTCACAAGCTCAAAGTTTTCTTTTTAAAACTTAACTTAAACATTGGGATATATCTGTACAATGAACTATTTGAAGCAATTAAAGGAATAGGTCTCCCAAAAATAAAAATATGCTGAAAATGTACTTTTCCCCTAGGCCATCCAAGATGTAGAGGTTTTTCTTCACTCGAACAGATTTGGAGAAATTTAGCATTACATCACTTGCTCACAAATGGATCCTCTGCAGTGAATGGGTGCCGTCAGAATGAAAGTTCAAACAGCTGATAAAAACATCACAATAATCCATAAGAAATCCACACGACTCCAGTCCATCAATTAACATCTTGTAAAGTGAAAAGCTGTGTTTTTAATAAGCAGATCCATCATTAAGGTGTTTTAACTTTAAACCATTGTTTCTGGCCAAAATGATGAATGCATAATCCATAATATCTCTGTTTATCTCTGTTTAGTCTATCTTCGTCCTCTCATATCAATCACCAACATGTTTGTTTAGAACTGGTTTGGACTGTTTGTGCATGTAAAGCAGGCTTGACCTCTGCATATTTCTCTCCTGATTCAGATTGAGAAGACTTTTTCAAGAAATACAGTATAATGGAAATGGACTTGTATTTTAGATGAAAGCAACAGTTTGAGGTTAAAAACATCTTTAAACGTAGCTTTTTGATTCACAAGTCATTAAGTTATGTGTGGAGTAGTGTAAATTACTTGTGGATTGTGTTTGTGATGTTTTTATCAGCTGTTTGGACTCTTATTCTGACGGCACCCATTCACTGCAGAGGATCCATTTGTGAGCAAGTGATGTAATGATAAATTTCATCAAATCTGTTCTGAAGAAACAAACTCTATCTTGGTTGGTTGGAGGTTGAGTAAATTTTCAGCAAATGTTTTTTGTGTGAACTATTTCTAATGTAGAAAGTTCAAAATATTACAAGGTCTGGCTTTCAGAACAGAATGATCTCATAATGGTGTGTAAGTCATTAAAAGAGCACATTACAGGTGATCCACTCATGAAAAACATGTCTTTATTTTCATAATGTCCGACTGACAACGACAAATCTTTTGTGTATATCTTTCAATCACAAGATGGGATATATTGCCTGCAAATACAGTATGTAATATGTATTTAGAAAGAGTCATGGACAAGGTCAAGGCATTTTTACTGATGCAAATTTTGCACTTTGTCTTTCAATGGGGTACAAATACAAAAACTAAATAAGGCTTATATTTTCACATCTCTTCATCATCTATAATATGTTTTTAGAGGTGCAAATTTTGATCCAGCAAAACATACCTCAGTGAATCACTCCAAAGCTGTCTCATAATACTGGTCCATGAGGCATTTTAACAGGAGTGCAGAGATAAGTACAGGAAACACAAGACCCTGACCACTTTCACAAACATACTCCATTTACATGTATTGAAGTACAATCACTATCATTTGTGTATGTTGCCCTATCTCTGAACACAGAAACATTACCAAAATCTACCACATATCAGACAAAGCACCGATGATGGTCACCAAACAGCTTTTTTTTTTTTAAACAACAGCCAACTGATAAATATCTGAAGGGTTTCCCAAACAAATGACTTTGCAAACCGCTGGCATATACACTGCCATTCAAAAGCTTGAGGTTGGTAAGATTTTTTTAAGTCTCTTCTGCTCACCAAGGCTGCATTTGTTTGATCAAAAATACACTAAAAACAGTAATATTGTGAAATATTACAATTTAAAATAACTTTTCATTTTAAAAGTATTTTAAAATGTCATTTATTCCTGTTATGAATTATCAGCATCATTACTCCAGTCTTCAGTGTCACATGATCCTTCAGAAATCATTCTAATATGCTGATTTGGTGCTTAAGAAACATTCCTTATTATTATCAGTGTTGAAAACAGTTGTGCTGCTTAATATTTTTTCAGGATTCTCTGATGAATAGAAAGTTCAAAAGAACAGCACTGATTTGAAATAGAAATCTTATGTAACATTACAAATGTCTTTACTGTCACTTTTGATCAATTTAATGTCTCCTTGCTGAAAGCATTAATTTCTTTTAAAAATGACACTTTACTTACTTACTAGCCATTTCTAATGTTGAAAACCTAAGTGGTGTCATTGTTCGAGTTTGTAAATGTATTCATAAAGCATTAATTTTAAATGCCAGTTTATGTGTTTGTATTCCTCAATTTTAAAATGCCAACTGATTATGGCTCTGATTAAAAAAAACATTATTGGTTTGAAATCTTTTTAATGGGATTCATTTATTTTCCATATTTTGATACGGTCAGAAGTATTCACGCATTGTAAACTACAAAAAACCTTCCAAAATAAAATCTGGCTTTATGTCTTAACACGTTTAGTGGCTTCACTAAATCAAACACTGAATCAACACCTTTTCTACACACTTTTGATACATAAGACACCCTTATCTACAGCGAAAGTTTACCCTCTTTTAGGAAGACCACCTCTCGTAAGCTTTTAGTTGGAGAACATTTAAATGTGTCATAAAAGTTTTGGTGATTCCATGTTTCAGATATTGCACTTTATATACAGTACCCAACAGCATTATGGAAACTGAATATATAAGATATTGTTTGTGATGCATGGCACTTCATAGCTCTCTAAATATAACACATGCAACATAACCTTTTTCATTTTTAAACAACACTGATAACCCTCAAACGGTTTCATTCCAGCTGATAAATTAACACGTAATATTCCGAACGAAAGTGAAATCACAATCAACATATTCTTGTACAGAAGTTCACAGAACGGTACTACCTATGAACATTGTCACACCACTTCAGTTTGATGACCAGTGCCAGCCATCCACACTGACTCTGACACACCAGTCACATCGCATGTGGACTTTTGCTAGGCACCGTTTCAGTAAATTGGCACCTGGTAGGTTGGGGCGTTGGGGTCCAGGTTTTCGGTGAAGGGTGGGCTCTGGTATGTGTCGTTGGGCTCGGTGCTCGTGACGGTGGGGTAGGGCTGGACAGGCGGGTTGCTGTCGATGTGCTCTGTGGTGAAGAGGTTCATGTCGGTCCCTAGCATGTACTTCTGCACCGCTCTCATAGTCAAACCAGCCTGAAATACAGAGAGGAAGCAAATGACAGTCACACGCATTAGTATCGAACTCTCATTAAAAAAATAACAACTCTCAACACTGACCACTTGTACTGAAGAAACCAAACAGGTTTTTTTTAACCTGAAGACACTGCAGTCTTATTGGTGCTAGATAATTCTAGTACTTGGCATTTAGTTTTGTAGTTTAGTCATATGGCTAAATTTGTATCCTTAGCAACGTGCTGAAATATTATCACATCATTTTCAAAACATTATATAATTTGAAGGTCTTTCTGAAGAAAATATGAGATAAGTATCTATCATTCAAATTTTTGCGGTTCGTAAGATATTTAAAAGAAAAAAGAAAACTTCTATTCAGCAAGAACTTAAGAATTAAATTGATCAAATGTGACAGTAAAGACTTTTACAATGTTGCAAAATATTTTTATTTCAAATAAATGCTGTTCTATTAGTACAACTTAAAATACCTCTTTTCTGTTTTAATATTAAAATGTAATTTATTCCTGTGATAATAAAGCTGAGTTTTTAGCATCATTACTCAGTCTTCAGTGTCACATCATTATGCTGATTTGGTGCTTAAGAAACATTTATTATTATTATAAATGTTAAAAACAGCTGTTCTGCTTAATATATTTTTAGGATTCATTGATGAATAGAAAGCTCAAAAGAACAGCATTTATTTGAAATAGAAATCTTTTGTAACATTATAAATGTCTTTACTGTCACATTTGATCAATTTAATGGGTCCTTGCTGAATAAATGTAAAAATATATACAAAAAAAAAAATAAATAAAATCTTACCCTAAACCTTTAAATGGTAGTGTATCACAGTTTACACAAAGACATTATAAATTAATAAATAATTCTAAATGGTAGTGCTTGTGTGTATTTCTAAACATGAATCATTAATGTAACAATTGCTAAAGATCAAGACAAGTCATACATTTCACTCTTGTTCAGTAACTGTAAGAAATAGCCTAGGTTTTTCACTGTTTCTTTCACATCAGGACACGCCACCAAACACTATTCTCATTCACGACGGCAAGGGAAAAGGAAGTAATTCTATTATATGTTCCCACGTCCCCTGAGGGATGAAACCAGTATGTAGAGCAAGCTAATGTCAATGAGATAGGTCATGATATAACAACTGAAATGGACTGTGTTCTGCATATCCTGCCATTTCACTTTTAGATTTGAAAAGGAATGGCGGTCACACAAAATTACAATAAAATGTGTTTTCATTTCTATGTAGAGATAGTTATGCATTGAATTTATTTGACCATTTTGGATCTCTCTCTGGGTTTAAAATTAATTGGAGTAAGTCGTGTCTACTTTCCCTCAATTCTAAAATTGATTCCATGTCCCTTTCTATATCTATTCCATTGGTTCAAAACTTTAAGTACTTGGTGATACATGTTTTTCCTTCCCTGCAGGAAATCGTCTCAAAAAACTACAATAGTATTCTAGCCAGAGTATCCTCAGATTTGGAAAATTGGTCTCGTCTTCCTACTTCTTTTCAGGCTCGTATATCGGTGATTAAAATGAATGTTCTCCGACGTATTCATTTCTTTTCTTCCATGATTCCTCTCGCTCCACCGGTTGGCTACTGGAACAAACTTGATGCATGTGTCTCATGGTATATATGGGATGGGAAACGATTTTATGTATTTGCGCATTAGATCGGCCCTACGGGGCATATGGGGTGCCTTGGAACTCTCGACTGCCTGTTCACCCTTTGCGCAAACTAATCCATCCTTCTGAGGAATCTCCCTCCTCTGCTTCAGTCATCTATCTCTTTCTTTTTGAGCATTCATACAAACCTTTATCTATTACAACAGTGTGGACTAAGGATCTTAATGAGGATGTGCATGTTTTATTTTCAGATCAGGTATGGGGTATGTTTAAATTGTCTTCTAAAAACCTTAATCACCAAATGATTCATTGGAAATTGCTGCATAGGGTTTACTTGACTCCAATGAAACATTTTTATATGAATCTGTCGTCTTCTCCTAAGTGTAGTCTCTGTTCACAAGGATCTTTAAGCACGTTTTTGCATTTTTTTTGGGAGTGCCCCTCTCTCTCACCTTTTTGGACTCAGCTCTCACAGGTACTGAGATATGTTTGACTCTGCGCCATTTTTTCATGAATGACTTTTGGGACTTCACCTTGTCCGTCCAACAAAGATGTTTACTGTTAGCTGCTCTCACAGCAGCAAAAAAATTGCTAGTCAACCGTTGGAATCCTCCTCACACAATGAACAGACGAACTTGGACTGTGTATTTGTTGGACATTATCTCGATGGAACTCTCAACGTCTCATATACATGGATCTAATGTGAAAACTGTAATTTTATGGCATTCAGTTTTTAATGTTGTGTCATCTTTTCTAAAATCTTTGTAAAAATTATTTTATATTTTTTTATTTATCTATTAATATTAATTAATTTATTTTTATTATTATTATTTATTTTATTTTATCTTATTTTATTCATTTATTTATTTTTAAGTCTACCACCAGGGGGTGGGATGGGTTGGGGTGGGTTGTAAATTTGCACAGCTGCTTTTTGTTTTATACTATTGTTCCCAGAAGAAAATTCAATAAACAGTTGTTAACAAAAAAAGAGATAGTTATGCACATTTACCCAGGTGAAGATGGAGAAGAAGGAGAAGGTAATGGCAGCTCTGGCAGCATCCGCTCCCTGATTTAAGGGCAGCTCATCTGGGGTGGTGCGCTGCCATTGGTTGGCCAAGAAGCAAAAACAAACAAACCACAAAAACGCCCAGAAACCTGCAATCATGCACAAAACACAACAAAAAGAATATATTATAGCAATAATTTCAATAAAGTTTACTATACTGCCCCAATGTTTACATAAATAGATCTAAATGCAATACAGCACTGTTCAGTTCTGTGGAGATCATGAATCATTGCCAGACCCCTTGAACAATTCACAGCTTAAAAACAGCAGTCACAGAGAGAGTCTCAGTCTGTTTTGGCATGCTCTTATTGTTTACCTGAAAATCCAATGTCCAGCATCACTGCCTTCTTCCTGTCTTTAATACTGCTGATTTGTTGGAACTTCATGTCAAGGATAATGAAGAAAACGCATGCTAGAAATGCTATGAGCCCGATGGTGGTTCCGTAGTTGCAGGCATTGTTGTTCTTGTTGAAAACGCAATAGAGTCTCTCACTGCCATGGTTGACGTACCCTTCATTTATTATGGATCCAAACACTACCATTGAGAAGATCTGCAGGGGAAAAGATACACGTGCTAACACTGTTAAAGCCATTATAAATGACAGTAAATCATTAAATACAATTACAGAATAATATTATTCTATGTTCAGGCAGTTGACATGAAGTGACTGAAGCATCTATCTAGTAAAATCTATCTATTTTTTTTTTTTTTTTTTGGTGTTGATTGTAAGAAATAAATATTTCGATTACAAAATGAAAGAGAAATATGAACTTACAAAGACATAAGATCCACTGTATGACCAAAACAATGCTATTCAATAAACATAATGTATTCTAAATAGACAATAATTCTTCTAAATCAACGTTTTCCACTTGTAAAGCCAAATATTGTTCTGTACACTCACAGAAAAAAGGAACAAGCTGTCATTGGGGCTGTATATGTACTTTTAATGTACTGATACTTTTACATTACTAATTTAAGGTATAAAGGTATTTTTTTGAAGCCTATTTTTACAAGACACAAAAGCCTTTCACTGAAAGAGAATTTGACTGAAAGCTATGCTCCACGTGATGTGTTTGTCTGACGCAAATAACATCAAATGGAAGTAACAGTACAGCGTTTATAGTAATGCATCAACCAATCAGAATCGAGGAGCCGGTCATATAGAAGCAGACTGTGGCTGCGGCTCAAAACATAGTGAGCTGCCTAAGTAGACAGCATTTCTGAGCAACATACAGAATGATGCTCAAACACACGCGATGCTCAAAATGAGGCAGCTGACTATGCTTTGAGACACACTATAATGATGTTCTTACTGAAAAACCGTATTGCATAATAGAGAAACGTTCATCCATGACATTAGATTAACTCGTTTTGCTTTAATTTAGGTAAACAGCCTCACATTTAAAATATTATTTCTTGTTTTGAAGTCACGCCTAGTGATAGACCTACGGATAAAAATAATAGGTTAATAATATAATGATATTACAAACGAATTCACCCTACCATAATAAACCAAACAACAAAAAGATTCAAGAATAAGCGCGTTTATTTAAATTCATGCTTTTATATTCTAGAAGAAATCACGAGTAAGCTCGTCGCCAGAGGCAAATACGCTTCATGACATCAATACGTCAATATTTTCAATATAAACGAAAAATAATCTTTGATTTTACAAATAAACGCATGAACGAGCGTCATATTTCCCAGTGACCTTCTTTAATTATTAAATGAGCGCGTGATGAAAATGTTATGATTATGATGCGTTCTGGGTTATTCTCACAGACCACATTTGTCTCTTCTAGGCAGATATGATTATTTGTAGGTAAATAAACGTCTTACCCATGATAATATTCTAAGGATGGTCTGCGGCTGTTGGATAAAGGTAACAGGGTCGAACGCAGCCCCGGCTCTCCCAGCACCAAATGAACCCACTCCGTCCATTTTCCTCCTACTGTTATTCAGGCTCTGGGCTGTGGGTCGAGCAAGACACACACACACACACACACACACACACACACACACACACACACACACACACACACACACACACACACACACACACCCCACTGCCTGTCAGAGGCGTGCGCAATCTCTCTGTGATTCTGTGTGTTACATTGTCTCAACAGCAACATCTACCGACCACATCTCATCCTCTGCTGCATGGGAGACCGCTAACTTCATACAGCAGGGCTTCAACTTCACCAACAAATGGAACATTTTGGGAAAGCATGCAGAGTATTTTGTCAAGGAAATTGTATTATTTGAAGATAACAGTTCCATAATAACCAAAACAGTGTCACATAAAAATCTATATCACTTTCTTTCTTCAGTGGAGCACAAAAGAAGATATTTTAAAACTGCATATAATGAAAGTCAATAGGGAC
Source organism: Spinibarbus caldwelli (assembly GCA_039654775.1). Classification (NCBI taxonomy): domain Eukaryota; kingdom Metazoa; phylum Chordata; class Actinopteri; order Cypriniformes; family Cyprinidae; genus Spinibarbus; species Spinibarbus caldwelli. Next base: position 33,875,260 of record CM077218.1, read on the forward strand.
ACAAAAGAAAACGATGAAGAACATCTAATCTCATTCAGGTTTGGTTTGGAACAACATTGTTTTGACTATCACATATGAATGAGTGTAATTCTCCACTGCGATGTTATAGTCTAACAGCAAATAATAATGCATAAATAAAAAAGACTTTTTCATGATAACGAAAGCAATGTGGGAAGACTAGGCTACAGCATTCAGGGCATAATACTTTAGCCTATCCTTGCCACATTTGTTAATAGCAAATAAGCATGCAAAATTGCAAATGCATTGAGTTTTGCTTATTTTAAAAGGCTTATCTTGATGCAACTGAACGTGACCAACAATTAATTGTTTTTACACCTTCTTGAAAATGAATAATTTATTGAGACCTCTAAACCATTGGTATTCAAATCAGAAACCACAGCACACTTCCATGGAGACCGCAAGATGGTTTAAAATGATTTAAAATAACACAAACATGACTTTTCACTGGAGAAGGCAATATTATGGACAGAGAACTATTTTATCCGGTTTGACATTAAGAATTTCTTGATGAATTTGTTTATTACAAACACACCTCTTTTTACTTCACAAGACATTTACTGAAAGTCTGGAGACATGTGGATTATTGTGATATATTTATCAGCTGTTTGGACTCTCATTCTGACGGCACCCATTCACTGCAAAGGATCCATTGGTGAGCAAGTGATGTAATGCTAAATTTCTCCAAATCTTTTCTAATGAAGAAACAAACTCATCTATATTTTAGAATAGGATGATGGTAAACACATTTTAAGCATATTTTCATTTTTAAACTATTTCTTTAATTGCCACTCCACATTTCAATCAATAAAATATTTTAAAATCAGCAGCTTTTATCATTCTAGCAGAAACCACTGCTCTAAACAAAGCATTTTTGTTTCTGGCTGTCGCACAGATTTTTTACAAAGTTCATCCAGGTGTTTCTGGGCTATTCACATCCGTTGAGAGCTCAATAATTACAAAACATTATGGGCCGTAACACCATACTCTTGTAGACAGCAATGCTCTTGATTAAAAGCACAATACAGAAAACTATATATATGAATAAATCACTCTATCATTTAGTGCAAAGTCAACATGTATTGTGTTTATGCATGACTCCAACAAAAAGGACAGGTCCACAGATTCAGTGCGTGGCTGCATATTGCTCATGTTCATGATTGTGTTGGAGGTTTTCAGTCACAAGATCCATCTTTCCAGCCATCTCGCCATCGCTCATCCACCTTGCTGCAGTCAAACTCTGGCTTGCCTAATCGGATGTTGATGTCATTATGGAGGCGACACATCCACTGTGAGAGGTTGTGCCGACTGCTAGTGTCTGGTTGATTTGTTTTCAATCTGATAAGAGACAAGATCATTGAAACATATGCAACCAAACACAAATGTTAACACTGCAATGCTTCTGCTGAAATGCTAAAGGACTAACATAAAAACCTCTACAAATAAATGATGACAACCTTGATCTCAGGTCCTCTGCACATTCATCACATGGGAAAACCTTTGAGAAGAGGTTGATGAACTGTGTCATCTCCCCCTGTTGTTCTGTGGTCGGTGCGTCTGGATAATATGCAGCCATAGTGTGAAGAAAAGACCATGAGCTCCTGCCCAGCTCCTCTCTGTCCAGAGGACATTCAACAGGCTGAGCCTCCTCCACCGCCCTGCTCTCCTGTTCAAAATATCACATGACTGGATGTCTCATGAATGTCTCTTATTGAGTAAGAGACATTTACACATTTATATTAAATCAGACTATGTGTTTCCTAAGAATCAAACCTATGGGTTGATGGAGTGCTCTGGCAGCTGAGCTATATCTCTTGAAAACTAACCATAACCATGATTGGCATCTCTGTTTTAAACTTAATATTCTGCAAACTATTTCTCTTAACAGAAATTAGGAGTATTGATTGATATTAATTAACCACAATTAATTGTGTGATGTGTGTAGATCCCTAAATAAAAACAATAAAGAAATATGGTTTGTTTTCATCTTGATTGTGTTTGTTTAGCATTTTAATTTATTAGAGCTTAGTTATTTTATTATTGTACAATATTTTATTGCATTACAAATGTATTGTTATTAACAATAACAATTTATTATATTAATAATGTATTAAGGTGATTACTTAAAGTCATCCTGAGGCTCCCTTTGAAGCATGCTGAGGGCCCCTGGCAACTATAGCATTTTATTATAGTAGCCATTATATTTAAAGAGTATAACTACAACCCTCATAATTGTAATAAACCTAGATTCCCTTACTCCTCCAAATAGATTATTTAGTATAAATTTAATTGAAAATTAGATTTTGTGAAAATAAATAAATATTATAATATAATATACACTATATATATATATTCCATAGTTGCTACCATACTACAGTAAACAACAAAACAACAAGGCAGGAAAAGTTAAATAACAATTTGAAATGTCAAAAATCCAACCCTTTGCAGATTCTCTTTTCAAAACAAGCAACAAGCAAAAACATGTTTATTTAATTAAATCTATTTTGTTTTCACAGATGTTTCACAGACTTCTCTTGACTCGTATCTTTATAGTAGATTTAATGTCTCGTTCTCTGCTCTCAGGGAGCCACGGAGAGACATCTGACTGTCACCTGCACTGAAGCTGAGGACGTCTGATTCTGCAGCTTCACCCATGATTTAAAGTCCCTACACGCTCGGCACGGTTTCTTTTTCGGCTCTCCGGTAGCGGTCTGATCCTTACTCGTGCTCCCCTCGGGTGGTCTGCCAGCCACGGGGAGCGAGAGGCCCTCCATACCCGCGCTGTTATGCGACCCGGCAGGAGCTGCCATGTTTAAAGTCGCACGATGTGTTATGTACTACCAGGGTTGCCAGATCTCCGCTAAACAAATCCAGCATTATCAAAACAAGCTTGAAAACTAGTTCAAATATCAAAACTTAAAACATGCCACTCCCATACCTAAAATACATATTTTACCGTGTTCATTTTACAACGTACAACGAACAATTTTACAAAGTCTGTTTCCATACATAAAACATTAATATTAACAGCTGGTGAATAAATTATTTTGTGGGGTGGTGATCTTAACAACTTGAAAATAACTATTTACAGTTTTAAGATCTTTTTTTTCTGATGCCGCTCTGCTCCTTTGTCATATATTTCTGCACACAGTCTCCTTGCCAGTCATATGAATTGTACAGAGTTAAATATTTTAATACAAGCAAGTTTGAGATCTTCATATTTTGCTGTAAAACTACGGACTTGGCAACCCTGAGTATTTCCGAGGTGAATGAATCGTTCTGTTGAGCCGGATCTTCTGATTGAGCATCCTAACTTAAGTAATTCACACAGCTGATCTGAATTATTCATAAAGAGAGATATTTACCTTCACGTGGCTTTATTAAAACGATAAATGCGCAAAATGACGATGTAAATTATGTGCTGAGGTAAAAGAATCATTCAAATGATTCTTTGGAACGACTGTTCGATTGAGTCGATTCGTAGAAATGAGTCAGAATTGAAATCCAACCACTATTATGCATCACGTTTGCTGTTGACCTTATGTCAAATATCCACAGTATGCCAACAACGGGTAAACATATTATAACTGACATTTCACAATAAATTGAAGTACTATATTAAAATATATGTTCAGGAATTAAATATTAAAGAATTGGTTTCACATCGGAGCAATTTCTCTGCAGCACCGTCAGAGGGTGACGTCGCCAGCAGTCCATGCCGCAGAGCTCGTGCTGCTGAAAACTGTAATTATCAAAACATTCACTTCTACAAATACACGGATGACAATATCTAGCACTTTCTGAAGAGTTACATTTACACAAGTAGCCGTTTGGCATAATATTTGAATGACAGCTCAGTCTGCAATAGTGTTTGATAAGTTTGATAGAAGTGTCTGCTAGCTTAGCTTACTACTGACAACGCATCCAGAGAGCAGATGGTCTGCACTTTATGACTGACATATGCTTTATTTCACACTGCTGTATTGTTCACAGGCTTCACATAATCAATATCTCACACTTGAGTGAAAATGGGGATTCTGGAGAAGATAGCAGAGATAGAGAGAGAAATCTCTCGAACACAGAAGAATAAAGGTAAGCTAAGATTTCTTCTTTAAATGGGCCTTTTTCTTGCTTTCTATCTGTTCACTCCTAATCAGTTAAATCCTGAGTACTTCCAAACTTGTTTTGCAGCAACTGAGTACCATCTGGGTTTACTGAAAGCCAAGCTAGCCAAGTACAGAGCCCAGCTTCTGGAGCCCTCAAAGTCATCTGGAGCCAAAGGTGAAGGCTTTGATGTTATGAAGTCTGGTGATGCTCGAGTGGCTCTGATTGGGTTCCCCTCAGTTGGCAAGGTAACAATTACAACATCTGCGCAACATGCTCTTATCTAAAATTTAAATGGGAAAAGATTTGGTCCTTGATACAGAAATATTTTTTCACTAGTAAAGTAAGAGAAGTACCTTTCAAACTAATGTATTTTACCCTGTCAAACATTTCATGAAGAAATATACAACTGAATTCACACAGGATCACACGTCTTTCATTTATTTTGGGCCTGTCAGTGTACTGAACAACATTAGAAAAGTATTGTCACAAATGATAATATCCTGCAAGATAGAACGTTAACTTTTAACATTATTACTTTTAACATTATTTTAGGACACTATGCACCTGACTTTACTAAAGACAGTGATAGCTGTGTTATAAATGTCTTCTTTACAAATTTTATATCCACAAACACAAGTTCATCAGCAGCCAACCAAATTGTTATTTTTTTTTGGAATGAATTTGAAAAGGATTTTTAACACCATTACATCTTGAGTAAATAAGAAATCAAATAGAATGACTTGAATGCTTTTAATTTGTATACTTTATGTATAAATAAATGTCTTGCTTTCATGGTTTTTTCTTTTTCTTCCTATTTGTCTTTTTCTGTCTTAAGCAAATTAACTATTTTTCCCCTCTGTATTCTGTTGACAATGGGTGTATTGTTGCTCAATTTTGTGTAATATACACACACATTTTCTGTTATTAATATGTCAGTACTGTATTTTTTGCACTGAAAAAGAGACATGCTCTAATTTATGGTGTTTTTGTAGTCTACATTTCTCAGTTTAATGACATCAACAGAAAGTGAAGCAGCTTCATATGAATTCACCACCTTGACCTGCATTCCCGGTGTCATTGAGGTATCATTTATTCTGAAATATTTTTATTTTCTCTCTGTTTTTGTGTATGTCTTATTTCTATTTATGTCTTTGATGTTGTTGTTATAATGATTATAATAACCAACATGATATTGGTTTCATTTTTAAAAATTCAATTCTAGTACAAAGGTGCCAACATACAGCTGCTGGATTTGCCTGGTATCATTGAGGGGGCTGCACAAGGTGTGTTCATTTGCATTTTAAAGAGTAATGTACATTTGTAAGTGTATTTTGGCATATTAAATGTGTCCTTTCTCTGTGTGTTTGTTTTAAAGGTAAGGGCAGAGGTAGACAGGTCATTGCTGTGGCCAGAACTGCAGATGTGGTCATCATGATGTTGGATGCGACTAAAGGAGATGTTCAGAGGTGAGTTGGAGCAGTGGAGAATGTTTGCACTGTTTGCACTATTGCTCTGTTTGTTTGACGATTGTTGTTTTGTTTTTTAGGGAACTTCTGGAAAAAGAACTTGAATCTGTTGGCATCAGACTCAACTGTCCCAAACCAAATATCTATTTTAAAGTCAGTGTTTCAATTTTTTCATTGTCATAGTTTGTCTATTGACTAAAATGTCTTTTACGTTTATATTTTAAGTGTCATTCATTAATTTGAGTCATTTTACTCTCATCAAAATAACAATTTTGTCAACAAAAATAACTGTTTAGTTGACAATAATATGCAAATGACAAAAAAAAAAAAGATTTAAAAAAAATGTGCGCCACCGTTCCAAAGCTTAAAGTCAATAAGTTTTGTTTTGTTTTTATTTAAAGAAATGTGTACCTTACTTGTGAAACATCTGTTTTTCAGCCTAAAAAAGGTGGTGGCCTATCGTACAATTCAACGGTTCCCCTCACACACTGCTCTGAGAAGCTTGTTCAGCTCATTCTTCATGAGTACAGTATCCTTTAGCATTGTTTATTCACTGTTTCATTTTCTCTAATAATGAGCAACACATCAGCCTTAACATGACTGCAGAAATCTTCAACGCTGAGGTTTTGTTCAGAGAGGACAGCACTCCTGATGAATTTATTGATGTCATCGTGGGCAACAGAGTGTACATGCCTTGCTTATATGTGAGAATATATTTCAATATACATTTCAATTCAAGCATCAGCCTGATGCAAAGCTTCTCAGTTGGAATTATGTCAGCAAATTTAAAATGATATAATGAATCTCTGTCGTCTTATAGGTGTACAACAAAGTGGATCAGATTTCTATAGAGGAAGTGAATCGTCTTGCTCATAGACCTAACAGTGTAGTGATCAGCTGCGGCATGAAGCTGAATCTAGATTATCTCCTTGAGCAGTTATGGGAGTATCTGGCTCTGATCTGCATATACACCAAGAAAAGAGGAGGTAAGCTTTTTTTGGTCCTCAGTTTATAGTAATTTAAGGTGCTTTCACCCTAAAACAGTGGTTCTCAACCTTTTTGGCCTCCTGTTGTCCAACACAATATAGGTTAAAGGTGCACTAAGCGATTTTTGCCAAACGATGTTGATATTTGAAAGCACCAAAACAAACACGCCCATACCCCGACAGGACCTCACCCTTATTTTGAAATCTCCACCTCACACGTACGTACACAACCATGGCAACGATGATCGTGGCAACAAGTGAAGATGACACACGAGCATATTCAAACAAAAGCCAACACGGATAAGTTGTGTGAAACGAAGCAAAATCAACGTTACTCACTTATCAAAAAGAAACAACACAACCTCGGCGTCCACGACGAGCCCTAGCTTCCCGCTCCTTGAGTTCTCTCCACTGCTGGAAGTTTCTCTGATATTTCCCTCTTTTGTTTTTTTATTTTTATTTTTTTTAATCTGCCATTTCTCTCTATCTATAATATCCATCCTGTGCACTCGAATTGAGTGCTCTCTTCTCCCTGTCATTACAAGACACACCCCCTTACTGCTGATTGGCTACAAGTGTGTTTTGGGACACGGTCTGACGCTGTGGCCAAAAGCCTTTTGCAAAAATCGCTTAGTGCACCTTTAATATATTTACGAGATTTTTGCTCTATGACAAAGCTGCTTGTTTTGTATTAATACATTCAATTAATTAATTGTGTTTTTTTTTTAAAGCATTTTAATTGAGATTAGAGTTTTTGAATTTAATGATTTATTAGAGCTTTTAGAATAAACCATGTCTGTTTGGCGTCAAACAGATTTTGGTTCATTTTAGTTTTCATCCTCTTGAAAAGGTGGTCTGGCATAAGGTTCACATTAGAATCCATTTTAAATTTAAATCATAATTTAATTTGTGGAATTTCCTTTCAGAGATTGTCTTAACTGGAAAAACAAATACATAAATAAAAAACTGTATTGAACTGTTGTAATTAGTGTTTTTATTCCCCCGTTCTTACTCTTTTTTTTTATTTTTTTATTAATTATTATTATTATTATTATTTTTATTGTTGTTAAGAACGCCCAGATTTCGGTGACCCTATAATCATGAGACGAGGAGCATCAGTTGAACATGTGGTATGTCTCTGTTTTGTTTGTTGTCCTGTGATACCTGCAACTTTGTTTATGTGTACTTTGTATATGTATTATGCAGTGGTCAGCCTGTAGTAAAACATACTCTGGATATATATTCATATATAGGTGCATCTCAATAAATTAGAATGTCGTGGAAAAGTTCATTTATTTCAGTAATTCAACTCAAATTGTGAAACTCATGTATTAAATAAATTCAATGCACACAGACTGAAGTAGTTTAAGTCTTTGGTTCTTTTAATTGTGATGATTTAACAAAAACCCACCAATTCACTATCTCAACAAATTAGAATATGGTGACATGCCAATCAGCTAATCAACTCAAAACACCTGCAAAGGTTTCCTGAGCCTTCAAAATGGTCTCTCAGTTTGGTTCACTAGGCTACACAATCATGGGGAAGACTGCTGATCTGACAGTTGTCCAGAAGACAATCATTGACACCCTTCAGAAGGAAGGTAAGCCACAAACATTCATTGCCAAAGAAGCTGGCTGTTCACAGAGTGCTGTATCCAAGCATGTTAACAGAAAGTTGAGTGGAAGGAAAAAGTGTGGAAGAAAAAGATGCACAACCAACCGAGAGAACCGCAGCCTTATGAGGATTGTCATGCAAAATCGATTCAAGAATTTGGGTGAACTTCACAAGGAATGGACTGAGGCTGGGGTCAAGAGCCACCACACACAGACGTGTCAAGGAATTTGGCTACAGTTGTTGTATTCCTCTTGTTAAGCCACCCCTGAACCACAGACAACGTCAGAGGCGTCTTACCTGGGCTAAGGAGAAGAAGAACTGGACTGTTACCCAGTGGTCCAAAGTCCTCTTTTCAGATGAGAGCAAGTTTTGTATTTCATTTGGAAACCAAGGTCCTAGAGTCTGGAGGAAGGGTGGAGAAGCTCATAGCCCAAGTTGCTTGAAGTCCAGTGTTAAGTTTCCACAGTCTGTGATGATTTGGGGTGCAATGTCATCTGCTGGTGTTGGTCCATTGTGTTTTTTGAAAACCAAAGTCACTGCACCCATTTACCAAGAAATTTTGGAGCACTTCATGCTTCCTTCTGCTGACCAGCTTTTTAAAGATGCTGATTTCATTTTCCAGCAGGATTTGGCACCTGCCCACACTGCCAAAAGCACCAAAAGTTGGTTAAATGACCATGGTGTTGGTGTGCTTGACTGGCCAGCAAACTCACCAGACCTGAACCCCATAGAGAATCTATGGGGTATTGTCAAGAGCAAAATGAGAAACAAGAGACTAAAAAATGCAGACGAGCTGAAGGCCACTGTCAAAGAAACCTGGGCTTCCATACCACCTCAGCAGTGCCACAAACTGATCACCTCCATGCCACGCCGAATTGAGGCAGTAATTAAAGCAAAAGGAGCCCCTACCAAGTATTGAATACATATGCAATAAACGAACATACTTTCCAGAAGGCCAACAATTCACTAAAAATGTTTTTTTTTTTTTTTGCTCTTATGAAGTATTCTAATTTGTTGAGATAGTGAATTGGTGGGTTTTTGTTAAATGTGAGCCAAAATCATCACAATTAAAAGAACCAAAGACTTAAACTACTTCAGTCTGTGTGCACTGAATTTATTTAATACACGAGTTTCACAATTTGAGTTGAATTACTGAAATAAATGAACTTTTCCACGACATTCTAATTTATTGAGATGCACCTGTGTATTTATTTTAGAAAACTAAACGGTAAATACTGAAGTGTTGTCTAAAAATATATGTATACCTGAACATGTGTATTTCTATTTTATGTGCTATCTAACTAAATCATACATATTTTTAGTGTATCTATCAGATTCATGATTGTGCTTCTTATTTCTTCCAGTGTCACAGAATCCACAGGACATTAGCTGGCCAGTTCAAGTACGCACTTGTCTGGGTAAGCTCCTTCTTCACCTGAAGAGAAATATACTCTTGCTTTTGTTCCATGTTTTTGAGTACTACTGCTGTCTTTTTGCATCACAGGGAACAAGCACAAAGTACAGTCCTCAGAGAGTAGGACTGACACACATCATGGAACACGAGGATGTCATTCAGGTTGTGAAGAAATAAAGTCCAGACTTCAGAACCACTACAGTATCAACAGAACATTTCATACATGCATAACCGAGCATTTTTTGTTGACAGCTGCATTGTTTCATGGAACTTCATGGAAAAACCTGTGATCAACAATTAACAAGTGATTATTTTCTATATGAAAATCGTCTACCTGGCAAAAGTCATTCTAATAAATAATATTCAGATCTTTGTTTTATTTGTGTCTTTTGTAATACGAAAAACTGTTCTTTCTTAATAAACTGAATTGGTCATGTACAGTGTTTGAGACTAAATGAAAATTTTAATTGTAGTTTAATAAACTGAGAGTGAGGATTTGTCTTAAACAGAACTTAGGATTTATCTTAAAAATCTTAAACATTATATTTTAGATATTTAATATTCTGCAACGTTATAGGGTGCTAACCAAATTTGTGAACTCTTTTGTACAGACGTTCAGATGACGCATAACTAGTTTAAGATACATAAGAAACAGTGAATGTATATAAAATCACTAGGGTCAGAATTCAAAGAAACAATGACCATCATAAAGATCAAAACTGAGCATTTGCAGATGGATTCCACCAATCCTGGGTTTGCCATATTTTACAAGCCTCTAAAACCAACATGTCATAGTCTAAAAAGATCAGAGTTCACTCTTACTTGAAGCACTTAGACAAGAGCTCTTGTCCAGTTGATCTATACCAGTTGAGGATAGTTCAAGAAGATACGTTATGTCCCTCTAAGGAGCAGCAGCTTGTTGAATTTAAACACCGTACAATTCTCACCAGGTATGTTAGTTATTTAATTTTTCTTTTTTGGTGTTTGAGTTAATCATTTAAATTATTAAGGGTTTGGTTCATCAGTAATGACCTGGGTGGAGAGAGCTGATGTTTTATTGCACATATCCAAGGGTCATTTACACATTCACTCTTACTGTCATAGAAAGACATGAAACTCAATATTTAACTTGCTGAGAGAGTTTTAAATGTAGGGTTCCAGCATGAAGCTTTCATTTATGCATAATTGTTTGATAAAGTATGGTTAGGTAGTGAGGACTTTCTCTGTATATGATTACAGCACACTATTAAAGTTCAGCTCAACTTAAACATGGGAGGTGACTAAGAAACACTCCACAAGATGTGAACTGTTAGCTTTCTGTATTCATCTGAAAACCTAGAGCTGCCTACTCTATTCATTACAGAAAACTAGTATAATAGACGACATTAAATATGCATGCTGAGGCACTCGGGCTGTACAACACAACGGACAAGTGTGGAGTGGGGAATTATCAAGCCATTGGAAGGCTGTTCCACTTCAGGCTTGATGGGTGTTTGTGTAATTAGCCTACATTTCAGAGTGCTAAAATGATGAGCAGGATGACAAGAAACTGTTTTGGAATAACTTGAGGAGTGGCGTTTCTACGCTGGAGTTGCTTTGAATGAGTTCGGATGGAAAGATAATGGTAAGAAGGACGAGTGCAGTGCCAATGCGCTACGCTTGTAAACATGACACTTGATGCTGGGGCCATATGGTGCAGTGTGTGTGTGTGTGTGTGTGTGTGTGGTTGCTCTCAGAGCCAGTGTGCTTCAGCTTTTAATTCTCCATTCTGAATCATTTACCGCTTATCATGAGGTTTTTATCATAGAAAATTATGTTTTGAGTATTGCAGTCTAACATTGTGAAATGAAGCTTTTATTTAGCTTTTTGTAACTTGTATTGAGCAAATGTATTTTACTACTAGTAATAAACGGCACGAAGTTCTTGGTCACAGCAACTACGAAGAAGGAAAGAAACAGAACATTGTGGTATACAGGAGCATCTCGATAAATTAGAATGTTGTGGAAAAATTCATTTATTTCAGTAATTCAACTCAAATTGTGAAACTCGTGTATTAAATAAATTCAATGCACAGAGACTGAAGTAGTTTAAGTCTTTGGTTCTTTTAATTGTGATGATTTTGGCTCACATTTAACAAAAACCTACCAATTCAGTATCTCAACAAATTAGAATATGGTGACATGCCAATCAGCTAATCAACTCAAAACACCTGCAAAGATTTCCTGAGCCTTCAAAATGGTCTCTCAGTTTGGTTCACTAGGCTACACAATCATGGGGAAGACTGCTGATCTGACAGTTGTCCAGAAGACAATCATTGACACCCTTCACAAGGAGGGTAAGCCACAAACATTCATTGCCAAAGAAGCTGGCTGTTCACAGGGTGCTGTATCCAAGCATGTTAACAGAAAGTTGAGTGAAAGGAAAAAGTGTGGAAGAAAAAGATGCACAACCAACCGAGAGAACCGCAGCCTTATGAGGATTGTCAAGCAAAATCGATTCAAGAATTTGGGTGAACTTCACAAGGAATGGACTGAGGCTGGGGTCAAGGCATCAAGAGCCACCACACACAGACGTGTCAAGGAATTTGGCTACAGTTGTCGTATTCCTCTTGTTAACCCACTCCTGAACCACAGACAACGTCAGAGGCGTCTTACCTGGGCTAAGGAGAAGAAGAACTGGACTGTTGCCCAGTGGTCCAAAGTCCTCTTTTCATATGAGAGCAAGTTTTGTATTTCATTTGGAAACCAAGGTCCTAGAGTCTGGAGGAAGGGTGGAGAAGCTCATAGCCCAAGTTGCTTGAAGTCCAGTGTTAAGTTTCCACAGTCTGTGATGATTTGGGGTGCAATGTCATCTGCTGGTGTTGGTCCATTGTGTTTTTTGAAAACCAAAGTCACTGCACCCGTTTACCAAGAAATTTTGGAGAGCTTCATGCTTCCTTCTGCTGACCAGCTTTTTAAAGATGCTGATTTCATTTTCCAGCAGGATTTGGCACCTGCCCACACTGCCAAAAACACCAAAAGTTGGTTAAATGACCATGGTGTTGGTGTGCTTGACTGGCCAGCAAACTCACCAGACCTGAACCCCATAGAGAATCTATGGGGTATTGTCAAGAGGAAAATGAGTAACAAGAGACCAAAAAATGCAGATGAGCTGAAGGCCACTGTCAAAGAAACCTGGGCTTCCATACCACCTCAGCAGTGCCACAAACTGATCACCTCCATGCCACGCCGAATTGAGGCAGTAATTAAAGCAAAAGGAGCCCCTACCAAGTATTGAGTACAAATACAGTAAATGAACATACTTTCCAGAAGGCCAACAATTCACTAATTTTTTTTTTTTTTATTGGTCTTATGAAGTATTCTAATTTGTTGAGACAGTTGAATTGGTGGGTTTTTGTTAAATGTGAGCCAAAATCATCACAATTAAAAGAACCAAAGTCTGTGTGTACTGAATTTATTTAATACACGAGTTTCACAATTTGAGTTGAATTACTGAAATAAATGAACTTTTCCACGACATTCTAATTTATTGTGATGCACCTGTATATATTGGGAGTATATGCCTTTATGTAGGGAGTAACAGCAGTAGACTGTTTTGAGGGTTTCTTGTGTGGTCTTTCAAACAGCATTATGTCCTGACAGTTGCTTAATTGTGAAGTGGAAAGCATGGAGCAAGAGATTATGTGAGCTGATGCCATGAATTTTACACATGACATTCATTTCTCGTCTTCTAGCTTTTGCTGCCCCCTGCTGATTCAGCAGTACAACGTCAGGGAAAGTGTAGAAAATATAGTGGTACAACAGCTTGTCAGTCAGGAAGCAACACTCATTCAAAGATACACCTGCTGTACCTTTAGTGCACCTTAAAGGAATAGTTCACACCAAAATGAAAATTTACTGAAAATGTACTCACTTCCAGACCATCCAAGATGTAGATGAGTTTGTTTCTTTCTCAGAACAGATTTGTAGAAATTAGGAGATGCATTACATCACTTACAATAGATCCTCTGCAGTGAATGGGTGCCGTCAGAATGAGAGTGCAAACAGCTGATAAAAACATCACAATAATCCACAAGTAGTTCACATGACTCCAGTCCATCAATTCATGTTCTGTGAAAAGCTGTGTTCGTAAAAAACAACCCTGTTAAAAAAACAGCATGTGCTGGTTAGCTATGTTTTGAAGCATGACAGCTGGTTTAAGCTGGTCCTTAGTTGGCCGTGAGCTAGTTTAAGCTGGTCCTGAGCTGGTTATAAGATGGTTATGAGCTAGTTAAAGCTGGTTATATGCTGGTTATGAGCTGGTTTAAGCTGGTCCTGAGCTGGTTATAAACTGGTTATGAGCTGGTTTAAGCTGGTCCTGAGCTGGTTATAAACTGGTCCCGGGCTGGTTATATGCTGGTTATGAGCCGGTTTAAGCTGGTCCTGAGCTGGTTAGAAGCTGGTTATGAGCTGGTTAAAGCTGGTCCCGAGCTGGTTATATGCTGGTTATGAGCTGGTTTAAGCTAGTCCTGAGCTGGTTAAAGCTGGTTCCGAGCTGGTTATATGCTGGTTATGAGCTGGTTTAAGCGGGTCCTGAGCTGGTTATAAGCTGGTTATGAGCTGGTTAAAGCTGGTCCCGAGCTGGTTATATGCTGGTTATGAGCTGGTTTAAGCTGCTCATGTGCTGGTCCTAAGCAACTAGCTCCTGCTCAGGACCAGCTCATAACCAGCTCAGTACCAACAAAGGACGAGCTTAAACCAGCTCAAACCAGCTGCCATGATTCAAAATATACCTAACCAGCATATGCTATTTTTTTCAACAGGGAAATCTATCATTAAAGTGTTTTAACTTTAAACCAACACTTCTGGCCAAAATAGCTTCTGAGTCCATAATAATGCTTTCTCCAGTGAAAAAGTATGTCTACTGTTGTGCTCTCACATCAAAATCCACTGATATATTTGCTTATAACTGTTTCACTTGATCTGTGCATATTTCTCTCCTGATTCAGACAAGACTTTTGAAAATGGAGAAAGCAGTACTATGCATAGAGAACTCATATTTACAACCAAGCAAAGACATATATAAAAACATGAAGCTTTTCATTTCACAAGATATTATCTGATGGACTGGAGTCGTGTGAATTACTTGTGGATTATTGTGATGTTTTTATCAGCTGATTGAACTCTCATTCTGACGGCACCCATTCACTGCAGAGGATTCATTGGTGAGTAAGTGATATAATGTGATATTTATAATAGTGATATAAATAAATTTCTCCAAATCTGTTCTGATGAAGAAACAAACTCACAGAAAAAAATGACTCATTGAATTTACTAAATTTTTTTAAGGTAAGTGGTTGCAATCAATTTATTTTAGCTACATTTAAATAAACAAATTTAGTTGACTAACTTTCAACTAAATTTGTTTATTTAAATGTAGCTAAAATAAATTGATTGCAACCACTTACCTTAAAAAAATTTAGTAAATTCAATGAGTCAGTTTTTTCAGTGCTCATTTACAACCTGTGAATTGCAGTTTTTGCATATTTTCTTTCTCTGACAGTATACTGGTACTATATTGAAAAATTGTTGGCATTACAAATATTGACAGAGAAGGAGCTTTAATAAATGAGTTTTTGTAAATGGACACTTGGTCGCTGCCTATGATGATGCATTTTCATCTTTGAAACTTGGAGGCAAGAACAACATCTCTGCAGCCACTGCCTGTTTGCCATTAGCTTGTAATAGGGGTGAGGTGGTTTGTTTACATACAGAGCCAGACCTTTGGTTTCTAGAATAATAGAAATTGTATACCTGCCAGCTTCTTAGATGTATATAATGATGCTTTGTGTCATGTAATGCATATTGTCCAAATCAGGAAACACGCAAGTCAGATTACCATTGCTTTTGTTCCACCACAGCACTTTGAGAAGATGACTGTTTGTATGCGGGCAGTTTTTACATCTGAAAGAGGGCAATTAGAGAGAGGAACCACATAATAGATCAGCCCTTATATGAACATACAATGAGTTAGTCAAGCATAGTTAAAAACAGCACACTGAGAATGGATCTTATATGTCTGAACATTATGTTACGATGGACAACTTTGAGCACCTCTTTTGGAAAAGGGTTCGGATGTAATCATTTTTGAAAGCAATTTTTAAGGTAAGTGTTACAGCTACTGGGATGATCATGACAGTACTTTTACAAATCGTTATGCTTTTATGATGTATGTTTCTTGTAAAATGCTAGTTATGACTACATTTTACTTTACTAAAATATAAATATTCATAAAATAAATAAATGGAGTTGATTAATTTGATGGTTGGTATTATATAAATATCACAAGATTATTTTGAAAATAAGTAGGCCTACTTTTTATTTAAAGCCTTTATATATATATATATATATATATATATATATATATATATATATATATATATACTTATATATTCCTTTCATTAATTCTTTTAATATATGTCCATTTAACAATATATCTTGGACATTTGATAACCATTCTATAGACCCCAGATGCCCTTTTTAGGATATCCCTTCATTATTTATTGATTAATGTCTGGCATTGCCAAGCAGGAGGAGGTTCATTACGCTAATCTAACACTTTGTTTGCTTGTGCATGACAAAACTGCACTTGTGTGGTGTAGCTTAATTGTATTCATTTATATAAATCACTG
Source organism: Spinibarbus caldwelli (assembly GCA_039654775.1). Classification (NCBI taxonomy): domain Eukaryota; kingdom Metazoa; phylum Chordata; class Actinopteri; order Cypriniformes; family Cyprinidae; genus Spinibarbus; species Spinibarbus caldwelli. Next base: position 33,891,536 of record CM077218.1, read on the forward strand.
ACACAATAACGAGACAGTTTAACAAGCTATGGTTTATTGTTGTTGCTTTTACTGTTACAGAGTAAGAAAAAGAAAAATGTAGTTTCTTCAGTGATGCTAGAGTCACTTACCACAAGACAAACAAGAATTAATTGAACATTAATATGAACAGCAATTTAAAGGTTTGTGGATTGTACAGTAGATGTCGGCATATTTTAGAGGCTGTTGTTGCAGTCATTTGACGTTTCATGTGGAAAAGATGATGTTTGGCATTTATTTGTTTGGTGTGAGACAATGCATAGATCTAGTCACTTAGATAACTTGCTTCTAACCATTTATAACACCACTGAAATTTAATCTAGTCCTCCCCTGCGCCTCTTGATTGTAACCTTACCCAGCACTTGGCCTAGGTGAATAGCTAGGCTTGGATTTAAACAGGTTCATTTAGGGTTTGTGGTATGCATTACGTCTCGTCAGGGAGACTAAGCTAGGCGTCTACACCGATATTTTTTTTTGCTTCCCTTTATATTTACACTTATATATTAATATGTATTTAGTTCCTAATGAAAGTAATGGTGTATATATCCTGCTGAAAAAAATAATCTGACTTTAGGAGTGCTATTATTGTAATGAAACAAAACAAACCAGCTTGTTATATTGATTCTTTATTTTGCATTTTATTAATTAGGGCCTACTTGATAGTCATAACTGTTGTGCATTGGAAATGGATTGGACAAGCAGCTCATTACCTCTTCTTGGACTTGTTTCAATGCATAACAGTTGAATAGCTGATGCACTGTAGAGGCAAAATTACTCAACTTAAATTACACAGATAACCATCTCTTCTAGCAAGAAAAATGACAACCAAATTAAATCATGAAAAAATATGTTTAGCGCAAATATCACCTACATGTAATATCACATACATATGCAGTAATTGATGGGATAGTGAATATATGAAGTTAACAATGAATGGGGTCACTCTATATTTAGAACTTTTCCGATTAATATTTCATTGTTTCTTAGTGAACTGAATACAGTCCAGCCATTAAGAATTAATCCCTACCAGTGTCAAGAGCTCCGGAATATTAAGTGGTCAACAGAGAAATAATCACGCAGCTTAGTATGTAAATTTGTGATTCTAGTCCATGATAAAAACTGAATTTTCTAAGAGCGGACATATTATGGTACATATGTATCAGACAGTTGATAGCATCATAATAATGCATGCTGATACTCGTTTGAATTTTCTCCTGCTCATAAAAATATATTTAGAAGTGCTAATGACTCTCCAAAGTCATCCTGGCAATAAAGTGTGACATTAAAAAACATATATCATGTCTGTCTAGACATGCAAGCTAAATATCTATACTTTTTACATATATTTTTGCTCAGTTTTATTTGGTGTAAACAATCAAAAAATTGTTATATCAATTCAGTTAATTCAAAAGATTTCCATCTCCAATAGTTCTGTTAGATGGTTGATAATTTTGCTTTAGCCTAAATCAAAATATCATCCTGCAAGTCACTGCTCAATCAAAAAACTTAAATTAAAACTTGTCTGGCACAACAATAAAAAATTACAAGCTTTTTATTTGTTTGGTACTCTAATAATATTAAACATTTAACCCACCTCAGATGTGATGGAGGAGACATTCCTCTTCGGTCAGTATCATTGCCATACTTAGGTTCAATTTGGAAATGTCCTCAGACACAGTTTAGTAACAGCTCAGCCAACGTGCATTATTTATATAGGAATGAGCCAAACAGATAATGTTACCCTAAGTCAGTGTAGTTGATACATTTAAGGTGCCCTTTGCAACTATCACGGGGAGCCCTCACATACTTTCAGACACATGCATCTGGAGCTCTTGAAGGACACTACCTGCAAAACTCAAGAGGATAATAAGTGTAACTGGAGTACTTTTTCCAAGGCGTGAAAAAGTTTGTAGCACATGACAAAAGGGATGCTGACATTCATGGATGCCTGTTTCATCTGTGGGAAATCTTTTGCCAAAATTAGCACTACAGCCAAGGACATAACTCTGTCGGACATTTCTGAAATGTGAGGAATTCACCTGTAAGGTAGAGTCCTGAACAAAAGGAGCTATCAGCATTTTGGCTTTTGTGTTAAGTGGAAATGCTTTCGCATATACTCAAAAGACAAAATTTGACATATAATTATAATTACAATAACTTTTTTTTGTGATGTAAGTGATCTACTTGCATTTTATACTCACTTACTCTATGTTGAACCTGTATTCCACATGGAATATTTGTATTACAGTTTGAGTTTTCTGTCACTGACCACCCATTTTTGACACAGTGACATATTAGCATGGTTTTTGGAGAAGGATAAAATGCCACCAAAGAAAGCAGACAAAGCTGCACCTAAGAAAGGTGCAAAGGGGGAAGCAAAAGAAGATACAAAGGCAGCAAAAGATGACAAGAAAGGGGGGAAGGGAGGCAAAGAGGCTCCTAAAGGCAAAGGGAAAGAGGATCCAAAGAAAGGAAAAGGAAAGGGCAAACAAGCTCCTAGTGAATCTGAGGAGGCCTCCGAGGTGGAAATAAGTGAGGTTGAGGACAGTGAAGCAGTGGATGAAGAGGATGTGCAAAGTGAGGATGATGGTGGTAAAAAGGGAAAAGGAAAAGCTGCTCTGAAGGGAGCATCCAAAGCTATGGCAGTGAAGGCTGTAGCTAAGCCAAAGCGTGGCCAGGCAGCAGAGGAAGGCATCGATCCAAAAACTGGTAAGCGTGCCAATATTAAGGCTGCATCTAAAGCTGTGACAGGATTCCAACCTGAAGAGAAGAAGCCACAACTTCAGCTAGGTAAAATGAAGGACATAAACCTGAAAGGAGCCTCTTCAGCTATGATGGGCTTTGCTGTGCAGGGTCAGCAGAATGTTCAAAAGAAAGATGATGCAAAAGCTCATTTAAAAGGTGCTTCTAAAGTTCTCACAGGTCTGACAGGAAAGTCCCCATTTTTTTCAAAGCCTGCCCCAAAACAGTCTAAAAAGCTAAAAAGCACATCTAGGCTTTTCATGGGACTATCTGGCAGCAAGAAGAAAAAAGGTATGACACCAAAGGCATTACAAAGTACATCAAAGTTGTTTTCGGGTTTTGGAAAGTCAAAAGCTACAGAAGATGACAAAAATAAAAAAGAGGAGGGTGGAAGAACACTCTTATTACTCAATATTGGTGGAAAGGCGAATAAAAATGCAGCAGCCACCTCTGGACTGGGAGGCAAATTCAAAGGGTTTTTTGGTAAAAAGAAAACTGGAGCTGCACAATTCAAGAGTAAAGGATGGGCTCTGGGGAAGATAGCAGGAGCAGCAAACTGGCTAACTAACAAATTCATCTCATCCAAAACATCTAGAAGACTAGGTCGCTCTGTTCGTTATGACAGGTCAAGTGTGGGGCGATATCATGGCTATCAGAATGGAGGTTATGAATATGATGAGGGTGAGTTCAGCTATGAGGAAGATGACTATGTTCAAAGCAGTTATAGCAGAAATAATCCCCGGGAACGATATAGAAGCAGAAATCATGACAACTATGGTCAGGGGCACCACAGAGGACCACATCAGTATGACTACTTTGAAGATGACCAGGAGTATTATGATTATCCTGAAGATGAGTATGGATTCTATGAAGAGGAGAACGAATATTATGATCCCATGTATGAGGATGAGTATGGAAATGAGTATCTTGTTGAAGATTATTATGATCAGTATCAGTATGATGGAAGACAACCTTATGGTTATTATGATGATAGAATGGACTATGGTTACAGGCACCAGAGAATTGATGAATTTGGATACCCTGTTGATGGTATGGAATGCTATGATGAAATGGGTTATGCTATGGAAGATGAATATGGCTACCTTGGTAATGATGTGGAATATTATGACTATGGATACTATCCAGAACAGCTTGACTATTATGGTGGTCAGCAAAATTATTATAGTCACTATGATGGTGTTTCAGATGCCTACATGATGTATCCAGGTTATCAAAATGCGTACAATCAAAACCAGTACATGTACAACGGAGAAACCGCTGCGGTTTACATTGACCCTCAGATGGCTGTTAACCAGCCATTTATGTACACGGTGGAGGATGTCATGGAACCAACTGAACCCTCAGAAATGTACGCTAATGAATATGTTCAAATACCAACCGAAGGAATATTGTCTGAGGATTCATTCAGATTTCCAAGACCACAAGTAAAACTGTTTGGAAGAGAAAAACTTGAAATTTCAAGTCCAGTTTCTCAGATTCCCAGGACTGATCTTGAGATGATTCCAGACCAATTTGAATACCAGCCACTTGTTTCACCTATGAGCTTTCCTCTATATACTCCACAGCAACCGGAAGCTGTACAAAGGTCATTATCTCCCACCCCTATATTAATTCAGCAAGCACCAGCACCTATTATACCGCCTAATAGTCCCATTTTAACCCGATCCCCCCAAATACCATCCTCGCCTGTTTTTCAAGCAAGACCTTTTTCATCTCCAGTGCCAGTGTCACCTGTCCTAAGTAGACATTCTTTTGGACCTGTTGGACCCATACCACTCTCAACACCAGCATCTCCAGTTCTGTCTGCAAGGAGATTCGATCCAACTATGGGTGATCCAGTCTCTCCCCATTTAGTCTATCCAGATCCCATGTTTCAGAGACTTGATTTTCCACATGAAAATATCCAACCAGTAACAATGAGACAATTTAATCATCTCCCTTCACCACAGCTCTCCTTAAGACAAAGCAATTTTTCAACTCGAAGCAGCCCTATACCTCGCCAAAGATCTGATATGTATGAGGAAATGAGTCCGAGGTTCTCACCAAGGCAGTCTAGAATGTTTGGCCCACCATCATACAATAATAATGCACAAAGGCAGTTCTCTCCTATTCAAAGGAGAAAATTTAGCCCCCCTTCTTCTCCACAACCATCCAGAAGAGCACCATCACCATTAGCTTCTTTAAGGGGAAAATCTCCAACCCCCCAGAGAAAGCCATTTGGTTCTAGAGCACCATCCCCTCTTGTTAATGGAAGAGAGAGTCCTCCAATGTCTCCACGAGGCTCAATGAGAAGAAGAAGTCCTCCCTCTTCACCTAGAGCAACCCTGAGGCAAAATGCTAGTCCTGCCCCTCCAATTAAATCTCGTTTCAGGCCAATTGGTAGAAGCAATCAGGAGTCTTTCATGTCATCCAGATCTATGAGGAAAAGCTCTCTTTCACCACAACCATCATTACGGAGGAGGAGCCCTCCACTGTCTCCAACAATAGGCCAACATTCACCAGAGGAGCGCTCTCCATACCCAACTCGCAGAGCCAAATCTCCCATCCAAAGACCTGTGTCTCCAAGACCAATATCCCCCTTTGCTTCTAGACCTCAGAGACCTCTTTCACCATCACCATCAGCGTTTTCTGGCAGAATTCAACATGACCCACAACATCTGCCTACTCGTTCATCCACACGTAGATTCAGAGGATTTGGTGGGAACAAAGTGCCAATGGGAACAGTTAAGCCATCTCCTGTCAATCCAATTTTTCAAAGAAAAAGTCATCATGGTACTCCTCAAATGCAAAATGTCGCTCCATTCAGGTCTTCCATCCATAATGCATCCATGGGTTCAGGAGCTTTGAATCAGAGTGCTAGATCCTCCCCCATCATGTTGGCAAGACAAGGTTCCAGACCAGCAGGGTTTCAAGACTCGAAGAGATTCTTTCCACCTGGAACACCAAATCCACAAAGAGGTTTTCATAGACCTGTTGGGAGAGGGCGTCCTGTTGTGAGAGTACCAATAAGTCCAGTTCCTCTCATGCAATCAATGAGAGGCCAGAGCCATCCTCTTGTAATGAATGCTCAACCACCTTTTCCTCAACAGGTTCCAATAAAACAGCCTGGAGTGCCTTCACCACAACTCTCTGTGAGACATGTTCCAACCCCATGTCCATCACCTCAACTTTTAGTGAGAGCTGGTTCACCAATGTCTGTACGATCCCCATCGCCGATCCTCTCATCCTCTATACAGAGAAATGCTCTGCATAATGAATTAATCAATCGTGCCTCACTCAGATCACAATTTCCATCGAGTATCACTCCTCAGCCTCAAGTAATAACTGAATTTGCCCAGACAGTTGAACAAGGGTCATCTCCTCTACTAACAAATGCTTTACAGAACCCAAATCTTGCTGCTGCTTCATTCAGTTCACCTCTTCCAAGGTTTAAATCCCCAATGTCGCAGATCAACCAAAGTTTATCTCAGAGCTCTTCTCCAGCCTTAACAAATGCATTGCAAAATCCACTTCTCCGTAATGCCACTTACCGCTCACCTCTACAAATGTCTGCATCTCCTCATTCTATAGTGGCACCTCAAGAGGTTCAGGTAACCAGTCAGATTTATTCTCCAATGCTCTCTAATGCATTGCAAAACCCTTACATACGTAATGCGTCTCTCACTTCCCCACTGCAAAGAAGCACATCTCCATATTCTTCTGCAGCTGCTCAGCAGGAACCGCAAAACATTTTGCAATCTTCTTCAGCGCTAACCAATGCACTAAAAAATCCTCAGTTACGCAGTGCCTCATACATCTCACCTCTTCAGCGGAATACATCTTTATATGCTCCAGTGATGTCACAACCCGAACAGCAAGCATCCGTATTATCAAATGCACTTAAGAATCCTAACTTAAGAAATGCATCCTACACCTCTCCTTTACAGAGAAGTCCTACTCCTTTCCTGCAAGCACAGGATTATTCCTCCCCTTTGTCAAATGCATTAAAGAATCCAAGCCTTCAAGGTGCCTCCTTTCGACTACCTGATACATCAATAATATCTAGGAACTTTGGAGGCCAAAAAGAGGAGACTACTACATCTGTTCTGTCAAATGCTTTGCAAAACCCCAGTCTCCGGAAAGCAACTTACAGGCTCCCAGATGGTACAATAATATCAAGAAATGAGCCAGCACAACCAGCTCAATCTTCTTCACTGTTATCCAATGCTCTTCAGAATCCTAACATTCGAAAAGCAAATTACAGGCTTCCCGATGGAACACTTGTATCTACTAGCACCGATGAAGCCGCGGACACAACAAATTCCTCACCATACCTGGGAAGTGCTCTACAGAATATTAACCTACGTAAAGCATCCTATAAACTACCTGATGGCTCTCTCTTTTCTCGAAACCAACCAGCAGAACAGTCATCCTCTCCACTTCTTTCAAGTGCTCTTCTTAATTCAAACCTTCGTAAATCTTCCTACAGACTTCCTGATGGAACCCTTTTGACTAAGAGCTCTGAACAAGAACCAGAAAAATCTATTTCCTCTAATTTGTCAAGTGCACTACAAAATGTTGGTAAGGCCAACTATCGCTTACCTAGTACCTCTGGCCTGTTTAGAAATCCAAAACAAGAACAAGCTCCCCCCTCAATGCTGTCCAGTGCCCTTCAGAACCAAAACCTTCGTAAAGCATCTTACAGATTGCCTGATGGATCAATCATGACAAGAGGTCAACCAGCTCAAAGTGAATCTCCCACATCACCCTTTCTGGGAAATGCCTTGACGAACGTTAACTTACGTAAAGCATCCTACAAGTTGCCGTCATCACTGGGACGTTCTCCAGAGGACCCAAGGTACGCAGTAGTGACCCCTCAGATTCAGGGCCAGTCTGGTGAACACTGGGCTCAAAATCAAATACTAGATCTTCATGAGCCAGATGATGTCTGGTCTTCAGAAAGAGTCCTCCCTCATCATACTGTTCAGAACCTCACAAAATGGTCCATGTATAGGGATGAAGAACTGGAGAACTTTGTCATCCCTGTGTTTCCTGGCCAAGAGACAGATAGCACAGAACCAGCATGGCTACCAGATAGAGAAGGTGAACCTCAAGGGAACTGGTATGACAAGGTAACATAACTGGCATATAGTTGCTGTATATAAGAAGCCGTTGCTTAGTTTTTTTTTTTTTTTTTTTGCTATCTAGACTTTACCTGTGAAATTGTCATACACTAGAAATAAATACACTAGAAAAATATCTGTGCCACTAAAATGATGCTATAGTATGACTGATTTGAAGCTTCAGATTAAACGATTAGATTAGAAAGACTGAAATTTAGGTTTAAAACTATGGGTCAAAAATAATGCCAGGCAATGTCAAATATCAAACGAAAATATTATGACAATTAAAATATTATGAAAATATTATTGTTAATTTAGTGGATATTAGGCAGTATAGACTATGGATCACTGGATGGATAGATGGATGGATATTCTTTTATATAAATAATCAACGTAAAATATAAATGACTGGGCAAACTCAAAACAAGAACAATAGCCACAATGCACCAAAATACACCTGCCACGCCAGCTATATTACAACAGCATACAGGGATTATTTCAACAGACCTTAGTCAGAGTAGCAGCATATTAAATTTTTTGACAGGAATGAAAACAATGCTGTGAGAGACAGAAATACAGTGTGTTTAATTGATTGTGCATGCCAGTTGCTGATGAAATATCTCACAAAAACATCTTTCAGTAGACAAAATCTCAATAAATCCATGCATGCCATTGCAAAGACTATAAAGCTTGTAAGCCTGTACCTCACAGCTTTATTTTCATCTTTGTAAAATTCAATATGACATCAACCCTGACTAATGTCTGTAAGGAAATATAGTGTGAAATATTGGCCTTACATCATGATTGGTTTAGACATTGTTTACACAATATTTTTCTTTTACTGGAATGCTTTTTAGATGTACTCAATTCGAAGTCTGCCCACAATGCTGTACCGTGAACGTGCAGAGGAGGATGGCTTTGAGGACATGACACAGCTTGAGTATGAAATTACTGGATAAGATTAATGCTATTTAACTATATACACACACATAGTATATATGATAACTGAAATTTTGTGTTCAAATTTAAATGAAAACGCTTTTATCAAGAATAAATCTCTTTCCAGGGAGCTGCACGAAGGTGCTGTGTTGCTGAATTTGAAGAAAAGGTTTGAACGCAATTTGATATATGTAAGTAAACTGCAAAGTCTACTGCATATTTGCATATCTTAGTTATAAATAAACACATAAATGTACTATTCCTGTGTTTCTTTAGAACTAATAATATGTATTTTTAAACCACTGGTTAAATAAAATTAAAATGCTATTATACTGTAAAATGTTCATTGCTAAGAGTTTTGTGAACTCTAAAATGAATAAAATTCTAATAAAATTCTAATGAAACTATGAAATTAATGAACTGTTATCAAAAACAGATTATGAACAAATAATTTTGTTTTCTTCCAAGACTTACATTGGAAGCATCCTGGTGTCTGTTAACCCATACAAGATGTTCAACATCTATGGAACAGACATGGTTCTGCAACACAAAGGACATGCGCTTGGAGAGAATCCTCCGTAAGTTCATTCATTCATTCGTTCATTCATTCATTCATTCATTCATTCACTCACTCACAATATTAAATGAACAAATTAATTCATTTATATTTTTTGCACCTTAAAACTATTTAACTGGCACTTTTATAAAATGAAATTTCTTATCAATACAAGGCTAATTCCTTATATTGTACTTTTTTCTTTAATGTTTTGTGCTTCTCCATTGTGTCTGCAGACATCTATTTGCTATTGCAAATGCCTCATACACAAAAATGATGGATGCCAAAGAAAATCAGTGCATTATTATCAGGTAGGATTTAGGTACACATTTGATTATCTCACAGATTGTGAAGTGAACACTGTTCAACTAACCTAACTCATAATAATGTTGTATGGAAAGTTTAAATAAAGGAATTGTCAGAATTCAAATAGCTGATCTATGTCCTGTCACCTCAAGTAGTCTTTTACACTGATGGAACCATCAGTGTCAGTTCTACTTGACACAACTGATCGCCTGGAACACTTTAAACCTAGCTCTGACGGAGATAGCTGTAAGGAAAGACTACTGATGTCTAGGCCATGATTGCACCAGCAGATCATGTCTCTGTGAAATGCACCCATGGCTGTTCAGAGTAGCTGGAACGACAGTCAAACTCAAGCATTCGATTTCACTTCTGTCTGATGATCAGACACCTAGCTCATTACTTAAGTGCATAGCAAAAGAGAAGGAAATCGGTTCTTCATGTGCCAAGCTGCATTCTGTGCCAATTAAAAGTGCAATTAAGTAGTTAAACTGGTAATTTAGGGGGTTACAGTCATCATGGGGTTTAAATGTGCTTATTGCCTTTCAGTGGGGAGAGTGGCTCTGGTAAAACAGAGACCACAAAACTAGTTCTCCGGTACTTAGCCGCAATACATCACAAACAGAACATCACACAGCAGGTATGAGTTAAGTTTATAAACTCTTTTAAAACTATTAAAACTGTTCATGTACAATTTATAACTCATCTTTTTCTTCTATTTTACTTTTATGCAACGATACAGATTGAGGTATTGTACTTCTGTATGGCCTTCTGTTGTTTGTACCCTATATGTTGCATGGGTTGTTGCACTTTGTGATCTGCAACATGTGCAAACAGTAAATATTAAGACTTGCCAAAGATTGTATCTTGTAAAAAGTGCATTTTGTCTTATTGCACTAGCAGATTTTTTTTTTCATGTTATAAACAAGCCTAAAAAACATGTAAAAAAAAAAAAATCTGCAGAATGCAGTAATACAATATACACTCACATTCAAGATATAATCTATGAACACGTGTCTCATGCAGTGTTGCTCTTTTAAGTAAATTTATCTTGTTTTAAGTATTTTAGATAGTTTAACAGGAATTAACAGGACAGTACTTTGCAGTCTTTTACAAATTGCAGCAGTTTATCACTATATCCTTCACGTAGTTAAGTATTTATGGCTTAATCTACAGATTCTCGAAGCAACTCCTCTTTTAGAGGCTTTTGGAAATGCCAAAACTGTACGGAACGATAACTCCAGTCGATTTGGGAAATACATGGAAATATTTATGGAAGAGTAAGTTCATCAATATCAAGTCTCTTTACTGTGTTATGGATACACCTAAGAGGAAGCATTTCTTTGGAGTACCTTTACAACTGAAAGAGGATAACAGGGTCAACGTTAACATGAGGCTAGTTAAAATGCATGTATGTTGGCGTACATGGGTTAAGTTGCAAATTACATATTAATGCTTGTCTGATTTTCCTGCTTCAAACAGAGGGGTAATCAGCGGTGCCATAACCTCACAGTATCTACTTGAAAAGTCCAGGATTGTGTTTCAGGTATTCTTCATAATGCTCTTATGGACATTTAAAAGTTCATTGTTCAATAAACCAATTCTTTGCAGAAATCTGAAATGTTAATTTCCTTCATTTTTATCTCTTAGGCCAAAGATGAAAGAAACTATCACATTTTTTATGAGATGCTTGCTGGCCTTCCTTCACAGCAGAAACAGTCTTTATACCTTCAAGACGCAGAGACGTATTATTACCTCAATCAAGTGAGGCCAGATCATTATAGCAATAAAAGCTTCAAAAATTCAAAAGCGCTGCTGTTAGACTGCTTTTCTCTTTCATGGATGCTCTTTTTGGTTGCAAGGGTGGAGACTGTGAGATTGTTGGCAAAAATGATGGGGAGGACTTCCGCAGGCTCCTCAGTGCCATGGAAATACTTCACTTCACTGCCGAAGACCAGAGCAGTATCTTCAGGATCCTGTCTTCCATCCTCCACTTAGGAAATGTCTTCTTCGAGAGATATGAGGTACAATGAAACTCAATCTAATGTATCCTGCTCACTTGGATTTCCCTCATGTTGCGATGTTATGATGCTCTTTTTCAGTGGTGCCATGAATTAAGTTGAATTTTTTTTGACTCCATATCTTGGCAGACTGAATCTCAGGAAGTGGCATCAGTTGTGAGCGCTCAGGAGATCCGAGTAGTGGCTGAAATTCTACAGATTTCCCCAGAGGGTCTACAGAAGTCCATTACTTTCAAAGTCACGGTAAGAAAAAAACTTTCTTGGTAATAGATTCAATACTAAACAAAACATTATCACCTGTTACATAACACAGATGAAGTTTCTATTTTTGGATATGCTTCATACTTAATTGTAATTTTTGCATGCTATCCATTCATCCTTGTCACTAAAAAAAAAACTGATGTAAAGGTTTCAACGCTATTTGATAAACTGTATGTAAATTGCAAAGTCCAATGCATATTAATATCTCTTATGTATAAAGAAACATTTGAATGTAATATATATGTGTTTCTTTAGAACTACGAAGTATGTATTTTGAAACCACTGGTTTAATAAAATGAAAATGCTATTATACTGTAAATATATTATTACTAAATTATATTTTAATTAAATTAATTACATTAATGAACTGTTATCAGAAGTTGATAATGAACTTTTGTTTCATTTCAAGACTTGCACTGTCAGTAATAAAACAAAAAACAAAAACAAAACAAAAAACAATCCAGAACTCACATTTAACCACTTTTACATTTATTTGCCCATGTCATATCTGTACTATTATTTATTGACTGAATACATTTCATATCATATGCCAGCATATGGGTTTCTCAGAACTAGCCTTATTTTCTGAGCAATTTTGTGTTAACTTTTACTGGATTTACAGATAATTTTCACTGGATGTAGGAAGTCAGTTTCCCTCAAGTACACACAGGTGTAGTTCAGCAAATGAACATGTTACACCAACAGTTGAGAACCACAAAGAATCAATTTTGAACTAATGTTTTTTTTAAATGCTCAATTGAAACGCATGCAGATGAACTGTTTTGTCATAATGACATTCATACATTTTAAGTGTGACTTAATGACTTGAGTGTCTTATCCCCGGTTTCATAGACAAGGCTTAAGCCTAGTCCCAGACTAAAATGCATGTCTGGGCTATTTTAACTGAAGGAAACTTGCACTGACTGATCTTAAAATATGTCAGTTTCATTGTTGTGCATCAAGTTGCACACCAGTAGTGTTGTTATCTAAGACATGTTTATAAAAGCTACTTAAATGTCCTAATTGAACTATGGCCTAAACCTGGTTTAACCTAAGCCCTAACTGTGAAACCGGGCCTAAATATTTTTGCAGCCACTGCATATTGTGTTTCACATGAACTGGCACTGTTTGAGATAGACTGGACTCGAGGATATAAACAGGAAGAGTCAGTGACTCAGGTCTAGACCTTACATGACCTCCAGGCAGACCTTATGTCAAGGTCCCATGCCAAGTATCAACATACTGTTAGTAAAGGATTTATCATTACATCATTTTTTCTTGGAAACACAACCATCCAAATGCCAAGACTGTTCAATTAGATAGCAACCACAAGACACCAAGAGAAAGCCACAAATGGTGCGTATAAGCCCCAAATCCCTCAGATAGTATAACGTGCCAAGTTGATTATGGCAGGGCAGCAGGCCATATCACTGTGGTAACCGGTGTAACCCAGTCAGGGAAAACCCTGGGCAGAAACAGATAAGGGGCCTGTGTTACAGTCCTAAGTGTGTAGCAAATACCATCCAAACCTCTGCAGGGGTGCCACCAAGAGGTCTGACGCAGTATTAACCCTGTCTAACCAGTTATCTATCCAATCACACTCAGCTTAGTGCTTGTACAGGAATTACAGCATCTCCAAAACCTAAAAGACTGTTCTACTATGAATACACTGTGATCAAAAGGACTGCGTAACAAAGTTTTACTTTCTAGAGTGCAACAGTGCTCACCCACTTTTTCAGAAGACTTAGTTTCAGAAGTATTTTTCGCATTAATTTTTTCCCCATAAGGGTTTTAAATAAGGCTTTGTTATAAATTACATAAGTTACATTGTTTAAAGTTACAAGCCAGGAAACAAGCCGTGAATTACAACATAACAACAATTATAAACTTTGTTTTGAAGCAAAAAAAAAGTGTTAAAATTGGACAAAAAGACAAAAGTATGGGACTGTACTACATAGCTTTGATGAAGAAAAAATACAATCCTTTGAAGCATTGTGAATATGACATAATCAAATTAAATACTAAATGAAGAAACAAAAATTGATTCAAAGATAAAGAATATGTTTTACATTCATTGCAAAATATGCATGTAATGCATACGAATATTTAAATACTTTGAGTGCATAGGGAAAATGACTCATCATCCGTCATTTGCAGTACTTCATGGGAGTAGGCTATGCGATTTGCTTGTCATGATTCTCTGATTGGTAGAAATTTCTCTGAAGAATAATGGGTAATGTTGTTTTTCACCATGAAATTCTGCTGTTGAACATGATTATTTAAATATATGTTGAAATAATGTGGGCTAAAGACTTTAACAAAAGCATGTACCATTGATTACCAACCTTGTAGGTCTTAGTATGCCTGTCTTTAAATGTTTTTCAGTTATCAATCACAGTAAATTCCCCTATGAAGAAAATACATGGAATTTTTACCTCTGGAACCCCAATGTTGCACTCTATAAACTAAAGAACATCTTGGTATAGATCTAATAGTTATGGTATTGACCAACAGGGGCTAACTCAGCCATGCTAACTAGCCAAACATTGACCTTCTGCATCAGACAAACCTGCCTTAAAATCATACCTCTGGTTGAGCCAATAACACTGTCATGCTGATCGAAATCCTCAGGCAAAACAAACAATGTTATGACAAAGACATTGTGAATGAGGGATGGACAAAAAATTTAGCTGTTTACATATAAGATGACAGAAAGCAGCTACAATTACATGCTACATATATAAGCTCCTATTTCTGTCTAACTACTTATGTCAATTCATGACAAAACATGGCCCAAATGTAAAATCTCTAAGATGTGTCAGTTAAAACAAATAGAGAACTTATTCAAATGACTGTTTCTATTCAAACCTGAGATATGTTTGAAACTATCCAAATTTCCACACCAACAAAAGGAAAAGTCTTTAAAGGTCCAGCATTCCTTGTCCAGTATAGTTTCTGGAAATGAAGGAGCATCCAGGGTTTTTATCAGATGTTTCCTTATGAACTCCATATATTTTCCATCTGAGGTTATCTAGACTTAATTCCTCAGCCTTCCTCTGATGGAGACCATCAACATATCCGTATTTTGTTTCAGCATCTTTCCTCACATCAGAGCCACATCAGTTCCTGATTTCAGATGTATCATCCAAAAACCTTTCATATGATCCTTCACACAGCATCTTGTTTCAGATCAGCCTTTGTCTCAGTTGGTCTTGGATGAAGCCAGTGCTCATCAATGTTCACAGTCCCATTGCCATGTTGAAATGTGCGAAGTCATTTAGACTACTACTCATGGCTGCTACTGTGACACCTCTGAGGGCTCCTCAAAGTAATTTAGCTAATTCTTTTCATTAGAGAAACAGGTAGTAACTATGTAACAGGAGAGGACCATACTCAAAGTCATTTCGCTTTGTCCAACTGAATTGCATGGAGATCTCATGCTACCGGGTTTTCTTATCTGATGAAACCATTAAAGCCCTGCTTTCAGACATCGACACCAGAATTTTACCCAGCTAAGAGACAGATATATCCCAGTAAAGTGAACGAGAAGGGGAATTCTTCTACCACAACGTTAAACTATTAAAGGAAAGATTTTTTATTTAAAGGCCTTAATGTCATCAGTTGAAAGGGATTAGTATTGTCTTGCCACAGATGCCGGGGTGTGTTTACATTTACCGACACTGGCGCTGTAGGCTGCTCCTCTTAAGGGCCATATCAGTTTCACCTGCCTACTGATAGTGTCTTAGCAACATTTCATCTCAAAGAGATCAGCAACATTTGAATAAAGCTGCAGGTTTCCAATGAAAGTGGAGTGTTTTAATATAACAGAACGTAAGTTTACTCCTTTCAGAAACTTTGCTACAAGTATTTCTGATTATTCTGTACTTTTTTTTTTTTTAAAGGAAACAATGAGGGAAAAGATCTTCACCCCCTTGACTGTTGAGAGTGCAATTGATGCCAGGTAGAAAAACTTCAATGTATTTCTATATGCTAGCCTATATTTCACTTAGACATTCCTACTTGCCATAAATAAAATATTGATATATTTATTTGCTTATTTATTTATTAGTTGTGTATTATCTAAAGCTTCAGAAAAGAAAAGAAAAACAGTCCTTACCTATTAAACAATCGGCCCCCCCCAGATAAAGTAAAAATATAAACCCCCCCAGAATTAAGTAAAAATAAAAAAGAATGCAGTAAGAAAAAAGAAAAAAAGGGGTTTAATAAATAATAAAGACTATGAAGAAATAAGAAATATATAATTGAAAAAGAAAGAGAGTACTGAACATTCAGATGTATTAGTTTTAGCATCAGTGTCATGAAAAGTTCCATTCAGGCAGACATTCAGAGAGTTTCATGCTTAGAGATGAAATGAAAAAACTGCATTTAGGGTTCTTCAGATTGTGTTGTCTAACTACTGAGCACTGAGGAAATCAAATTATGGTAATTTTCCCTCTCAAACAACAGAGATGCTGTTGCCAAGATCCTGTATTCCCTTCTGTTCAGCTGGCTAACAGACAGAATAAATAGGCAGGTTTATCCTCGGAATGAAGCACTTTCTATCTCCATCCTTGATATCTATGGATTTGAGGTATATCGCTGTAACTTGTTTGCTCGCCCCAGTAAAAGGGTTTGCTAATACTCTACATTGCTGTAAAATTTGGATTTCGTTCGAGTGAATCCTACTTTTTTGTGCTTTGTAGGACCTTACCTTCAACAGCTTTGAACAGCTTTGCATAAATTATGCAAACGAGTACCTTCAGTTCTTTTTCAACAGGGTCATTTTCAAAGAAGAACAAGTAAGCTGTCTTTACACACTCTAATCCTCTGAGAAGTGTAGATGAGTAAATTACCTGCGGTATGCATCTGAAAAATTATTTTCTTTTGAATATCCAAGGATGAATATAACAGAGAGCAAATCAGCTGGGAAGAGGTGCCTTTCTCTGACAACCAGGCCTGCATTGACCTCATTGCAGCAAAGCCACATGGGATACTCCGAATTCTTGATGACCAGAGCGGGTTTCCACAGGTGTCATTTCTTCTTAATGTTCAGTGTTCTTGTTAGTGTTTATTTATTCATCACTACTAGTTTGCATCATTTGCATTTTAATTATCCTGCTTTTGAATGAATTTCCTCTAGGCTACAGACCATACCTTCCTTCAGAAATGCCACTATCATCATGGCAACAATCCACTGTATTCCAAGCCAAAAATGCCTCTCCCTGAATTTACTATCAAGCATTATGCTGGGAAGGTCACTTATCAGGTGCATTTAATATACTTGCTTTGAGCCATTGAGTATTTGAATTATTCCCTAATAAAGTATTAGTGGAGGAATGGACCAAACTTTCTGTGATGCTTCACAGGTTCATAAATTTTTGGATAAGAATTACGATCAAGTTCGGCAGGATGTTCTTGACCTTTTTATTCAGAGCAAAAACAAGGTGAGAGAAATGATTTAGCTACCATTAGCTAGGAATTAAATGACCCTAATAAACCTTATGAACCTTATCTCACTGTGGTTTTAGATGGTTGCATATCTCTTTATGAGTTATGCTGAGGCCCTCAACCAACAGAAATCCCATGTCGGGAAGAACAGCACAGTAACGCGGCGCCATCAGGCCTCAACGGTGGCGGCCAAGTTCCAGCTATCCCTCATGGAGCTCATTGAAAAGATGGAGAGGTAGACCACCTAAATTTTGCATTACGCTGTCTATATGAATCTCTTCTTGTTGCCTTTGATTGGCTCCAGACCCATGTAAGTTATTTATCACCAAGTACTTCCTTCTATTTTGTACTGACAGAGCCAACCCATATTTTGTGAGGTGCATTAAGCCAAACCAAAACAAGGAAAGGAACAGCAGTCACAGAGGTATTAAGCTATTTGCATCTTGGCTAGAATTGAAATTGACCGAGAGAATGTGTGTAACCCTGCAGGAGCCTGGTGTGTTTGACATGGAGCTGGTCAGTGCCCAACTTAACTATTCTGGGATTTTGGAAACAATTCGAATCAGGAGAGAGGGCTATCCGATCAGAATGCCATTTGATGTCTTCCTTTTCAGGTAAGAGCTAGAGTTGTCAAACTAAAATGAGGCAGTTTGACTCAAATGAATTATTAAATTATCTGTTTGTGTTTAGATACAAGTCCCTGCTAGGCCTCAAACAGCCTCCTCCTGCCAATGGTGAAAACTGCGTCATCATGTTGAGAAAGCTTTGTCCTGTTAGACCAGGATCATTTCAAGTTGGTGTCACCAAGGTGAGCATGATTCTGATAAGCACACTTATTACTATTCACCTAGTCTCAGCTGCATCTGAAATCGCATACTTCCCTAGTACTAGGCTATATAGTAGGCTTAAAACTGTATTTGAAAAGAGTAGTGGGTCCCGATTTCAGAGTATTCATAAAACACTGGGTGAAAAGCACCTGGATGACTTACTATTTCTGGTGAGATTCTGAAGTGCACATCTGATGGACACTATAACATCCCATGAGGCCATAGTAGATGAGTTATGAATGTTAATGAAGCAACATAACTGACACTGGTAGGTCACATGACAATGACAACATGACAGATGTAGTACGTCTGGATTTCATTCATATTACACATATTCAGAACATATTTTTTAACAGTTGTAATTACTAATTTAGAATAAGTACCTACTCAGAAGGGATGCAATTTTGGATGCAGCCTTAGACTGTCAGACCACCCGCAGGTAGTTCTTGGCCAAGATATTTTACAATGTGGACCAGACTGTGAAAGGTCTGGTTACATGAGGCTAATCTACGTCTTCTTTTTTTTTTTTTTTTTTTGCACATTGCACATTTTGTTTGTTAGCTGTTCATGAAAGAGGACATATACTTCCTGTTGGAGAGCAAGAGGGACAGAGTAAGGCACGTAGCGGCCCTGACTCTGCAGCGTTACGTCAGGATGTTCTTTGTGAGAAAACGTTATACGACCTTCCGCATGAAGATCATACGTCTGCAGGCCCACTGCCGAGGCTTTCTCACAAGGTAGAAGCTATCATTTATCACTCAAAATGCTTAGGGCTGCCCCTTTTGTAATAATATTAATTTTATATGCTTTGCACAGGAAACGATATGTGAAAATGAGAGCTAGCCTGGTGAAATTCCGCTCTCTGATCCATATGTATGTTGATCGCAAGAGATACATCAAGGTAAGAACAATGCGGTTTTAGTGCATAGTGATCAGGCTGAGCAACAATCCCACATTTAATAGTTTTACTTATTTTTCTTTTGTTTTAGTTGAGATATGAGGCCAGGAGAAAGGCAGAAGAGGAGCAAAGGAGAATGGAAATGGTTATAATGGCATTCACTGTCTAAATGGACAACATTTCTTATGCCTACAGTATATAGGGGGAAATATTATGAAATTATTTTCTCTGAAAAACTTATATTGATCAAAACCTGTTCTGAATATTACACTATATACATTATTTGCAGGAGCTGTCTAAACGGGAAGTGGTCAACGTCACTCATCTGGTCATTCCAGCTGAACTTGGAGCATTGCTGCAGGCAGCTGCGGGTACTGCATTTTCTTACTCTAAGATACACTCTACTCTAATATAACAATATATATTTAAAAAAATTATGAACTGAACTTTCTATTTATCTACAAATGATTAAAAAAAACCTGTATCAAGGTTTCCACATAAAATAATAAGCAGCCTAACTGTTTTCAACATTGATAATGATAAGAAATGCTTCTTGAGCATCAAATCAGCATATTAGAATAATTTCTGAGGGATCATTTGACACTGAAGACTGGAGTAATGACTGCTGAAAATTAGGCTTTACAATCACAGTAATAAATGAAATTTATAAAATACATAAAAATAGAAACTGTTATTTTAAACTAATAATATTAATAACAGTCTTTGCAATTTAGGAAAGAAATCAATTTGTGTGTATACGTAATCAATTTATGTGAAAATATGTGTGTGTGTGTGTGTGTGTGTGTGTGTGTCTGTGTGAAAATATTCAGATGTAACACCCTTTGTAATCATTGACATTTTCATAAGTAATTGTAATTTAATAACACATTTTTTGTCAGTAACTGTAACAGATTACGGTTACATTTATTTTGTAATTAAATTACGTAACTCTGGTACATGTAACTAGTTACTCCCCAACACTGGTAGTGTGTATATATAACATGCACTGCCTGTCTCACTTCTCACCTCTGTGTTTTTTTTAGGAGGTAGAGAGCTCCATTCTGATTGCTTGGCTTTAGTCCAGGCTCCCACAGTTCAGGTGGAGTCACAGCTCACGCTACCTCTTGACATCAACAACTACACCATCTCCAAATTTGTCCAGATTCACTTCAAAGTAAGACATGCTTAAGTAATATATTCCAAAATCCCAAATAAGCTACAATAAGCAGACAATAAACAATACGAGATATTTTTTTCTAGACCAACTAACTGGATTAACTTATAAACTGGAAATTAAGTTGTGTATTAAGTATGTTTTTATATTTTTATTAATAAATAGGAGGCAAAGTTTGGAATGTTAACTGCACCTTTGAAGACACCACTAACCCACATTGATGACGATCTTACACATGATGCTCTAGATGTCTTTGTCATGGTACACTGCATTTATATTCTGTTGAAGATTTTGCCATTGTCATCTATAATACATGCAATAAAGCTCGAATGTTAGTTCTGGAAGTGAAAATCCCATTCGTTTTCTCTATAGAGAAACAGATTTTTAACAACAACTTATAAACCTTTCATAAGATTGATATGTGAAGATATGTGCCTCTGCTGTAGCCATAAGTAAGAGTGATTTCAACTTTATTAGCATTATTTCTTTCACTTTGTAGATCTTGAGGTTTATGGGTGACCCACATCTAAATGGTGCTCAGGAGAATTTATTTGGAAACTACATCATCCAGAAGGGGCTTACCAGCCCTGGCATGCGGGATGAAATCTTATGTCAAATTGCCAATCAGGTTTGGAGAAACACCAATCCAGATAACTCAGAGAGAGGCTGGCTGCTGCTGCTAGCCTGCCTGAGTGCGTTTGCACCATCAGCCAAAATGGAGAAATACCTTCTGAAGTAAGCATCACACCAATATTTACATTGAACATGTCACAAACTACATTTGAGCCCTCATTACGTTTTGGCTTTTGTATGTTTTAGGTTTGTCTCAGATCATGCCTATAATGGATTCAAAGCTGTTGGCCAACACAAGCTCATTCAAGCCATGCAGAAGTCCCTGTATGGACCAGAGACAGCGAGGACTTACCCATTGTCCCTTCTGGAATGGACAGCCAATAGGAAGAAAGCAAACATGGTTTTGCAAGTGCACTGTTTTGATGGTGTGTGACAGTTTCACTTGCACTGTTTTAGTTTCTGCAACCTTCAGTCAGTGTCAGGCAGTTAAAACCCTTATCAGTCAAGGTCTAATTCAGTTGCATTTAACTTTAAACCTTAACCAAACTTTAAGTCTTGTTGCACTATTACTCCAAATTTCATTTTAATTAATTTAAGTTTAAGTTAAATAAAACCTTGATTAACAAATCCTTGATTGCCTCTAATTTCTGCCTAATTTAGTCTTTATTGGTGCAACCTACGCTCAATTTTACTTTTCAAATACACATTTCAGTACTAACCCCTGCTGAAAACAACAAATGAAACCAGCCTATGGTGGTTGGCTGGTTTTACCTGGTGTTACAGTCTAGGTCATAGTTGATTTACAGTAGCAGGCTGGTTTTAGATTGGTTTTGACCACTACTTTCGATGGTCAGGCTGAAAGACCAGCTGAAACCAGAATATTTTGAGATGCCCTTCTTTGAAATGAAAGAGATATGCACACTTATGTAAGACAAACTCAATAGATAGCTTACAAAACAGTTAAATAAAGCCCTGAAAGGCTCTTCCATCATCGTAATCCCCTAAATCAGCCAGGCAGGTTCCTTTGTTTCTTAAAACCCTCTGGAGACAATTGTGTAAAGCGCATTTACTGTATATCAGGTGATACCTGATCTGTAGTGATGCACAGAATAGAAACAGTCATTTGCGCGTAGTCTTCACTCATACATGCCTGTCAAACCACAGCTGTTCAACGTCATGTTGTATTGACAGGGACATCTTTCCTTTGCCCTGTGCACTCCTGGACGAGTGGGGAGGAGCTGGCTGGAGATATTCTACAGCATAGGTACACAAACTATCCTTATTATGTTCCATCTGTTGTTCCACTTTGCTCGGTTTCAGTCAGCGTAGGTGTTGTAATGTTACCATCTATTCACCACAAGGAGCTATTTAATATGCTGTATGCCATGTCATTAGTGCATGGCTCTTTCTTTCAGGCATGTTGGGATATGTACAGTCTATAACGAGGCCTTCATTATCTCTGCCATCTGTAATTTGCCTGAAATGAATAGTCCCATTAATTGGATCCACAGGGGTGTGACGGAGGCCTGGAAGGGGTGTTCTGTTGTCATGAAGGAGCACGGACAGTGGGCGGAGCTTGCAGGGCATGATTATGTAATGGACTTGATCGCAGACATGGAACTGATGAGAAATTTTCCTAAGCAAAAGTCCTACTTCATCATCTCCGCTGAGAGTCCCACCAGAACTAGGCCCAATGCCAGCCTGTCAGTATTTATATGATATTCTTGCATGTTTATTGTGCTTTTATTTACATTGGAAATGGGTTATGTACACTAATATGGTTAATAGATCTGTTTTGCATGTAATTTAAAAGTGAGTTAAATGTGAGCGTGTAATTTCTGTGGCATTAGTGGCCAATGACTAACAGTGCTTGAAAATGTTGTTTAGTGCCACTAGTTCCACAGAAATTACAAACTTCACTTTTAAGGCACAGAAATTCAATATTTATATTATGAATATTTTAAATAATTTCTGTTAATGCTTTGCAAGCTGATTTGTCAGTCGTCTTGGAAAGCAAAGGTTTTTAGTTACAGAGGCCATCATAGAAATTCAAAGCAATGAGTGATAAATTCCCCTAGTAATACTGTCCAGTAACACGGAGGATTTTGGGATAAAGTAAATATTATTCATAGCTCAGGAACATGTGGTCCTAATATACTGTCTGTGTGCTATCTTTGAAGCAACCTGCTCCATGTAGAATTAAATAGCTTTGTACTGTATATTCCACTGATCTCATGTACATAATTTTGAATATTAAATATTTTTAAAAAATGTAAAAAAAAAGAGAAAAAATTTCATTAACTTTTTTATCAGCAAAAAATTACATTTTTTTTAAGTAGAGTTATAGGCTAAGTATATGCTTGAAGTATAGTGAATTTCAGGGGAAATATTTTTGCAGTGTTATTGTATTGTTTTCTAATATTTTGCCCTCAATATGAACTGTCACAGGGCTCTGTTTGGAAGCGGGTTTGATTCTGATGATGACAGCTCACTTCTGCTCCCCCAGACAATGCCAAGCTCAAGTCTGCCAGATTCAGATGGATATTACAGCCACGGTCAGTGTTTTTTTTTGGCTAGTTTTTAAGCTGTTTTTACATATTCTGTTCTGATTTCTGTTTTTCCCCCAATAACTGTAAAAAATATATAGAATCAGACTTCAGTGAAGCACCAACTCAGAAAGGCATGGACAGATATCTCGACAGCCTGTTTGACCCAGTTCTGTCTGATGGTAATGGGGTAAGTGACTCTTGTTCATTTATGCCTAATTCAGATAAGTGCAAATATAATAAAAACAATATTATTTGGAAGTTAAATGCAGCTATTTATGGAAAGAAGCTTAAAAATATAACATGAATGCATGAAGAAAACAATTGGCCACTTGATCCTCATAGTGTAAGTGATTGAGTGTATCAAATGTGCTCTGTGGGCGCCAGGTCCCCTGCACTGGGGGTGATTAAGTTACCACTTTACCGTATTTCTCACAGGATTGAGCATACTTTATTTTTTGCCTTTATCTTTATTATTTTGGTGTATGTATATATAACTTTTTTTTGTTTGGTTGTTTTTTTGGGGGCAAACATAAAAAAACTTGGATTGAGGGCACTTGTAAAAAAAATAAGCATGGGAATTTTTCAGTCAAAAGGACTAGTTTAAAAATAATTATTTTTTGCTCACTTAAAGATCCTAGACTGGTAATAACAAACCAGACTCCTGTGGTCTAGGCAAGCATGGTTCTGTCTCAGTTGCGCTATTAAATGGGCCATGCCCCTCTTAGAGAGTATAAGGTACTCCCATGGGGAGATAGATTTCTCGTATGACTGAGCTGGGAATGGTCCAGCCCTGAGTTGAGAGCCTGTTTTGCTTTGCCTTATCTCTTCTGCAGGATTTTGAGAAGTCATCCAGCATGTCCAGCCGTATGAAGGGAGCTGGTGGGATTGGAGGGGAGGATGGTGACATAGAGAAGCCCCACTCCAGCAGGCCTTATCCCCCCGGACTGCAGCCCGGTGGTGAGCTCTGCATCTGTTTTCTTTTTGCTCTCTCCTTACCACACATCAATTATGCATGGGTACCCTAGGGTCAATTGGTACCTGAAAGCAATCAATTGCCGGATAAACATTCAGACTTGCAAATTATTGTAAACTGCACATTTGCAAATGCTTTGCATGATAAATGATCAATGTACCATTTAGATTGATTTAATGCTTTGGTGATTTTAAGTGACTGTGGCTTTTGGTGATTGGTGTTTCATGGGTCATTCAACAAGATAGGTGCCATTTGTGTTCCTTAAATATGTATGTGTAAAAAAAACTCTATAAATAGCTGATGGCAACTTTTGCAAAATGTACATTTTTCTAATTAAATTAATAAAAAATCCAGAAGCTTTATTTTTATGCTAAAATATTTTGAAAACAAATTAAACATTAATACATAATTAGATGTAATTATATTTAATTTCTAAAATTATATTAAGAATAAAAGTTATTTAGTTAGCTTAAGGTTTGTTTTGTTTTACTAATTCAACTGTAAAATTGTCAATACTGTTACTTTTCTGAAGACGTAATTATGTCATGTTTACCATTTTTGTTACCTGAATCAAATGAATGTTAACTGAAATAAAATATTAAAACGTATTTCATTTCAGCAACACTTGTCATTGTTGCTTAGTTTAATTTGAAGTATTAAAATAACTCAAACTAAATAAACTAAAATGTAAAATAAATATAAATGACTAAAAATGATATAGACATAAAAAAACAAAAACTTATAAAAATTAAATGACAAAAAAGCACACCAAAATGACTAAAACAGAAAATATAAATAATAAAATCAAATTCAAAATATTAACATTATTTATAATAGTACATCATGCAGTGTCAGTGATGCTTAACTATGTGTATTGTTGAGAGTCTGTTTTGTGTGATTGTGTGTGTGTATATATATATATATATATATATATATATATATATAAATTTGTCTAATTTAATTAGACTTTTTAATTTTCTAAAGTCTAATTTAATTAGACTTGTTAAAACACCTTTTGAAATAGTAAAATAAAGTACAGAGTATTTTAGCACATCGATCCTGTTAATGAACAATGTTGCAAGGTGTTCAGTTCACTTTCAGCAATATTGTTCATATTTATTTTACATAGGGGTTGGCACAGCTAATTGGGTTTTGTCTGACCTCAAAATTTTATAGCCAAGCCAATCCTTGCATTAAATCGTTTGATTAAGATATGTTAAAGGGGTAATTCCTTACTGATCCTTAGCCGTATTTACTATCCTCAGCGGTGCCAGTTCTACCTGTTATGGGAGGAACAATGATGCCACCTATACCTATGCCAGCTATGTCTTCTGTGCCTCATGCACACGCCCGTACCGCCGTACCTTCAGTACCCTCAATGCCAGCTATGCCTTCTATGCCAGCTTTGCCTGCTATGCCACCTTTGCCAGCTATGCCTAATGTGCCACCAATACCTGATATGTCAGGTATGAATGCAGCATAATTGACGCTTTCCGCTGATTAATTCTCTGGGATCATTTGTGAAAGACAGCGCTGTTTATTTCTGTGTTCTAATCACAGTTATTAGAATACATGCTCTTTATCTCTAAAGGTGTAGATCCAGCTGTCTTAGCACAGCAGCAGCAAGCCATCATCAACCAGCAAGCGATTATACTGGTGAGCACATACAGCATGACTTAAACTTGTAGTTAGCTACAGCTAAATGCATTTGAATACAGAGCTAATGTGATGTACCACAGGCTCAGCAGATGACAATGCAAGCCATGGCCCTCCAGCAGCAGATGTATAATTCAGCGCAGCACACACACGGCGAGCATGTGCCAGCTCCTCGCTCCAGCCAGTACAGCCCTGTGAGTATCTCTGAGCACTGATTACAATATAGATGATATATAATTAGATATCAAGAGAACACTTTGGTTATATTTTAATGGCATATATAGAAGTCATATTAGCATTTTAAATTCCCACATACATTACTGTTCAAAAGTTTGAGATTGGTAAGATTTTAAATATTTTTCCAAATAAGTCTATTATGCTCACCAAAGCTGCATTTATTAAATAAAAATACAGTAAAACAGTAATATTGTGAACTAATATTGCAGTTTAAATTAACTATTTTCTATTTGATTATAGTTTAAAATCTATTTTTTTTTCTGTGATGGCAAAGCTGAATTCTCAGCATAATTACTCCAGTCTTCAGTGCCACATGATCCTTCAGAAATCATTCTGATATGCTTATTTGCTGCTCAAGAAACTTTTCTTATTATTAACAATTTTGAAATCAGCTTTTTTTTTTTTTTTGCATAAACCATGATACATTTATTTTCAGGATTCTGAATAGAATGTTAAAAGGAACAGCATTTATTTTAAATAAAATCTTTTGTGATATTATGAACTTTTGGTCAGGTAATGCATTTTTGCTAAATAAAAGTATTAATTTCTTTAAAAAAAAATAACTGACCACAACTTTTGAACATTAGTGTACTTTAAAAAAAAAAAAAAAAAAAACATACTGATGAACAGTTAATAAATTCAACAATCTGTTGTCATAATTTTTAATCATTACATATCTTTTATTTGAAGATTAAACAAGAAACTGGACCTGTTTCCTACAAACCAACCCCTGCTTCTCCACCACAGAAATCGTCACAGCGACAGTATAGTATGTCATTACATCAACCTATATACCTTCATGATTAATTTTACTCATTAAAATGACTATTTCATTAGTATGTTGATATGTTTCCAAAGGCCCAACTAGAAGGGATCCACCAGCAGGAGATGTGGTGCGAGCCACTGTCTCAAACTCTGAACACTTAGAGCCAAGTCACAACATCAAAGACATTATCAAGCAGTACCAGGCAAACCCTGTAAAACCAACAGAGATTCCCAGGTGAGAAATGAACATTTTTAGATCCAAAAGCCAGTGCCACATCTTTAATTATGAATGACCTGAACTGAAAACTGATACACAGCTAACCAATGTTCTCCTTGACCTTGCAACAAAAGATTAATAAAATATTTATCAAAAGAGATCTTTAAATTAGAACAGAACAAAGACCAAAGCTCTAAATGTACTGGACTTCAATGCAGGAGGGAAGCTAAAGTGTTTTTGAAGAAACCAGACCCCCATGACGAAGCTATGATGATTCTTAAGGACCAGATGAGTGCTCCACCTCCACAGGTAGATCACTTATAGTTTATTTACAGATAAACTGACAGCGTTAAAGTCATATGAGTTAAAATTATGTATAGTATTAGCAGTTAGCTTTAGTATTATCATTGCGGTTAATTCTTAGTATGTTGGTTTTCCACACAACCAGCGAAAGAAAACCTACACTCCAGTCTCTCCCTCATCATCTGCAAAGGAGTATGATTATGATGGTGGGCCACTGAAACCAGCAAAAAGCATCAAGATGCAGCGATCACCTCCTGTGCCAGCTGTTAGTCAGAGATTCCCAGCACCTGCACCTGGTAAACTCAGTTCATCTACAGTATGTAATTTAATTTCCGTTCAATGTAGAGGCCATATTAGCACGGCTTTTATGTTTCATTACAGTATCTAGAGAACTTCCAGTAGAAGAGGAGAATATTCAGACTCAGCTGCACAAGAGAAGCAGTGAAGAGCACTACACCTACACCAATGTACCATGGAAGATCTACTTGAGGAAAGAGGCCAGTGTCATTTGTGTTGTGATGGGTCGATGGACACAGTGCCTTTGCTCTAAAATATGGAAGTGATTATGAAACATTCAATTTGTGTCAACTGTTTTTAGGTTTTTTATCCAAAAGACAGCTTCAACCACCCACTGATGCTAGACCTCTTGATCAAGCAGGTTTGATTTTTTTTCCAGTTTACTTTGGTATTAGGGCTGTCAATCAATAATGTTAATCTTGTAATTTTATAGTTAACATTAAAACATTCAGTTACTAAATATTAAATAATAGGTCGTGAGGCATAAATTAATGCAATAGTGCTCTTTACTTGTCTTACAACAATCAATAATACATCAATAATTCAATGATAAATAATAAAACAACAATAATTCTATTATAAAGTAATAAAACCCACTTTATGGACGTAATCTGTATAAAGATATTTAACTTTGACAGCCATAATTTAAGTGCACTACTATTAAAAATATTGGGATCAGTAAGTTTTGTTTGTGTTTTTGAAAGAAGTCTCTTATGCTCAGCAAGTCTGCAATGCTCAAAAATACACTAATTTTAAACTGTAATTTTGTGAAATATTATTGCAGTTTAAATAACTGTTTTCTACTTTAATATATTTTAAAATTGAATTTATTCCTCTGATGCTAAGCTGAATTTTCAGCATCATTACTCCATTCTTCAGTGTCACATGATCCTTCAGAAATCTTTTTGATATGTTGATTTGCCGATTAAGAAACATTTCTGATTATTATCAATGTTGAAATAGTTGTGCTGCTTAATATTTATGTGGAAACATTTCTAAGGATTTTTTTAGATTAATATAAAGTAAAAAAAACAGCATTTATTTGAACTTTGACTTTACTGTCGATCAGTTTACTTGTTGAATTACTTGTCAGTTTCTTTCAAATGTATTTGACAGTAGTGTATGTAAAGGTATTTGTGTTGGTTTTATTTTTATTAACCATAATTACAATTAAACTTTTATCTTAGATTGTACATGACACATTCTCAGAGGCTTGCATTCGCATTACAACAGAAGAAAGGCAGAAGATGAAATCCCTTTTTGGTATGATATCTTTATTTGACCCTCTAACTCTATCACTCTCTACTCTAATTCTATTTTATCTATCTGTCTTCTTTTTATTTAAAAAAAAAAACACACACACACCCTTGACCCTCTATAAATTGCATATTTATTCTCTTACCGCTACTTTTTCTTTAAAAACTAACACTAGCTTTCTTTTTTCTATTCTATCTACTTTTTTTCTTAAAAAAAAACAAACACTGTTTCTTTTTTCTATATTCTATCTACTTGTTTTCTTAAAAAAAAAACAAAAAAAAACCTTGCTATGTGTACTGCATTAGGCTAAGCGAGACTTGTCATATCACTTGCGTGTTGTTACTCTTTTGTTGGCTTTGATTGCTTCTATTGTCCTCTTTTGTAAGTCACTTTGGATAAAAGCGTCTGCTAAATAACTAAATGTAAATGTATGATTTATGTTGATTAATTATATTACATACACATTTGTAATATGTGAGCACTGCTTATTTCAGAGGAATATTTTGTCTTCTGTATTGTGACAGCGGAGCACAACATTGACATGAATGCCACAATCCAGGATGAGAATGTGAAGAAGAAGATTGTGGTTGCTGCAAGAGACACCTGGGAGATCTACTTCTCACGCCTCTTCCCAGCATCTGTAAGGAATCTCTCTCAGATAATGCTTTCTGAAAAAACCTGCATGTATGTAGACAAGCTTGAATTTCATGGCAGGTCCTGGCTGGTTTATGTTGGTTATTGCTGGTTTATCGGGTGGCTCAGCATAGCACACTGTTCACTAAATGCAAATAACTTAATAAGCATGGTTCTGTTGAAGCTGGCTGAAATGAAGTCATGTTTTAAGAAGATATTTGCTTCATCATAATGCTATTTAAAACAAACCTAAGTCAGAATCTTCCTGAACAGGGCAGTGTTGGCACAGGAGTCCAGGTGTTGTCTGTATCTCATAGAGGGATCAAGCTTTTGAAAATGGTCAGGAGCAGTGCGGTAGCCCCAGACTACTTCAGAGTTCTGCGACCCTACAGGTACCAGTTACTGAGACGTTTAATGTCTGTATTTTATCATCGTTTCTAAATAAATTGTATTTTTAATGACTTCAATTAATGACATTACCATCACACCACGAATATTCTTAGTTGTGGATGTATTGTGATCATTGTTAACCTCTTACAGCTACACAGACATCATGTTCGTCACCATTCCTTCCAAAAACATGCTGGAGTTCAACCTCACCAATGAGAAACTGATTCTGTTCTCTGCCAAAGCTCCTCAGGTCAAAACCATGATTGACTACTTTATCACAGAGCTGAAAAAGGTCAGTTCTCTTCTCACACATTGGTTTACTTCGGAGATGATGTGGTGCTGTGAGTTAATTGTGCTCTCTCTCGCTCTAGGACTCAGACTATGTCGTTGCTGTGCGTAATTACATTACAGATGACAGAACGCTGCTGAGTTTCCACAAGGGAGACATCATACGCTTGCAGAAAATGGAAGGCCTAGATGCAGGTGGGACTGCTTTAATCAGTCATGAAGACCTGACATTACTCTTCATATTTGGGGGGAAAAGAGACTAAATGATTAGGACAGCAGCTCTGAAATATAACACTTGAAGACACACACACATATATATATATATAAATTAAAATTAAAATTTCATTCATAAAATAAGTTAATAATCTTTATGATGCATGTTTTAAAACCTATTTTTTTGTTTTACTTTTTTTATACAAATTTTACATAATTTATAAATTGGAACATGCATTTGCTAGATAATTACTACATTAATTTTACTAGATAATTTTTATCTTTTTCTTCATAATTTAGAAATTTCTTAGTTTTCATTGACTCACATACATACATCCTGTTTCAATATAATATAATATAATATAATATAATATAATATAATATAATATAATATAATATAATATAATATAATATAATATAATATAATATAATAATGTTTAAAAGTTTGGGTTCTGTAGTTTTTTTTTTTGTTTGTTTGTTTTTGAATAAAGCCTCTTTTTAAATAATTGTTTTCTATTTTTAATACATTAATACAAAATTTTCAGCATCATTACTCCAGTCTTCAGTGTCACATGATCCTTCAGAAAACTTTCCAATATGCTGATTTGCTGCTCATTATTATGAATGCTGCTTCTTAACATCAAACATTTCTCATTATTATCAATGTTGAAAATGCTGATTAATATTTTGTAACAACTGTCACTTTTGGTCAATTTTAGTCAATTTGATGTGTCCTTGCTGAATAAAAATATTAATTTCTTTACAAAAAAAAAGAACCCCAAACTTTTGTTCTGTAGTTTATTGATATAGACCAGTGGTTCCCAACCTCGTTACTGGAGGCCCCCCCAACACTGCACATTTTGCATCTCACCTTTGTCTGACACACCCATTTCAGGTCTTGGAGTCTCTAATAATGAGCTGATAATCTGAATCAGGTGTGTTTGATTAAGGTGACATGGAAAACATGCAGTGTTGGGGGGCCTCCAGGAACATGTTTGGGAACCACTGATATAGACAAATAGTATACTTTGGATTCAAAATATGTTGTAAAAGGTACAATAACTTGTTCATCTAAGCTCTGTGGCTGTTTCACAGGCCAGTGTTATGGTTGCATTGTGAAAAAGAAGGTGATTCTCCTGGAGGAGTTAAAAAGAGACACACCTGATTTTGGTGGGTCGTGTGTGGACACTTGAATGGAGTGCTGTTTGGTGGTTTCTTCATGTGCTGTTTTACTGTGCTGCACTTAGCAGTGTCATTGCAGTTGAATTGCTGGTGTGCAGACATATCTGAAATTCTGTATCCCTAGTTGCATGTATAGAACCTGTCTTCCTTCCCCAAGCATGATGGTTTCACTGCTGCTTTTTATACAGTCACTTCAGTCTACTCTTAAAATGTCATCATACTACTGTCACACACACTTTCACACACCATTTCTTGTATTGTACTAAGGCTGGAAGTTTGGGGCCATTCATGGGCGATCTGGGGTTTTTCCTGTGGAGTTTGTTCAGCCAGTGGCTGCTCCTGACTTCATTAACATTCCTGTGGACAAGAAAGAGGAACCCAAGAACAAGCAGGGTCGCGTGGCCGCCTCAGCAGCTGTGGCAGTGGCTGTAGGGTCTGCCGCCGCAGCCCATGAACTCGACCGGTCTATTGAGGTATATGTCTTTAACAGGCACACAATCTGTACATGTACCATAGATCCCTCTGAGTGCCAATGTGTTGCTGCATCTCACCTCTAGGTGGCGTCTCCTCTCAGTGAGTATGCAGAGGCTTACGCAGACAGCGCTGATATGGACATCGATGAGAGAATCTTGCAAGACAGCCAATATAACATGCTGGAATTTGCAAAGAAATATTTCAGAGGGGCCCAGAGAAAAAATGGGTCAGTTGATTACATCATAAGGGAAACTGCGAGTTCATGTTCTCACAGTTACCTAGCTGAATTAAAAGAAAATGTGTAATTGAAACATTGACATTGCTTATATTTTGCAGTGATTCATACAAGAAAAAGTCAAAGAAAACAAAGGAATCCAGAGAACCATCAGAAATGGTGAAATTTTCCAAGGTATAGAATGTGTACCATACCCTAAAAGAAATTACAAAAATAAAAATAAATAAATAAATAAATAAAATAAAAAATAAAAAAACTAGTTGATTTGAAACCAGTATTCTGCCATTATTTACTCAGTATTCTATTATAAGGAATGGAGCCGGGGAGGTTTAAGTTTTAAAAAGGACACAAAATGACCATAAAAGTGGTCAATACACCTCGTGCACTATATTCCAAGTCTACTGAGGTCATATGATAGCTTTGTGTGAGGAACAAATTGAATTTTAAGTTGTTATTCACAAAATTGAATAATTCAGTGGAAAAGAACCATCTCAAAGAATGAGTAATTTATGAATTGTATATAGGAGAATTTAGGGTGAATATAATGGTTTTATTTCAGTGAATAATGACTTAAATATTGAACTGATGTCTTATAGATCAGTGTGGCATCAGCATCAGAGGACTTTGAATATTTTAACACCTTTTATATTATTATTATTATTATTATTATTATTATTACTGTTGAAAAAAGATTTGTTTGGAATGAGGGTGAGTAAAGGATGACAAAATGTTCATTTTTTGATGAATTATTCCTGTAAGTTTAAAGACCATGAAGCAAGACCTCTCAAAACTTTCCATATTTCTGATGCCTACTCTGATTAAATTTTGCTTTGGTTATGTAGTCTCCAATTCAAGAGTCCCTAATCGAGTTCACTGATGAAAACATGAACAAAGTAGCTGCAGAGATTTTTCTTGGTAAGCAGAATGCTCAATGTGAACTAATTAAGAGACAGATATTTTTTACTGTCATCTATAAAAATTTAGTGTTTACTATGTAATACAACTTCAATAATTCTTATCTTGCAGCTATAATGAAGTTTATGGGAGACTACCCTTTGAAAGGCCAGACTGAGCAGGAGGTTGTGAGCACCATCCTAAGGGTACGCAGCTCTTCAAATAGCACAACAAGAATTCCCATCATGAATTATTAAGATAACCAGACAGGAACGTGCTAAATGTCTTTAATGCCACTGCAATATGCAATATGAATAATCTGTGTTGCAGCTGAGTGGCGAGTATGGGTTAATGAGAGATGAAGCGTACTGCCAAGTCCTCAAGCAGATCACAGTGAACACCAGCTCCAAGACGTATGAGCCTGCTTCTTTCTGAATGATGAAACCATGGAGGGTTAATTTTAATGTGCCAGGCAGCGACATAGATGATCTTTTCTGTATTTCGCAGGGAGAGTTGTCAGAGGGGCTGGAGGCTGCTGTACATCCTCACTGCATACTACAAGTGTTCAGAGGCGCTTAAACCTTACCTGCTGAAGTACCTCCAAGACGTCTGTGCAAGTCCAGGGGTGCACTTTCAAGGTATGCTGCTGTTTCAGCTAGACGTTACAGCTACACAGATGAAATACTGACTGATGATTACACAAACATAATATATTGACAGGTATTTCCAAGGCTTGTGAGCAGAACCTAAGGAAGACGTTCCAGTATGGTGGACGTGTTGAATATCCCGATGGGATGGAATTGAAAGCTATGCTGGTTAGTTGCACATTAACAAATTTTAATGCTAATTTTAGTTGCATTTTCAGCAATTTCTGCTTAAACATGCACAATCCAACGTTTTCAAGGCTGGAAGGAGCTCCAAACGCCAGTTGTTTCTTCTTCCTGGTGGAATTGAACGCCATCTAAAGATCAAAACCTGCTCAGTATGTTAACTCTGTGATATTTAGTGCAACTTGATCAACCATGTAATTCATGTAGTTGGAATAATGTGGTTCTAATATATATTTTTTTTGATACTTTGAAGGTGGCTTTGGATGCCATTGAAGAGCTGTGCTATGAGATGGGTCTGCATAAACTTGAAGCCTTGGATGAATATGCTATATTTGTGGTCACAAACAGAGGTGAAATGACAAAAAGGAAAACACATATTCAAAATCTAATATCGGATTGTTTGAACGTACCTGATATTGTAGTTCGCTTATCTTAGGAAATGAAAGACTCATTTTAACTTAAGGAGTAGTTCACCTAACGATGAAAATTTACTCACCCTCAGGTCATCCAAGATGTAGATTAATTTGTTTCTCCATCATGGGAACAGATTTGGAGAAATTTAGCATTACATCACTTGCACACCAATGGACACACTGTGGTGAATGGGTGCCGTCAGAATGAGAGTCCAAACAGCTGATAAAAACACCACAATAATCCACAAGTAATTCACATGACTCCATCAATGAATGTTTTGTGAAGTGAAAAGTTTTTATCAGTTGTTTGGACTCTCATTCTGACGGCACCCATTCATTGCAGAGGATCCATTGGTGAGCAAGTGATGTAATGTTACATTTCTCAAAATATGTTCTGATAAAGAAACAAACTCAGCTACATCTTGAATGCCCTGAGGGTGAGAACATTTTCAGCAAATTTTAATTTTTGGGTGAACTCTTCCTTTAAGATGATACAAGTGTTACAAAGACTGAAAGCTGAATTCTCATGTGTTGTCAATTTTTCTCCAGGTCAGAATGTCCGCCCTCTAAACAAAAGGGAGTACATCTTGGATGTTGCTACAGAAGCTGAACATGTTGATAGCAACTACAGTCTGTGGTTTCGAAGAGTGATCTGGACGCAGCCATTGAAGTTTGACAATGAGCTCGGAGTCACTATGCATTACAATCAGGTACATCAGCCAGACTGATTCAATTTCCCAGACATTCCTTTCATGTTTTGTGCTGCTTATTGCACAAGTTACAAAGACCTGAGGCATTTGTTCTCGATTTGATCTAAGTTTTCTCTGTTCAGGCTACTAATCTGATCTTCATTCACATTTTACAGGTGTCCCCTGACTACTTGAAAGGGCTGCTCAATGTTATCCCACAGGGTAAAGCCAGTGAGCAGCAGCTTCAGCAAGTGTCAAAACTGGCAGCTCTGCAACATCGTGCCAAGGACTCGATCTACCTGCCCACCTTGTAATGCAATTAATCTGACTGACATCATATACTGAATTTATCAACACGTGAAAGCTTAAAAAAACTTAAAATAGTTCACATTTACTCCACTGAACCAAATTACCATTGCACTTCATATGTGTGAATAGATTACTATGAATTTTAACCCTTATACACATTTAAATT
Organism: Spinibarbus caldwelli; assembly: GCA_039654775.1. Classification (NCBI taxonomy): domain Eukaryota; kingdom Metazoa; phylum Chordata; class Actinopteri; order Cypriniformes; family Cyprinidae; genus Spinibarbus; species Spinibarbus caldwelli. The sequence goes on from CM077218.1 coordinate 33,927,389, forward strand.
TTTTATAATATACCTATCAAAAGTTTGGGGTCTGTAAGATAATTTTTTACATCAAGGATGCATTATATTGATCAAAAGTGAAAGTAAAGACATTTATAATGTTACAAAAGATTTTTGTTTTTTGTTCTTTACCATTACAGGAATAAATTACATTTTAACGTATTAAAACAGAAGGCAGTCGTTTTACATTGTGAAAATATTCTACAATAATATCTACAATAATCTACAATATTTTTGATCAAATAAATGCAGCTTTGGTGGGTGTAAGAGACTTCTTTCAAAACCCCAAAACTTCTGGTCTCTTAATGAGGCAGCTAATTGCCTGCTCTTCAAGCAGAAACTTGCAGGGAAATACAATCCCAGGGATCATTACTAGGTATGAGGGAGAAATGAGTCACTTTGAAGAGATCTGTCCACAAGTGACAGATCTCTTCAAAGTAATTAACTGTCCACAAGTTAATTACTGTTCCAATAATTGTATATAGGTCAAATTCACAGTTATAAAAACAGTGTAATTGTTCAGTTGGCCCCTGATGGAGAACAGCACCTGGCTGATGTCCCTCAGGTAATATAAGTTACCTCTTCTATAGACTAACAGTCTCTTGTTCTCTGCCATCAGCCATGAGGTTCAGGAGTATATCCCCACCCAGCTCTTTGGTCTCCAGCGGCACCAGCAATGGTTAAACATGGTGACCCAGCACATGCAGCAGGTGCAGCCCCTCACTCCTCATCAGGCCAAAGCACAATTTCTGGGTGAGGTGTTGACTTGGGAGACCAGCCAATGTGAAGGGCACTGCCTTTTATTCCAAACACTGATTGTTGTGCTTGTGTCTCTGTTTCAGGGCTCGTGAGTGCTTTTCCCATGTTTGGCTCGTCATTCTTCCACATACAGAGCAGCAGTAATAGTGCTATCGACACCCCATGCATACTGGCTGTCAATCAAAATGGCCTGAACTTTCTAAGAAAAGATACTCATGTAAGTTTAACCCCTTTAGTTCCAGTGCTTACTAAAAGCCTGTGTAAAAATAACCTCAGGACTTTTTGGCCAGTGTTTTTAGGCAGTATTTCTAAAACTACAGCATATTTTTAAATAATAGCTGACCTAAAAATTAAAATTCTGTCACAATTTAGAAAGCCATATGTTTGAAATGGCTTGAGGGTGATCAAATAAGTCTCTTATGCTCATCAAGGCTGTATTTATTGGATAACAAATACAGTAAGAACAGTAATATTGTGAAATGTTAAATGCAGCCATTAGTCTTCATTGTCACATGATCCTTCAGATGTCATTTTAATATGCTGATTTTCTGCCTAAGAAACAATTGTTATTATTATCTACATTGTTATTATTTGTTTGTGCGAGATAAAGACTTAAATGACGAGATTAGATGTTTTTTGTTGTTTAATTTTTACAAATAAAAGTATGCAATGATTCAGTGATTAAATATGTCATCTGCTTTGACACTGCTAAAGTGTCCATTTTACTGTATATTTGCAAAGATTTGCAAATTTATCTGCATTTCCTCCCGTGATATTATATAATGGTCACATATAGATGTCACAGCTGTTTTCAATGTTCTTCAGGAGCCGATGGTGAAGTTTCCGCTGAAGGAGGTCCAGTCCACCCGTACACAGAGGCCCACATCTGGCTCCTGTTACCCGTACGTGGAGATAATGCAGGGGGACCTCATGTCTCAACGCATTACACAGTTACAACTGGACCAGGTATGGACTTTGGAATATATGATTGCAAATCATCACATAATCTAATTGTGCAATATCTGCTCATTTTAATGGCCTTGTAAGGTGTGCTGTTAATCTGAGTTGGTCATTTTCACTGGGCCTGTGTGGGCGGAGCTTATTCCTGTGTGTTTGACTTTACAGAGTCTTGAGCTGTGCCGTGTTATCGCCATGCATATGGAGAACCTGCTGTCAGTACGAGAGAAGAGACTTACTCTGCCGCCCAGTGAAATCACGCTGCTCTAGCACCTCTTCTCACAGATGTTATTTATTATTAAACTCCTACACGTCGAAAGCCACCTGTCATTATTGATAATGCAATATGCCTGTTTGCAATTTCAAAACCGATTAGCTTGTTATGCACAATAATTTGCATGCATTCCATTAGGTTGAACAAATGGGCATATAATTTAAAACAGTATAGTACTACCTCTAGTTCTGGAGACATGATCAGCAAGACTTTATTTTTGTATGAGAGAGAGGGAAACAACTTTTAGCCATTGGTTTTGAAGTTCCTCTCTTAAATACTGATTTGCACTACTTGAGACTATTGTATGTTTTAAATATTTATATATTGTTTGCATTTATGTCATGTGGATGTGAATGGGAAATGAACTATATGTACAATGAATGTAGGTTTAATATGAAGTCTTTATTCTAAATAATAAAGAAAATTACAATTGGCCTGTGTTTTCTCCAAATGTGTATTATTTATTTACAGTAGATGCACAATTTGAGGAATCATACACTGATTAATATATTTTAAAAAGCATTATTATTATTATTATTATTAAACAAAACCAAACCTATTAAAACATTTTTGTTAATTGAAATAAAGCTTAAATAAATTACAATTCAATATACAATAAAATACAGTAAATAATAAAATAAAAATATATAAATATTACATGAAAATCTAAAACATTTCAAATGTCGCCTGGAATACGTTTAGGTTGGAGCACTAAAATTACTAGCTGGTAATAAATAAAAGCAACATAAAAAACATTAAAAAGTGAAATAAAACTAAAACTTATATAAAAATAATTTAAACCTAAATAGTAATATTTAAAATAAATAGTAATAAACACATATAATTAAAAATTAAACTAAGATTAAAAGGAAATGTAAAAATAAAAGTTAATTAAAACTTTTAATAAAACCTTGAATTGTATATAAATGATACTAAAATAAGATGATTTGATTGGCTGGTTTCTCCGTGCAATGAAATTGAATTGCTGGCAGGCAATTCAAACGTGTGAATAAATAAAGTTAATCCAGCGGAATCCTATCCGTGTTTTCCACACGCACGCTGGCGGTGGGCGTGGTTTGGTGAATTGGTCACAGATTCTTGCATTCTGATTGGCTCTCCCAAGACGTGGTTCCTGTGAACTTGCCCTGTGGTCAAACTGCATAAACACAGAGCTGAAAACTTGCTCGGCTTGAGGAGTGGATACAAAAGAAACTGGAGCCTGCATGAAGGATCACATTGTTTCTCTGCACCGATTCACGCCTAACGGAATTACAGCGCGGGCTGTGATATCTCTCTGATTCGGCTTCAGGATGATGAAGTTCAGGTTCAGACGGCAGGGAAACGACCCTCATCGTGAGAAAATCAAACAGGATCTGTTTGCATTCAATAAGGTATGTGGGATATATAGCGGTGGGTCTCCCCTCTCTCTCTCTCTCTCTCTCTCTCGAGCATGCATGCGGTTTCGGGTTGCATTGAAATAGACTGAAAGAACATTTAATTAAAGAAAATATATTCACACATGACTTATTGTGAACGTGTCCTATTTCATTACTTTCTCTTTATTAACATGCATTTGCTAATATGGCAATGGTTTACAACTATCATGGCCAGATATGACAATAGAAGCGCATGCAAGTTGTTTGAAACAGTAGCTTTTCTTTTTGTTAGTGCACAGTTGGACTTTTATGGCTTCAAGAGGATGAGAAATGTGTTGTGTTTGCGTGTAATATTCATATTTATGGAGCTCATTAAATCAGATCGGGCGTGTTGTGAGTGACCTCAAAGTTTTCTCATGTTTGTAACTTTAACTGTTACGAACGACTGATAATCGACTGACTAATAATCATATATATGAATAGATATGAAATGCATATGTAGTTTATTATTTATGGTTATTTATTTTTAGTATTTTTACTAAAAGCGCAATTTATTTAGCTCAATGAGTGTTTTATTTAGTTGAAAATAAATAAATAATGTTAGTTTATGTATGTTTGTTATTTGGCCTTGAATGTATCCTGCAGTGGTGCTGGCAGTTACAGGGTGAATGTGAGGATTTGTAGAGCTCTCTGAAATGAGGCTGCCCTTAAATCATAATGAACATGTTACTGCTCTCCTGCCAAAAACATAGAAAGAGTTTGATTGTAGGCTTTTTACTGATGCACCATTATAGCACAATCAAACATTTCTACCCTCCTCCTCAGTGTAAAGCAAAACAGGAGGAAATGAGAGATATCATATTATGCTATAACTATTTTTTTTTTTTTTTTGTATTAAAGTCCCCACTTTTGTCCATTTCTCAAATGCTGTTGATGACATTTATCCACAGATGGTTTAGGAAAAACAGAGCAGCGGTGTCATGCTGATGAAGCGTCATGACACTGTGTGCAATGTTACAGGAAGGTCCTGTTATTTATCATGTCACACTTTGTCAACCTGTGAAAAGAGATCTGCATCATTCGGCCATCTTCAGGCCTGGGTTGTGTGTTGATTTAAGGGGACGTTTTTAAAATTTCCCAAAAACATGTTTCTGCAAATCACTTTTGATGGCTTGTGAAGATGAATTTGACATTGTCTGTCAAATCTACTAGATTTCCTTTCTTGCTATTTTTGGTTCTGCCTTATGGTTTTTTGTAAAAACAAGGAAATCCCCTTCCTGACAAGACAGCACTGAATAGATCTACTGCGTTGTTAATTATAGCATCAGTGCTCATTAGAGGTCAGTGAAGTATGGATTGGTTTCTTTTTTTTAAGCTCAGCAGAAAAAGAGGTTATTTCAAAAGTCTATATGATGGACATTACATGTGAGTTCAAATTCTGAATGTGTGATTTCCTCTTCTCTTCTTTTACTCAGACAGTTGAACATGGATTCCCAAACCAGCCAAGTGCTTTGGCCTATGATCCCAAACTGCAGCTTATGGCCATTGGAACTAAATCAGGGGCCATCAAAATGTATCCTTTTGTGAGTGCTTTCCTCAAATAGAGTGAATGATGTAGTTTAATTGTTTTGTTAACATACACTACTGTTTAAATGTATGAGGTCAGCAAAAGTCACAGTAAAGATGTTTACATTGTTATAAAGTTGATTTCAAATAATTGCTGTGCAGAATTCTCTATTTATCAAAGGATCTTGAAAAAAATGTCTCACAGTTTCCACAAAAATATGAAGCAGCTATAGTCTATATCTACTCAAAAGTTTGTACACACCTTCTTAGTTGTTTATCTTCCCCATTCAAATAATAAATGAAACATTTAAATTAAACAAAAAAATTCAGATAAATCAAAATTATGTATTTATTTTGTAAGTAGCCACTGTTTGTGTAGATTACAGTGAGTCTCTCAATTAAGTATTCAGTCCAAATCATCCATTAAAACAAGTTTTTAAACAAATTCATATATAGGTGCAAGTTGTACTTATCTGTATAATAGTGTGTGTCCAAACTTTTGGGAGAAACACTGACATTTTACATTAACACCAGCGTCTTTAGCTTTATAAAATTAAACACTTTACATCCTTGCTGATACTTCTCCAAACTCTTAGAGCATTTCATAAAATGTTGAGAAAGATTTGGTCAATTTTATCTAGATCAATAATACAATGCAGTGAGTGAATGTCCTAGTTTATGGTTCACTGATTGTGATTTAATTACTCTGGATGTATGGCTCTGTTGTGTTGAAGACTTGAGTCATCTGCCTTTGTACACAATGTGGCTCATTACATGTTGTGCTAGTCCTCTAAAACTTGGTACTTTGAAAACAAACTTTTCTAAATTGTCATAATTACAGCCGACACTATCCAGGCCTGAATGTTTGAGTCTGTAGTGGGTAGAAGGAATGTTTAGGAGGATACTATCAGAATAAAGTGTTGGAGACTCCTCTGGTGAGCTGTTATTATCTAGTCCTCCTGATCCGGACAGGTCAGACAGGCCAAGCATCATGGAATACATCCAACATTCTTCCACAGTCACGCTTGCTTTTTTTTTTCTGAGATGGAAGCTGAGATACGGGCAGTATCAGTGATGATATAGTGATTGTGGTGGTACAGTACAGGTCTTTGAGCTTTAGGAGGCTGGTAGTGTCAGGCACAGCCCAGCTGAGAGACGCTCAGTCTGCAGCCTTGACTCACTCGGGGGGAGGGCGCTAGCTGCGGGACGGCCTGATCTGACAACCTGCCACTCACCAGATCTGAGCGAATATCTGTCAGCACTTACAAACTAATGCCTCATCCATCAGACAAGAAAACTCATGATGGAGAGAGGACAGGGACTGGTCGGTGTAAATAAAGAGGGTGTTCTGAGGTTGAGTAATGAGAGGTTTGGCTTTGAAAGCATTTCCTCTGATTGGGTGTTGAAGGGGGTGTGATGAGAGATCAGAGCTTGGTTTACCCAGTCTGACTCCATCCTTTTTAAAACTGGATGTCTTTGAATAACGTTTGGGAATATAGTATTAGTTTAGTGTTGGCGAATTTCTCTCTTCTGTCATTAAGAGTTCTCTTTGAGAGACTTATAAGTTCTATTCAGACGTTTCCTCATTATTTTTTAATAAGGAAAGCTAAATGACTTGGTGTCACGCTAGCTTGTTTTGAGAAGAATTCTGCGGAATGTATTTAAACATGGTACAATTATGTTAAAGCATAATCAAATTAGCCAAAATATTTAAAGGTGCCATGGAATGCATTGATACAATATTTTAAATTGTTCTCTGATATCTACATAGAAGGTATGTGGCTTAGGTAAGGGCAAACATTCTCCAGAAATGGTTTTACATGTCCATTTACAAACCTAGGATTTGTCCCTAGAATGAAATAGTCTGTTATTACCTTATTTGGAAGGGTCATGAATAATAATGTTGAGCTCTGCTCTGATTGGCTGTTTCACTGTGCGGCTCATTTCAGTAGCTTACGCAGGAAATGCAGGGAAAATATATATTTCAGTACTTTCTCTCGCAGTTATATCGTTGGGTAATTATACTGTATATAAAATGCGGGGCATTAGGGAGCCGCTTTGAATGCACGATTGCGTTTTACTTTCACTTTCGCGATTTGTGATCGCTCATGCTCTGTGTAAACTACAGCGGCAGTACTTACCACACATTTTACAAGATCAGATGCTTGTCAGTGGTGCTCAGGATCTGTAAATCTTTCACGATCATCCTCAGTCATCTCTCCTTACTCTTTTTATGTGGTAAGTGAAAACTTATGTACTGTAATGTAACAGGCTATCGCTAGCAAGCAGCTAACCATGTCCCTTTAGTGGCTCGCGTTATTTTATTAGAACGCGTTATTTGATTTCCGTGCCTTTCTGAATACAGACACCAACCCATCCCTGCACTTCACATCCCCTGCACAGCCTGGAACATAACATTTATTTCCATCATCTGCCATTTTCGCTGTTGTCCTCACTTGTTTCTTCACAATACCTGCAGAACTTCTGATGGTTCGGCTGGCAGCTGGCCTAGAACATGGGCGGGTCTATGCAAATGTTGGGGGCGTAACTATTAGTGATCCTGACTGTAACGTCATAGTCTGTGTTATGTTCTGATTTGCCTATTTTTTTCAGTGGTCTTTTGCTTGCATGATATTTACATAAGGAGGAGGAAACAATGGTGTTTGAGGCTCACGGTATGTCATTTCCATGTACAGAACTCTTATTATTCAACTATGCCAAGGTAAATACAGTTTTCCATTTTTAGGCACCTTTAATAATCCAAGAGATCCCAGAGCTTTTTATTTTAGGACCCTGCTAGAGAGATATGATCAATCTCAAGACCCACTGAAAATGTTTTACAGTGAAATATGAGGGGGGAAACTAATGTTAGTTAAATTTAAGTTCTTTTTTTTTTTTTTTTTTTAAATTTCCCTGTCATAAGGCTTTTAGTAGTCTATACTGTATAGTTTATACAGATAAAGAGAAATATATATTTTTTTTCTTTCTTAATGCTGCAGCAAGAGCAGCTTTATGGCTATATTAAACTAATAAATCATTGACATGGAACTTGCACATTAGTAAGTGAGTCATATGTTGGTTCAGTAGCTGGATTTAGTGAGTTCATTCAAATAAGGATTTGTCAGACTGATTCGAAACAGTGACTCCTCAATCTTTTTGAACGCTTCATTAAAGTTCTGATAGATGTTTTCTGTATTGTGACATACATGTACGTCTGAGTGTAACGGACAAATTGCGCTATATGTTTTTAAATGCATCCTGTGAAGAGCGTCAAAGCTGAAGAGCGATGTAGGAAACAAGTTATGCCCACCAACAAACTTAATTTAATAATTTGACAAAATTTGACATGAGCTGACGTGTACACATGAACTCTTCTCACACTTTGTGTTAACCACAATTTAAATACTGTTGTAATTAACATTCATGCAATCAGTGGGGGATGTGTACTACATTAAGGTCTTTCCAGTTCTGTGCAAATATGCTGAATTGTGTGAGTTGATTCCATGTTGGCCTTCTTATGTCTTTCTGCACTCCTGTCTTTAATTCATTAAGTGCAGTGGAGACCCAGACACTTTTCCTATGGGTCATGCGTAAACTTGGGCTGAATCAATAGCCATATCCTGCTGGATGAAAAAACTAGCAAGTTCTTTATGAACAGCTTATAAACTGAACACAGCATACAGCCGTCCAGCATTTTATCAGTTTCTGCTGAGTTATTTGATTAAGCCGTCAGTGCTTTCTTCATTAGTTCGAGAGAACTGGAATGCTGCTGTGGTTTGATAAGCTCCATTTTATCTGGATCAGTTCCAACTCCAGATGTGTGGTTTGCACATCAAAGGCTAGATTGCTGTGATGTGCATAGCTCTACTGCCCCGGTCATCTCGATGTCAGATGCCAGAGCGGCCAAGTCTGAGGTGCGTCTGATCAAGGGTGCTATCATCACAGTTTGTCCAGCTCATTCTGTCCAAAGCCATTAACAGAAGCTCTGAATTCATTAATTCTGTGACAAAGCCATTAACTGTAACATTAAAGTACCTGAAGCTGAAGTGTGTACTTGTTTTTTCAATGATAAAATTGTTTCTCCTATTGTATTTTAAGGTCCAGATAGATATTAGCAAGCCATTTGTAGGCAAACGTTTATCTTATTTAACCAAATAATGGAAGTCAGGGTAGGTTATGAAATTAAGTATTTTTATGCCATTATTGCTACAGGCATTTTGAATATAATCTTTAAAATCCAGCCATTTTTATGGGCGTATATCTATTTTTTTAAATAAAACATTTGCTGTCCTTTTTAAAGCTTACATCTAAATGAGATGTTTACAGTTGCCTTTTGTTTCTTGGTCTCAGTTTAGTGAGCATTCAGTGTAATAGGTGCCTGTCTGATCATAAATGTGTCTCCGCTGCCACCACAAATTGAGGCACAGGGGTGGGGACTATATTTTAAAGCTAAAGGGGAGGACAGACGAGGGGGTTTTAGCAAGGCGAAGTGGAAAGTAATGAGACTGCTGGGACAGAGGAGCTGTTGGAAGTGCCGGGTTCACTCCTAAAGAATGCATGTGGCTGTGCCCTAGATTCACCCTCTGCTGTAAGAGGACATTCCTCTGCACTTTTGTTGCCGGTCCTCATCTCAAAGACGTCTTTTGAAATGGTTTCCCGGGCCACCGCTGGAGCAGGCTTGTAATCAGGATGTGCTTCAGATTTTAGTAGCGACAGCTTTTGTGATTGACAGTGTCTGGCAAGCTGAGCCATGTAACTGTCAGAAATGCTGCTTCTGTTGTCAGTTGTGGCTGTGCTGAATGAGGTGCGGTCCCCAGAATGAATTTCTGTCATTACTATGGCATCCCCCTCATTTGCTCAGTGCACATTAGAGCTCATTAGCCTAATCTAACAGGTGCCATTTATACTCCAATATCACAATTGATATGAATGATCATCGGCTGCAACAAAAAGGTCAAGTGTAAAGCATTAGTTGGTATGATATAAGTAGTGATATCCAAGTTGTTTCATGTTTTGTTGGACAGGTAAGGAAAATAATTGTGTAAACCACTCTCTAAAACTCAATAGTATCAGTGTAATTTACATAAAATGTGCTGATCCACATCAATAGATGGCAGTGCAGCATCTAACACCACTGTGGTATCAGTACTTAGAGTACACAAAGAACAGCAATGCAAGCTAAAACACTCTCTTTAATACTGTAAAATAATTACTTAAGAGTTTTTTTTTTTTTTTTTTTTTTTTTTTTTTTGGATCAGTAGTTGAAATTATTTCAGGAATTTTTGATATTGCAATAGAGCTACGTTTCGATATCAGCGAGGTTTTGAAACGACTCTAATGTCTATGGTAACATGCTAAACCATAAAATGACTATTAAAAACGATGATTTAAACAACTCTATAACTCATATAATTAAAGTTTTGACAAGTCTTATAAAATGATATCATTACATTTCAGCCTTTAAACCATTTTCAGTCAAAATTATAAAGTCTTAGTCATTATATAGAGATGGGATGAAAAGAAAATGCCATTGAAAATTTCCAGTAGACAGTCATTCTTCCTTTCAGAGATGCATTCATATAAATTCCCACAGTCCTTGGATTTGTATGAATCAGATGGATGGCTTGTTTCAGTGTGAGAATGGCAATTTTTTTGAAAGGCATTGAATTTGCCAGTATGTTTATTTCTTCAAGTAACAGCTGTAAAATATTAAATGGTGAGTGTGCCAGAAGGGAATTACTAGAGTCATGAATTTTGTGAAATCTAATCTATGGAGGAGCAGCATATCTACATCCCAATGTTAAGTGACCCTTCTCAAAGACCCGCCCCCTTAGTTACTGCTGCTACATCTGACAAGCCATGGTGCTCTCACGCCACACCTCGTGTTCTCACGCAGTGAAAAATACATTGCGGAGCTAAGAGGAAACTGACAACATGCAGACAGACAAGACAGAGCAGCTTACTTTTGGTATGAAACAAAGTCTCCGCTTTTAAAATTGTCTTTTTCTTTTTCCCTTCCCTTCCCCTTTTCCCTTTCCCTTAACATTTTCCTCTTATAAACTATAGGCCAGTTTATGAACACAATCTTTTGCAATGTAGACTACTATTTGCTAACTACTCACCCTTACCCTATGCAGCCACTGAGGTCGGCAGTGTGAATAATGTAAACTAAATCTGTATGCATGCCAAATAAATGCAAGCTGCTTTTCACGTGTGAAACAAGCCCAGGGTCGTCACGACCAGTACCAAAACAACATTAGTGGGAGAATTAATTGACTAGTCAGCACAACCCTTACAGGGTTTTTCTGCCTCCTAATTTAACACGTTTCTTTGTATTTGGTATGAATCATCTGCCAAGAATATTACTGAATGTACTCGTACTTTCACATACATTAATGTCTAAAGTTGCTCTCACGTGTTAATTATGCCATTAATGTGCTGTGACTTTTAAAGTGGAGTTGATATAATTCTTGGTAGATATTCAAAATGTCATTCGTCTTTCCTATCATTGGTTATCAGTAGCTCTGCGTAAGTGGATCTGTATGCATGGAGTCTTATCCTAGAGCGCTAGCTATCCGTTTTCCTCTCCCGGCGGCATTACTGCAGCTCTCTGATCTGAGCCAGGAAGTTTGCATCTATGCCACTGCAAACACTCAAACATTTGTCTGGTCTAGAGGCATAGCCTTATCACAACTTTTAGTTTGGCAGATTGCCTCATGAAAGACTGATGCTCTCACATTTCACATTCTCGCATAGGGATGTCCTCTCTTCTGATTGAACACAGCTGAGGAAACACTCCAGCGCCTCTTCATAGGTTCATTCATAACTGCTCTATCTTTTGCTGGAGCCGTTTCTTCCTGATGGTTTTAGATGGTGCTGCTGAGGGAAGTTTAAATGTCTCTTTGCATATCTTTTCTTTCATGTGTCTTAGCCTAAAACCATTAGTATTCTGTTGTGAGCCTCACAGAGACACACAGGGAGCTCAAAATCAGTCCCCTTCCCCCCCTGTAGTGCACTTCAGTGGCCAGTAAGCAATCTATAGACCTTTGGAAACTCGAATATTGAAGAAGACTCATTGAATTCTGTTTTATACTCATTTCTGCCAAACCTTTCTACTTAAAGGGCCTCCATTTATTTACGAATTGTGGCAAGTTACTGGACGGGAAAGGGTTTTCTTGTGGCTTCTTTTATAAGGATCTTGGCCTGTTTTGGAAATAAGCAGAACAGGCGCAGGAATCTCCTTCCAATCAGTCTAATCAGTTGTGACATGAACTGAAAATGACCATGCACTATGGGTAACACAAAGTTCACGGTTCAGTCTTTGTTGCTAAAACTACAGTTTCTAGAACTGCTTACTAAGCCAAAGTTTAGCTGGAGCTGCAGTATGTCAACCATTTCATCATTTGGTTTTTTTCTTCTTTTTAGAAGGAATCTCAGATTGCGTTCATGCACCTCAAATCAGATGATACTTTTAAGCAATGTTATACGAGGTTAATAAGTGACTTTGTATCTCAAAATGGTGGATATTGTGTTTTAGCATAAACAGTCTGGCTTTCGTCCATCATTCAATGACTCATTCAACAGGCATCACTTGTAATTGTTTTTTCTTTTTAGAGAAAACCCCCATAATTACTTAGGTGTGTCTCTTCAAAATAGGACAACATATGTTTACTGCATTAGACTTCGGACACAATGTCTGCTGTTTGTCACTATTCAGACCGTGAAATTGCATTATCCTTTGCTAACTAGTTGTTAGCGCTTGAGTGAGTAATTGCTGAGCATTGTTGGGAGTATGTGGAGAGGAGATGGTCGGCCCTCCGAGAGTGTGTTTGGCTTATGTTGTGTGAGCAATCTGGGGCCCTGGAAGGGAGTTCTGATTGTTACATGACTTTGACATGTTAAAACTCTTTTGTGGTAATGGAGAGGGTGGAGAGTAGCTATAGTGTGGCTAAATATTTATATTATTTGGATCATGATGAATTTAAGTAATTTATTTTGAATGTGTTGTTTCCTATGGGAAAAGTGTGCTTAATTGCATTGAATGTGCATTTGTGTAATTTTAATTTAAAGTATTAAAACTGTACTTGCAGATAAGATAATGTGAATGTAATAATGTTAGTGAAATGAAAGGCCGCTTAAGTGTACTTTCATGACCACTTTCACTTAAGTGCACTTTGTAATGACAAAATTAAATGTTTTACTTTAAAATACTTTTTAAATCATTGGTTTAATCTTTTGTTGTGCTTTTAAAGTAGACTGTAAATTTCAAAATGTTAGTTACTTGAGAAAATCATTTGAACTTACTGCCTCAGGTTGATCAATATATTCAAATTTTCACAGAAGCTAGTTTATGAGAACTTGAATATACTAAGTAACTTTAACTAGATTTCTCTGAGGCAATAAGTTTTCAAGATTTTTTGCAAGTAAATTTAATAAATTGAAATTTAGCGTATTTTAATGTATTGACTAACATACTAAAGCACATATAAAGTACTGAATTATAGGTTTAACTGTAATGTGGTGTTTGATATTACATTTAATGTACAAGTTAATGTTTTGCAACTTCATCAGCCATACAAGCAGAAATGACATTAAAGAATATTTTTCCTCATAAATCCATAATGGAATTATGTCCATAAATGCATGTCAGTACATTCACAAGGACACTTTAACCATATTTCAAAGACAGTAGAATTATGAAATTACATATAAATGTACTTAAATCTCACTTAAGTTGGTAAAAAAGGCAGCTCATAGAATTTCATATAAATTTAAACTGTAATACATTTTAATTTCAATTAATTTTCAATTAAGTGTGTGAAAAGTTTGTGCTTAAGTTCTTTTGAGTAGTACTTTTTTGTTCAAGTAAACTAGTTTCGTTTTCCCAAGGGTTGTGCAAAATGAAATATGTAATTTTTCTAACCCTTATGTTATTCTGAACTCCTTGACATTGTTGTAGAACACAAAAGATGTTGTTTTTTTTTTTTTTTTTTTTTTCAAAACTTTTTTATTTTTTCCCTATACAGTGAAAGTTTCTCTCATATCTCTAAACCTGAACACCTGCTCAGGTACTGGATGTCCAGATTAGCAATTTAAAAGGAAATTTTTCAGTTTTGTATTGACTAGGATCTGTTTCTGTTTGCATTACTGTAAACTCTGTCTTCTTTGGTTATAATACTGATAATCTCGATCAAAGTAATTTGCATTGCAGTCTTATTGGCATCTAATACTAGTTTGACTTTCATGGATTACTTGAGGAAAAAAAGTGATTTTTAAAATGTTTTTGAGCTGATTTGGATGCCTTCACTAACTTAAAATTCATGTTCTTTGTATTTTGAGAATATCATGTTCTGTTTTGAGTGTCTGCTTGTTACTTCCAATGGAAACGCTAGTATTCATGTGGGACATGTAGCTGAAGGAAATTAATTCTGAATGCAGAATTCAGAGCCTGTCTGAAAGACGTTAAGAGTGAGGATGTGAAGGTCTCTCAAATTAGGTTGTCTAACACATAAAAGCCTGCATGACAAGGACAGAATTTCCTGTGTCAAAGTTGTCAAATGGGTTGCGATGAATCTTAAAAAATGGTTCACCACAAACAGGAAAACCCTTTCTTTCTCCGTGTCAACAAACCAAAACCATGCTGTGCCCTCCCCAGAGTACAGCCATCTCGTGGTTTGTAATCTCTCCGTGCCATTAGCAATGCACTGAGGTGGACGGTTTGGCTCTAAAAGGAGGGCTTAATTCTTGTTATATTGACTGTAAGGGGAGTATTTGCGGGGGGAAAATGACAGGGCCTCTCTGTTCATGTTAATGACCTGTGGAGTAATCAGAGCTAAGTGTGAGAGAATTTTACAGATGTTTCTGCTTCTCTGTGTAATTCCCACACTCAACACAGAGGCCTTGCACTCCCAGCATGGTTCTCACACCTTTCTGTGCTCTATGCTTGGACTTTCTTTTGGTGTACAATATTTTTTTTTTTTTTTTTTTTTTTCTCTTCTACCTCACTTATTGTGTCCATTTTCTCCCTTTTGATCATCTCCGCCACTTCTTTCTCTATCTTCCCTTTTTCTCTGCCTATTGTGCAGGAGCATGATGTAGTCCTTAAGAATGGAGTGGAGCTGATCAAAGGGACACATCCTACTTAACTGCCATTCTACGGCTTTTCTCCAATGCAGTCCAATTCATGTTGTATATTGCTTCATCCTTTAGAGGTAGTTTTTGTATTATTCGTTGTTGTTGTTGTTGTTGTTGTTGTTGTTATTATTTTAGTTCTTCTTTGGCTCAAGTGCTACTGCATAGTGCTTGCAACACCAAGTTCATGGGTTTGATTCCCAATGAATACAAGAACTGATAAAAGCATCTGCCAAATGCGTTATTAGAAATTACAGTAAGAATGACAATCCTTTGGAAAACAAGTTTTACTCCTTGAGTGCATTTACATTATTTATAAAATGTTATCTTACTACTATCTACTTTATCATACTACAATCATTAATTACTCTTACTACTATCACCCTCGTGTCATTCCAAACCCGTAAGACCTTTGTTCATAACACAAATTAAGATATTTTTGATATTTCTGAAGATGAACGAAGGTCTTACGGGTTTGGAACCACATGAGGGTGAGTAATTAATGACAGAATTTTCATTTTTGGGAAAACTAACCCTTAAAAAAACTGTGCAAAAACCACATCTGCATTACTTTTTTTTTTTTTTTTTTTTTTTTTTCTGGTAAAGAAGTTTTATGCATGCAAAAATTTTGTTACATAAACCATTTATGACCATTATCTGGTGAACAACTTTGTCTGAGATCTTAACATGACCTTTAATGTTGTCAGGTTGTTATGCATAATTGGTGTAAGATGTTACATGTTTCCCAGCTTTTGAACCTTTCATTGTGTAGCGTTTTTTTGGGGCATATGAGCCCCTTCTGCAAATAACGGTATGCCTGTTACTGTGACATAATGAAGATGCTGCCATGGCAACCAAGGGGACTTCAGAATGGAGCAGTTCGTCTGGGGTGCCATTTCAAGAGCCTGGTTGTGTAAGACATTATGGGCTTGATTAGGCAGCAGCTGAAGTGGCTCTCAGAGCGCTGCGTGTGAGGTGGCAGGGTGACGTGTGGCAGTACCACACAGTCTGAGCTTTTGTTCTGGACTCAGTCGAGCTGACAGTGTGTCCTGTGCTCCCCTCGCACCATGACTGCATCTCTTCTCATTAGTCTGAATCAGATGTACCTACCCTGCCTCACGAGCAAATTTGCAGAGAGAAATGGCCTGTGTTCACAATCATGACGTCCGGTCCAACCCTTTCCAAATGAATCCAAAAAACAATGACATCTGTGTCCATATAACGAAAATGTGTGCATGAAAGTATTTATTATTAAATATTAAAATAAAATAAAAAAAAAACTATATATATTTTTTTTTTTATAAACACAGATATTAAATAAGTATTTATTTTCCTGGGTTCTGAACCCAGGTCTCTTTACACACTTAATTAAAATTTTAGCTGTTAAATAATTTATTATTTTTCTAATTTGAGCCAACATTGCCCCCCTCAATAAACAAACAAACAAAAAAAAAGTGCATGAAACTTGTGGCTGTTTGAAAATCTATTGTTACTGTTATTCAACATACTTTAATTCAGTATTGTGGGCAAATGTATTTATCTTTTTGCTCTTTGGTAAAATAATAGCACTTGTTAAACGCTTTCAGTTTAGTCATCAAGCTGGAATATGATGGTCAGGTATGGGGCATTGCATTGTGAAATAGGATATTTAACACCGTGTTGTTGGGTTGTATACTGCACATTTTTGACAGTATGGTTGGCCATCTTGGTAAGTGCATGCTTTGCATGGTACATACTACTTCTTCATTCCATACACACTCATGCTTGTATTTTAAAAAAAAAATTTACTTTTAAAGAGCTGCTCTCTTTCACCAAGGCCTGCTGTATTTAGTTATTCTGAGGATGTCTCTTTCTTCCTGCAGAGTTTGGATCGTTTTACGTGGATCAGATTTGACCTAGATATCCACACTTTTGTTATGAGAGTGGAAGGTTGTGTAGTTTTGTAATGAAAAGCAGACTACAATAGTCGTCCAGAAATCATTTGAGCAACAGTCTCTTCAAGAAAATCACGATCAGCTTTGCCAACTGCTGTTGATGTCAAACTGAAAAAGAGAAGTGGGAGATTTCTGCTTATTCTGGAGACATTTATGATCAGATTGAGTGTGGGCCAATCCTTTTGATTTGATTCTGGCTCAGTTCTTAGTATATAGTTCAGTAGGCTGTTTAATGAGCATTATATGTCTGTAATTAATCCCCTCAGAGAATCCACTGTTTCATGAGTTTAAGTCATTACACAGTGTTGCTTCTTGAATTTTTCACCACATTCACATTTAGCTTTGATTGGCTTGATTTCCCTTTGAAAGAAACGAGAATAAAAGTATGGGCTTGCAAGATATTGTGATCCATTGGAGCTAAGACGTGGCAATAAGTGTCTTAAGTAGGGCTGCAACTATTTGATAAAATCAGTAATGAAAATCAAATAAGTCACGTTTTTGATTAGTCTCTAGTTACAAAAACATTACCATTTTGCAAAAACTTTGTCATTACAGCAATTAAGTGATTCGAAACCTGTGTTGTTGCCATTAACTTTAAAAACACTGTAATGCTCTCACATGTCCCTTAAAACAGAAAAAGAGACTTGAAGACAGTATACAATGCGAGACATCAAATTTAGGTTTTTAATTAATCTTGTGCGTTGCATATTTCTTGTAAATTGTAACTTAAAAATTATTTTGAAGTTCCTTCACATTACTTTTACAGTAAAGTCATTACTTTATATGCACAGTGTGTACAGTGAGCATTTGTAAAGACTTCAGTTTGCACATTGTTTGAAGAGAGTAAGAATGAATATCAATATCAATTGAAAAAATAATTGACTCAAAAATCGATTATGAAAGCCTAGTCTGAAGCTTTTTCCCTTGACTGCGCATTAAGATATGGGGCTCCTGGGGTGGAGATGACTGGACTTCATAAAGACACTGCTGCCGTCACTCAGATACACTTTCTCTATGGACAGGTAAGACCATATTTCAACCATTGTAGCTTATTAGGTGTTGGTGTGTGTTTTATTGAAGTTGTAGAGGGCTTTTATTTTGAAAGTTGCCACTTGAACAGTTGTCTTTAAACCATATGAGATGTTTTTTTTTCTGTTTATAGGGGAGGATACTTTCTTTGTTGGATGATAACACCATTCACCTGTGGGAGATTGTGCAGAGAGAAAACCGATCACATTTGGTGGAGGTTCACAGCTTCAACTTGCCTGGCAGGCCAGGCATCGAGAGCACCAGGTAAGGTTTTGTTCCTTATTCTGGTTGCATTTCCCCAAATTTGATTAGTGAAGCCTTTTATCATCTTGTCCAAACCATGACCTTTATGTTGCTTCCTTCTCCTGTGTAGTGCGACACGTGTGACCGTCATGCTGATAAAGCTGAGCTGTGATCATCTTGCTCTGGGCACTGAAGGTGGCGGGGTGCACTTCCTGGACCTGCCCACTCTCACCTTGCTGAACAAGTCGCTGTTCCAGGATGAGATCATGCAGAGGTGAGAGCTGCCCTTCAAGTGTCCATATTGACCTTGTCATGTCATCAGCTCATCCAGATGTTACCACATTACTATAGCTGTCAGAGTATGAAAAGGCAAGGTTCTTTTTTTTTTTATTATTTTTTATTATTTTTTTTTTGGCTCCGTTCAAATGTGTATGTGTAAAACTGAAATCTCAGTTATATTACTCTAAGATTTTTTTAAAGTCTATTATGCTCTCCAAGCAGGGTTCGTACAAGGTGCTTAAAGTGCTTGAAGTACTTGAATTTGACTTTTTCAAATTTAAGTCCTGGAAAACCCTTGAAAACAGCTATATTTATGGAAAGGTACTTGAAAAGTACTTGAATGTTTAAAAGGCAGTATATATGAAATTAGTATAAATTTTTGTTTTCCATTAAAAATAATCGTTTCTCGCAAAATTAACGATGCAGCGCGTCTGATATAAATACAGAGCTTTTGGGACCGCACGAGATCTCGCGATATTACTCCTTGAGGTGAAAAGCGGTCTCAATAAAAAGTTGATTTTGTGGTAAAACATTTGATAGTGCTTGCATTACGTTGTTCAGTCTTTTACTGCATGTGCTGTTTGTTTGGGTTTCATTTGGGAATGCGTATAAAGTCTGATCCGCTTTGTTGTTGCACTGTTATCATTTACAAGCATGGAGCACGTCTCCATCTCAGCCGCTCCGTCCACAAACTCTTCCTCTGCATATGCTGTGAGTTTGGGTCGCTTAACATTTATCTGGGAAACAGTGTGCGTTATCTCACTAGATTTATAACGTAAATCATTTTAAAACCCATGCCAACACAGGAGAATACATCAACATATTCCTATATGCAATTTGTGTACATCACTATTTCAAAATAAAAGTTCAAACCCTCGCTCTGAGTTTGCATGTGGCCAAATATTAAAATGACATGGATTTAAATGTCAATCACGCAGTAAAATGAAACATCACCAGGCCGTTGGTGCCCTCTGCAGGTATTTGTTATAATACATAATGTACTTAAGTTGGTTATATTCATATTATGTATAAGCATATTACATTATATATTTTAAGTGTTGTTCAGTAAAACCATGTGATTACTTGGTTTTGATACTTTATTTGAACCAATTATTATTATTGTCTCATCGTTAGTTTAATATATATATATATAATGACCCTGGACCACAAAACCAGTCATAAGGGTAAATTTTTTAAAATTGAGTTATACATCATCTGAAAGCTGAATAAATAAGCTTTCCATTGATGTATGATTTGTTATGATAGGACAATATTTGGCCGAGATACAACTATTTAAAATCTGGAATCTGAGGGTGCAAAAAAATCAAAATATTGAGAAAATCGCCTTTAAAGTTGTCCAAATGAAGTTCTTTGAAATGCATATTACTAATCAAAAATTAAGTTTTGATATTTACGGTTGAAAATTTACAAAATATCTTCATGGAACATGATCTATAGGCTACTTAATATCCTAATGATTTTTGGCATAAAAGAAAAATGGATCATTTTGACCCATACAGTGTATTTTTGGCTATTACTACAAATACACATGAGCTACTTAAGACTGGTTTTGTGCTCCAGGTTCACATATATAAATGTAGTCAATATAAAGCCTGTTTTTTTTACTTAGGTCTATTTTTATTACTAAAAAATATCAGATTACTCAATTGTTGCAATAATAACTATTACTTGATTACCAAGATAATCATTAGTTATGACTCCAAGATTAGTTAAATGTTTCAAAATACAACTACATTGTTTTGCTTTTTGCGATTAAAAGACAATGTTTTGTCATTGAAAATTTCTTAAAAATAGTATTAAAATACTGTCTCGTTCTAGTGAACCAAGTATCTGTATTTTGTCTCATCCCGCGAGCTAAGTGTATTGTCACACCCCTAGTGTCTACATGCACGATATAGCTCATAACTTTCCAAGTGTGTGATGAAGCTTTTTTTTTTTTTATGAGCATATGATTTTTCAATCATATGTTCATAAAAAAAATCCCTTTAAATAAGGAAATTGATAACTTTGCCGTAGTATTCTTTCAAGTTGTCACAGCTATTCCATGCTTTGCATGTGCTGCACTTTATTTGTACCATTTTCTTTTATTAGTTTATTTATTAGAATTTGAAAGATAATAACGATATTGTGATCTCTGATTTTAGTCCTTGAAAATGAAAAAAGTAGTGCTTAAAGTCCTTGAAAGTCCTGGAATTTCATTTTGCAGTTTCTGTACGAACCCTGTCCAAGGCTTCATTTATTTGATCAAAAATAAATAAATAAAAAATACAAATAATACAGTAAAAACCACAGTATTATGAAATAATTTTAATTTAAAATAACTTTTCTATTGTAATATATTTTTAAAAAAGTAATTTATTCCTTTGATGGCAAAGCTGAATTTTCAGCATCATTACTCCAGTCCTCAGTGTCACATGATCCTTCAGAAATCATTTAAATATATGAACCTCGGGGCGTATTACAGAAAGTTTCTTATCTTAGGTGTTAACTTTAAGATATGATATGTTAAATTAAGATTTTTCGCAAATTTGTATTACAGAAGCAAATCTTAACTTGATTTGGGATTCTTATTCTATCTTACAAAATCCTATCTTATCTCTAGTTAGGAAATCTTAAATTGCATCAAGTTCGACAATCTACTCTCAGGTCTGTTACCAAGCAACCAACACTGTGTGAGCTGCTGATGAGGCAAACAAAAGTTACTTCACTTTGAAAATCACCTTTTGCAAAAAAACGTAAGGCATTAGTCACTTGCAGTACAACCAGTAATGCTCCGTGACGCTTTTGTTGGTCTCTGTAATGCTGGTTGCAGTTCATGTACTAACTGTAATATCATGTTGCGCGGCAGTCTGTAATTACTTATAGTGTCTTGTCATCAAAATGTAACACATCTTCAGGGTCCTCTAAGAGTCTTTCTACCATTAAACATCTCCGTTCTTCATTTTCAATTATTAATAAATGTAATACCATTGTTGGTTTTTCTGTTAGCTTTCAAATAATTTTGAAGTTAGGACAGCTGTGGGGTTGTCCTAAAGTTAAGACAGTTTTTAGGATTTTTTTGTCAAGTTAGGAGGTTTCTGTAATACCATCTTCCTATCTGTTGTTAAGATAGGATAACGCACTTAGGAAATGCTGTTCTGTAATAACTTTTGTCCTAAATGTGGTCCTAACTGAAATTACCATGGTTACCAAACAGATAAGATAATATTTTAAAGTTAGGATCTTTCTGTAATACGCCCCCTGGACCACAAAACCAGTCATAAGTAGCACGGGTATATTTGTAGCAACAGCCAACAATACATTGTTTGGGTCAAAATTATCAATTTTTCTTTCATGCCAAAAAATCATTAGGATATTAAGTAAAGATCATGTTCCATGACGATATTTTGTAAATTCCCTACCGTAAATATATCAAAACTTAATTTTTGATTAGTAATATGCATTGCTAAGAACTTCATTTGGACAACTTTAAAGGTGATTTTCTCAATATTTTGATTTTTTTGCACCCTCAGATTCCAGATTTTCAAATAGTTGAATCTCGGCCAAATATTGTCCTATCCAAAACCAAACATCAATGGAAAGCTTAGCCTATTTATTCAGCTTTCAGATGTATGTATTTTTCAAAAAATTGACCCTTATGGCTGGTTTTGTGGTCCACGGTCACATATGCTGATTTGCTGCTCAAGAAATATTTCTCATTATAATCTGAAAACAGTTGTGCTGCTTGATATTTGATAAACTGTAATACATTTTTTCATGATTCTTTTAATAAAATTGTGAAATATTTTGAAAAAATGTTTTTATATATCTTTACTTTCATTTTTGATCATTTAATGCATCCTTGCAGAATAAAAGTATTTATTAGTATAACCCTAACCCTGTCTGCAACCACTCTGAAAAGGATTTTCTGAATGTCTCTCAGGGGACAGCGAGTATTTATTTATTTTTTTTAAGCCTCTGTGACATGTACACTGGACTCTAATAAAAATGGGCGTGCAGACAGATTCCACAGCACTTACCTCATAAAATAAGCATAAAATAAGCATCCCCATCTGAGAGGACTGTGCATGAGGTTAATGAAGCTGCAGCAAGATCTTTTATTTTCTTTCTTCCCTTCTTTGGCCCTAACCGAGCTGCTTTTGTCACACTTCTCTCATACACTTTGAACTGGGAACGAATAAAACTTCCTGATTTGCCCCTTCTTGCCCCCAGCTGTGGCTGTCTGTTACTCTGTCAGTAGGTTATATACAGCTTGAGCTTTCCTGTCCCACTGCCAAGGCACTGACTTCACACCGCCACAGTTAGACATTTGGAGTTTGGAAAGGCCTCAATCCCTGTGATATGATGGGATCTTTAAGCTGCTGCTATCCAGTTGTCATTGTAAGGATATTTATAAATATTTAATACACTGTTCGTTAAAAGAAGAAACCTGATTTTCCTAATGGCTGTAATTATGTCTGCTACAAGGCAGGAAATCACACTAACTATTCATCTTACTCTTTAAAGACGTTATTTAACTCTGAGATAAATTACAGCTTTCCCAGTGTGCCCTTTTGCAGATATATAACCTGGGTGGCTAAATGTGGACTTCATCTGCTTCTGAGAGACCTTGAACTGCTCATTAACTGAGCAGAATTTAGGGTAATGGGCATCCTGTCTGAGCCACTGGTAATAAGTATGTGTCAGCCAGGAAACTACTGAACAAAATGCTTTTGTACCAAGTGCCAAATCTCTTGGACCTTAGCCGAGGAGGTGTTTCAAATGGGGGATATGAGCTTTGCACACTCATCTTTGGGAATCAGCAGGAATGCCAGAATATAGTCTGAGGCTCAGTAGAAAAAAACATTGTTTTGTGGTGATTTGTTTTTCTTTAAGACATAGGGGCATCTAGATTGGCATGTATATGAGTTTTAATGTCTTCAGAATACTTATTATAATTACAAACAGTGTGCTTGCAAGTATGAAACATAATATGCATCCACTGTGGTGTGGCCATCCTCTACTAACCTCACTGAAAACTAGTTTGGAAAACTATTTTACAATCACATTCTTCTATTTTTGTAAATTAAGGGTTCCTACAGTCATGAAAAACCTGGGATGATGATTATTATTATTATTATTATTATTATTATTATTATTATTATTATTATTATTATTATTATTATTATTTTGAGATCATTTAATATTAAGATTATTTAACATTTAAAATTATGTATCTTTATATTTTATAATGATTGCATTACAAACAAATAAATAATATATGTAAAATATGAATTATATGATTGATGTAACTATATGACAGTATAGTGATGATGGTGGTTTTATTATTAACTTTTAATAAATATGTTCAGCTTTGTAGTTGTAATTTGAAATTTTTTAGAAATTGCTCTTTGTGATTTCAGTCTCTATAAAATCCTTATTCAGTAATCATGAATAATTAGAAAAATCGGGCAAAGATCATTTGAAAATCATAGTTCAATTCATTAGAACCTTATAGCCTTGTTCTGCAGATTTTCAGTTTTTTATAAAATTATCTAGCATCTAAAATTGCAAGATCTTCCATTAACTTTGACAATGTTCAACACTCTGAAGTGTTAATGCCATTTCAGTGTTTTCATACTAATTTCTGATTATCATCACATACTGACTTATAAACAACAGAATGTCTTTCAAATCTGTTTTTCTGTTTCTTCAATTTTCTTGTAAAACCCTTCAGTTGTTTGTGTGAAATTTTGTTTCTTGTGGCTGTTCTTATCCGAAGCCAAGCCACCAGATGACCACTCCAGTCCTTCTTTTCCATGCGCCTTCCTCTTTTCCTCTTTCCCTTCATGGCTGCATCTCATCCTGACTCTGTGGGTGTACCATGCACATTCCAGCTCTTGAATCCATGCCACAGCCACAGAGGAATCCCGGACTGTGGCTTTTGATTGGTCATCATTTGTCTGGCTTTCAAACTGAATTTAAGCACGTCAGCGTCTGATACTGTTGTCAACTTCTGCTGTGTTACTTTTGCATTGAAACCACTGATAATTTTATTATTTTTTTTGACTTGTTTATTGAGCTTTGTGTTTTCTTTCCATTCACCCCATTAGACTTTGCAAACATGAATCAAGAGTAATTGTTACCAAATGTTCGATACATTGTTCTCAAAGCTTGTAGCGTGGTTTATTCATCGCTCAATGAACCCTTAGATCTGCACATTTTTCCATGCGAAATGCTTTTCCACACAAGCCTGCATTTGATTCAGTTGAGAAAAAAATAGCGAAGTGAATTTTTATGGTAAAGGTTTTCTCTACTTCAGTAGCGCTCTGTGTTTAGGGAGTTAAGTAGTGTGTACTCAGATTTGGGTTTTTCACCAAATAGAAATGCAGTTGAGCAGCACTACAAAGAGAATAAATCTTCTGCAGCGTAGTGCTTGGTTTTGTCATCTGTCTGTAGGTTTCTTCAATCTTCTGAATAAAAGTTTGCTATTTGTAATGTCATTCACATGTCTGGTTATTCTCCTTTTCAGCGTTCCAGAGGAGTACAAGTGTGGAAAATCATTGGGGCCTGTGGAGTCCCTGCAGAAACATCCACAAAACTCTGATAAAATCCTCATTGGTTACAGCAGAGGTCTGGTTGTACTCTGGGACCTCAACAGTCGGCATGTAGACAACCTCTTTCTTGGAAAGCAGGTGGGTTTGTGTGTGAGTTTGTTTGATGTCTCTCAAATGGTTTTCAACACTCTTTGGGGTTGTGGTTGAAACGCATTGAACTGAAATAGAAACATAGTCTCTGTAAATGTCAAATAATTGCACTGCAGACTTTCAAAGTGATCAGGTCAAGAGGTCTGTCCACGATTCATAACTCCTTTAATTCCATCTTTAAATCATGAGTGCTTGAAGTTAAGATGTCCAGATGGTTTAACTCAAACCTTTTGACTTCCTTTCATCATCTTTGGTCCTTCTTTGACGCTGTGTATTGTGTGGGACTGTCACTCTTGCAGCAGCTGGAGAGTTTGGTCTGGGAACGGTCCGGGAACAGCTTTGTTAGTTCCCATAGTGATGGCGGATACATGGTGTGGGCTGTCAGCAGCAGCAATCCCTGCACTCATGACCCCATCTCATCCACCATACCATATGGTGAGCCGTAACACATGCCAATTACACACCCTTCCCGTTTTCTCTTTGTTTTTCACACACACAGATTGTTTGTTAGCAGTAAGTTTGTTTACATGTGCAATTACAATGGTCAAGTGGTCAAGTTACATTTTCCATTTGTCTGTCCAAGTGTACACTATCATTCAAAAGTTTGGGGTCAGATTTGTTTTTTCTAAATTTAAAAAACCGTCTACTTTTTTCATCAAGGATGAATTAAATTGATCAAAAGTGACAGTAAAGACATTTATTTCAGATAAATGCTGTTCTTTTGAACTTAATACGCCAAAGAATCCTGAAAAAAAAAAAAAAATGCATTACATTTTTTGCAAAAAATATTTTAAGCAGAACAACAGTTTCAACATTGATTAATTAGAAATGTTTCTCGTGCAGCAAATCAGGACATTAGAATGATTTATGAAGGACCATGTGTTACTGAAGACTGGAGTAATGATGCTCAAAATTCAGTTTTGCATCACATGAATAAATTACATTTTAAAATATAATAAAATAGGATATGATTCTTTCACATTGTAATAATATTTGTGACCCTGCACCACAATACCAGTAATGAGGGTAAAGCTGAATTAATAAGCTTTCTATTGATGTATGGTTTTGGATAGGACAATATTTGGCCGAGATACAACTATTTGAAAATCTGGAATCTGAGGGTGCAAAAAAATCTCAAATACTGAGAAAATCGCCTTTTAAAGTTGTCTAAATGAAGTCCTTAGCAATGCATATTACTAATCAAAAATTAAGTTTTGAGAAATCTACGGTAGGAAATTTACAAAATATCTTCATGGAACATGATTTTTTGGCATAAAAGGAAAATTGATCATTTTGACCCATACAATGTATTTTTGGATATTGCTACAAATATACCCATGCTACTTATGACTGGTTTTGTGCTCCAGGGTCACATTTCACTATATTGTATTTTATATTGATCAAATAAATGGAGCATTGGTGATTGTAAGTCATATCTTTCAAAAACATTAAGAAAACTCTTACTAACCCAGACTTTTGAGGATAATTGTCCGATTAATGTAAATACATGTTGGACAAAGCCGAGCTGCAATCGCACGGTCCAGGTCTAGTACAATTTCAGTCAGACTAAAGTGTTTATTTAAATAAGACTCGTTATTGTTTTATTCTGACTGGAATCAGACATTTAACATGCATGTAAAAGCACTTCATGTTTTGGGATGTTTTTAATGGAGGTATAGTAATTACAGTAGCCATAAGCTCATCGACGACTGGTCATGCTGTAATGTTTGCTTAACTTGCACAATGCCAGGAAATGTTGTTCTATACCAAAGCTTTGAGTCCGTTTAACTTTTGTAATAGGCCATTAAAATCCTTCTCCAGACCTATTAAAGGGACCATAAACCTCAAATGCACTCTTCACTATTAGCTGATGGTTTGTTGACACAAACCGCTTGGGGGATCTACGGATATTTTCCAATTTTTACCATGTACTCTGCCAAGATTTCTGTAGTTTTGGTGGTTTCTCTTAAACTCGGCTTGTCTTTCTGTTTTCCTCATTTTGGTGTTATTCATCTCAGGCCCCTTTCCCTGCAAAGCCGTGAACAAGATCTTGTGGAGGACAACAGAATCAGGGTGCGTGCTGTAATGTGTGAGAAATGAAATCCCATAATCGCATGTTTCAGTTCTCTCAGGAGGGTCTCCTCTGTTGTGTCTGTAGAGCTCCTCTAGTGCTGTTCAGTGGCGGTATGCCCAGAGCCAGCTATGGAGACAGACACTGCTTAACCATGCTCCAGGACTGCAGCCACGTCACCCTTGATTTCACCTCGCGTGTCATAGACTTCTTCACCATTCACTGCACAGACAAAGATAAGGGTGAGCAGGCCACCCATGGGGCCGATGGGATGGCTTAATGTTTAAAGATTTGGGCTGATAACTGAAAAGAAGGATGGGTTGTTTGACCTAACTCTTATTTTGAAGAATTTTTATTTCACTGTAATAGTGTCTATCATAATATGATTAATTTTGTTGAAAGTTCAACCCCAAACTGTTTTATGTTATACAACCTTATCTATCTAGTGACTTTAAACATCTCTAAGTAAAAATGTTTTTTTTTTATTATTATTATTAATATTATTATTATTATTATTATTGTTATTGTTATTGTTGTTATTATTATTGTTAACTATACGCTATTATTATTATCATTATTATTTAATGAAGTAATAACAATAACAATTTAGTATTATTATTTATTCAATAATGGATGGTGATTGTTGTTGTGGAATAATTTATAATTAATATTTATTTAATACTGCTATGTTGTTGTTGTTGTTGTGTATTAATTCAGTAATGGATGGTGATTCTTGTTGTGGAACAATATATAATTAATATTTAATACTACTATTACTAATTCTATTATTATTATTATTATTAATAATAATAATAATAATAATAATAATAATGATAATAATGATAATGTTAATATTTATTGGTTATTTACTTGACTGATGCAGACCAGAATATGATTTTTCGGAACAAATATGTCTGCCATCAATGTGAAGAACTCTCAAATTATGTAACAATCACCTGTTCATGTCACATCTCAGATGGCTGGCTATGTAAAAGTGTACCGTGAAAATGCTGTCATATAAACGATACAGTTTGACAGTATCATGTCTACCATGGTATATACGATCATACCGCCCAGTCCTAGTTACAGGTTCTCTTACATGGGGCAGTTACTAAGCTAGCACCATTGTACCCTTGATCAGGGCACTTGGACCTGGGTTGCTTCTGTGGAACTGTTCTTGTAATAAGTGTCCTATAAATCACTGATGATACATGCGTATGTTAAATGTTTATTTTTATTTCCTGTGCATGGACATTAGTTATTTTTGTGCCTCACAGAATTTGATGACCCATCAGCACTTGTGGTTCTTTTGGAAGAGGAGCTGGTAGTGATTGATCTTCAGATGGCTGGCTGGCCCACTGTCCCTGCTCCCTATCTGGCTCCTCTGCACTCCTCTGCCATCACCTGTTCATGTCACATCTCAAATGTGCCTCCCAAACTGTGGGAGAGAGTGATCAGTGCGGGCCAGCAGCAGTGTCCTCAGCAGAACTATGAGGTGGGTGAATTAAAAGACCCCACACAGAAACCCAAAACTAGCGCTTTTTTCCCCCACATGTCCTCTGTTGTTTTAACAGGAAATTTGGCAGAATGGATTTCAAATCCACTTGCAAATTCTGGAGAATGTGTAAAATGTTGATATTTTCCATAACTGACATAAAGTTGGCTTTCATGCTTTTTACATGTGTATCGTTTTTCTTTCACTTCAGCAGAAAATTAAATATTTGCATTTGCATCTGTTATGTGTATAACATTAACATCATAAAACAAACACCACCCTTTGTTTTTTTTTGTCACTGTTATATAAATGAATTGATTTAATACGGCACGCTCATACTGTATTTTTAGATTTAATAGCTTAGTCTTTCTGAAATGGATTTTATTTAACAACCACCAATAAAACAAACTAGCATCAAAGTTCTTATTTGGTGTTATTTCATTAGAGAATTTAAAGTTTGCCAGATGTTTTTTTTTTTTTGTTAAAGTGGCTGCCCTGAGTGTGCTTTTTTTTCTTTTCTTTTCTTTTTTCCTCTTGTTTTTTGACAGAATTGGCCAATATGTGGAGGGAAAAACTTAGCACATGATCCAAAGCAGAAAGAACTGCTGTTAACTGGGTGAGATGTTTTTTTTTTATTTTATTTTATTTTGTTTGGTTTTGTTTTGTTCTCCGTTCTATTTTATTTCTTCCTATCACTAATGAGAAATCAAAATTAAGTTATTTGAACAGCTGCTTACATTTTTCTTCAATGTTTTAATAAAACGTCCCACAGACTTTAATGAAAACATTCCTGTTTATTTGGATCAGTTGTAAGGATGATGTGTGCTTGTATTTGTTTTTTCAGTCATGAGGATGGTACAGTGCGTTTCTGGGATGCGTCAGGAGTGTCGCTCAAACCACTGTACAAACTGAGCACAGCCAACATCTTTCAGACAGACTGCGACCACAACGACAGCCTGACGCAGGCCGGGGAGGAGGAATGGCCTCCTTTCAGAAAGGTCAGGGATTTATGGGAGATCTGATGATTTTTTTTACTTTTAAACAAAGCTTAAATCACATCATCTGAACACCAGGACAGTGTTATTTTATTTTATTTTACTCTACTCACTGTTTTCTTTCACAACAAGGGAAGCTTTAGCAAGTTTCTTGACCTCTCCCTTCTCTTTTTTGTTTTCCTAATCCACCTTTTCCTCTTCTTCAGCTTCTTCATAAAACGCCAACTACAGTCTGGCACGTGGCCCACTTTAGCATATGGGATTCACACTGGAGCTGATTCCTTTTGCACCTTAATTAAAAGCAGACTGTCTGTCTGATGACTGAAAAGCTTTGCTGACGTCTGCTGAAGATGAAGCACATTGCTGCTCTGGATGGCACTTCTGCGTTGATTTTGTTTTAGAGTTGTTGTTTTTTTTTTTATTTTTTTCCCCTCATAACATGCACATTCCTCTTTTCTTTGTTCTAGTCTTTGTCCACAGCTGTTTGGCTGGGATCAGACATTGTTGAAGGTCAATGTGTCTAGAGGGGAAGGAAATGCAGTCTTATATTGTTACCGATTGCATTATATTGCTCATAACATTTGTAGAGCTATATGGCTGATGCCTTTTCTTTAAGGCTGTATAGATGGTATTTGACTTTTCTTTGGCATGTGGAAGATATTTTGTTTGTTACAGTTAGAATGGACTTGATTGGCTCAGGTGTGTTTTTGTACTATACGTCCCTCATAACAGGGATATTGCAGCTCTGTTTGTGCAGCCTTAAGAATCAGCGAAGAAGAATAACAGTCCGTGTTTGCTTTTCATTTATTTCCAGGTGGGCTGTTTTGACCCATACAGTGATGATCCTAGACTAGGAATCCAGAAGATCAGCCTCTGTAAATACAGCGGAAAACTGGTGGTGGCTGGAACTGCTGGACAAGTAGGATCACTAGTTTTTAATGATTAGTGCAAATATATTTTTAATTCAGTAGCTTTGTTTAAAAAATCTTAGTTAAGCGGCTTTGCCGTGTGCCATCTACAAAGGCAGCATCCTAACCATAATGAAACCTCATAACCTCTTAGTTATAGTTCACCCAAAAATGAAAATTCTCTCATTAATTACTTAAACCCGTAAGACCTTCGCTCATCTTTAGAACACAAATTAAGATATTTTAGATAAAATTCGAGAGCTTTCTGAACCTCCATAGACAGCAATGGAACTACCACGCTCAAGGCCCAGAAAGGTAGTAAAGACATCATTAAAATAGTCCATGTAACGTGGTTCAACCATAATTTTATGAAGCTACGAGAATATTTTTTGCACAAAGAAAACAAAAATAATGACTTCATTATTAAACTAATGACTTTATGCTCTCTAGGCTTTCAAATGGCTATTGTCTTCACAAAAATAAGCGATGGTAATGTTGTAACCTGTACTCTGTTCACAGGTTATAGTTATGGTTCTTAGCGATGAGAAGTCCGATCACATGATTGACGTGGCCACGGTGGACCTGCTCCAGGACCGAGAGGGTTTCACGTGGAAGGGTCATGACCGGCTGCCTCCTAAGAGCGGCTCAGTAGTGTTTGCTCCTGGATTCCAGCCGGTTGTCCTGGTGCAGTGCATGCCCCCCGCAGCCGTTACTGCAGTAACCCTGCACGCAGAGTGGAACCTCATTGCCTTTGGCACCAGTCATGGCTTTGGCCTCTTTGACTACCATCGGCGAAGTCCAGTGCTGGCGAGGTAACTCGAGGGGCCATTCAAAGCTGCTGTGTTACTTTGCCAAATGCTTGTTAATCAGTGCTTCAAATTGAAAGGTATTGCATATGAATCCAGTTAATTATTATAAAATATTCTTATATACTCAGCATCTGCTGCTAGAATGTGCTTATAATAACCAACCCAATTATAAAATTATTATTATTATTATTATTATTATTATTATTATTGTTGTTAGCAACAATAATAATATAATGATGATTATAATACATTTCTTAAAACAATATTTTTTTATTATTTATTATTATTAATACTTTTTTAGTTTAAATGTATATTATTTATTATTATTATTATTATTATTATTATTATTATTATTATTATTAACAACAATAATATAATTTTATACATTTAAATTACTTTTATTAAAGTATTAATAATAATAATAATAATAATAATAATAATAATTTGTATTATTATTATTATTATTATTATTATTATTATTATACTTTAAATCTGTTGTTGTTATTGTTATTGTTGTTTATTATTATTATTATTAACAACAACAATAATAATATAATGATAATTATACATTTCTTTAAAAAATAAATCAATATGTATTTATTATTAATACCTTGATTGAAGTCATTTAAATCTATTAATTATTATTATTATTATTATTATTATTATTATTATTATTATTATTTACAACAACAATAATAAATTCATACATTTAAATTACTTTAAGTTAATAATACCGAAATATTGTTTTAAAGAAATGTATTAAAACAAAATATCTTTTATAATTATATTACTATTAATTCTTTTATTAAAGTACTTCACTGCTAATTTAATTTATTATGATATTAAGTGTTATATTAAGTGAATTCTATTATTTAATAAGTGATAATTATTAATATAGTAATCATTTAGAAGTATTAGAAGTATTTTTAATTATAATAACTATCATTTTATGAATGTTTATATTTATACCAACAGTAATGTATTATCCATTGCATTCCCTAATGAATTAATACAATTTTTGTAGGTATGCAGTAAACCTTAATCTGAATAAGACTTTCCTTCAGCAGTTGCAGTGCAAAAAATCTCATAGGATATAATTAAAAATCTGACTTTTGTGTGACTGTACTTTGCTATATAGGAAGGTTTTGTTTTTTTCCATAGGTGCACTCTACACCCCAATGACTCTCTGGCTATGGAGGGCCCACTGTCTCGAGTGAAGTCTCTGAAGAAATCCCTGCGCCAGTCCTTCAGGAGAATCCGGAAGAGCAGAGTCTCAGGAAAGAAACGTGCTGTGGTCAATAGTCCCACCAGTAAAGTGAGTGTCTGGAAATCTCACATGCATTACCATCTTACAGGTTTTGTGGTTAGGGGGTGAGGCCATTGTTTGTGAGTCTGTTTACTTGTTGATTATTAGTTTCCTTTAAGACAGGAGTGGGGAACGTTAATCCTGGATGGCCACTCTCCTGCAGAGTTTAGCTCCAACCCTGGGAAAAAAAATACCTAACTGCATCCTGAAGACCTTGATTATCTGCTTCAGGTGTGTTTGATTAGGGTTGGAGCTAAACTCTGCTCGGACTCCGGCCCTCCAGGATCAACGTTCCCCACCCCTGCTTTAAGAAGCTCATCTTGTCTTCATCAGGTGCAGGAGGCTAACGCTCAGTTGGCGGAGCACGATGCTGAGATGACGCCAGTGCAGAGACGGATTGAGCCCCGCTCTGCAGACGACTCGCTGTCTGGAGTGGTGCGCTGCCTCTGCTTTGCCGACACTTTCCTCAGAGATGGTGAGAATTGTAGGGGAAAAGGTTTCAAATATGGCAGAGTTTAGCAGTTCAGGCAGTGTGACTACTTGACTAGTGACTAGTTTTCATGTAACTGAATTTGACATTACAATTCTATACTATATCAGATCTATCCTATAAATTAAATCCAATTGGGATGTTTAAAAAAAATGTGCAAATATACAAAACAAATTTCAATTGAGATTATTTGTGAATTATTCCAGTTTGAAGTAGTCACAGCCCTAGTTTGACTTTATCAGTTGTATAAGCCTGTTTTCAGTTAAATCTTTATTTTTAATTATCTGTCTGATATCAGATCACCATAAGCAGTTTTGCTGTTTATCTAATTCCAGATCTAAGTTTTGTCTGTCCTGTGAAATGTGTGGGCTGTATATTGTTTAATCTGATCAAGGCTGCTATACACTCACCCAATTTGCGTGTTGAAATGATTTACGCTGTCACTTTATATTACCTTGTCTGGGTCACAAGCACGAGGCAGCCCTATTTCCCTCATCTTCCAACATGTGACCTCGTGACTCAAACAGACTCTCGCTCAATAGTGGTCAGATCATGTTTGGGGAGAGCTGAATTTTCCATGAGGGAGTTCTGAACAAAGTAGTATTGTTTTATTAGTGCAATATATTTAAATGATTTACAATAATGGGGGAAATAACTTTGCATTTGTACTTTGCAGTTATGGGTATGAGTGGTTTGCTATTGGAACATAATATTAGGTCAGGTTAGGTCACTATTGTCTGAAACAGCTGTGCTGACTGAATAGGGAAAATTTAAAAAATGTGCTCACAAAATACTTAAGCCACAAAATCAGGTCATGGAGAGTGCTATAAGATAAAGGTGCTTCACGATGCCATAGAAGAACCTTTTTGTCTAAATGGTTCCATAAAGAACCTTAACATCTGAAGAACCTTTCTGTTTCACAAAAGGTTCTTTGTGGCGAAAGATGGTTCTTCAGTTTATAAAAAGGTAAGGAAGAGATTGTTCTTTAAAGAACCTTTGACTGAATAGTTCTTTGTGGAACCAAAAATGGTTCTTCTATGGCATCGCTTGAAGAACCTTTTGAAGCACCTTTATTTTTAAGAATGTACTAATAAGCTGATAAGTTGATTCAGATGTTAGATAACAGATCCAGAACTAGGGTGGACACGTGGAGCAGGATTGGGAAACGCTTGCTAGATCATCAAGATTCATATTCTTGTTCTACCTTTATTTCAAAACCAATGCTTGCATACTCCAAAGTTTAGGCCGGAGGTTGTTTTTTTTTTTTTAACCTTTTTGAAAGAAGTCTCTTATGCTCGCCAAGAATAAAACAGTAATAATGTGATTATTACAATTGTAATTTAAAATAACAGTTTTGTATTTTTAAATGTTATTTATTCCTTTGGCAAAGCTGAATTTTCAGTAGCCGTTACTGCACATGATCCTTCAGGAATCATGCTAAAATGCTGATTTGGTACTAAATAGTTGTGCTGCTTAATATTTTCATAAAAAAAACTGCAATGATATGTTTTTTAGTATTATTTGATAAATAGAAAGTTCAAAAGACCAGCATTAAGTTAAAATGGAAATCTTTTTTAACATTATAAATGTATTTTCTTTAAATGCCTTTTTGGTCAATTTAATGTGTATTATAAATAAAAGTCTCTTTAAAAAATACAAACCTCCAAAACTTTTGAATGGTAATGCTCTTAATATAAGAATTTATTTATTTTTTTGCATTTTTGGAGTTGTGATGTGCCAACCTTTTTTATTATTATTATTGTTCACAATAGTTGAGTACCCTCTTTGAAGTTTTTTTTTTTTTTTTTCTTTTTTTTTTCTTTGCCCATCAGATGTGAACTTTTTTTTTTAATGCTCTTAATATGCTAATGACATGCCCATTAATGCTTCAAGCTTGCTCTTGCCTTTTGTTACTTTACATTTCAGTACTTAAGTTTGATTCATTCATTTTCATTTTTGCCATCAAAAGTAGAGACTGAAAGATGAATTATAAAACATAGGCCAGTAATTCTTATTAAATGTGAACTTTTTTGCACTTGCCAGATGTTGTAAAAGTGAACTAAATGTCAAAGTTTCACAGTCTGACAATTGAATGTTTGGATGAACATGTACCCCTCTATATGGTGATTACAGACCTGCATATAACAGTAAAAACAGTTAAAAATGTAACCGTTAAAAAAACAGTAACAAATCAGGATTTGTAAAAGTAAGACCAAATCTATGGAACTGGCATCAAATCATGCATGAGTTCTGTAAATGAGACTTCAGGATCTTAACATTTATTGTCATGGCTGTAGGCCACCTGGTTGACAGCATTATTTTTCCTCTGTTACTCAGGAACGCATCACGGACCTACAATGTGGGCCGGCACGAACTCTGGCTCAGTGTACGCATACGCTCTGGACGTACCCTCGCAGGATAAGTTCTCTGAGCAGAGCGTGGAGGCCCTGCTGGGGAAGGAGATCCAGCTCATGCACAGAGCTCCAGTGGTGTCCATCGCTGTGCTGGATGGCCGAGGGAACCCTCTGCCAGAGCCATACGAAGTCTCCAGAGATCTGGCCAAAGCCCCAGACATGCAGGGCAGCCACTCTGTTCTTATTGCTTCTGAGGAGCAGTTTAAGGTTGGGATATTTACAACTAAATAAACTGGATCTTTAAAAAAATGGATTGGAAATGAACAACGTTTCTTTTGCTTTGTGTAGGTTTTCATGCTGCCTAAAGTAAGCGCGAAGACCAAGTTCAAGTTGACCGCCCATGAAGGCTGTCGAGTACGAAAGGTGGCGCTGTCGAACTTCACCAGTGTTAGCTCTGAAGATTACTCTGAGAACGCTCTGGTGTGCCTTACCAATCTGGGTGACATCCATGTGTTCAGTGTGCCAGCACTGAGACCGCAAGTACGCTACGACTGCATCCGCAAAGAAGACATCAGTGGCATTGCTTCCTGTGTGTTCACTAAGACTGGACAAGGTTAGCAGTTCATTCTCAAACAGCATGGAAATAATTTCTAGCTTTGAGCTTTTCCACATGATTGAGATTCAACTATGTTGCCTTCAATGTTATTAGGGTTCTACCTGATTTCGCCCTCGGAGTACGAGCGCTTCTCGCTGTCGGCTCGTGTGATGACAGAGCCACTGTGCCGAGTGGATGTGGAGCGACCTCACGATCTCTCTGCTCACAGGTAAACCAGAGAGATTTCACTAATCAGTTTAACAGCGTTCTGACCAGGTGCTATGTTCAGTTTCCAAAAAATTGCCTGTCGAGTCTGAATGTGAAATTCCTCCAACATCAAAGTTACAGCCATTTAGATATTTGATGTTTAATATGCAATTATAGTTTGGATCAAGGAGATTTTACTGTTGGTGGAGCTACTCAAGCGATTTCATAAAACATCTTCCTATGGGTGAAATGTATCTTGTAACCTAGACTTTATTTCTCATTTAATTGGTTTTTTTCCTACTTTGGTTTTGGATAATCTATGAAATGCATGTTGGGATGACGTTTATTTGCTTTTACACTGATTTGAATACTTTCATTGAAGTAAAAGTGACAGTTGGACATCAATGGCATCAAAATATTAATATTATGTACTGTCAAGAGAAAAAAATGAAATGGAAAATTTTATAAAGTCATTGAGTTTAAATACATGGATGCATGTTTTGGCAATCAGACCTTAATATTTCTTATTAAACAAAGAAATTTCCAGAATACTTGTATTCAGCAAGGACACTAAATTAATCAAAAGTGACAGTAAAGACATTAATAATGATACAAAAGATTTATTTTTCAAATAAATGCTGCTCTCTTGAATTTTATATTCATCAAAGAATTCTGGAAAAAAAGTATCATGGTTTCCATGAAGTATTCAGCAGTTTTCAACATTGATAATAATAAGAAATGTTTCTTGAGCAGCAAATCAGCGTATCAGAGTGATTTCTGAAGGATCATGTGAGACTGAAGACTGGAGCAGTGGCAGCTGAAAATTCAGCTTTAATATCACAGGAATAAATCACATTTTAAATTATATTCCAATTTAAAATTATAAAAAATATTACACAATATGACTGTTTTTACTGTATTTTTGATCAAACAAATGCAGCCTTGGTGAGCAGAAAAGACTTCTTTCAAAACATAGAACATAGAAAACATAGAAAATAAACTTTTGAATGGTAGTGTACAGATGGGTAATTCTGGTGGATGATGATCATGTTGAAGAAATTAATCATGTCCCAGACATTCGGGGAGAATAATAATTCTGCATTTTCAGCACATTTCAATCTTTTTTTTTTTTAGCGGTTCCAGCACGCCGCTCCCACCACAGGCTAATGGAACACACAAGACACGAGCAGAGAGCAAGTCTGAAGGTAACAATTCTGCACTCAAGTCTTGACAGATGGAAAATAAATGTCATTCTTCACCCAACTAGCTGAAAATACCAGCATTTCTGCGGTTTTGTTTTACTGGAAATTAAAATTTTTATGACTGAAGTCTAATTTATGTACTTGATGTTTAATGTCTCATATAGCAGTTAATTTTTCGAAAACTATGATCTCACCCCTTTTGTGACTATACAAATCACACTGTCAGAACATGTTGTATTTCAAGAAATGCAATGAGTTCATTGCTTAGGCTGGGAAAAAAAGAAGATAAAATAAGATACTATGTGGTCATTCTCTCAGGGTTCTTGGATGAAATGCGGAGCGCCTTGTCCTCGCCCGTCCTGGATTCTCCAAACAGCAGTGCTGAATTCACTCTGGACACCACAGGCGAGCTCACCGTTGAGGACGTCAAAGACTTCTTAATGTGAGCGCTCTTTACTCATCTATTCTGGTCTATTAGAGTTGCGTTTATTTTGGGCTTCCCTCAATGTTTTGCTTCTTTAGGACTGTGGATGAAGCTGAGAATAACTACAGGAACATGACTGAAGAGGATGGGAGGCCTCCTGGAATTCTCATCAACTGAGGCGAGCCGGCAGACAGCTGGAGGTGAGGAACATTTACAGCACAAGCAGGCACTGTGGTCTGTTGAGAGTAGACAGGCGATTTGTTACTGGAGGCAGAAAGGAGGAGTGCCTGACTGAGGAAATGGACCCTGCTGAGCATGGCGGGTATTTAATTTGGAGATCCATGC
The DNA here is from genome assembly GCA_039654775.1 of Spinibarbus caldwelli. Lineage (NCBI taxonomy): Eukaryota > Metazoa > Chordata > Actinopteri > Cypriniformes > Cyprinidae > Spinibarbus > Spinibarbus caldwelli. Next base: position 33,965,845 of record CM077218.1, read on the forward strand.
TAGAAATTTGTTTGCTAAAACTATTTAGGATGTGCGTTTTGTTTTGTTAGTGTATTTTATGTTGAGGAGGAACAAAAAGTACTAATGAAATCACATGAGATTTATCAGTAGTGTGACAATAGTTCAGTTGTTTTTGAACAAGTAGCAGTATAGCGTATGATGGGTTTTTTTGTTTTTTTTTGGTGAATTAAAAACATCTCTTACAATTTCAAGAATGGTTACAAGACAATACAACCCCCCCCAAAATCTGAAGAATGACATCGCAAAGAAAGAGAAAATCTGATATTTATACAGTAAACAACTTTACCATAAACTACTAAGATAATATGTTAGGGAAACATGCGTAACAAGTATACACACAAAAAACATGTACTGTAAATACACAGGGAATTAAATCTTAAAAGAAATGTTGGGGTTTTTAGTAGAGCAGGGTTTATTTATTTATTTATTTATTTTTTTTTTGCTAAGCAGACAGAGTCTACCATTTTATTTGTCTTGTATGAACTCTGTTTTTGGTTAAAAATCATTTAGTATTGGGAAGTCTGATTCATTGTAGTCAAGTGAATTAGTAAGTTTAGTTGTTTTTTTTTTTTTTTTGAGCATAGTCTCAAATGAATCAGCTTATTTTTAATTAATGTATTTATTGCAGATTCACTTATATCCCTTAATTTACGTGGTTTAGTACATGATTTGGTTAAATTCTGCTATTCAGCAGCATTGTTCTGTTTTCATGTCCATTAGATTAGGGTGGTTTTTTTAATTAATTAATTAATTTTTATTAGTGTATTCAAGTACATTCAGTTGCTGAGATTTGTATTGTTCGAGTCCAATGAAGCCTGGTTTGTTTGTTTAAAAAAAAAAAAAAAAAAAAAAAAAAGATCCCTGATAGTTTGTTTGGTAACACTTTCTATGAAGCCCATATTTATAATACATTATAAGAGTATTTTTAAGGCATTATAATGAATGCATAATGCATTATAAAAAAACCTTATAATATGTTATATTGTCTTATGAATACTCATAAGAACAGTTTTAATGTATTATAATATTTACTTATTAGTGGTTATAGCTTTTAAGAGTATGATGATTTATAACACACAGTGAACATGTTGCATCCACTTAAGTTACAATGGATTAAATTTTTCATAGTTATAATGTATTATAAGTCTCATATCTTTCCATCTTTCTTATGCTACTTTACTTAAAGTCATCAATGACCACTTATAAGTATAGTAATAATAATAGTAATAATTTTTTTTTTTCTCTCAAACAGCCATAAGATCAGATATCAGATCAGATGAATGTGTAATATGACACATTTGCTTTGAACTCTTATTTTAATATCAGTTTGATTATTTTGATGGTACCCTTTAGACAGCTGTTGTTAAGTAACTCTGCAACTACATGTCAACTAGCAGTCAGTGGAGTATTAGTAGTATATCTGCTAAATATATGCTAACACTTTATTTTGATGGTTCCCCAACAGACAAACTGACTATAAGTAACTTTGCAAGTATGTCAACATTCTACCTACACTAACCTTAACCTAAGCCTACTAATACTCTAATGAGAGTTAGTTGACATGTAGTTGCAATGTTGCTTATAGTCAATAGACTAAGGGGACCATCAAAATAAAATATAACCTAACATATAATCATTGCATTTTTTTTCAGTTGAAAGTATTAACTAGCTCACATCAAAATGAATATTAGCCTCACAGGGAACACTCAAATAACACTCCACACCTAACCACTTACAAGATATACTATGCAGATCTTAAATAATGTCAAGATATATATAGTCCATTATCAATGTAAAAGTAGATTTAATATGGTGTTCATTGTGTTATAAATAATCATAATCTTAAAAGTTATAACCACAAATGCGTAAGCATTATAATGTATTATAATTGTTGTTAAGATTATTTATAAGACAATATAACAGTGTCTTGCGAAAGTACTCATACCCCTTCCTTTTTTAATTTTTTTTTTATGTTGCTGCCTTATGTTAAACTCCTTTAAATTTCTTTTTTCCCACATCAGTCTACATTCATACACCATATTGACAAAGCAAAAACAGAATTGTCACAACTTCGTAAATTTATTAAAGAATAAAAAACTGAAATAAGTACATTGCACAAGTATCCATACCCTTAGCTAAATATTTAGCTGAAGCACCTTTACAGTCTCAACTCGTTTTTTTGTTTTTTTTTGTTTGACGCAACAAGCTTTGCTGATCAGCATTTGGCAATTATCTGCCATTCTTCTCCTCACCTCTTCACCTCTCAAGCTCTGTCAGGTTGGAGGGGGACAGATGCACATTTTCAGGTTTCTCCAGAAATATTTGATTGGGTTCACGCTCAGACTGTGGCTGGGCGACTCAAGGACATTCACAGAGTTGTCTATAAGCCACTCTTGATGTGTGCACAGGGTCATTGTCCTGTTGGAAGGGGAACCTTCTGCCCAGTCTGAGGTTCAGAATGCTCTGGACTGGGTTTTCATTAAGGCTATCTCGATATTTTGGTGCATTGAGCTTTTCTTCTACTCTGACGAGTCCCTCAGTCCCTTTGGGATGGTACTCTGCAGGTGAAGATCAGAGCTGGTTTCCTTCAAACATGATGCTTGGAATTGAGGTTCATCAGACCAGAGAATCTTGTTTCTCAGAGTCTGAGGGTCCTTTAGGTGTTTTTTTTTTTTTGTAAATTCCAAGTGTGTTTTCATGCGTCTTCACTGAAGAGAGGATTGAGTCTTGCCACACCGGCATAAAGCTCAGATCGGTGGAGTGTTGCAGTGATGTTTGTCCTTCTGTAGGCTTCTCCTGTCTCCACATATGATCATGGAGCTCAACTAGAGTGACCATCAGGTTCTTGGTCACCACACTAACCAAAGCCCTTTTCCATCAGTTGGTCAGTTTGGCTAGGAGGCCAGCTCTAGGAAGAGTTCTGGTTGTTTCAAACGTCTTCCATTAAGGGTAACAGAGACTACATGCTGTGAACCTTCAGTGAAGCAGAATTTTTTTTCTCAACTCTTCCCCAGATGTGTGGCTTGACGCAAACCTGTTTCTGAGCTCTACAGGCAGTTCTTTGGACCTCAGGGCTTGGTTTTTGCTCTGATATGCATTATCAGCTGTTAGACCTTTTATTAAGACGTGTGCCTTTCCAAATCATACTCATTCAATTGAATTTGCCACAGATTAACTTCACTTCGAAGTGTAGTAACATCTACAAGCAATATGTATGCTCCTGAGCTAAATTCCAACTGTCCCAGATAAGGGTATGAGTACTTGCGCAATGGAATTATTTGTTTTTTTTATTTTTAATAAATATGCGAAGGTGTTAAAAACCAGTTTTTTGCTCTACCTGTATGGAGTATAGATTGATGTGGAAAAAATAGCAATATAAAGCAGTTTAACATAAGGCAGCAACATAACAAAACGTGAAAAAAAAAAAGAATATGAATAATACTTTTCCAAGGCACTGTATTATAAGGTTTTTTATAATGCATTATGGATTCATTATAATGCCTTAAGAATACCCTTATAATATATTATAAATATGGGCTTCATAGAAAGTGTTACCCTTTGTTTTAAAAGATACTGAAGTATTTATGTGTATAAGGTTTATTTATTTATTTGTTTTTCTTTTTGAAATTAACTACTATCTAGTAGTATCTACTTTCTTAAAAGGGTAGCATCACTGTAGTTTAACTATTTAGCTTACATAGCTTGTGATGCTAGATTTTCAAATAATTTAAAATAGCTTAGTAAATGATGGTTAAGGTGACAAAACCATGGTGCTTCCAGGCATCTTGTGTGTTTAACTGCCAGAGATCTGTTTGTTGAGAGAATTCTTCCTCCGCCTCCTGCTTTGTGACTTTCTAGTTTGCTAATGACTGCAGTCAATATACGCTTTACTTACTAGACAAGGTTTTTCATGCAGAGCTTGACGGAATGTACTCTTGTGATTTCTGCAGTCCATATCCTGCAAGCTGACTCTCCGTAGGGCATCTGCCTCTCTTATCTTCAAGGCATTATTATCTGAACTGCTAATGTACAGAAAATTAAGAACAGACCACACTTTTTTCCCAGTGTTTTCATTTAGCCTTGTACATTTACGTTGTTTATTTGCTGGAAAAAAGTACCTCTTTGCCTCCTTGTGGACATGTTTGGCAGTACAGAATGGTTTGATTATAAAATCAAACGGTGTGTTTGAATGAGTGCCTGTGATTATATGTAATTGCATCAGTATTTATGCCTTAATGAAGATGTTGTTTTTCAGGAGCAGTTATGGGTGAAGACTCATCAGCTGAACTCGTTACTTCTAATTGGATCTTGAGAGAGCGGTCTGTGACTCCGGAAGTTGCACCAAACATTGTTCATGAAGTTTTTACAATGGGAATGTTGCACTTTTTCCCCTGTGCCAAAAGACTGAATGATTCATTCTATTATCCTCTTTTTCTTCACCTTTCCTCCAGTCTTCTTTTCTTTTTTTTTTTTTCTCCGACAACCGTTGGTTCCTTTGAGGAGGCATAAAATGGTACATTTGAGAGGTGACTTTTAAAGGGATCAGGCAATAAAACAGCCAAGATGTTGCACAATGTCCGTATGCAGGTAGGGGGCTACTTGCACTGAGCCCTTGAAGTTTTTCTTCTTCATTTGTCTTTTAACATTCCTCTTTTGTCACGTCACCTCTCCTCTCACTGTGTGCCATTAACTAGTTTATGCTAAATCAAATCAGAATTCCTAGATTTAGAATACATAGCTGCTACAGTTCATGAATCTCTGAGAGTATTTTGGGGCGACCAATTGCACAACAGAAAATAACTATTCAAGCATAATTATGGGGAAAAAAAATATTAAGTGCCCTGCTCATTTATGAAGGTATATTCTTTCTGTATGAAGTGTTTGCTTTTTTCCTCCTGACAGCCTTTTCAACAATATCTATGATACTGTGATGGTTTCTGACCTCAGATCAGGAGTCTATTGAAAAGTTCAAGTTATGGACCCTGTGGGTTTGATAGAGATATTTTCCTCTCATTCAGTCGTGTTTATTATTATTTTTAAATAATATCCCTTAACCACTTGCCATTGTAAGTAATTCTGGCAGTTAACTGTGAAGTGTGTCATTTGAAGGAACATGGTGTGTAACTTTGAGCATTCGCCGCAGTAATTCTAACCAGTTTTTGGCACAGTATTAACACGGTATGAAGGAGCTAACGACTTTTTCTATTTACACGGTATTCTTTAGTATAATTTTATATGGCTTATAAGGGTTGGTATTTTGTATTTTATAGATATTTCACTGGTGTTTAGGTAACTAGGCATTTCTAACACTGCATTTTGCGGGGCAATTATGAACAGTTATGTAGTATTACAAGAAATTACTATACTATAGGCATTAGTGTAGCTAATCGAGGGAGAGTCATTGAGGGAATAGGACAAGTGTTGCACAGACATATTTGAATAAGACATAACTGGCTCTTTGGGTCAGATGATGCAGATGTTAGTCAGTGTGCTTTTAGAAGTAAAGTATGACTTTTAAAGTGAAAGGGTCTATTTACATTGTAATTACAAAGAAAACTGCACATAAATACTTTGCTTGGTATTGATTGACACATTGTCACATTTTCTCCCAGCATTTTCTGTTCTTTGTTTTATTGGTTATATGTCAAAGGGACCTCACTAATTGTAGTTGTTTAAGTTTTGTTTGTATATTTGCCTTACATAACCTTTACTTTCCATCCAGCACCTATCCGGTGAACATGTATTTAATTTTTATTTTTCTTGTGTAGAATTTTAATTTGAGGTATAGCAATGCTAATGAAATCTTGAATGTTAATAAAGTATTTACTCCACATTTTGAGTCTTCAGTGTGGTCTGTACTCAAATTATTATTTAAATGCCACATTTCCTGGTATTTACAGCCTATGAATATACTTCAATTTATCTTGTAAGACATGGTTATTAAAACAAAACAAAATAAAATAAAACAACCATATATACTGAGATAGACAGACAGATAGATAGATAGATAGAAAAAAATAGTTGGAAATGTCTGAAATAATTATACTATGTTGCTGATTTAAATTGAATTTAGTGGAAAGGTTTTACTGTCAGGCATTTAATTTGAAATGCAAATTGTCTTAATATCATACTTGCACATGAAACAAACATTCAGTTCATCTTTTAAACTGTACTGAAATTGAAACTGAAAAAAAAAAGTCATAAATCTCAATGTAGAAATTAATGCACTTGTGTTCACTGAAATTTGGTAGTTGACAAGTAACATGAACAAAGATTTTGTTCTAATGTATATGGGAATCTTGTATTTTATTAGATGCTTTACATTGTTTTTACTCATTTAATCACGTTACAGTTTATATAAATTGCTGCAGTGTATCAAATTCATTATTATTAATGATGCAAATAGTCCATGTAGTCTTTCAGTTAATATGGGATTGATAATTAGGATTACTAAAGACTGCATGCATAGTTCTACAGATGAACGTAAAGAAGCTTTAAAAGTGAGTCTGGAACAACTTTTGTCATGTCAGCTGTCCATTTGTTTTATTAGCCATTATCAAAAACCATGATTCCTACATACTGCATGAATTTAAAATATGCTAAACAGCAAAAGCCTATTAAAATGAAAACAAGTCTTCTAAGCTCAGACTTTTTTTTTTTCAAAGGAGAATTCTTTAACATGACCACAACATTATATTGAAAAATAATACTCTTTTATTAAAGACAACAAAGTGCTGATAATCACATTTAACCTACACTGACTGATCAAGCAGTAGAAATATGACAAAGAACGTACAAAAATCAAAATTCTTTTTTCTGCTGTGAGAACATTCTATACATTAAGGGCTATTGCATCATATCCTCTTCTTTTTCTTCTTCTTCCACATCCTCCTCCTCCTCCTCCTCATCTTCATCAAAGTAGCGCTCCTCTGCATCATGGCTTACAATATCCAGGTTATCATAATCTGGATTCTCATCCACTTCACTGCAATGAAAATATCAGTTATTGATACTGTAAGATATCTTAATATTAAAATATTAATATATAAGATTATGTAAGAACAAAAAAATATGGGCAAACAGCTCTCAATAGTTCAATAAATAGAAACAACTGGTTTGAAGAGAAAAAACATCCTGGTAATGCAATATTCATATTTTATTCAAAATTTGAGACCTACAGATGCATCTCAATAAATTAGAATGTCGTGGAAAAGTTCATTTATTTCAGTAATTCAACTCAAATTGTGAAACTGGTGTATTAAATAAATTCAGTACACACAGACTTTGGTTCTTTTAATTGTGATGATTTTGGCTCACATTTAACAAAAACCCACCAATTCACTATCTCAACAAATACTTCATAAGACCAATAAAAAAAAAATCATTTTTAGTGAATTGTTGGCCTTCTGGAAAGTATGTTCATTTACTGTATATGTATTCAATACTTGGTAGGGGCTCCTTTTGTTTTAATTACTGCCTCAATTCGGCGTGGCATGGAGGTGATCAGTTTGTGGCACTGCTGAGGTGGTATGGAAGCCCAGGTTTCTTTGACAGTGGCCTTCAGCTCGTCTGCATTTTTTAGTCTCTTGTTTCTCATTTTCCTCTTGACAATACCCCATAGATTCTCTATGGGGTTCAGGTCTGGTGAGTTTGCTGGCCAGTCAAGCACACCAACACCATGGTCATTTAACCAACTTTTGGTGCTTTTGGCAGTGTGGGCAGGTGCCAAATCCTGCTGGAAAATGAAGTCAGCATCTTTAAAAAGCTGGACAGCAGAAGGAAGCATGAAGTGCTCCAAAATTTCTTAGTAAATGGGTGCAGTGACTTCATCATCACAGACTGTGGAAACTTAACACTGGACTTCAAGCAACTTGGGCTATGAGCTTCTCCACCCTTCCTCCAGACTCTAGGACCTTGGTTTCCAAATGAAATACAAAACTTGCTCTCATCTGAAAAGAGGACTTTGGACCACTGGGCAACAGTCCAGTTCTTCTTCTCCTTAGCCCAGGTAAGACGCCTCTGACGTTGTCTCTGGTTCAGGAGTGGCTTAACAAGAGGAATACGACAACTGTAGCCAAATTCCTTGACACATCTGTGTGTGGTGGCTCTTGATGCCTTGACCCCAGCCTCAGTCCATTCCTTGTGAAGTTCACCCAAATTCTTGAATCGATTTTGCTTGACAATCATCATAAGCCAGCGGTTCTCTCGGTTGGTTGTGCATCTTTTTCTTCCACACTTTTTCCTTCCACTCAACTTTCTGTTAACATGCTTGGATACAGCACTCTGTGAACAGCCAGCTTCTTTGGCAATGAATGTTTGTGGCTTACCCTCCTTGTGAAGGGTGTCAATGATTGTCTTCTGGACAACTGTCAGATCAGCAGTCTTCCCCATGATTGTGTAGCCTAGTGAACCAAACTGAGAGACCATTTTGAAGGCTCAGGAAACCTTTGCAGATGTTTTGAGTTGATTAGCTGACTGACATGTCACCATATTCTAATTTGTTGAGATAGTGAATTGGTGGGTTTTTGTTAAATGTGAGCCAAAATCATCACAATTAAAAGAACCAAAGACTTAAACTACTTCAGTCTGTGTGCACTGAATTTATTTAATACACGAGTTTCACAATTTGAGTTGAATTACTGAAATAAATGAACTTTTCCACGACATTCTAATGTATTGAGATGCACCTGTATGTGGGCAAGCACTATGATTTGACCTGTAGTTGAAGTCATCTTTGCCATCCAGGAAGCGCTGATGCATTTGACTGAGGAACTCCTCTCTCAGCATGGCTTTCTCTTCTGCATTCGGCTCCCACTCTGCCTGTCTGGGCTCGTCACTTTCTAAAACACACAAACACATTCATCCATAAAGAAATGAAACGGAATCTCAGTCATGAGTCAGTCAGTGGGATCTCGCACCTTCCTCATCAGACTCCTCCACTGCACACTGCTCTCTCTCCTGCTCCTCCTCCAGGCGGTTCTGGATCAGTTTCTCCTGATAGGAGTTGATAAGCAGGTCAGCGAGTCCCCCCGGGCCGCTCATCATGGCCTCCTCTGAGCGCAGCAGGATCTCCTCTTCGCTGAGGTACTGTCCGATGTACTGCTCGTATAGCAGCGGATCTCGCACACGCATCTGCTCCTCGCTGAAGTACTGACCCTCTGCCGAGAGATAAAGTTGCTGAGTAAGACAAAATATCAAAGTGCTATTCTTTCAAGTGGCAGAGGAGTTATTTTATGGATTTTCTTGCCTTGCTTTTTTCAGTTTTATTAATACAGTTTTTTTTTTTCAACTGTTTACAGAATTTCAAAACTTTGCCTATTTTGTTTTTTCAAAACTTTACACACACATTCAAGAATTGCACACACAAAATGCCTCACATCTCAAAATATCACAAACACATCTCAAAAGCAAACATAATATTAATATTTCACAATATTACTGTTTTTGTAATATTTTATCATCAAATAAATGCAGCCTTGGTGAGCATAAGAGACTTCTTTCAACAACATTAAAAAAAAATCTTACTCTAAATTTTTGAACAGTAGTGTATCTTTTATATTGCATTATTTACAAATTTTTTTTTTACTGAATGAAATATATGACGAATAAATTAACCATCTTGAATTTTTTTTCTTGTTGAAATGCATTTTGAGACTGCTTTCTCCGTGAGCAATGCTGCGTTAGAATTTGGCCAAAATTAAGTATTTTAACAGGCAGTGTCATTTTTGTAACTTTCTGGAACAGACTTCAAACAAGCTGTCTCATTTTGGAGGCTGTGTCCTCCGGAGGTCGCACTTATCAGTTGCATACATCGAGCGGTCTCATTTTTTTAAAAAACGGTTAACGGTAATGAAATGGATTGTTATTCCTTTTGAGGTGTAAAATATTCTTAATTTCTTTCTTACTCTGCAATCTAACAGTTACTCGATGCATGCGGTCGACAAATGCAACCTCCGGAACAGGCAATCTCTGAAATGTGAGACAGCCATGTTCTAACAATCATAAAGTACATATTCAATATTCAGCAGCTTGTGCCAGTCTAATGAAGGACAGTATGAACTATGCTGGTACATGGAAGTTGGCCAATCTGTAAATAACTAAGGTCATTTATACATAAAAGCCTTTAAGTTCAAGCAAAAAAAAGTGTTTAGAAACTCAACAGGTGACAAACTGATTTGAATAACAACAGATTAAAATATAATAAAAACAAACTGTGCTTACCCTTCTGAAGAGCACGGAGAGCCGCATAACGATGGTTACGGACCCGTTTCCGGACGGCTGTGCTGGATGCCCGTCTCTGAATCTCCTTGCAGTAATACTGCGCTCTGCAGTCACTGCTCAGGTGTGAGAAAGCCTCTATGTGCTCTGGCTTCAGATGGGCCTGATAGCGCTCCAGAAATACCAAGGGCTTGGATTTGTACTGATCCATTAAAACCTCCTCCTTCTCCTCCAGAGTTAAATCTGGCTCTCCCAGCTGCTGGCTTTTCACTGGACTCCCACTGGCTGCTATAGCCGCGATCATTGAGCTGAGACAGCTGGATGGCTCCTCCTGAGAAAACAAGCAAGCGTCGCATGGTTAGACTCATGTATAGAATTATATTGCATGAACACAGGTGACACCTCACCTTTTGGTTTGGAGAGCTGCTTATTGTGTTGTGGGCCTCCTTGACTTCTGTCTCAGGAGCAGGACATCTGTCGTGAGCAGCAGGTTCAATGCAGTTGTCAGATGTGTAAGGTTTAGAGCATGGCTTGATTTCTCCCCACATTGCTGTCTTCTGCTTTAGAGAGCAGTGTCAACAGAGATTCAAGAGGTTAATATCATTTGGTAATTGTACAAAATGACTAGCATTTAGTCTTTACAGTCACTTTTCTTTCTCTCTCTATCTTTTTAAGTCGTGATGAAAGTTTGATTTTAAAATTGATCTTGAAAATTGCACCCTGTTTAAGTACATAGTAAAATGTAGTCACGTAGCTTGAGTTGGCACAATGCTATTTGTCTGATAGCATGTATCAAACCTTGCAAAACTGTATTTTTCATTAGGCATGAATTTCATAAACGTCCCTGCTGTAGATGAACACATCTCACCTGTACATGTGCAGAGTCTGTCCATCTCTGTCTTGTGCCACAGCTGCTCATGTTTTCACCCTCCTGGGGTTTGATACATGGCTCGATTTCTCCCCACATTTCTGTCTGTTAAGTTACTTCAGATGGCAGTTTTAGCACTAACTGCTGTTGATATATCACCCTGACGTTTCTGTCTATCGTTGTTTTATTCTACCAAAAAATGCCAACGCTAATCATACTAAATGTGTAACTTACTGTATGACACCAGTAACACGTTACAATTCTTGGCTAAATTTGTAGTAGTATGATATATGACAGACAATCTTACCACGTAATTAATGTAATCATTTTACATTAGACCTTTTTTTTAGTCCTGTAATCAAAACAACAACTCCAGAATAACAACAAGAAAACAGCGTTTCACGTTCTGTGGCCGTCAGTGTAGCCACGCTATTCGTTCCGTGTGGAACACTTTCAATGCAAACTGATAGTTCCGTTTATTCTAACGTGTGTAAGTCCACCGCTGTCCTGTAGATGGCGACACACGCCGCTATACTGCTTCCGCGTTTGATCAGCGTTACAGCGACGCAGATGAACAATCAATCATTTGAAAATCAGCTGCATCTTGTAGGATTTTAGGAGGATTTATTTTTTATTTATTTATTTATTTTTTTTTTTTTTTAAATCACCCAGTCAGGTAAGTAGAGAATAGCGCATCAAAAAACATTAATATTTACCGCCAAAATTTCCACAGTGTTGCTGCTAATAAATCTGTGGTATCTCATATTCTTTTATCATAATTTAAAACTACTTTAGTAAGATAAGCAGCGCATTTCAGTCACCTTACTCAGTGCTTTAGTGTGGTTTTAGAAGGCTTTTTGGAAGAGGTTTATGAGACTTTTTATCTGTTGTCATGCTCGATTAATACGTACCTTACCGTACTTTACCGTCGACGACTGGAGAGTAACAGTGTGAATAAATTCTTTCAAAACATACTGATTTTAATCGAGTGATTGAATCACAAAGCGGTCCATAATATTTGCAGACAGCTTTCAGTTGTTCGCATTCTCATTCATTTTAATGGCAGTTGCTCGGCTGGCGCAGGATCCCCAGAAGTACCTAATTCACAGTCTGCCATCTTTAATCATGGGCAGGGGTGCCGTTATGGTTTCTGGACCCCTGAATAGCATGTTGACTTGGGCCCCTCTCCCTCGTCGGGCCCTTGGAGTCGTCCTAACCTCCCCTCCCCATATCGGCGGCCCTGATCATGGGCACTCAGTTCTGGAGCCACGTTTAACTCTGGTGCTCTTCGGTCACTTTTGACCGAAAAATTGTCTGTTTTGAATTTTTAAAAATCACAGCTTCATCTGAATGATACGAAACTTGGTGACTTTTATGGCATTTGGAATGTGAACACGCACAAAAATTGAGGGCTTGATTCGAGCAGGCTAAGTGGTCGGAAAAAAAATAGTCACACTTCTTGTCTTCAGTCAAAAATGACCGACCATAGGAAATGAATGGGAAATTGACAAAAACACAAAAATTCTGCGAATTACAAGTACAATCTACAAATCTGCCACAACGCAGAAAAAAGTACACAGCAATGATGGGGTGAAACTCTGAAACACCAAGTGTACAAAACCAACACGCGTACACGCTCACTTATACACACACCTATGAACTGGTGTGACTGTAACACAGCCAATATATAAAATAAAAGCAATAATTCAACTACAATACAGTTAAAAAGTGGACAGCAAGGAAGGGGTTACACTGAAACATCAAGAGTGCAAAACACACACAGACACACACACAGACACACTCACATACACAAATATACACATTCAAATGAATTGGTATGGTTATAACCATATAGCCATAACAACTCAGAAAACTGAAATAAGAGGTTGAAATCAGATCAGACCCAGAAGGATTAAGCTCTGATTAAACATTCCTGTTAATTTTTGTTACTTTTTATAGAATTTTAATATTTTGTGTAACAACAAACTCTGTGTTCAGGTTTAACTGTTGTAATAATAATTCAAAAACTGACGCTTTAAATCAACATTTCAAACCAAACCAAAAAAAAAAAAAATCTAAACCTTTACAAAAAGTTGTCTTTGAAAATGTCTAAATATATATACAAACCCACAATTTAATAAAAATAAGTATTTATGTCTAAAAGCAATTAGAGAATTAATAGGCCTTATATATAGAGCTATATGGAAATCTATGGGATAAACCATGGAATTGCAGATGTTTTTCTTATTTTACTCCCACCAGATGGCACTAATCTGGCTTCAAAAATTGGAGTTTAAAGGCATTGGCTCTATTTTAACATGAAATACTGCCGTAATTGAAAAGTAATAGAAAATATTTTTGTTTTTGTATTATTTTCAATGGGAAAATTTGATCATAATTATTGCATAAATATTAATTAGTACCATGAAATTCTCTCAAAATACAAAAGAAAAAATAGTATTAAACAAAAAATATGTTACATTGATTTTACTGGGGGGAAAAAGGAAAATTTTAGGGGTCCGGTCATTTTTGACCATGAAGATCACAAGTGTGACTCCCAAATAAGGAGCACCAGAGGGTTAATGTATCAGTAACCTCAGACATAAATACCAAACAACAACAACAACAACAACAACAACAACAACAATAATAATAATAATAATGACTAAACCCTTTATTAGTGACTATCCTAAAATATGAAAGACAGCAGACAGGGTATGTTCATTTCAGAAGGGTACTCTACTTTAATATGAAATATTTGCAGTCTGCAAAATGTTGCTTATGTCCATTTTACATCTAATGTAAAATGTAATGTGTCCATGAATACTCAGCCACTTTTACTGCTTTTGAGTTGAAGTCTCTACTTGTTTCAGTTGAGAATATTATCTCAACAGCTGTTTATGAGCACTATTTATTTATATCACACATTTAAGCTGCTTTATATTCTATAGTTCATAGGTTAACGGCCTCCTGGACACCATTTTAACCAAAAAATGAATCCCTGTCTAGCCATCTGAGATTTCGGTATGGAGATAAAGTTTAGAATAGTGTAATTTAAGTTACACTATTTTAAAGCTGGTGGGTCTGAACTGGCTCTGCTTTTGACCTTATCTTTGCTTGTTTGCCCCTCGTTAAAAACAAAAGACAAATTGCATCTGATTGAAAAAAACTTTTTTAGGGACAGTTTAATATATTAAAATACTATTGAACTGTCTATATAAATTTAAAAACAAATTGCACATCTTCCTTTTGCTAGAAAATGTTTATCTGTAGATGAGAGAATATCCATCAGAATGTGTAGAAAGGTAATACAATGTAAAAAATACGATTGTATATAGCTTTTCAAACACTTCTTCTTTATCAGCCAAGTCATATCAAAACCAAAATAATAATAATAAGTTCAGACAGTTTGCATTACATAAAGAAGTCCTAGTTGCAATAACGAGAGAAAAGGACAGAGAAATGACTATCATCATGAAAGCTTGAGGAAAATGCTTTGATTATTTATTGAAGGGTTAAGGACATTAGGCTGCTTAATGGCAAAAGCTCATATTAAACAAAAAAAAAAAAAAAAAAAAAAAAAAACAGCTAAGAATGTCCATGTGCCCAAAGTGATTAAAACACTTTAAGCAGTTATATATTACTCCATCCATACAGTTCTATCATTTATTCAATAGCAATTTAAAAAAAAAAAAAACTCAACAATCCTCTTGCAAAAAACATGGATCTAGTACCATAAGATACATGAAACACTGCACACATTTGTCTCAAATTCCAATGTTAAATTGATGTCTGATTATGTTGTCAGAGTACATACTTTTATCAATTGTAATCATCCATGATTTTTGCTTACAACTAAACCTCTTGCACTCTTCTCAACATAGGCTATCATAAAATATTGCATTAGACAACAATAAGTGGGTTTACTCATTTCTACAAAGAGGAATACCTTGTAATTACATCTCAGTGCAATTAGATAAGTCTACAAATGGAAAATATCTGAAAATTGAAATATCAAAAACTTCAAAAACATCCAGATGTTTGTATTTCTAAATCTCTCAATAACATGCAACTGATTTTCCCTCTCCATCTTTTGAGGAGAATCATAAATGGAGGGAAAAAGTAAATTTGCACAGCACAAAAGCTGCATCAACTATTTTAAATCTCAGGTGATACATTGATGACACTGGATATGTAGTTGTGTGATTTATATCATTTAAAGAGCAGGATTTGCAGGATTTGTGTCGTTTACCTGTGATTTGCCAAAAACATCATGGCTTAGTTTAACTATACATAAATCACATTGATCACTTCTAAAAAAAAAAAAAAAAAAAAAAAATCAAAACATTCCTTTATATTCCTTTCATTAAACATTTGTCTCATTGTTTCACAAGGGCACAAACCCAGAGGTGCCATTTCAAAGCAGAGCACATCAAAAAATAGATCAGGCATGATCTGATATAAACTCCCTCAGTCTTCTGCTTTGACAGTTATAAAGTTTGAACATCAGGAGAAACAGAACAAGGTCACATTTACATTTGAATTACTCTGTCCTTCACATGCAACTTGTGCCACAGCCAAGGGCCACAAAATGTTAAAATAGGTTATGCTGTGGTTAAATTAGGTTATAATGTAGAGTGTAGCAGAAATCGTAATATACATTTTGAGATGAACCTGAGTATGGTAAAGGGTTGTGTATGTGAGATGCACGTTACTGGCTATGTTTGCTTAAAAAGTGAGTAACCTAACTGGGTAAACTTACAGAAACATTTATAGTGTATTGCACTCAGGCTACAGATCATTTGTAGTTTGGTTCTTAATGGATCTATATTATACGACACACCCCGTCCTCCCAATAGAAAAATAAAATTCATCTCAATATCAGTAGGCCTAAACAGACTAGAATTGATCCCACAGCTATTTGATTAAAAAATGTACATTCACAAGAAGACAACAGAGGACAATTCAAATTGATATGTGCAAAAACATTATAGATCTCTATAAAAAATATGTGCATATGAATAGAGCTTGTTTGTCCACTAATACAATATGTTCTCTATTTACACATTATGAGTCAATAAAATACATAACATGTACAGTTCTTATTAGTCTTTTAATCTGTATACTCTGTCTTTACAGAAAACTTTACCAATGCTGATGACAAAGAGAGGAGAGACTGACAAATATGATACAGATGATACATAACACTACACATCCTGAACTCAAATCAATGTGATTGAGCACTGGGATTAAAATAAGAACCAGAGTTCCATTTGGAAACCTGAAATTGCATATCCCATGTTCAACACAGTCAGATCAAACGCTGTTCCCCGCTAGGATCGGTTGCCATTTCTGGCTGGCTTTCATGATGATATTACATCTGAAAAAGAAACAAAGAAAACTTTGGCTACAGAAAGAGGTCGACATCCCCCATTCATCTAGTTGCTGCACACCTTGAGTGTGGACGGTAAAATTTGGCTAAAACCGATGTCCTTCATTGGGCTGTCCTGTTTACAGAGCTGAAGTCCGTGGATTCTTCAAATCGCCTGTCAAAGGGGGGTGGCTGTGTGCTTTCACACAGAATGCCTGCCAGTCCGCCCATTGGGTTGGGGTGCGGCAGGGACAGATACTCGGCACAGTGAGAGGGGTGCCGCTCTACTTTGATGAGCGGCTGGGTAGACAGCTGGTTCTCCGGCAAATCCAGAGAGTCCCGCTGCAGGGCCAGGTCATAGGATGGCGTCCTCCTCCGTAGTAGCATGGTGCTCTCCGACAGCTTTTTCATTGATGCGAGAGAAGCGGGAGCCTCCGTTTCAAAAAGGGGCTCGATGGAGATACAGGGAGGGCTCATCTTTTTCTTCCGGGGAATGTGCAACGACTGTCCACGCATGGGAACGTGCCTCTTCTCACTGAGTTCTTGACCAAACAGCCCTTCATCTACTGAAGAGCAAATCTCAATCGAGTGCCTGCGATGGTCATCGGTACCATAGGGTTTTTCCAGAAAACCCTCCGTGTCCACGCTGAAGCACTTCTTCGGGTCTTTGACGCTTAAGTTGGCAGCACTGCTGCAGTTCTTCACGGGGTCGGGAAGCAGCATCCCTGAGGTGGTGTAAGGAGACAGGGAGTGACTCCGGGCTTCTGCCTGAATCCCTACCCACAGCCTTGCTGTACTGTTGATGTGGCGGACCTCCTCGTCGGTCAGATCGGCAGAATCAAACATGGAGCCACTGGGGCTGGTGCTTCTGCTGCTGCTGGCCAGGCTGGGAGGTCGAGAAGGGATATTGTGCTGGCTATGGGGCTGCTGGAAGGTGCAGACACTGGGGGCATGTCCACGTGGGGGCAGCAAGGGTGACCCCTGAGGGATGCTGGGTCCGGTGATCCGAGGAACACGCAGCTTGAAGCTGCCTGTAGTTATTCCTGCCTGTCTGTCGGGATTGTCTTTGGAGTCGAAACTTTGCACGTCGACTGAGTCATTTTTAATTGCCTCCTGAAAGAATAAACATAGGACAACATGAACTGCAAGCACTGAACAACAGTGAAGCACTTAATACGGATGGGACGAGCGAGAGTATACCTGTCTGCGTAAAGTCCTGCCTATGCTGTGGGTTGGAGAGGGCATGGGAGGGGGAATCTTGGGGAGGTAGTTGAACTGGGAATGGGGAGGAACACCAGGGACCTGGAGCAGGGAATGGCTTTCACATGGCTGGGAGTGGACTGAGGTGATAGAGCCTACAGGAAAGGTTAATGAAGACTTTTCATAAGCTTTTTTCCCTTTTGAGATCAGTAATTATTAAAACACAAAGTCATGTAGTCTGATTCTTTATACCTAATTCAAGGTACCCTTGACTGGCTTCCACTTCTTCTAGTGGATAAGGAGCACTGGCTGGCCTCACAGGGCGAAACATGTAGCTGTCATTGGGCAAAGAGTGCATCCTTGACACTGACATTTTCCGTGGAGAGAGCAAATTTTCCTGTGTTCTTTGCATCCCCTCATCCTGCGGAAGAGAAATGTATTCTTCTGCTTTTGTGCTTTTGCCCTCACACATAAACTCACAAACCTATAAACACCTAGAGCCAAGCTTGCCAGGTTCATTCACCAGCTTGCTGCAGCTGACAAATCAAATACACTTCTTGCCAGAGCAGCCCATGAGGGGTAACAAATTTTCCTGGCCTCTCCGCAGAGCCTCACTTCTCACTGTCTACATCCCCTCAGCATATTTTCTTTGTATTGTGACAACTCAGCACCCAATAAAACACAAATGCATTTCTGTTGCCCGCAGCTAACTCAGGCTGCTCCTTATAGAGTAAATGGTGCTAAATAAGTGCAGAACTAAACTAAGAAAACAAGTCGGATAAAGTTTCGTACACTATTGCCAGTTCATTATACCACTTTTTTTGTCAAGGACCCCCAAATATGATGATCCACCAGTGAAAGAACTAAAATATAAAGGCAGGTATATATTTTCAGGTATAAAGAAAAATATTAAGTGTTATATACCCTAGTACTCTGTTGCAGCCCCCTGGAGTTCCCCAGATCACAGTTTGAAAACCCCTCATTATACTTAAATATCTTAAAACCATAAATACATGGCTTAACTAAAAACGTTCTTTCTTTTCGACACTGTTTATTAATGACCTCTGAGTCATTTGGGGCAAACCGTGGCATGTATACCTGTCCAGGTGAATCTGGGTGTGGTCCTACATAAGTTGCCCTTCCTTCCAGCCCTGAAGAGCTCCCTGCTGAGACGTTGCTGAGACGCCGAGCCATTTCCATCTCCATCTCAATCTCAGCGTCCATTTCTGCATCTTCTTTAGCCTCCTTATTGCTCTCCTCCAGGTGTTTCATCAGTACGGCCACCACCACGTTAACCAGCACAAACTGAGCCATTAGCACAAAGGTGACGAAGTAGATGGGGGAAACCAGGGGCAGATAGCTGAAGCAGTTACTTTCATTTGGAAGGCATTCTCGCAGAGTGTCCTGCAAATATGCAACACGTTAATGAATAAAACTGCACCTATAAAACACTCTCAATGCAATTAGAAAAAGAACAAGGAAGAGTCTTTCTGCACTGTATACCTTCATTATGCCATTCCAGTTGTCCCCCGTCGATACTCTGAATAATGTTAAAAAGGCCATTCCAAAGTTCTCAAATGTAGCATGTCTGCTTAATCCTTCGCATGGGTTGTTGTCATTGCATTCTAGATGAAAATACAGATAAATAATAGTTTGACGACAGTCAAATACTTTGTATACACAAAAAGCATAGATACACTATCACTGAATGTGTTGCTAAAAGTGGAGATAACCTGACAGAGTCCCCTGTATTACCATTAAAGGAGCAAATGAGCTGTTACCCCCAGACACGTCTGACACAATAATTAGCACTGATTTTAAAGTTGAAGGCTAATGAAAGTAATTAGAGTGCTCGCCCTTTAAGAGAAAGCATAATCCTGCCATTCGTGTTCCAGAGGCCTCTCGCAGAGATATAAGTAGCATAGAAATGTCTATTCGAGCCTAGAGGCTATCTTATAAAAACGCTGCCATTGCAGGAACAAGCTCCAAAGATCAACAGAGCTAATTTAGGTTCTTCTCCCATTATGACAGCATTGTATTCTAAGGAGAGCTCTAAAACTGTGAGAGAAGCATGCCTTTGGGGACCAAATTTAAGCATTTCTGACCCAAAAATGAGAGTGGCAGCTAAGGTAGAGCAAAGCCGCTAGAACTGTGAAATGGAGAGCTCAGTATGAACAGTGAGCAGGATTGCAGCACTGACCTAGTTTCCCAAAAAGCTCCACGCCAAGTGCCGCATAAATGAAGAAGAGGAGCATAAACAGCAAGCCCAGATTTCCCACCTAAAGAGAGGAAGCGCATTATCACAGTATGTTATTAAACAATCAATCATGGGGAGTAACATCGTGTTATAGATATTTTATCTCCAACTTTCTCTCTGTTTTCCCCCATGTCTTACATATCCTCACAAAGACAAAAAACAAATGCAATTGTGCAGTACATCTATATCTCTTTAAAGCAAAATCACACATACACAGCATACGGTATATACTATAAAATGTTTTGTCAGGTAATGTTTTGTCTATAATACACTGTACATTATATATTAGAGTTACTTTAGCTCTTACAATATTATTCTCTGTAAAACTTTAGGGACCAATTCTCACTATTAACTACTTGATTTTTAGCATGCATATTACTAGCATCTTGGCTGTTTATTAGTACTTATAAAACACATATTCTGCACGACCATATTCTACATCCCTTAATCTTGCTCAATACGTAAACTTAAGAACTACCTTACTAACTTATAATAAGCAGTATTTAGGAGTTTACTGAGGCAAAAGTCATAGTTAAGAGTTACTTAATAGTGAGAATTGTATTCTCTATATCTGTTTTAAATGTACATTATTGCAACCTAATGTATTTGGCCATGTTAATATATAACAAAAGACAAAAAATAAATGTCAAAGTCAAAAATATTTAAAAAAATATTTTTAACAAGTTATGTATAAACATATAAATGTAATATAACAAATATAAACACAATATTATATAAATATAAATATTTTTATAAAAATAAAAAAATATATTTATTATTAAATAAATACATGAAAGAATTAATGTAAAAACACACACAACATTAGTTACCTGTGGTAAAGCTTGCATAACTGTGTCTAGCAGGGCTCTCATGCCTGTAGCCATCTTCAAAAGCTTCAGTACTGTGGGCAAAAGCACAAAGAGGCACAAATCAAATCCCAGGCTATTTGTAATAGAACATGCAAATAACATTTTTGTTAACTAGCTCAAATTAAAGTACCTCTGGCTATTCTCAGCACCCTCATAATGCGGATGATGGTGGGGTTGATTGGCAGTGCTGCGTTCATCTTGATCTCCTCCAGGGTGATGCCCATGATAGAGAGCAGGACTATGGCTAGATCCAGCTGGTTCCATCTGCCAGCACATTACAACATCATACAGTTAAAATACAGCATCCAGCAACGAGCATCGTTTAGCTAATCGGTTTTTGAGCATTAGGCAAGCTGAGCAAACAAACCGTACACAGATTTATGAGCATATTGCAAATAGAACAACATACTGTTGATTGCACCTGTACATGTGCTAATGTGGGATTAATGATAAGCAGCAGGGAACATGACTCCTTTTAATTTAGCATGTTTCATTTAACTGAAACAAATGATTAATCCCGTTCCCTATGCATGATATGACATCAGACGCAACATATTAAAACATGACTTAATCACACTTTCACACTTAATTACAAAAGTGTTTTACAATGTGTTACTGAGGTTAGTGAAGTTGTCCTGTGATAATATACATAATTCATTTAAGGATTCAAATGCTTGATTACGTCCGAACCAAACGCACTGCAATAACATTCAAGCAACTAGCAATTTGTCTGTCCACACCAGACGCATCCTGGCTACGTGATGCAACAAAATCAATCAACAATCAATCGGAAGAGCACATGGGCGGGCTCTCTCTGCAAGCACACTACACTTTTAACAAATGAGTACCTGATACCTGATACCATCTTTGGTATGGAAGTTTATGTTTCCTTTAATTCATTTTCAAAATCTGAGGTAAATTATCCACTGTCGCATTCAGTATGGTAGTAAAGGCCACACAAAATGGTCAAACTCATAATTAGACCCTTTTAACATTAAATAAAGCACATAATCAGTACCTCAGATCATCATTGTCATAGTTTGTATGTTGTTCTAGCCACAATGTTGCAAATAAAAATAGAAATTGTCGCGTGTCGCGTATCACCTTCACGGCTGGTTAGGAAAAAACTCTGATTAACATGGAAAATATACCTTTTATCGTGTATTGCAGCATGTCTGATTAGGAGAGTCTTTTGTTAATTTCAATTATATTTATAACATTGCCAAAAGAACAAAAGTCTGAAGCATAAGAGTAATTTACATAATCCTCCTTTTAATCTCTCACACCCTCTTTTATCCCTTAAGAATACATATTTTGATTGTAGTTCTTCATTAATTATTGTGAATTATTTTTTCTGATCTAAGTGAGAGTCAGTCATGCTTTGATCTCGTCTTTGTTGGCTTGAACAATCAATCAGTGCACACCATCTCTGAATGAAGATAAAATATGTTATGCTGTACACAAAGCTGATGGGGTCTTTAATTAACTTTATTGGGTTAAGCACTTGGAAATTATTGCATGACTACAGATATCTAAGAATACAAGTATATCCAATGCACAAAGAGAGCATGAGATAAGGGACAAGGTCACCAAGGGGCTGGGGACCGACAAGACTCCCCATAGATGTTCTTAGAGAGACTTTAGTATCAGAATTAGAATAAGAAGGCTTAGTAAAAAATAAATTGGTAATGAGAATGTAATGTATATAGCAAGTGTAATACCCTAATACCATCTAAAGTGCACACTAATAAACACTTGTGAATACAGCTTGAATCCATAATTGTTTTGCAAGTGATTATATAATCATGTTAGCACATTATTTCATAATATCAATATAAAATGGATTTTACTTCCAGAAACGTATTCAGTGCAATATAGGTATATCGTTTATCTTATTTAGAGTGTATTTACATTCACATTAGACATCTATAGAGTCATATAGTAGGTCAGAATACCTGTCCTTGAAGAATCTCCGAAAACCAAATGCCACAAGCTTGAGCAAAGCCTCAATTATGAAGATGATGGTAAAGACATAGTTACAGTATTTCAGTGCCTCTTCAAGGTACTGTGTGAGATAGAAACAATGATTTCAACAGTTTCAATGCTGCAATTTACAGGAAAGTAGTATTTTGATGCTTAAACCACATGCATAAATGTCTTTGCATTATATAAAAATATCAAACTAGCGGCCAGATTCAAGAAAATCTTAAAAGTGCCATAGAATGCATTGATACAAAATTTATATTGTTCTCTGATATCTACATAGAAGGTATGTGGCTTAGGTAAGGGCAAAAAATCTCCAGGAACGGTTTTACATGTCCATTTACAACCCTAGGATTTCTCCCTAGAATGAAATGGTCTGTTATTGGAAGGGTCATGAATAATGATGTTGAGGTCTGCTCTGATTGGCTGTTTCACTGTGCGGCTCAATGTTTCACAATGCGGCTCATTTCAGTAGCTCACACAGCAGGAGGGAAACACAGGGAGGAAAATATATATTTCAATACTTTCTCGTGCAGTTATATCGTTGGGTAATTAAACTGTAAATAAAATGCGGGCATCAGGGAGCCACTATTAATATGCGGGGTATTGAAACTGCTTTCGAATGCATGATTGCTTTTTAGTTTCACTTTCACTTTCTAGATTCGCGATGACACGAACTCTGTTTATACTATGGAGTGGCGGTACATTTTACAAAATCAGATGCTTGTCAGTGGTGCTCAGGATCTGTAAATCATTCGCGATCATCCTCAGTCATCTCTCTTAATGTGGTAAGTGAAATCTTATGTACTGTAATGTAACAGGCTACCGCTAGCAAGAAGCTAACCATGTCCCTTTAGTGGCTTGCGTTATTTTATTAGAATTTTAATTATTTTATTTGCTTTCCGTGCCTTTCTGAATACAGACACCAACCCATCCCTGCACTTCACATCCCCTGCACAGCCTGGAACATAACATTTATTTCCATGATCTCCCATTTTCGCTGTTGTCCTCGCTTGTTTCTTCACAATGCCTGCAGAACTTCTGATGGTTCAGCTGGCCTAGAACATGGGTGGCTATATGCAAATGTTGGGGGCGTAACTATTAGTGATCCAGACTGTAACGTCACAGTCGGTGTTATGTTCTGATTTGCTTATTTTTCAGTGGTCTTTTGCATTCACAAGATTTATGTAAGGAGGAGGAAACAATGGTGTTTGAGGCTCACGGTATGTCATTTGATTGTGCAGAACTCTTATTATTCAACTATGCCAAGGTAAATACAGTTTTCCATTCTATGGCACCTTTAAGAAAAAGTCCTTAAGGTAATTATTTTTAATTGTCTTTAAAACAATCTTAAGAAAAGAATATAAGAACATTTATAAGAAATGTTTTTGGAATACAAAATATTTTTAACTTGATTCTTAAGAATGTTTTGTGAATCTGGCCCAGGTCTCATTTATTTTAAAGAAAGAGTACAGACACTTTTCAAGCAGAATGTTTCACAAAGTTTGTTACTTTAGGTTTCAAATGATGAAATGCAGCTTTATGCAACTGTAGATCACTAGATCAAACAAATCAAGATTCAAAGTGCTCGTAGACTCACGTGAGGCTGGTTGAAATGTTCAATAGACATAGTGACCACATTGATGCCGATGATGCAGGTGATGAAGAGGTCCAGGTAGTGGTTGGTACACAGTGTGTGGATGTAGAGTCGGGCTGGAGAGTAATCTGCATAGTATGGTCTCTGCTGGGCCTCTGTTGATACAGTCATACAGACAGACAGCACAGAAGAGTCAGTGCAGGGTAAACACAGATAAACCTAATCACTGATGCAGAGGAAAAAGGCACTGGGTGTGAGGGGACAACTGCTGTAGAGAGGACCGGTACTTATCTCACCACCATTGTGATATTATTGCAAAACTATCCGTTTAAAGTCCTCTCATGCAGCACTTGTGCCTTCGTGGGTTTCAAGCATGCCGCTTTGGTGAACATGCCGTTGTAAACATGGCAGTATGTGGGAGAACATATGAAAGGACTTCTGTGAGTAGCACAGGTTATGGGAACATATTGAGTGTTTCTCAAGGAGAGCTTAGAGGTGACTGTTTATCGATTAGTTGTACTGTGTGTGATATATTGGACATGACAGCAACCATAAAACTTATTTGAGTTTGAATCCATCTTTCTGAGTCTGCCATAAAAGCATGTTTACAGGAAAATACCATATGCCAAGAGAGAAGCCTTTGAGCTACTGAATATCTGATAGAGATATTAAACATGCAGGTACAGCATAAGCATTAAATGAAACATCTCTCCCTAGCAGATACCACACTCATGGCTTGCATAGTCTTACATAGTTGCACACAGAAACAGCCTGTCTTTCAGTATGATGGGATAATGGTAGGCCCAGATGGAATCTGTTGACGTTTTCAACATTTTCTGATCTGAATTTGGGGAATATCTGATTAATTCTGTCATCTTAGTGATAGCTGAAAGATTTATTAGCAAATTAGTCCAAATATTTAATGAATGAGCTCAAGGGTAGAGCATTTTATTTTAATTTTGAGGAAATCCGTTGAGCTTTCTGTGGGTGCAGATTCCATGTGGGTCTGAATAATGAACAGATCCACAGATTGGTGATTTGGATATATTGTACTATATATAGAAATGTTTCTTCAGCTTCAGGTTCCTTTGTGTCCAAAGACTACGATCATCTAAGCAAATGTGAAATGAAAAGTTGTGATATTTATTGCATACAATGTCCCTCACTTATGGCGTCATTTTCACCACACCAGTCATTTTCATTTATTGATTGATGTGTGAAGAAAAATTAAGGTAAATCTCCTTAAGTTGTTGTAAACATAATATTTTATCATCACTATTTCGACTGGAATACTACTCAGCACAATACACAATCTGAGATGTGATGTGAATTTTCATAATTCTCCTGTGATGTATGACAAATGTGTTCTACGAAAATATTTTCTTAAAGTCCACATGGCCACAGTTGAAGAAACACCTTTTTATACTAGAGATGTCCCGATCAGGTTTTTTGTGCCCCCAATGCGATCTGAGTCATTGAGTATCTGTCGATACCAAGTCCTGATCCGATACTTGTATATTCCTAGTGTTTGATGCGCAATTCAAGTACATTAAAGTTATTAAAATCAATCCAGTGTACAGTATACAGAGTTGTGCAGAGAGTAAAAGATATATATGTATGTGTGTGTGCGTAAACACACACACACACACACACACACACACACACACACATATATATATATATATATATATATATATACTCTATGCATATATCTGCACACTGTATAAAGACATTTGTAGAATATGGGACTACTGATGTAAATTTCTTGCATTTTATATATACAATAAGCAGAATAATTACAACACAAAGGTAAAAAAGTGGAGATATAGTTAGAAAGCATGAAGCGCGCATCTGTCAGTCAAATCTGAAGCAAGACGCAACCCATAGCAATGCATTATGACAACGACGTCTCAGATAGTCTGAAGGCAGATAAAAGTAAACGATAAATGAATGAGTAATCGTTACAAAAGTGTGCATCAAATATACTTTTTTGGTTTTAATGGCAGCTGAGCATGCACATTTGACTGTCTTCATTTCCTTTTAATGGTGGTTGGCAAATCTACTGGAAAGTGAATACTGCCACCTACTACCCATCACCGGCATTACAGCTGACGTAAAATAAGGATCGGTCTTACACTGCAAAAAAATTTTCTTACTTACATTTTTTGTCTTGTTTCCAGCCAAAATATCTCAAAATTCTTAAATCAATAAGGAGTTTCTAGACAAGTAAAAATTATTGTCAAGAAAAAAACAATTCAAAATTAAGTGAGTTTTTGCTTGAAACAAGCAAAATAATCTGCCAATGGGGTAAGCAAAATTATCTTGTTTTCTGTTTGAAATAAGATTATTTTGCTTACCCTACTGGCAGATTATTTTGCTTGTTCTAAGCAAAAACTCACTTAACTTACTTTTCTGAAAACAAGGCAATAATTTTTACTTGTCTAGAAAATCCTTCTTCATTTAAGAATTTTTAGATATTTTGGCTGGAAACAAGACAAAAAATCTAAGTAAGAAAAGTATTTTTTAAAGTGTAGGAGAGCTGATAACGATCAGTTAAAAAAATGCTTGATCGGCCCTGATCCCGATCCTTGAGATCGGCTCGGGACATCCCTAATTTATACGAATATTTGCCTCCTTTTCTTCGCTGTCTTGCTAAATGCACTCTTGTGTTGAGGACTATTTTGTGAGACGTCCTTCAATCTATCCCATATGAATGCATTGAGGGGCTCTTTGAATAGATCCAGGGAAATAAAACTCAACTGCTATAGACTCGGCTATGAGTATTATAAGTCACAGTCACATACACGATTAATCCCTTGACTGCTGTAAAGGCTGGAGGAGCCAAGTGTAACAAACGTAGATAAAACTGCCAGCTTTTATGCTAAAGATCATTTATCAGGAAGCTTTGCCCTGGCGGGCAAGGTGCTTAAACAAAGAACACACTTCTTCACATTTATTCGTTTAGTCACTTAAAATCATGGCCGGCATTCTTAGATTCCTTAATGCTCACAACCAGACAACCCTAATAGTGCCCTCAGTGTACCAACCTGATTTAGACAGACAGCCAGACCACAGGCAACTAACCATATTCAGTCTCTCAACTGGATAATATGATGTAACTTTCCTTGATGTAATATTACATATGTTTGAGTTCAGCACTCTAGAATTAATATCATCCACACATCCCCCTAAACCCATCTTAAAAACTGTCACAGAGCAACTGCCTCCTCTCACGTCATTGTTTCCCAGTACCCACACTCTCTTCGAGTTTCTTACCCCTTTAGATGCATTACTACTAGGGTTTTCAATCGATAAAATTTAAAGATAAATCAAAGACACAACAAGAGAGGACTGAATCCTTGAATATAAAAAGTGGCGTCAGTGTCACTGATCTTAAGCCTATCACTGGCCTTCGGTCCATAGTAATTAGCAAACAGAGTTTGTATCTGTCTGATATATACTGTTGTTCAAAAGTCTGGGGTGAGTTCGATTTTTTAAAGAAACTTTATACTTTTATTCACCAAGGAAGCATTAAAGTGAACAAGTCACAGTAAAAACATTTGTTACAAAAGACTTCTATTTAAAATAAATGCTGTTCTTTTGAATCAGGAGAAAATAATTTATCATGGTTTCTACAAAAATATTAAGCAGCACAACTGTTTTCAACAATGATAACAGTAATAAATGTTTCAACACTGATAACAGTAATAAATGTTTCTTGAGCAGCAAATCAGCATATTAGAATGATTTCTGAAGCATCATGTGACACTGATGATTGGATTAATGAGATACATCACAGAAATAAATTACATTTTTACTTACATTTTACATATTTTTGATCAAATAAATGCAACCTTGGTGAGCATAAGAGACTTCAAAAACATTAAAAAATCTTACCGACCCAAAACTTTTGAACGGTAGTGTAACTTAAGAATCGTTCACAGAGGACACACTCTTGGTCCAAATACGCATGCAGACTGACATTTTTGGCCATTGCGCTGCATATCGTGCCATGATCATAACATATTAAAAGCAACTTTTCAAGCTTAAAAGTCTTTGAAAACCATTATTACATGCGAGGATGCTATCAGTAAGTGTTTTTTGGCAAGGTGCATTAATACTTGAATTGCTCTGATGGTAGAAAATGAACACTTAAATGAACAGTCCTAATTAGTACTAGTTCAAGCTTCTATTAATTGACCACACTACAGTATATGGAGTATTCATAGCAGGATGCTCTGCTGCTTTGGCCATGATACTGACCCCGTTTGCAAACTTCCCCTGTTGGCTTGTCATGCAGCATTTTGTGTTGGGGGCATCTCATGCAGGAACATGCTGCAGTCCATCAAAATCCAAGGCAGACATCAGGTCAGTGCCAAATTGTGCATGGTTTTTGAATTTCCTCTGCCTTTTGACTGCTTCTGTCATTTAAAAAAAAAATCTTTCTCTAGCTTTCTCTCTCAGGCTCTGGAAGCAGGCAGTGCTCAGAAAAATAGACTACCGACCAGACCCGCAATTCGCCTTACTCCTGCGCTTTTTCTCCAGCAGTCTCTGCCTCTTCTCCTCACGCAGGCGTGCCTCCTCTTCCTCCTGGTCCTGACGACACTTGTGGAAGTTCTCCACCACCACTCCCACAAACATGTTCAGCACAAAGAAGCTGACGATCAGCAGGAAAGAGATGAAGTAGAGGAGCATCCAGGGGTTGTGATTGCGCTCAGGCTGCAGGCGTGAAGGACAGAAAGATAGAGGGCACATCCATCATATAACAAATTAGGAAAATCATGTGATTAGGAAAGTCATGTGCCAGAATGAGCAAAGCAGAACCTGCATGTCCACCCCAACAGCGTCCAACCCGTCATACATTATATTGACCCACCCGTCCTTACAGGAAAGCACGAACAGCGACATGAGAGCCTGCGGAAGAGAGACACGTGCCGCCAAAACCATCATTCATTCATTCAGTGCAGTTACAGGGCTCGTAATGACAATCTGGGAATCATTTCAACCATATTACTGCAGACAACATTTGCTGAAAGTCCTATAAAAATGAAAAAGCAATATGACCTCACTTTTTCACTCAGCTGATCGCTTTATTATGCTTAAAGTGTTAGTTCACCAAAAAAGTAAAATTCTGTCGTTAATTATTCACCCTTATGTCCTTCCAAACCCATAAGACCTTTGTTCATCTTCAGACACAAATTAAGATATTTTTGATGAAATCTGAGAACTTTCTGACCCTCCATAGGCAGCAACGAAACTACAACGGTCAAGGCTCGGAAAGATAGTAAGGACATCGTTAAAATAGTCCACGTGACATCAGTGGTTCAACCTTAATTTTATGAAGCTACAAGAATACTTTTTGTGTCCAAAGAAAACAAAAAACTATTTCTTATCTTCTGTGTCAGTCTTTGATGCACATTCACACTGATGTCACATGGACTATTTTAACGATGTTCTTACTACCTTTCTGGGCCTTGAATGTGGTAGTTGTGTTGCTGCCTATGCAGGGTCAGAAAGCTCTCGGATTTCATCAAAAATATCTTAATTTGTGTTCTGAAGATGAACAAAGGTCTTACGGGTTTAGAACGACATGAGGGTGAGTAATTAATGACAGAATTTTCATTTTTGGGTGAATTATCCCTTTAAATGAATGAATGAACCAATGAATAACACTTACCTGTCCCAAGTTGTCAAAGTTGTACTTTCTCCGAATCCATTTGTAGTTTGCTTGAAGACAATCAGACTTATTGGTGATGTTTTTGGTGTCGCCACCTTCACAATGGTAAAACTTTCCTTTGAAGAGCTGTATTTGATAATATCCCAACTGTGTTATCTGAAAACCCCTCACATTTCTGTTGAAAAGCATGTAGCATTTGAATAACATTTGAAGTAATTACCTGAACTCCAAGAATGCCAAAGACAATAAAGAAGGCACAGCAGATCAGCACAATGTTCCCAATGGGCCTCAGAGACGTTATTAGGGTTTCCACCACCAGCTTCAGTCCAGGAGCACGACTAATCACTCTATTTATGTGAAAAAACAAAGATGCAACCTATTTCACCCTGTTTGAATTCCAGGAACATTTATGTAATGGTACAATTGTCTGGTACAAACCTTTAAGATCAATAAACCTCTGCTTAGTCTTACCTCTAAAATAAATCAAGGATAATAGACTTCATTTTGCAAAGCTTTAGTAGAATCAGTAAGTGAGAAGGGGCTTTTAGCGTGTAGACTTGGGAGATCATGCAACCAAATAATTAGCCTTCAGTTTATTCCTTAACTGGGGCAATGACCATGTAGCAGATTTCATTGTTTGCTTGAGCCTCAGACAGGTGCGTTGTGACCTTTTGCTGGCTCACCTCAGCGGCCGCAGAGTTCTCAGCAGACGAAGAACCCTCAGGATGCCAAGGATTCGGTTTCCACCAGTATAGGCCAGAGAGACCAGAATGTCAATGAGAGAGACAGAGACCAGCACCCCATCCAGAACATTCCAGGTGCTCTGCAGATAACTTTGCTTCCCGGCGCAGAAGCCGAGGGCCACCACCTTTAACACAAGCCATATCACATCTGTAAGAGTGTTTTGTGGAATGAATACTCCTTATATAGAGAGAAAAACCTGTACATTACCTTCACAGTCATTTCAGCAACAAAAATCACAGTGAAAACATAATTGGAGATACTGAGGAACCTTCGCTCCTGAAATGAAAAACAAAAGGACATACTGTATGGTACATCCAGTAAGCATGACAACACCAAATATTAGATGCAGATGGCCAAGATTGCACTTAAGCAAACTTACGGATGGCTGAATAGAGGGTCTTTCCAGAGCAATGGTAATGCAGTTTAGGAAGATGAATACCAAGACTACATGATCAAACAACTTGTGAGAAATTAACCTTTGACACATCATCCGAAACCTAGGACAGAATTGTATAACAATATTGCATTTAAAAGTTGAATGTGAAACCTTGAAAGGAAAGCAGTAATTGGTAAGTTGTTGTTGGATATGGCAAATGCTTACTTGTTCTGAGGAGAGAACAGGTAAAGGGACCACTCTTCATGATCTTTACACCACTTAGGTTTATATGCCTCAAACGTCCTCTTGAGACGGAAACAGAAGCTCTGTAACACACAAGAGAGAGATATAAGCAAATTGAACAAGAACTACAGCTAATTACTACAGCTCTAAACACTAAATACAGCATTGTCAGGAGTTTAAAGTGTTTAGTGTAGATAAGAACCTCCGGTTATAAACATTATGCTAATAGTCTCGATTCAATATATCAATAAAGGGGGATTCAAATGGATGCTTGTTTAAATTTGATGAATTACCATTTTGTAGCCCTAACTGTTTATTTTCCAAATGTGTTTTCTGCAATATACATTTTGCACAATTAAAACCCTTTTTGTCTAAACGTCTAATTGATGCCAGGTACTTGGCTAGAAAGATGGATTAACTTGAAGAAATGACACAATGAAGCAGCTGTAATTATGCGGATGGTAATACAATTGTGGGAAATCATTATAATAACATTTCCAACTAACTTCCACTTGTTCATATGAAGCACTGACACTTTAATGCAGTTTTTATGGACTTTTTTCCATGTACTCAATTATGTCGTTTCAGTTAACACCATGCAGCACCTTTCAAACAATTTAAAGTTTTTTTTTCTTTGTTTTTTTCAACAGCTCAGTAGTGGCTCCATGATGCATAACTCAAATTTCCTTTGCAAGAAATAAAATAATTTCAGGAACATAAACGACAACCTTTTTTTTTTTTGTTGTTTTTTTACTTTTATTCATTTAGCAGATGCTTTTTCCAAAGCGACTTATCATTAATTAATTTGGAGTTGGTAAGATTTTTTATGTTTTTAAATGAAGTCTCTTATGCTCTCACCAAGGATACATTTGATCGTAAATAAACAGTAAAAACTGCAATATTGTGAAATATTATTACAATTTAAAATAAAAAATCTACTTTCTATATTACTTTTCTATTTTAATATTTTTAAAATGTTAAAGCTGACTTTTTAAGCAGTCATTACTCCAGTCTTAAGTGTCACATGATCCTTCAGAAATCAGTCTAATATATTCCGATTAATATGCTGGGCAAGAAACATTTCTTATCATCAGTATTGAAGACATTTGTGCTGCTTAATACTTTTGTGGAAACCATAATATATTAATTTTTCAGGAGTCTTTGATGGATTAAAAGGTCAAAAGAACAGCACAGAACAGAAATATACACTTTTGTTTTTTTCTTTTAAAAAATCCAAACGTTTTAAAGATTACTACAATTCTAAAATGAGTAAAAAATAAAGAATAAGTTGTGCATGTTCAGACTTTTGACTGGTTGTGTATGTTGTTTGTATGTAGGCCTGTATTTTAACCCTGTTGGTTTCTGTTTATTTCACAGCACTTGAAACTCAATTTCAAGACGAGGCCTCTTGAGTGAGCAGATATCATCACACTGACACCAATAAAGGTCACTTTTCAGCCACCAAGAAAAACAATTACTGCCTTCAGACTACGGTGCTGAATCAATTACAGCATGACAATTAGTCTCCTCACAAGACAAACCCCTGGGAAGACATCTTCGAAAAGCAAGGCAAAAGCACTGCCTGACTAACAAACAACACAGCATTAAGCCATAACTTACATCATCCATGTCCTCCTCTGTAATAGAGTCTTCCTTGCTGAGGTTGGCGGACAGGTCAGTGGGCAGGTGCAGGCTTCTTCCATTGCAGTCATGGTAGTCTCCCAGTGAGCTGAAGCTGGGGGTTTGTGGCAGCTCAGGGATATCTAGAGAGCTGGGATACTGCAGTGAGCCCCCACTGATATTGGCCAGCTTCTCCCCCTCCAAGTCTTCGTCCTCAAAGCTGCCCCTGCCGTCCCCAGAAAGCAGAGACTCCCTCTCTCCAGACGTGTCCTTCCTTTTCAAACTCGGTGCCCGTCCTAAGCTGTTCCAGCTTGACCTGCGGCTGCCCCAGTTACTGCCTGAGCCACGGGGGTGGCATGGAGATCTTCTTGGGCTAGTCTGGGATAATAAAGAAATATGCCTACGTTACACATATTGCTTGTTACTGCAATTAAGTACTACAGTCAGGGGCATTTCTAGCCTTTCATTAATACTGGGGCACATCGAAAAGTGTCCCTATATTTTGATATATGTTTTTGACTATGTTTTGCATATAAATTGACTTTACCTGCAGTAGAGAGTTGTTTACAAGTTGTAAAAAAAAAAAAAGTTGTAAAAAGCTGCTTTGTCACTGACAAACAATAGAAGACATTTGCAAGTTTTGTTTCCTACAGTGGATTTAAGGTACATATCCACCTCATCCATTTTTTGATTGTTTGTTTTCTGTCTTATAAAGTAATCCCTTAATGTTATGGTGAGAGAAACAGTTGCAAATGATTCACTGCAAGAGTGAACTGTCCGAATAAATCAAAGTGAATCATGAACAATTGAAACATTTGACTGATTAGATTAAAAGCGTCATTCCTTTGTAAAAATGGCATCATTCTGATTCTAAGCAGCTGATAAAAAAAGAATACAGTTTTATTAATAACATTTTAATGGGGAACAGTGCTCAGGCTCATGGCCCTGTGTCTAGCGATGCCCCTGACTACAGAAAAATAAATAGCAATGAACAATTAAAAAAACCCCACAAAATTACATTTATGCATTTGACAGACACTTTTAAAGAGACATTACATTAAAGGTATGAGTCAGTGACAAACAAGTGTGTCCACAATGAAGAAAATAGTTTAAAAACGTGCCATGTTTGTACAAAATGTGTTCTTTATATTTATGTTGGTTTCATTTTATTGTAAAAAAGCATACCACTTTTTTATTTGGAGTCGGAGAACTTGACATTTCACAACCTGAACTAACCAACATATATCATAAAATGATAAATGAAGACATCACTTCCTGTTTTATGTTCTTTTTCACAACTACTGTACTGTATGCACAAGCAATCTACATGTGATGTGTCACTGTAATGGACACCTGATTGCAATTTAACAGCTGTTTTTTTCTTACCAGGGATTTTTGATCAAAAACATTTGGATCTATTGAGATGCCACTGCCCCGCCTGGACTCGTTCAAACCAAACACTGACTCGGGGCCAAGCGAGCTCTTCGGAGTGGGCATGGGGGTGGCAGCAGTGCGCATGATGATTGGAGGGGGCAAAGTGCCTCGAGGATCCACATGCCCATTCGCTGACATCATCAGAGAGTACATCTTCAGCTCTATTGGTGGAAGTAAAAGGGGTTATTCGATGAAAGTCATCACCATTTAGTAAATAAAATTAAAAAGGATTATCCATGAATGACAAAGTAGTAAAGGTAAATGGAAGGAGGACACACAAAGAGGGAATTTTCCCCAGTAGATTCATATATACTTTAAAGTGACTTTAATGTGGCTCTAGAGGACCACTGCCCTCTTTAATGGGGTCTGAAATGAACTTAACTATATGCCTGAATGAACAAGCTAAGAATAGGAGAAATCTATGTTGTATAAAATGTGTGCATTTTACATGTTACCCGGCAGTAACATCGTATGTGTAAAAGTAACCTGTAGCTCGTAATTCCCCCATCTTCTCTTCCTCTTCAAAGTTCACCGAGCGCTTTTCCTCATCCGCATCTGACTTGTTAGCATCTCCCTGCAAAGCACAAGAGCTTTCTGTGGACAGCTCCCAGTATTTCAGTAACCGCTCAGCCCACTAAAGTGTTATTCAGGATGCACTGAAGCCAAACAGGAGCCGTTCTCTCAGAGGACGTCGGCCTCTGGCATCAACAACACACTGCTCTTCACTCAGTCACAGCCTGCTGTGCATACAGACAGCTGTGGTGCCCATATTATCAGTACTGTGCTACCCTGTTAGACCTCGATTGCGGTTAGGGTTGTGCGAAGTTGGTGTTTGTTTTAGCCTTTACAGGTTTACACCTACTAATAACAAGTTCACAATTCACACAGTCCCCAGCATGACAGATGGGCCAAACACTGCAGCACTGTATCAGCAATGCAGTTTAACTCCCCAGACTATCTGGACAAAGCAGCTACTTTGTTTGTGCACAGATCTGCATGCTTAAGAAGCCAAATTCTGTAAATCCCTGAAGCACAAGTTCAACTTGTGTGGCACAGGTTTACCCTCTTCATGGAGCGACCAATTTGCATATTAGCTACATATTTAGATTGTGACTTAGCATGTATAATGTACAGTATGTTAGATTTAATTCCTATTCGATATTTATTTAATTTCTATTCTGTAGATAATATAAACTTTACATGTACAAAAGTTGTGAGGGCTTTGAAAGGGCTCGTTAAGACAAAACTGAAGTAATGAACACAATGGCTTTCAACTGTTAATCAAATCTTCATTTTTAGCTGTAGATTTAGTCATGGAGTTGATTTATTGTTTTATAAGATGTAAATTTTGATGTTTTATATTTATTTTTATACATTCATGGTGTAAAAAAAGCTGTTAATTGGAGCACATTCTTTCCTTTTTTTTACATTTGATGCTGTATTAATTAATTTATTTAAAGTGTCCTAATATTTTGACAGTATTTTGATAATGTTTCGGATGTTTGGATATAAATTGGCTTTATCTGGAATTACAGTTGTTCACAAGCTGCATGTGCAATAAAAAACTGCTTTGTCACTATAACAAACAATAGAAGACATTTGTTTCCTGCAGTGCATTTAAGGTAAATATCCACCTCGTCCAACATTTTTGTCTGTTTTATAAAGTATCCCATTACCATTTGGTATATCAAACCACTGCAAACGATGTGAACTGTTAAAATGAATCAAACTGAATTACGAACAATTGTAAAGTTTGACTGATTAAATCGAAAGAGTCATTAATTTGCAAAAATGGTTCTGTTTCATTCTGATACTCAACAGCTGATAGAAAACACACGTCTCGACTGCCGAAATATTATTTCGAAGAATGATTCTTAGGTCAAATACTTAATTTTATGTCGACTGCAGTATTGTGTGAGCAATGAAGTTTAACTCTCCAAACTATCTGGAGAAAGCAACTGCTTTGTTCACATATCTTTAGAAAAGAAACACTACTGAAACTGAGCCAGCTGAAATAGATGGTTTTTTTTTGTTACCTCTGCCTGAAATCCCTCCACTAAGATGGCCACCAGTAGGTTAAAGAGCACATAATTCCCAAAAGTCATCAGAGCCACAAAGTAAAGAGCTGCCCATGGGGTGGTGGAAGCCATTCCATTATAGAGGACCACATTCCAGTCTTCCTGGGTCAGGATCTGAAATACAAACGTAAGCAGTTTGAGAAACAGAAGAGGACAAAGAACGGCTGAGTAAATAAAACTCTGCGATGTATCAATTAAATGTGCAATAGAGTAGTGTTTTGTACATGTATTTTCTTGCATCTGAATTACATAGTGGGGGAAATTAATACAGAATTTGATGCCGTAGGTCCGCTTTAGAGTAGTGTTTTGTGATGATACTGAACAAACTATTCAAAGTTCTGCTTCTTACTGAAGTGAAAGTAATTGGCTGTCCCAGTCTAGCAATTAAGTCTTTTTTTTAACTGCAAAATAATGTTGTGATAATCTAATAAGAATAGCTGCAGTACAGCATATACAGATACAGTGCAGGTTCAGCAAAATTTGGTATTTCCAAAATTGTGCTAATGCTGGAAATAATGCACACAAAGGCCTTCCATTGTAGTCAGCAGCATAGTAGCTACTATATAGCTCAAGATATTGATACAGAGTTTATAAATAGGTTTATGGGATATACAAATGTGTATAATATCATAAATAACCCTAACATGAGAGAAACAACTATTTATTTATTTATTTACGGCCAGTGTTGAGGAGTAACTAGTTACATAATAGTGTTACGCAATTTGATTATAAAATAAATGTAATCCATTACATTTACTGAGAAAAAATGTGTAATTAAATTACAGTTACTTAAATGTTAAGTAAAAAGGGCGTTACATCTGAATATTTTCTGTAAAAACTAGGATATGTTGAATAATATTCATTTTTTTGCTTTGCCTGTTTTGATGTGCACAATGCCTTTAAAGGCCATTTAGTAAAGTGATGCTATTCTGATGCTTTTGATTGGTTCTCTTGTTTGCATTTGCAGTGCACCACTTCTGCCAGTTGTTGTACATCAATCCACATTGCTGCTGAAAGCTTTAGGCTACAGCCTGTCTGAGAGTTGATTAACTGATTAACAGCTGAAAACATTTGCTAGAAATTTAGAAAAGTAATCAGCTACATTAATAAAGTAACTGAAATAGTTACACAACTTAATACATTTTAAATAGGGTAACTTGTAATCTGTAACCTATTACATTTCCAAAGTAACTTTGCCAGCACTGTTTACGGCACACTACATTTGATATGTCAATGTTTTAGAGTAATACATAAAAGTTGAAAATAATGATTTGTATGTCTACTATACAGAGTAAGTAAGGACAGGTCTACACTGTTTGAGGTCTACACAACTTTAAAATAATTTTTCAAAACTGTAAACAAAAAGATCACTGGATTATGTAAAAATGTAAAATTTAATTCAGTGTGTTACTTGCTATTTCTTTGTAATTATTGTGAAATTTACAAGCAATTTCTTAGTGAAAAATGTTTCTACACCCATTTTTTTCCCAGTGTATGCATTGCCTAACCCCAGCACAGCCAGCACAGTCTCTCTTCTGACCTGAAACACAGTGACAATGGCCCACAGCAGGGAATCAAAGTTTTTCCTGTCTGGAATGGTGTCTCCATTCTCCATTTTCAGGCTGAATTTGCATCCAAAGAGATGCATTCCAAGAATGCTGTATTGACAGTAAAAGAAAAATTAAATGTATAAACATTTGTGTTAATTCCAGAATTATGCTGATGACAAGACAACATATTTTCAGCACATTACTACTCACAAACTAGAATTAATGTTGCACAGTGTTTTCTAAAGTCAAGATTATAGTCTTGGTGACACTGCACACCAAGCTCAGTTTTAATTGGCTGAATGAGTTGTGGGTGTGGTCTGCACCTGAATGTGAAGATGAAAAGCATGAGCAGCATGCAGAATGTAGCCACATTGTCCATGGTCTTCATCAGGACCACCAGCTGTCTGCGCAGAGCAGGGAGGAAGCGCACCAGTTTGAGCACACGCAGGAGACGAAATGTCCTCAGCACTGAAAGACCCCCATCAGCCTGCCCTATGATCTCCCACACACTGTCAGAGAAACACATGGTTATATTTAATGCATTTCTATATATACTAGTTCAGATAAAATAAAAAAATCATAACCTCAACACTGCTTACATATGTTTAAATGAATACATATTTAAAAAAGAATTTCCCACTATCCTTCATAGTAGCATCTGGGCAGCTGATGCATAACATGTCCATTTTTTTAATTACAACAATTTTAGGTCATTTTAATATATATTTTTCATTTCATAATTGCAAAATATACATTTTCTGTTTTTTTATTTATTATTTATTATTTTTTTTGTATTTTTGATTATACACTAAATATTTGGGGCCAAATTGTAATAATATTTCACAATATTACTGTTTTTACTGTATTATTGACCAAACAGATCCAGCTTTGATTTATTTCAAAAACATTAAAAAACTTTTAAAATGCATTGTATGTTTAGTAAGTTTAGTATTTTAATAAGTATTATACTGTATAAGATATAGACACATATATATAAATAACAGGTCTTACCTTATGACTACAATAATCCCATCAAAGATGTTGTAGGGGTTTTTGATATAGCCAAAGATGCCAAAGGCCAGCAGTTTGAAGAGCATTTCGAGGACAAACATGCTAGTGAAGACGGTGTTGCTAATCTCCAGAATGTTTGTCAGCTCCTCAGGCTGTGAGAGGAAACAGAGCCACACTTCATTACCTTCTGCAGGCCAAAGTCATGCCAAGATACTGCTGGGAATACAACATATGAGTGACCTTTATCGCTGACCCTAATAATGGCACCTTCACACACCTTCACTCTCACAACATCACATGAAACGCCTGTGGGTGGGAGTCAGACTGCTGTATATAAATACAGAGAACTGCAGCACATTCGAATGATAAATGAACAGTTTATGTAACACAATACCGCTGGGCCAAATAATAAAGATATTTTGAAGCAATTACGATTGTTCATTTTCACACAAACAGCTCCAGGGCTGAGGTTAAACAAGCAAAATAAAACCCAAAGTATTATAAGCTCTTTTATTGAGAGCAAAGCAATGCAGATCAATCAGACAGACATTACCTCTAAAATCTGTCCATCATAAGCAGTTTCAGGGCCAGAGGATTAGTCTCCTTACATTTGCTGATGCAGACTATACCAGCTGAAGAACTGAAGAATTACTAGTGCACTCTTCCACTCTTCAGTTCTTTAGCACAGTGCAAATCAATAAACACATTTTAAAGGAAGCATCAATGATATGAGCCTCTTGCTTCTGCTGGCCATTATAAGAGCAGCCACCCTCAGCATTCACCTGGATACTGCTCACATTAACACAGAGTTATAAAATCAATACGTCAAACTGTTAGACAATCACCATCGCTACGGGCAAGTCACTGTGTTAAACATGTCCGTTTAGAAAGATAAAACCAGCATACATTTGAGCCTTTAGGGTTTCACTACTCTTGTCTTATCAGTGCTTTTTAAGACACATAAAACTACATTAGTGCATTAGATTACAGTATTTAATAATGTTAATGTAATTTCTACATATACTAAGTTGTATAAATTAACACTGATCTATTACTAACAAACATCAGTTAACAAAGAACTTTATTGTAAATTGTTAACAATGAAATAAGTTTCTATTAAAATAGAGGTTATCTATACTTATCACCACTAGGGGGCTCCACAGCCTGCATTGATCTACATACATTAATCAATGTATTTCATGAATATTTATATGCCACTTCCCCAGACTGCTTGTTAGCCAGGAACAACAGATTAGTAATGGATTAGTAAAAGAATAATGAAAGCCCTTCATTATACCCTCTTCGACTGCAATGTTAGATTAGACAAGCATTTTCAGCCTTATGGGCATCAACCTTGCGTTCTACACAGTTTTAGGATCATCAATTTAGTAGGCTATTTGTACATTGGTATTGAAGGAAACAAGATAAACTAAATCAGAAAAACATGCTAGCAGTGTCAACATAAAACAGATGGTAGTCACATTTTCAGTGGGCAAACTTCCATTTAAAGCTTACAATTTATGCAACATATATATATATAAACAGATGTGCTTGTGTGTCGCGTCCAACAGGTGGCTTTATGAATCATTTTCCAGCAGCGGACACCACCTCAGGTGCCAAGATAGCTAAAGTGTGTTAACTGCAATATGGTTTGAAATAAAAATATGATGCTAATTTGCCAAAACAACGTTAAAGCAACGGATTCAAACACATCCGTTGGGGCAAACACATTGTTTAGTATAATTTTCCTCATAAAGTGAGACACATGCCATTATGCAGTGCCATAGCCTGAGCTCAGTCGAGATGAATTGTAAACACAATCTTCCAGCCTGTGAATAATTTTTCCAACAAAATGGTGTCTTTTTTTCCAGTGACGGAGAGGATTAGTGCATTACTGTTTTAGAAAGTTATACAATTACACAACGTTATGTCTATGATCTTAACATCCTAACCAGACAATCTAGCTCATCCCCTCTTCAATAAAACCATATAGGGATAGTTCACAAACTAACAAACACAAAAACAATCTCACAAAAAAAAAATCTGTCATTATCTACTCACCATCATGTTATTTCAAACTTGCATGACTTTATTCTTTATTGTCATAGGAAACTTTAACATCAGTGGAACCTTTCCATTCCACAAAGGCTTCTTTATACTGGAAAAAAAAGTTCTTTAGATTATTTAAATATTCATGGATTTGTTCACAAATCAGATTCTTGGACTCACTGATTCAATGATACAGACGCTGCAATTGTGCTGCGAAAATAATCAGTAAATATGTAAATTTCTATATGTTTCTTACACAAATCTACTTTATGAGTTCAGAAGAGGAATGCAGTGTATGAAGCCCTTTTCATGTCCTTTCAACATGAGAGTGAGTAAACGATGACATTTTTTATTTCGAATGAGCCATTTACACTACACACAAATCGAATATCCATCCCAGCTTTCCTGAACATGGTCTGTCTGAGTGCAAAGCTACAAATTCCCACAGCTGCTGTATCAAGCACATTTGCTGGACAGAGCAACGGAAAAGCAATGACAGGGAAAATGCATGTTGGGACACTGGGCTTTCAGTGGCGGCAACATGGGAGACTAAAGGAGAGTGATGTTAGCAGAGGACGGCCGCACTTCTCCAGAGGGAGTCAGCTGCACCCTTTACTGCCCCACTCCTCCATCATATCCCATGATGCATAGCACACATCCCCCACTTCTTTATGAACCTCTAAAAGCAGAACAACTCAGAAAAGGCAAACGGAATGAAAAACAAAAACACTATCTGTGACTTTCATGGCTATTTGAGATAATGTTCATCATTTTACAGCTCTAAACCATTCAATGACCAGCACAATCTGAAAATAAACACAGCATGATGTCTTTGATAAATACATGTATGATTCTGATGAGAATCTGGGTGAAGCTATACACAGATATGCTTTGTAAATGAGTATTTGATGCATAACGTATCAATGAATGTCTATCTTACATCCTGCTGTAATGGGTCAACACTTCTTTTAAAGCGTTTAATTTTTTGTGCCTCTAGTGACATCAAGTTGAATTGCAATTTGTTTGAGCAGCCCGAATGGTCTTGAATCAAGTCACATTTATTTATATAGCGCTTTACACAATATAGATGGTTTCAAACTAGCTTCACCATAATACACAGGAAAATAACAGTGTTAATGATGCAACATTAATCAATTATGAAACAAACTTAATTTCAACTGTAAAGCACCTCTATGGAGCCCATTTCCACCACTGAATAAAAAAAAAAAAAAAAAAACTTTTTATCTCACAATTCTGACTTTTTTCTCACAATTGTGAGATATAAACTCGCTGTTGTAGGTTATAAAGTCAGTATTGCGTGATTTTGTTTTTTATACGTTTTTTTTCCCCCCTCACAACTGGACTTTCTAACTCGCAATTGCAAGTTTTTTATCTCACAATTCTGAGAAAAAAAAGTCAGAACTGTGAGAATAAATGTCAGAATTGTGAGAGAAAAACTCGCATTTGCGAGATAAATGTAAGAATTTTGAGTATTCTGACTTTATAAGTCGCAATTGTGTGTTTATATCATGCAGTTCTGAGAAAACAAGACAGAATTACAAGTTTATATCTCAAAATTCTGACTTAATTTCTCAGAATTGTGAGTTTAAAAGTCAGAATAGCGGGATATAAACTCGCAGTTGTGATAAATAAAGTCAGAACTGTGGGATAAAAACTCAAAATTCTTTTTTTTCCCTTTTTTTTTTTTATTATGCAAGTAAAGAATGTGACAATGTGCCAAATACAGAATCCCATGGACCAAACATATAACATATAAGTAAAAAACATAGGCTAAGTAAAGAAGGTGACAATATTTACATGACGTGCCAAATATAGAATCACAGGGACAAACAAACATATATACTGATAGTCAGTATTACAAGTACATTCTGATTAGCTCCTGTATTTGCATTCATATGTCTGTGAACATGCATGCATGTGTGTGTGTGTGTGTATCATTGTGTCTAGGGGTGGGGGAGGAAGGATACAACTGAAATAGTATCTTAACAGATTAATAACAGATATAAGTAGTATAACTTATACAAAAAAAAAAAAAAAAGGAGACAACAAATGTTATTAGCAACAATAATAATAACAACCATAATAATAATAATAATAATAATAATAATGATTTCATTAAGACTGGGAAAAAGTGGAGGACAATGAAGAGGGCAAGTAGTAATAATATTAATAATAATAGTATTAAATTAATAAATGTTTAATTGGGGGGTGTTGCCTCTGATCCCGCCGTGGCTACAACATACAACATACTGACTTTTTTTTTTCTTACAAATGTGAATTTGTATCTCGCAATTCTGACTTTATAACTCCCAAATGCTAGTTTCTCACAATTATGAGTAAAAAAAGTCAGAATTGCAAGATGTAAACTTGCAGTTGCAAGAAAAAACATCAGAATTGTGAGATAAATGCCGCAATTACCTTTATTTTTTATTTAGTGGTGGAAACGGGCTTCCATACTACAGAATACATTATTCACTTGAATTCAGTTTATTATTCAGCTAAATTCATTAGACATAATAAGACTGGCTTAACCAAAAGTCTAAGTTTGGGGCGGGGCTAAGGGTTTAAACAACCAATGAAGAGTGGGGAGAGCGTTTGGAAACTTTTTGGTGTTACACACTGCACTATGGCAAAATCAGTTAATACAATAATAGGAAAACTTCAAGCATAATAATACACACACACACACACAAAAAACCTAAACGGTTGCACAGAAACAGGGAATACCAACAACTTTGCCATTGGTCACAGAAACAAACAGCCCCACCTTAAACTCATACTATTGGCTGAGCCACTGTTACTATGTTGTGCTTGTCAGGATGTTCAAACAGAGGAATGTTTTGACAAACCCACAGAGTTACTGTATTTACACTTTCTGGTGGATCACAAGGCCAACAAATGGCTTACAAATGGTTTCAAAATACTTTTAGGAGGAGAACGGTACATCTCACTGCAAGGATATGTCAACTTCCCAAAAGTATTTCATGTGAGCCATTCAGCCTCAGAGGTATTGAACATGTCTATCATTTATCAAAGTGAAATAACTGTATGTGCAGTGGAGACATGCATGAGTCTTCGGTGATGGAGTGAACAGAGGCGTATGCTCTGTGAAGTGACTTTGACTGATGCAGTAATGAAGACTGTCAGTGGCCCCATGTAAATCCGATTAGGTGGCTGATTGACTCGAGAGTGCAGAGACTCTGCTGAGTTGCTGATCTTTCTCCCGCTATGCTAAGAGCATTCAGTACATATCAATGCAGCCAGCCT
The DNA here is from genome assembly GCA_039654775.1 of Spinibarbus caldwelli. Taxonomy (NCBI): domain Eukaryota; kingdom Metazoa; phylum Chordata; class Actinopteri; order Cypriniformes; family Cyprinidae; genus Spinibarbus; species Spinibarbus caldwelli. Next base: position 34,010,299 of record CM077218.1, read on the forward strand.
TACCTCATTACTGTAATCTCCCTCAATAACTACTATGGCAACAGTGTAAAACACCTAAATGGATAACAAACACCTATATGGATAAGCCTTGAACCATTTGATTTTAAGTAAATGGCAATTACTCTGTAAACAACCTGTCTATCACATTATGCAAAGTATTAACTGCAGTCAACTTCTTGCAATTACATTTCTTTTTTATTTAGTGCTTGTGGACTATGAAATCCTGTTTCCAAATCAGAGGAAACAATAAAAAAGTAACTGTGAGAGACAAAGTCACAATTGTGAAATTTAAAGTTATATTGTCAGATATAAAGTAACGTTTTGAGATAAAATTATACTGTGAGATATACAGGTGCATCTCAATAAATTAGAATGTCGTGGAAAAGTTCATTTATTTCAGTAATTCAACTCAAATTGTGAAACTCGTGTATTAAATAAATTCAATGCACACAGACTGAAGTAGTTTAAGTCTTTGGTTCTTTTAATTGTGATGATTTTGGCTCACATTTAACAAAAACCCACCAATTCACTATCTCAACAAATTAGAATATGGTGACATGCCAATCAGCTAATCAACTCAAAACACACGCAAAGGTTTCCTGAGCCTTCAAAATGGTCTCTCAGTTTGGTTCACTAGGCTACACAATCATGGGGAAGACTGCTGATCTGACAGTTGTCCAGAAGACAATCATTGACACCCTTCACAAGGAGGGTAAGCCACAAACATTCATTGCCAAAGAAGCTGGCTGTTCACAGAGTGCTGTATCCAAGCATGTTAACAGAAAGTTGAGTGGAAGGAAAAAGTTTGGAAGAAAAAGATGCACAACCAGCCGAGAGAACCGCAGCCTTATGAGGATTGTCATGCAAAATCGATTCAAGAATTTGGGTGAACTTCACAAGGAACGGACTGAGGCTGGGGTCAAGGCATCAAGAGCCACCACACACAGACGTGTCAAGGAATTTGGGTACAGTTGTCGTATTCCTCTTGTTAAGCCACTCCTGAACCACAGACAACGTCAGAGGCGTCTTACCTGGACTAAGGAGAAGAAGAACTGGACTGTTGCCAAGTGGTTCAAAGTCCTCTTTTCAGATGAGAGCAAGTTTTGTATTTCATTTGGAAACCAAGGTCCTAGAGTCTGGAGGAAGGGTTGAGAAGCTCATAGCCCAAGTTGCTTGAAGTCCAGTGTTAAGTTTCCACAGTCTGTGATGATTTGGGGTGCAATGTCATCTGCTGGTGTTGGTCCATTGTATTTTTTGAAAACCAAAGTCACTGCACCCGTTTACCAAGAAATTTTGGAGCACTTCATGCTTCCTTCTGCTGACCAGCTTTTTAAAGATGCTGATTTCATTTTCCAGCAGGGTTTGGCACCTGCCCACACTGCCAAAAGCACCAAAAGTTGGTTAAATGACCATGGTGTTGGTGTGCTTGACTGGCCAGCAAACTCACCAGACCTGAACCCCATAGAGAATCTATGGGGTATTGTCAAGAGGAAAATGAGAAACAAGAGACCAAAAAATGCAGATGAGCTGAAGGCCACTGTCAAAGAAACCTGGGCTTCCATACCACCTCAGCAGTGCCACAAACTGATCACCTCCATGCCACGCCGAACTGAGGCAGTAATTAAAGCAAAAGGATCCCCTACCAAGTATTGAGTACATATACAGTAAATCAACATACTTTCCAGAAGGCCAACAATTCACAAAAAATGTTTTTTTTATTGGTCTTATGAAGTATTCTAATTTGTTGAGATAGTGAATTGGTGGGTTTTTGTTAAATGTGAGCCAAAATCAACACAATTAAAAGAACCAAAGACTTAAACTACTTCAGTCTGTGTGGACTGAATTTATTTAATACATGAGTTTCACAATTTGAGTTGAATTACTGAAATAAATGAACTTTTCCACGACATTCTAATTTATTGAGATGCACCTGTAAAGCCACACTGGGAAATAATTTATTTTGCAATAACAAGAAATAAAGTCAAAAAGTCAGTAAATAAAGTTTCAGTTGTGATATATAAAGTCACAATAACCTTTTTGTTTTACACTGAAATGGAAACAAGCTTTCCATAATGGACCGCATTTGTTTCATGCTGACAACAATTTCATACGGGAAACACATTTACAGTAAATAAATATATAATGAAAGACTAGACAACAAGCAAGCAGCATCAGAGATAGATGCTTAAAACTATCAGAAATACTAAAAAAGAATAACCATAACTCAAAAACACTGTTTACAGGAAATCTGCAAACCTTACCCACAGAAATGATATTGGTAACACAATCACAAGAAGTTCTTCCACCTATAAAAGTAGTCTCACCTCAAAAGACACTTTACAGCTCAAATAACAATCATATTACTGTAGAATTTATGTTAATTCTTTAAAACAGACCTAAGAATTTCTATGCAAGGAGGTCTCTAAATCCCCACATCACCATAACAAATGTCTGCTAACTATTTTCACCTCTTCTGCTTCTGAAATAAGGATCAAAAGATCCCTATTACGTGTCTTGGCTTAATTAGACGACATGAACTGTTCTTTAAAGTAACATAACGATTAAAGATTTTACTTCAGAAGCAGACGTGCTATCTAGGCCGCACATTGGTATTCAACAAGCTATGCTTTAGTCAAAGAGCAACCAATCAATCATATATAATCACACATAATTAAATGTAGGATAAAAGGGCTTGTTCAGATCTATTATTAGCATGCTTTCCTCCAATTGTGAATATTGCTCTTTCAATGATGTAAAGTCAAGTGTGACACCTCAAGGTGCAGCTGAACCTTATTTCTACCAGAGCTGCTAAACATTATTTCAACAACAATTGCTCTCCAAACTGCCTTTTAGCAAAGTTACAATATTTAATTTAATACAAGTACTACCCACAGTGCAGTTATCAAATTTAGTGCAATTTACATTGAGCAGGAATGTATTTTTTTTCTACTGGCCTTGTTGAGCCAGTTTTTTTTTACCTGCCCTGCCCTTTTTCAAATTGGCCCACCATAAAATATGCATCTGTGTGTGTGTGTCAAAAATATAGCTTTTTGAATGTTAAAAATATATTTAGAATTAAATAATGAATAACAGAAATTGACAATAAAAATAATTTACAAATGATTAATTTAGTAAGTTTCTAGTCAGTATATTTAAAAATTCTACAGCTAGAAATTTATAAACACATTTATACTGGAAACAATGAGATATAGGGCCAGATTTACTATCAGCTTGCGACAGCGCAAACCCTCATTTGGCATTAAAAAACTACTGTTTTTTACTACTACGGTTTTTTACACACAGTGGGAAATTAGCACTGAAACGGCGTGGACAGTTATTTTGCGAATTACCTTACTGAATATGCATTCGTAGGAGTTTCCCTTTCGATCAGTAAATTTATGGGAGGAGTGTGTTTAAATGCATCATGCAACGTGATTTACTAAGATTTGCGCTCGTCAAATTCACTGGTACTCAATTCAATTCACTGTGTTCTTTAACGTGCACCTTGTCAGTAAATCACAAGCAGAATTTCCCTTCCCATCGACGTTTTTATGGAATTGCGCTCTAACACTAATGTGCCCTGTTTAGTAAATCTGGCCCATAGTCTAACAATTCTGACTTTTTTGAAAATTGTCAACTATTCCTAACTGATACTTCTAAGACTATGTCATCTGCTTTGACAGACTCATTTGTGTCAGTAATTTTGATGACATTTAAATGATCAGAATTAGTACATTACAAAATACCAAATGCTCAAGTTTGCAAGACATAATAATGCATGTTTCTTGGCACTTGAATCAACTGGCTGAAATCCTGGAAGTAGGCCAAAGGCCATTCTTACTGTTATTCCAAGACTGAGAAATTATTTTATTTATTATACAACATTGTCAGTAAATGTTTAATTTCCCCTCATAAAAAGTATTCAGTTTATATACAAGACTCCTCTACACAATACCGGCTGCATAAAATGTCATTACTGTAACCACTTTATATGATATCAAGCATCCACACACATTGCTTACTGTGAGACCTCTATCAGATTGGCTAAATGTCAAACCACAGGATTAGGTATGAACCCAAGAGTGGTAACATTGCAACTCGAAACAACACGGCAAGGAGAGATAGAAGTGCAGTCCGAGGCACTGCAGCACAACACAGTTATATAACCAGGAGATCTGTTCACCCAATAAGGCTATGAATCCTCATCACTGTTTATGAATGAAAAATAAATAGCAAGCTAATCCCAGCGCATGCCACCAATGAAATTCTGATGAGGAATATGTTATGATATGGTCTGTTTTATTGCTTTGTTTCCTTATAAACAGTCATTATAACAACCATCCTTTTGTTTTTCCTGACCACCAATCAATATTAAAGTAATAAGTCCTGTCTGACAGTAGAAGATGAAAAACACATGGAGTGTTATGAAAAATCAGGCTGTTCATGAAAGAAGCCACACTTGCACTCACCTGCTCATGGTATTCAATCCCCATACTCAAGGTGTTGATGAGGATTGCAATCATAATTCCTCGATTAAAGTATTTGCTGTCCACTATGCGTATCAATCTGTCCCGGAAGTCATCCCAGTACTGAGCCAGGCAATTACGCTCCTCCAGGGTTTTATGATGGGATGCACGGCAGGGTTTGAACTCTGCTCCATGGGAGAACTCGTAAACCACGTCCCCTTCTGATCTGGAGTAGTCTGAATCACCGAGCTCCACATCCATGGACTCCAGGGCCCTTGCACAATACGGGCAGCTCAGGAGCTCAAGAAGCAAGGGACTGGGCACCACACCAGCCATCTGCAGCAGCACACGACTGTGGCCTACATGGGAAAAAACACAGTCAGTCAACAATTAGTCAATGCAATTAGGAAACGCAAAAGTATTGCATTTGCTTTAAGAAGCTATGATGTATCTTTTGTACAAGGGCCATATCTTCCACTGATTTATTTTTTAACTAAAATGTCAATGACGCATTTGCCATATGGTGCTTTTGCATAAAATGTGACAATGTAACATAATTAGTAATCATTTTGCTTTTAAAAGTAACATTCCCCAACACTGATCACTTATTTGTCTGTTTCTCTTGTACATTACTTCCTTCTGGATTGAGGACATCTCTCAGGAGGGACTGATTGTGCATGATGTCTAAATCATTCACATGATTTATTCTATCTGGCGTCTAACTCAAACTTCAATAGATCCCACAACCAACTTAATATTTATTGTAAGGTTGCATATTTGAATTATTACACACCTAATTGGTTCCATTTTAGCAGTCAAGCCAATAAAACCAGTTACTTCAGCTAGTTTATTATTAGCTTATTTATGTAGCCATAGTCATGAAAAATAGGCAGTGGTCTATGTGTTCTGTTCAAGTGCTTCGCCCTCTCTTGGTCTTATGATCTCACAATCTTAAATAAAACTAATCGGTCTAATCAGAGGATGTCTGTGGCTGTACTCTTATACTAATGTGTTTCCTGAGGACATAATCATACACAGTGGCCCACTTTAGCCTGTGGTAATGAACTGAAGTGGAGGTGACTTAAGCTGCCATTAAAAATTACTGTTGGCAGAGGCAGTGAATTTGAAGTAAACACGCAGTACATATTCCTGTTGACAGAAACCCACAAATAGTCATTCTGCAACAGACTGATATAGAAATGAAAACTGGCTTGAGCATGAAAGAGATGCCTTGGTTATCTGGGGCTGAACAAACAACATAACGCAAAACCAAATGCACTAAATTCCACTCATTGATTGCAAACATTTACAATACTGAGACACCGCGGTAAATTTGTCACTGTAATGCCTTGAAGTGTTACACATTTAAAGGGATAATACAACAAAATTAATTTTCTGTCATCTTCCATGACTTCTGAAGCTTTTATGTGAGAAGCAGGCCATATTTTAAAGGGATAATTCACTCAAAAATGAAAATTCTGTCATCATTTATTCACAATCATGACATTCTAAACCTTAATGACTTTTGTGCTTTTGCAGAACACAAAAGAAGAGATTTTGAATTATACTTTAAACTAAATACTTTCAACTTTATAATAAACTTCCAATGTATGGACAATAAAAAAAAAAACTATATTATAAAATATATATAATTTTATGTTCCACAGAAGTAAGTCATACAATTTTAGAGCATGCGGGTGAGTAATCGATGAAAAGTCTCTGAGTAAACCATCCTTTAAGTCATATTATCTACATGATACAATTGGTTACAAAATGCACAAGAGCCAGTTGCTGTCTCCAAACAAATTTTTCACATTTTTAAAGCGTATTTCGGAAAATTTGCCTGAAGAATGAGTAAAACACCTCACATAATGAATGCCACCAACTGACATATAACTTCTGATCTTCTTTCATGGAGTAAAAAAGAAAACTGTTAACTCCTCATTGTTCCATGTCCAGCATCTTCATTTTCTGTGCTCAAATAATCAAAAACCCATCATTGTTTATACAAAAAAAAAAAAATAAAAAATAAATATATATTAAAAAAATAAAATAAATAAAACACGTCTTTAATGTGCATTTTGACTTTTCTGGCATTAAACTCCAGAAAATTCACCTCAGTCTAGTGCATAACATTTTGAGAGAATATTTCCATTCAAGTTTTCAAATGAAAATTTTTTACTTAAAATAGTTGTATAGATATCCAACAAGTGACATTTGGCATCAATGATGTCCTAAGACCACATAATTGCATGCATGCGAAGGTGAATTAAATAAAAGCTGTGGCAAAATGAAGTTATATGGGTTTAGAATGAGGATTTTTATATTTGGGTTTCTGGTTACTGCTTACCTAGAAACCCCAGCAGATGAGATCATTGGAAACCAAATGATCTTTTCCCTCCAATCACAGAGTAAGCTTACTGCCTATCTGTCTGACAAGAGGAATCAAATGTTGGCATAAGATTTCAAAAGGCCTGATAGCCACAGTCGCTAGTGGAGTGCTGGCAGTTGCCTCATTCCTTTAAAGATTGTGTTAATGACTTTAACATTTGAAGTATTGATTTTCTGTCACATTGGTAAAGGCTGCCTAACAATCACTTCTCAGAACGCCTTTCATAATCCTGAAACAGGCTACGTCAGGTGACTACAATCGGACCTGATATGAAGTGGAAACAATGGCTATGAAAAACTCACTATGTTCTCCCATGAGCTGGTGCAGCTTCTCAAAGGGATCAATCGCATCACATCCCGTATTTGCATCCGACTCCCTCCTTCCTTTCCCTGCAGAACTGCTGCCTGTATAGCTGCAAATGAGGGAGGGCAAGATAGTCGGATAATTCATCCCACCGTTTAGTCGCCCGAGCGCCGGCACACCCACCGCGGTGCTTGTTCGCTCTTGCGGGGCTTCCTGAAAGTCACCTTGATAAATGCTGTGCACTGACTGAGTCCTGGAAGAAAGATTGTGCATGGCGGTCGGCTGCGAGGACACCGTCAGTTGTGGCCCCGCTGCGATGGACCTCATTTCCAGAGCCTCGCCGGGCCCCATAGCGGTCACAGGGCTGGGGCTGCCATTGCTGAGGTGACAGTGCTGTCGTTGGTGCTGTTGGATGAGGTTGTGGATGGAGCGAACCCAGTGTCCGCCCCCCCTGTGCCTGCTGTGACCATTGGCCCCCCCGCCGCCGCCACCTCCTCCTCCCCCACTCAGCCCGCTGTTGGGGTTCACCTTCTTTCTGCGCTTGCTTTGCCAGCCGCTGTAGATGCGGGAAGCGCGGCGCTTCACCTTGCGGTACAGGTGGCTGATGTACCTGAGCATCTCCTCGTAGCAGCTCCCCGGCTCAGAGTAGCTGGCGAGGGTGCTGTCGTTGGAGAGGTAACGTGCTCGCTGCTCCTGCATCAGCTGATTCTCACGCTGCTTTGTTTCTGAGAACTGGGTTGCTATTACAACCAGGCACAGGTTGATCATGAAGAAGGAACCCACCTGAGACACACAAAAGCCACTTTAGTTTATCATCATGAGCTAATGTAAGAAGTCTTTAAAGAATCTCTTTAATGCCTGTTTTACACTGTACATGTTATTGACGCATACTGTATACACTACCGTTATATTCTGAAATATTGTTACAATTTAAAATTTCTATTTTAATATATTTTAAAATTTAATTTAAAAATGTGATGGCAAAGCTGAATTTTCAGCATTACTTCTCAAGTTTTCAGTGTGATATGATCCTTAAGAAGTCATTCTAATATGCTGACTTTCTAATCAAGAAACATTTCTTATTATTAACAATGTCAAAAACAGTTGTGATGCTTAATATTTTTGTGGAAATCATGATTTTTTTTTTTTTTTCATGATTCTTTGATGAATAGAAGGTTCAAAAGAACAGCATTAATTTAATCTTTTGCAACAATATAAATGTCGATTTTAATCAATTTAATCCATTCTTGCTGAATACAAATATTAATTAAAATTAATTAAATCTTACCTACCCTAAACTTTTAAATGGTAGTTAAATTTAAGTATATTTTGCTCAATTCAGGAATCAAGCTATAATTTAAAAGGCATTCTCAATTCTGAATTTTAAATATGGCACACTGACAAACAGATCTATTTGTAATGTCACCTATATAAATTCACTGTATATGTATATATATATATATATATATATTATTTTATATTTAACAAATATATAGAGCAGGGCTGAGGAACATTTCATTTCCTTGAAATTAATTCCACTTCCTGTAATTCCAATTTAAATTCCTGAGGGATGTAGCACTTCGTTTCAAACCCATAAACTGAATTAAAGAGTGAATTATGTTTAACCCTGATATTAAGTTCTCAGAAATTACTCTGCATGTTGCACTTGCCTGCTGCTGCAGTTATGCTGCTGCTCTACTCATGTATGCGGTGTGAAACAGGCTGAAAACATTAAATACTTTCAATTAGAGTATACTTACTATAATAAGCAATATAAAATATATAAAATTGTAAAAGGAGTGGGCATCCATAACGTAATACATGATGTCCACCCATCCTTCCAAAGTAATAACCTGCAAAAACAGAAGAGAAATTGAGATCAAATGAAGATAAAATGCCGTGAGACAGAAGATCCAAATGATCATTATCTTGATCTTGGCCAAGAAGAATAGCAGTCTCAGGTGCCTGGCTCACATTTCTAACTGAGCAGATGGCTGGTGGCTCAAACACTGAGTTTTAAGAGTTCGTCTGGGGAATGGAAAGCCTCGCAAGTTTAGCATCTTGTTTTTCTGCAGGTTTTTGAATAATAAATGATAAATGAGTTAAACACATTCAAATGTAGAGCACTGCTAATGCGCCTTGACCTGAAGTAAAGTTTCAATCAATTACCTTAGTTTAGACACTCAGATCAAAGACGTATCTAATTTGTAACTTGAACACAAAGTGTTAGACACTAAAGCTCTTGTAATTGTACTGCTTCTTCCCATCATCTAGGGATTCATTTTGAAATGTTTTTAGGAGATAAATACTCTCCAGTGAATACAAAGTACTAATGACATATAAATCAGACAAAAATACAGCAGAGTCTTACAGTTCATTGCACAGAGTGATGCCAGAGGTCTGATTGGTAGTTTGATCACAGTAAAAGTAGCAGTGCAGGGTTAAGTCTGTTAGCATTGAGTCATTTGTTTTGGAAGCCCTGCGCCTGCAGCACTGCATTTCATTCTCATCCAGCTGTATCATTTAGCATTAGACCTCATGTTGTTTGAACCCCAGTTCTTCCTATGCTGTCTACTAGACTCATTGTCTGCTTCAAGAAAATAGACATTTTGGTATTAAAAGAGATACATTTCTGTTGTTCACATATAAAAACAAAAACATGAGTCTTCTTTTTCGATTTCCGCAGTGCATCCACACAGTTGGCTTTAAAACAGCTGATTCAAAACTTATCCACATTTACATTTTGTTAATGCAACTACTGCTAGACACATTTTTTTCATAATTTATTATGACTTTATTTTACAGCCATACCAAGCATAATTTTAAAATATCGCTTAAGAGTCCAGTTAGGTTTAGTTTTTAATGGATGTCAGACTAACAAAAACTTGTGAGTTTGTTTTCAGCTGGTTACAGCACTAATATTCTTGAATATTTCCTTATGTGGGTGTTTCTTCAACTACTGGCACTTTTGGCCAAGTGGATTTTTAGAAAATAAACTCTCTTAAAACACTCTCACTAGTTTAACTTGTCTACTATAAAGTCCAACAAACCTGCATCACGGGAGAATTTTGTAATTTTTGTCATGTTTTCTGAAAGCCACGAACATGCCCATCACAGGGCTATTTTCATCACACCTCAAATAATGCATTACAGTATGCTTTATAGCATTCTATGATGGAAATATTTAATGGAAATGACAATTTTAACACTTTGAGAATGGCCAGCTCCTGGCTAAGGTTAGTTTCATAGCTAGCACTTTATGCATCCAAAATACTCACAGTTGACCCTTCGCAAAGACCTGCCCCCCAAATTTTGCCATTTTGTAAGAAATTCAAACAATAAATACCATTTTGTGGCTCTTTAATGTGTCGTGACAGATTGCTGTAGTGCCTGAGTTCAAGCGGCATGTGAACCGATCATCTATTCCTCTTTACCAGTTAAAGCGCAAAATAAACATGAATGAACATCAGAAGGTATCTTGTTTCAACCACAGAAAGATGTTATTACACACCATTTTTCAAGTTCAAGTCCACCGACATTAATCTACTCTTCTGTCTGATTTGTTTGTCGGACAAAAATGGCAGATTTGGCATTATGATTGGTCAGATCACCTGTCAATCAAACTCCAGGTGAACGGTCAATTAACTAATCTTTCAAACTTTTTTAATATAATTAAAAAATTACCTGATCTGAAATGATTCACAAAAATATTCTGCTCAGAAGTGAAATTATCAATGGCAAAATGCTAATAATTTGTGTAAAAAATGATATAAATCAATTTTCACAAAATAACAGTTTAATTACTAAACACTAAAATATTATTAACAATATATATTTTTACTCCGTTTTAAAATTTAAAAGTTTCCATTTTATAGTAACCACTATAGAACAAAAAGAAAAAAGGTCTATCTGGCCATAAAAGTGCCAATAGGTGAAGAAACATTATTTTAGAATAACCTACTCCCGGAGGTGTCATCTTATGAGTACAATCCAGGTCTTATTAAGATCTTATGTTGACACAGGTGAAAACCCTTCAGGCCCTCTTTTATAATTGTATATCCTGTACCGTCATTATAACCCAGCCAAAAGGGACACCACGTGACTGACCCACTTGTAACGATCGGACAAATGAGACCGACATTCATTTCCAACAGAATGGAGCACAGGTCTCATTGTATGTTCGTATGACGGGCCCAACGTGCCCCTCCAACAAGGGCATGACTCCGCATATTAAATATGCTTAAACAGGGTTTGTGCCACCAGTCCGTCTGTGGTGATTCAACTCTGCTGATGAGGATGGATTGAAAGTACAAATGAGTTAATATGTGACAGGAAGCTTTTTCTTTTCTGATTTAATTTCCACAGGCAGCGATATAAGATATCACATTCCCATCCAATCACATCACTTTGCAGAGCTCCTCCTGAGCAAGGGCCAGAAATGACTAAAACAGACATTTGCTCAGAGAAGATTCAATTATTTGGTGTGGTTGGAGCGTGCTTAACAAGACATTGTCCTTTCAAGATGAAAATCGAGTAATAAAAAGTTGTAAAAAGCCTCATCTATCTTGGAATAACTAGGGCCTTTGACTTTAGGGAAAAGAACAATGACGCTTACTAATGCATTTCCATTCCCACAGCGCTCAAAAAAAGACCATCAGCGACATGGAAATGATCTGGATTACAAACAACATTCCAAGAGGAACTTACCTGGAATATCGCAATCCAGGCATATCCAATATTATCGAAGTTCACTGCCCCTTTGTGCGGGTTGAGCTCCCCGGGCTTACACTCACTGTAATACTTGTTCCAGTTAACACAGCTGCTGTTGCCTGTCCCATCCAGGCCAGAGTAGGCATGTCCCGGTGGAGATGCATTTAAAGTGCACTCAACACCCTCCTTGAGGGGGGGCACCTGACTACAGCGCAGCATGCCGTTCTCCTTATTGGAGGAGCAGATGAAGGGGTTGTCCTCACCTTCTTCATTCATGTAGTACGTACTCATGTGTGACAGATTATAAAGGCTGTGGAAACACATGGAAAACAATGTGGAATATATGGCATTTACTAAAACAGACACACATTATATGCTCAGAGACCACACAGCATTTTCCTTATCTTTATATGAGTCATTTACATGAGAGGACCCCGTGACTGTGTGTCAAGGTCAGTAAGTGTCTTAAAATACCAGATAATTTGACCCTTTTTATGACAAGGCAAGGTTGGTGCAGGTTATAAAATGTCAAGTGGTGCCACTCCCCTAAAACTGGATATCTATAAATTTCTATGAATCTTTTTTTGAAAATAATGATATTGATGTAAACACTCACATGTACTCAAGACGTGAGAAATTACAGTTTATTATGGTTACACCACATGACATAATTCTTTATTTAATTTGTCATTAAATTTAAGTTTGAAAATGGTACAAACGTTTTTCAAAACCAAGAAAATATGTTTAAACTAGTTTTTTAAAGATGTTTCCTTTTCTTTTTCATGGAAACTCTTACTCATCATTGATCCATCTGTCTAATATGTTATAATCAGGTCAGAATTTTGTTTTAGAGGGAAATTCCACAACTGAGGTACCTGGAGCCCCCAGGAAAATTAAATTAAATTCAAAACAGAACATGAGGGTTAAATATTTTATTAAAACAAATACCATAGAGAGCCACAGCGAGTTTGGGAATATCATGTCACAAATGGTACTGCTAAGTGACACAAAAAATTAAATCAACTGTATGTATGTAAACAAGGCTGATCCAGGTCAATATAATGTAATATAATTTTATACTCTATAAAATAACTTTCATAAAAACACTTCAGAATGGGGCATTTCACTGGCTCATATTTCTAAATAAGACCTGGCAGGTGAAAATGTTGTTGCTCTAGAATCAAAACACATGCATTCTGAGAGCAGTAATTTGTCCCATTACATCAAAATATATGACTTATAATTCAACTCATTTTGACGACTGCAGTCTGTACTTATCAAAGCCTCTCAAGGCTTTTTTTCATTTAATATGCTTTTACCCATATACCTTTGTTGGAGGTGTGTGTACCTTCAGTGCTCGGGGACCAATGCTCAGCACTGATTTTATGCCAGGGTGCAATGTTCAGTTTATAAGACTGTCTACAGCTGAAATGCCATTGCTTCTGGCAACAGTTGGCTGCCACTTTGGATCATATCGGCAGTGCTGACATGCTCCCAGCGGAAAGAGGGTAAAGGAGGAGAAGAGGGGAAGAAAGCTGCCAGTTAGATAAGAGCAGGACTGTACTTACGCTTTCACGTTATCTTGCATGAAACACCGATTCCTAAGAAGTCCAGCCCACAGCTGCACCCCGACAATGCCGAATATAAAGAAAACAAAAAAGCACAGCAGGAGGACGTTGCCTAACATAGGCAGAGTATCAAGAAGCAGAGTCACCAGTATCCTCATACCTGAAATACAGAAACACAGATGCAACACTGTTATAGTTGTTGTGTGATTACTATATACTGCGTTTTTTGGGGGTTTGCATAACATGCTTAATTTTTTAAATTACCAGTATAAATACCTGACAGACAAGTATATGGATTAATGAGATAATATTTTAAGATGATCATACCTGACTGATAATTGTTGACCAATAACAGTGTTGTATTTATATTAAAATCTACCAATTGCCAATTGACATTTTCACAATATATTTGAAGGAATTTTCAGAGAGAAAAAGAAAGAAAGAAAGAAAGAAAGAAAGAAAGAAAGAAAGAAAGAAAGAAAGAAAGAAAGAAAGAAAGAAAAAAGAAAGAAATACGTTTTCCACTTTGCAGGAGACAAATACTGAAATGTGAATTACTTGAAACTACATAAAAAACATATTTGACCAACAGAATTACACAAATTAGTCAAACATAAAAAAAAAATTAAAACTATATCTCAGATACTTTTGCTTTGTCAGGTGATTGTGCTTTCATAAACAAAGAGAACACAGTTCATTTCAGATATTAAGTGTTCTTTGGCTACCAAAACCATAGACCAGTTTTGGTTCCTAATTGAAAATTTGTTGAACAAAAAATCTGTAGATGCCTTGATTAATTTGTTGTCAGAATTAGTCATTTTGCATTTAGTGAATGAACAAATTAAAACTGATATAAACTAATCTTACTTAAGGCAAATTTTACGTCAGTAGTTGAGAAAATACAAAAATCTGAATTCATAGTTGCATGGACTCTTTAAGTTTTCTTAACAATTATTTTTAACAGTGTATATGGTGAAATGGCAAATCTTAGGTTATAGAACGACACCTTTAACCCAAATCGGTCCCACTTGTCATAATGCTTGACAGACCACAGAAATTGCATATTTTAAAAGGACTGCTGATGGACCACAGGGACTGACTGAGTCAGATTTAATGGAAAAATAAGACTTAAACCACTGAACAAATACCCATTCCCATTATCCCTCACTCCAGGTTTCCACTACCACTGATAAAAGCTAACCACCACTCAGAACCAGGGCTTGAAAACGAAAAAAAAAGTCAGTCGGTTCACTCCGAGCAGAATCGATATTTTAACGTTTCTGTTCCTGCGTTCCTCTGTATTAGTACCGTTCCGAAACCGGTTCGAGTAGAAAAAATAACGGTTAATAACGTTATTTTTTAAAATTGTCTTTGCCTATAATAATAATAATAATAATAATAATAATAATAATAATAATAATAATAATAATAAAGTACAATGTTTTCTTTACACAAAAAGAAAAATAAAGGAAAAAAAAAACAGGAAGAGATGGTATCTTAACCCGCTGCGCTTACGGCATCATCTTTTCTAGATTTGCCTTTAAAGACATTAAAGTATTTTTAAAGATATTTAAAAATGTTTGCAGCATTGTTATAAAAAAAAAAAAAAAAACGCTATGTGTATAAAATTGAGTTTTGAGGAAAAAAAAAAAAAAAAAACATAGGTCGCGTCGCATTTTATTGGGCTATTACATTCAAAAATGATGTAGGCTAAAATGCCGGTAAATCAAAAATGTTTACAAACATTATAAACACAGTTATTAGTTTCTCTACACAACAAATCCTCTAAACTTAAGGCCTATAGGCCATTAAAACCAAAAACAAATTAAAGGTGAAACTGATGCCCACCTCTCTCATTCGGCACAAATCCAGATGTTTCCATATTCGCGTCGTATCTGGATGCTAAAATATTATTTATTATAGGCTTTGTACTTTCATCGACGTAAAACATCATCCTTATATCAGCACAGTGAGGCGATGGTCACGCTGAACGCAACAGATTGGATAACGGAGCACTCTAACTTTTTATACCTTCCTTTAACTGTATTTTATTTTGATAATGAACAGGCTGCAAAGTCGCAAAAATACTGTGTCTTTGTGCGCGTGAGGCGCCGGTGCGATAAGGCCATACCAACGCTGGTTGGTTACAGATGCCACATCATTCAAAATTGTCAAGCTTTTGCAAAATAAAGAAAACTACTTTCTGCTGTCTCGTTTTCCTTTCCGAGAACTTTGGAATGGGTCACAATGAACTGTAGGCCTATCAGCATATATATATTTTCCTTCGTTTCGTTAATCTGTCAGTGATTTAAGTGAAATATATTTAGTGTATAGGCATATATATTCCTTTTTATGTAAGCCTATAGTTTTATTCTGTTTTCTCAGTTCACAGAAGCGCTGCAGGTGCGTAAGATCTGTTGAATCCATCAGTCCTCGGATGAACTCTGACCCCGTGCATTGTGACTTACCGTTTCACTCGCTGGATGCGTCAGGGTCACATCTGCATAGTCTAGCTACTTGAATTCCTAATTGGTTAACAGCAAATTTCAAATATTAAATGGAACGATAAAATTACGTTATTACCCGGTTAATGGCCATTTCAAATGTTCGATTCTGTTCGGAACTATAAAATTTGATTTCGTTTCTGTTTCTGGTTCTGTTCCAGGCAAAATTTTGTTCGTTTCCGGTTTTCGTTTTCGTTCCTTGAACCGGTTCAGAGCCCTGCTCAGAACACCATAGCAACCATACAGCAAGACCCTAGCAACCACATAGCATTATGCTAACAATCACTCAGATCCCTTTATCAACCACAAAACAAGGCCCTGGCAACGCCCTACAGTAGCACTGTGGAAGTGAGGTTTGCACAGGCATGAAACCCTCATATTTTGAGTGGATACAGAATTCTAGTGTTAGACTGAGAACTACCATTATAGGAAAAGCTTAAGGAATGTATTTCACATGCTAATATAAACTCACATCAGAACTTTCAAGCAGTTAAAAATGATAGTATTCTAAAGAATACAAACATGGCTGTCAAAATGATCACATTAATGTATGTGATTCAATGAATTAGTCTAATGCTGTTATTTTTAACAGTTAACACATTAAATCTGACTATAACTGCTTTATACTTTTCAGTGGTATTGCTAAAACAACTCTTTGCTCTCTTTTATGTTAGAATATATTAACATTGATTAAAAAATTATTATCATGAATCGATATAATTTATTCTCACTTATTGTATACAGTATATTGTCAATGTGAAATGTCAAAAAATATTCCTGGCTGTAGAAGTGAAACGTCATTTGGACAAAAATTAATGAGAAGACCATCAGAGGCAACCCAGGCTTACTGTAAAAATGTGCCTGTGGCAACATTTGTGCAAAATTATATTTAGTTGCTTCTTGGGCTAACGAGCAAGTTTACTACATCAATGTATCAGTTTACAAATTGTGCCAGGAAGCAAGTCTTCATTCATTTTTCATCTGCCCTTGTAATCATTGTGTGAAAAGGAATACGTGTTGTTGGTGTTTTATTGCCACTAGTGTTTGTTTCAGCTGAAAATTTTGCAAAAATGTAGGTAGAAGCATGTTTCCAACGAGCCTATGTTGGTAGAGGACAGCAGGAAAGAATTTTTCAAAATTCTATAAAGCATGTGACAGGGTGTGGGGAGTCCATAAAGTTATTTTATTATTTAAAGATATACAGATTTTGATTGAATTCAGTGTTTGCATTTCCTGTTTTTTAATCAGTTTGAGGAAAATAGAATCTGCTATAAAATCGCTATGCATTTTTGTGAGATTACATGATGCATCACAAAAATATTTTAATCAACTGACAGTCTTAGAAAACAAACCAAAGAGCAAAATAACAGTCATGGATGCATATGTAAATCAGCGGTGTCACTGTCACATGGCTCAGTGATCAAGACAGACCGGTGTGAACTGTGTTCAGTGACACACTAAAACTGTCAGAATGGATAAGCCCAAGAGCATCAGCGTTCAGGATATCTCAAGCGGAATGAATGCCTTGTTACCTACAGATACTCATACTTATTTCAGATGAATCAGTCCTGTCCATCACTCTGCTTTCTTGAGACGACACAACAATGGTGAAAAACAGCAAAAAGACACTCGCTGCAAAAGCATAAAAACATCAGCAAACAACATCGTGAGAAGTGCCCCCAGAGAGGAGTGATGCATCCGGTGGATCCGAGTGACTAATGTGTTTGAGGTGGGTGTGTGAGGCTGATGTAATTAAAGTGTATGATATGGAGAGAAGAGGCCTTAAATGGGCCTGTCTGAGTGTGGATATCTCCTCGATGGCCTGCATCCCTCCCACCAAAGACAGTGTGGAGCCACAGCGTCGCTCGGACACTTTAATGAGCCCCCTTGAGATACGTGTGGTCACATAGTGGAAATGGATGCTAACTCGCTCTTGTGTAAACAGATAGATGAGAGATAGAGAATCGCTCTGCCAAATATTTCTAGCTTGGTATTTGAATTTTCAGGTGTGAAATGGTACGTCGGCAATAACAAAATAACATAGACACACACATACACTCTAACTAACATCCACAATTCACTCCAGATAATCGTAATATCACTCCATACTAAAAGCACTTCTGCTGGTGGCAACACTCCACCGAGACAAATAAATCACGGTATCTCGTCCTCCATCTGGGCAACAGCAGAGTCATTAAAGCTGATGTAGTGGAGCAGACTTACTCATACTTTAAATCTCACACTCACTCCAGGGGTGTGTCTCAATCCATCTCCTAGTTTAGTAGTAAGTGCACTAACCAGGGAATCTGCCATTTCTATGGCTGTCGAAATTCACTGATGCACTGAAATGTTTGCTCTCCAAAAATGCTACAAAACAAATGGGAAATTCACTACATACACTTCTACATACACTACCTACATCTACATATACAAATCTATGTAAATATACTGTGTATGTTTTCAAGAAATTAGTACTTTGATTCTGCAAAGATTCATTAAATCGAACAAAAGAGATAGTAAAGACATTTATAATTTTGCAAAACATTTAGTTTTTCTTATAGACAAGGACCTAGAGATCAAATATAACTGTCAGTCCACCATACAGAGGCTCATTACTGGAAGAAATATGGCTCTCTCAGTTTGTGGCACATGTTCTGCTGGGTAATTTATGGACTAGTGTGTTCTGTAAGTTGTCTTGGCTGAGATGATCTCTGCTTCACAAGTCATAGATCAGGCAGCTGTTTTCTCCTTTCATCACAGATGAAAGAACACATAATAACATCTTTTGAGTGGCAGGCAGCATCCACAACTAAAGATCACCATGCTGGAAAAACCAGGTCATAGCAGCCTTTAGGTTGTTGAAGCTGGTTTTTGGAACATAGTAACTGGTTTGTTGCCGGCAAGAAAAACGGAGAAAAATATTTTCCTGGAAATGTACAATTTGAAATATGCCACATTTTAAGCCAAACGCCTGAACCGTAAATGCCATGTGACTAATCGTGAGACTATTCAATGGATCCCCAGCAGCTCAGCCAACGTGACATAGTTGACTTAAAGGGGCCATGAACTGCCTTTGTTTTTTATTTTGTACTGTTCTCTGAGGTCCACTTATAATGTTATCAGGATTTTTACATCAAAAACATATACACATTTAATTTAAAAGTAATAGTCTATTTTCTGTCCTGTTTTAACCCCCTCATCAGAACACTCTGTTTAAATAGGTTTTGCGGATTGTAGACTCAGAAGTAAACGCGCACTGCTGTGATTGGCTCACAGTTGTGTATGTTTGACAGCGTAGATCCTTCACAGATGGGCTGCTGTGATTTAGGTTAAAAATGCATAAATATTCAGTACATATCAAAAGATCTGTAAGAAGAGACAAAGCAACAGTGATCAAGTAATGAAAATAGTAAATCACACTTGTGTGGTGCGACATCGGATCCAATATAGTCAGCACATCATTGTCTTTTAGTTTCAATCTTTCTGAAAATCCTGCATCGAATTGTGGTCTTGTCATTTACCTACTATATGCGGTCGAGCGCAAAACGGTGGGTGGAGCAGTGATTTAGAAGCAGGTGCTGATCTTTTGTCTTTTTTGGCAGATTGGCTTCAATATACTGTAAGCAGTTTTTAGACTAACGTGAAAGTTCTGAGTTCTGAAACTTACAGAAAGTTTTTATAGCACGACCTCCTGTATATGTGAAAAGATCAAAGGAATTTTTATTCCTCAGTTCATGACACCTTTAACCTGGCTGATAAAATATGTTTAACCCTTGTGCTATGTTGAAAACCCTATATAGCACTTTTGTTGTTCCTGGTCAAAAATGACCGGCCTTTTAAACAAAACAAAAAAAAGCTATTTTTTTATAGGCCGGTCATTTTTGACCGGGAAGTGTGGCTTTGTTCCATTTTTCACAAGATAAAACCATTTCAAAATAAACTTCCTGTTTAAACATTAAAGGACATTCGTGTGATAAACAGTGCTAATTTTTTTTTTAGATCAATGAGGCCTATGATCAATCAGTTCCAAAAAGAAATACTAAATCTGTCCTAATTGAAAGAAATCAAGCTGCCAGATTGAATCCAATATCTGGTGATAATATAGCATAACGAGAATTTTATCAACTTTTTTGTAGGCTGGTCATTTTTGACTGTGAACACCACAAGGGTAACATGGTGGAAAATATTTTGGGAAGTTGTTATACCCTGTGTGAACAAGGTCAGTTTTAGCCCAGTGTGATAACATTATTTTTTGGGAAAAAGAAAATCCTCTCTGGGTCAAAATGACCTGAACATCACCAGAGGCTTAAAGCACATAAACCATCTCAAACTAATTAATCACCACAAACACCCCATTTTATCTGGATTTCCCAGCATGACAGACACTTACTAGGCACTCTGTTGATGGCTCGCAGGGGCCTGAGCACTCGCACAGTCCGGATGGCTGACAGGCTGGCGTTATGACCGTCCAGTGAATACTCCATCATCCTGAAGAAAGCAGAGCAGAGGAAACATACCGCAAGCATCAGACACTAAAGGTCAATCTCTATAACCTTTCTTTCTGTCGATCTTACATGAGGATAATGAAAGAAAAAAGGTTTTAAAAGAGAAGTCTTCATGCATTCATCACTCTTGTCAATTTAAAGGTCATATAAAACAACAAGGGGAATGTTTTTTTAAATGGTAAATGAATCAGAGCGCTGGGAAATCTCACAGTAATTCTATTTCCCAACTGATGGCCTGTAAATCGAGTGGTGGGGTCCCTCTTGACCAGCTTTACCATGGTGATAATGGTTAAATGCATGAGTGACAAGTGAGAAAAAAGGCGGATTCCTCACCCTGCCATGACAATGAAGAAGTCCAGGCGGTTCCATGTGTCACCAAGGTAACACTTTGATCCAAAAATCCCCAGGGCTATCATTTTGATGACCATCTCCACAGCAAAGAAGGCGAAGATGCAGTCATCAAACACCTGTGGACACAGATCACATTAATATAATCACATAGTAGGACAGACATTTTACTACATTTAAACAATTATATATCAACAGTGTTGTGAAGGTTACTTTGGAAATGTAATAGGCAACAGATTACAAATTACCTTATTTAAAATGTAATAAGTAGTGTAACTATTTCAATTACTTTATTAAAGTAATGTAACTGATTACATTTGATTACTTTTCTAAATTTCTAATGAATGTTTTCAACTGTTTATCATTTTGAAACATTTAAACCAGGCAAGATAATCCTTACAGTAGTGCTCAAAACTGATTATTGTCAGACTTTCAAAATCCTTCAGCACTAAGATTATAATAATTACATTTTAAAGCACAGCCACCACAAAATCAGACTTTAGCACCTATTTTTACTTTGAAATTGTTTTGAGGTTAAATACAGATTTAAAATCATTACAAGAAATAATTTAATAGCTATGATACTGTTTTTGAAATCAAATCTTTGCATAGTTATGACAGGAAACACTGGCATCTAAAAATGCCTTGGAAAAAAAAAACAGTTAAACATCTTAAAAAAATAAAGCATACACACAAACCAAAATAGGAAGAAAACAGTTAAACAGTTAAATAAGCATGTGTCCTATTCTGTGTCCTAAACTCCTGAAACATTGGTGTCTCATATTTTAGAGCAGTCAATGCAATTTGGGAAAGAAATCAGTCAAATCCGTATGTGTATGAAAATAATCAGATGTAACCCCCTTTATAATCGTTAACATTTTCATAAGTATAATTTAATTACACATTATTTCTCAGAAGCTGTAACAGATTTACATTTATTTTGTAATTAAATTATGTAATTCCATTACATGTAAATAGTTACTCCCCAACACTGTATATATGCTTTTGCATTTGCTTCCCTCAATAAATGTTGCTTTCACTCCCAAATATTTCGCTCTCTATCGCAAAATAACTTTCCCCCCGAAAACCTAGGTCTTGCTTAGAAAAATTAGTTTAACCTAAAAAAAAAAAAATTGGCATTTTCTTGCAAAATGCTAGTGTTCTCTCACAAAAATACTGCTTTTCGACTAAAAAATGTGCATTCCATCGAAAAACATTGCACTCTTTTGCAGATATATCCATACCTACATTTAACAACTACCTTACTAACTATTAATAAGCAGCAAATTAGGAGCTTATTGAGGCAAAAGTCGTAGTTAACAGTGAGAACTGGTCCCCAAACTAAAATGTGACCAGTATTTTTGACAAAAGTATTGCATTTACCCCGAGAAACCTTGAGTTCACACAAAAGCGTTGAAATATAGATTTTCCTCCCATATTATTTCATCACAAAAAGTTTTTCAGGTGAATGCAAAGTTTTTTGGGTGAATGCAAAATTTTGATAGAATGCAAAAGGATTGAAGTATAATTTTTCTTCCTGTCTCTTTTTTTCCCCACATCACTATGTCCTTTTATGGGCTCTGTCCAGATTCCTTTTCCTGTCGCTGGAAAAATGAAAAATGGGCAGAGAACTTTAAATATGCGTATATAAATTTGGGCACCATTTGAGCAGTTTACAGGGAGAGAGTGAGAAGATCAGCTATGATTCATTTTGTGTAGTATTTTCAGCTCTGGCCTCAGCTGACCCGATCTCCTAAATCCTGCTGATGCTGATGTCAGGCTCTTCTGGACATAAAAATTTCCCACAGTACCATATATAAAACCCAGTTCACTTTGGCGGGAGCGTGGGGAGGATTACAGAGAATTACAAAACTACAGAAAAATGCCTCAGTCTCTGATTTCTGGCAAAGGTTCCAGTGACCCCTAAACCGGTGCGTGCCACAAAACATAAGCGAAACGCCAACTCTGTGCTGAGACAGTCCTAAAAATAGATATTGGACACAAAAATAATACAATAAACAAATAAAATAAAGGGCAAGGAATCATTTTAGGACCAATGGAGATGATGTGAATTCTGATGTACAGAGGCCCCAAAAAAAGTACTTGGAGATCTAATCCACACCAATTTTATTTTATTTATATTGAGATTGAGATTGAAAATTTTTTATTCATTTTAAATTATTTTTAGTTAAAAATTTAAATAATTACTTTTATATTTTCCATTTGAATCTTAAAGTAATTTAGTTGTTTTTTTAATTCTTCTTCTTTTTTTTTTTTTACATCTATATATTTTCTTTTTAATATTTTTTTTCACTTCAGTTAATATTTAATTGATTTCTAGTAACGAAAAATTTTTTATGGTTTTAGTATCAGTTTTACTTAACTATAACAACTCTGATCCACTCTTAAAATGCATGAATGCCATGCAAACCAACAAAAAAACATTTGTTAGGTTTCAAATGATAAAAAAAGAAACATGGAGCATAGTGGAACGTGATGAAACACGCCTAGTATTCTGCAAGTACACCTGCTTGAACTTCATAAATTCACAAAAAATCACTTTGGAACTAGTTTGTTTTGAAGTAATGCATCAGAGAAGTGAAGTTAGTACTGAGAAAAGCTCTAGCAGCATTTGATGGTTTGATGTTATTTAATGCAATGAAATACCTCCAGTTTTAAGTGTTTAAATGCTTTTATGGAATACTGTATTTTGGAATGACGTTTGAAGAAACATTATCACATGACAAGCTTTCTCTCATTGCATGGAGCAAGACTTACCTGTAGGACGACACACCACTCAGACTGGCACTTGAGGTCCTCACATGGCTGGAACATGCCCAGAGTCACACAGTTCAACAGAATCACCAGCATGCTCACATGCTCAAACCATGTGCACAAGAGTCAAGGGAATATATTACAGAGATCAGAGAGTCATTGTTTCTGGATTGTGTTCTGTCAATTGCAAAGCACTTTTACTCCACAAAACATAAAGATACATAGATAATAAACACAAATATTGATTTTTTCGATCCCTTATACTTAGCTCAGAGCAAATGAGTTTAACAATTCGGAACAAACAAAAAAATTCAAGGACGCTATTGCAAAACATTCCTTCCTTCTGACTGAATTTTAATTAAACTTCTAAAACATGATTAAGAAGTGCAAAGCCTATTATTCACAGTCAAAATAAATTATGTTTTATTTTTTTCTCTTTTAATTTTAGTTGTTTGGTTTCCTCAAGGTGAAAACAAACACAGAGGTAAAATTAAAAGAAAATAAGGTACAAAAAAATTGTTAAAGGTCTGGAGGTGTCTTTAAAGTTTAACAAACCACAGGCACTAATGAAAAGAAAGGGTATAAGCTAAGTTTCAAGAAAAAAATTGCTTGCATTTTGTGAAATCAATGTTACACACAGTTTTTGAAAAAAGATTCTCATGCTCACCAAGGGAGCATTTATTTGATAAAAAAGTCATTAAAAACATTACTATTGTGAAATATTATTACAATATTATTAAAATAACAATTTTAATATTTACTTTTAAAAGACACAATTTATGACTAATTTATTCCTTTGATAGCAAAGCTGAATTTACAGCAGTCATTATTCTTCTATCTATTCATATGCTGATTTGCTGCTCATTAAACATTTATTATTATTATCAATGTTGAAAACAATTGTAATGCTTAATATTTGTGTGAAGACTATGATTTTCTTTCAGGATTCTTTAATGAATAAAAAGCTCAAAATAGCATTTAAAACTATACTATAAATATCTTTCCTGTCACTATCAATCAATTCAATGCGTCCTTGCTAAATTAAAGAATTAATTTCTTTCAAAAACAAACAGTTCCATATAAAAGAAGGATCAAGGTACGCACATCCAAAAATGTCTTGGCCAGGTGCAAGATCAAAGAGTATCATCAAAAAATAGAAAAAAGATCTGCACACTGTTAATCTCCCATTATTCAAAAAAAAAAAATGTAAAAGTAGCAAAGTTTCAGTCAAAGACCTTCATCAGGCAAACACACATACATGCAAAGGCAACAGCTCAATAAGTACTCAGATTCAAACAGAGTTCCAATTGATTACACCTGTTAGCAATTAAAGTCAATCATGTGAACAGCTATAGTATATCACAATTGAAACAAGACGACCACATTGAGGCAAAAATTTAAACACAAACACAATATCAAAAAAATTCCCAAACCATCATAAGACAACACCCAAACAGTCCCCCATCCTTTTTATAATTTACAATTACTTGTCCTAGAATTGATCAATGCATAACTATACAACATATTTAGGTACAAATGGAACTGTATCAACAACATTCACCATTTCAAAAACAAACAAACAAAAAAGAAATTATATTGACCCCATGTATTGACAGTAGTGTATAAGAGGCTCATTTGCAAATGAGTAACAGTAAAACTTTTCCATCATTTTATCACCGGTGGAGGACTAATGCTTAAGACATCAATGAACTATACAGCCATAGCAGCCATGTCAAGCATCCAAGCAGGCATACAATGTTCTTCTCACTGCTTAACTGCTGAAATATTTAGAGAGTACAACAGGAACAGAGTTGTGTCTGTTTCAGCTGTACGACTATTGGTTCCAGCGCTGTCAGAGATGTCAGATGGCATAAGAGCTGTCAGCGATGAGGCCGAAACAAGCGGCTGCTGCCGCTGTCGCCAAGCATGACCCATTAGCACCTCCATCAGCGCTGTCCGTTACACTGAAGATCACGACCAAAGTGTCCATCATGACCAGCGGCCGTCACACATCATGCACGCCACAAATCAGCACCAACAACACCCACAAGCCCTTGCGGATGCCATGTTCTCGAGATCATCTCTAATCATCTGGCCCGAATCTTTAAAACATCTGAACTTAAACCCTCCAAGGAGACAATCAGCTTTCTTAGGGTTGAAATGACAGCCTTGTTACACCAAGGGCTTCGCAACTCATGTTTTATGCAGGTCTGCTCATCTAAATGTGGCAAATGATGGGCACTTGCTATGCGACACACAAATGAAAAATTTGAATAACGCTCATTTCCATAAGCCATCACAGTGCTTCGGATTGTGGGCGTCGTAACGTCGTGTTCCCTCACAATGGAGCGGTGACTGAAATCAGGTGCTGATGATGAACCCTGAGGATTTTTAAGTCATCAAGCCTCTGTCGGAGCTTCACAAACAACAGAAAAGGTGTAAAGAAGAAAGAACGGAAGGAAAAAAAAACACTCTAAATCTCTATAAACACTCTTTGAAGATTTTCTATTCAGCTGGCACACAATGGAGAAAATTAGGCTTGGCCATGATTTCCCAAGATGGACAGTGGCCACCCTGGGGCCGTGATAAATCAGGATGTGGAATGCTTTGATTAGTGTTTCTTAGATGCTGGACCGAAGATCAAGTCTCAGTTGTGCTTCCAAGCAGATCCAGGTCCCAAATCCCACTTCACAGGCCTTTCTGACTTGCTCAAAGATGTTTACGCTCACCAAGAAAAAGGCAGGAAATGGAGTGGACTTTAATAAGTTATGCCAGAGGTTAAGAGACCTGAAGGGCACACAGAGCAGTTAGGGTAACTCATGGTGAAAGACACGCTACAGTTCCCACTTATGGTCTACAGTCTGAGCGGCTTAAATTGATAATCTGTCACTTTATAAATAATGGTCTATTCTCATGAAAGGAACTAGCCAGTTTTCCGGCTCTACGGTCTATCCATCCCCTTAAAAGGTAAATGGAAATGCATTACTACTAAAATAAGATTTTTCCAACCACCAGTCGAGCCAACTGAAGGGAGAAGGCAAAATGTCATGGAAACCCAACCACTGTAAAACTGAAAGGATTGTTTTCCTTCCATCAACCTACTCCTTCAATATTTCACCTTTCTTCTCTTTTATTTAAGTCTGTTGTGATCACCAGTGCTGCATTTATTTGACCAAAAATACAGCAAAAATCTACCTGGTCTCATGGCATAAACGTACCTGGGGGCACTTTTTAGCGAGTTGCGAAATACGTACCAATAAGTACATATCACTGCAGTTTCCAAAAGAAATGAACACTAGAGGCAGTAAAATTCGGACGCCTTTTATTCCTTTTCACACAAATTTACAG
The DNA here is from genome assembly GCA_039654775.1 of Spinibarbus caldwelli. Taxonomy (NCBI): domain Eukaryota; kingdom Metazoa; phylum Chordata; class Actinopteri; order Cypriniformes; family Cyprinidae; genus Spinibarbus; species Spinibarbus caldwelli. The sequence goes on from CM077218.1 coordinate 34,037,218, forward strand.
AGTTTCGATTAATAAAGCATAATTTTTGCACAATTACTTGAAGAATATCATGTTATGACTTCAAAACAATATTAATATGCAGGGAGATTTGAAAACTGATGCTTTATCCAGCTTCATATCTATGGGTTTTCATAGACGGTAGGTTTGTTTGGTAACTCACGGAGTATGGAGACATACTTCAGAGGTGAGAAGCTCCGGTTCGAATCCCGTGTAACTACGATTCGAAAAAAAACAGTTCAAATAGCATGGTTGCATCAACAAATGCGTTTTTATATCAGTTTTGCATTTGTCAACACTACCGAGGAGGTTTAGGGTTGGGTTTGGTGTAGGGCATATTTCCAACACGATAGAGCATTAATTTTTAACGACGGTCCCTGGATATTTGAATTCTGAACTGCCGCAATATATGCCTGAAGCAACATAATGAAAACATAGCAATACGTACCTATATCAACGTAATAAAAACGTGCCAGGGTTTACGTATTGAACCCGTGTTTTAGCGCCACTCAGTGGACATTTCTCTTTGAAACTGCGGCGAAACGTGCAGTAATGGCTCGTTTCCACTGAGCGGTACGGTACAGTACAGTTCAATACAGTACGATTCGGTACGGGTAACCCTGATCAGGCTTGCGTTTCCACTGCCAATAGTACCCTTACTTGGTAGGCGTGGTGTATGTCAGAAAGCGATCGACGATAAAGCGCAACAATAAGCACAAATCTGCATCTTTTTGTTAAATATCAGTTTTAATGAACAATAATAGCCATTATAAAAGTATAAGTACAAAGTATAAGAGGCTTATATAAGAGGAAATAAAGACAAAAGCAAACAATTCAGTCAAACGTATGCTACAGGTCAGCGCTGTGCTACAGTAAAGTTCAAAATAAATATATAAAGTTAACATAACTTTGTGCTCAGACAAAATGATATGACCAGGAACAAATAATAGATTCATGAGAGCATGAATGCCTGTTAAATATAGCCTACCTAAAATGAATTGTATCTCATGTTTAACCACTACAGAGACATCAGAGCCAGCGGCAAATGTCAGAAGGACTAGCCGAGCGTAAGGCTGCTCTAGGCGGATACATGAGCACTGAGCGCCCGGTGATCGCCTGGAGCTTCGAAATCGGCATAGCAAATTTTAAAATAGGTGCTATCTTTATAAATAAACTGCAGATTTGAGTTTTAAACAACTACATTCTCGCCTGAAAAACTCTTAAAACTACATTTCATGACACAATAACAGTATATTTAGAAAATTATGCGGGTTTTTGGGCAATGACGTTTCACCAAGAACAGACAAGAACGCATATTGAGAAATGGCTATTGTCTGTGTGAAAATATAAAATTATAAAATACACTGTTATTTTTTTTGTGTTTGCGCACTCTGATGTAATTATAAGTCCAACACTCACGGACAGCAGAGCGGAATGAGTGAAGGAGAAGCTTTATCCCTTTGTATCACGCAAAAGTGACGACTCTAGTCAACCAATCAGCGTTCTGCAGTGAGTTTAGCTCCACCCTGTTGGTACCCGTTGCTGTGCTAGGTACCCCAACGGAAGGGTACCAAAAAAGTGGTACGGTACGGTTCGCTATTTTGGTACCATTCACAACTTCTGACAGTGGAAACGGATTAATAATAATAATAATAAATAATTGCGTACAGTACCGTACCATACTGTACCGAACCATACAGCTCAGTGGAAACGAGCCATAAGGTACGTAAAAACGGTCTCGCTAAAAAGTGCACCCAGGTACGTTTATGCCATGAGACCAGGTTGGCAAAGATGCAATATTGTGGAATATTATAATTTGTAAAATAACATGCTAAAATAGTTTCTATTTGAAAATATTTTAAATGCAATTTATTCCTCATCATCATTACTTCAGTCTAGTGTCACAACTCTTCAGAAATCATTCTAATACGCTGATTTGATGCTTTTTTTAAAAAAAAGAAATTATCTATAAAATAAAAACTAATTATCAATGTTGAAAATAGTTGCTGCTTAATATTATTTGTGGAAACTGATACTTTTTTTCTGGATTATTTGGTGAATAAAAAGTTTAAAAGAGGAGTTTATTTGAAATAGATGTAAAAGTCACTTTTGATCAATTTAAAGCGTCCTTGCTGATTAAAAGTATGAAATTATTTAATTAAAACTGGGCAACAATTTAGTATAGGGACCACTTCTCACTATTAACTAGTTGCTTAGCATGCCTATTATTAACATATTGACTGTTTATTAGTACTTATAAAGCACATATTCTGCATGACAATATTCTATATCCCTAATCCTACCCAATACCTAAACTTAACAACTACCTTACTAACTATTAATAAGCAGTAATTAGGAGTTTACTGAGGCAAAAGTCATAGTTAATAGTTTGTTAATAGTGAAAATTGGACCTTAAAATAAAGTGTGACCAAAAACTGTATTGCATTCTTAAACTAGAGTGCATCTCATCTGACAAAAACCTGTGAAGTGCAAGATAAGTCATCAATAATTCTGGTCCATTTTTCCTTGTAGAGAAATAACAAATGTGTGTTTCTGGTAAAGGTTAATTTTAGCAATTTACATAATGTTATTTTGAGTGATTACACTCTTCTATATGATTGGTCTCTGCCCACATACAGCAATATGATTTGTCTGTATTCTAAGTGAGACTGATTCATTTATTGATAATCGTTCATCTTATTCATGATATGATGCATTACTCACCGCCATATACTTTGCAAACACTTTCCCTGAATTTTAGCAGCAAGAACTGATTGTTTTTTTTGTTGTTGTTGTTTTTACCATCAACAGATTTCCTATGTGATCATACTTTCAAAAGCTATGGGTATTAGGGCATCCAGCAGCATGAACGCCTAATAGTGACCAACAATACAACGACCTGGTGACCTGCAGTGATAAAACTGCTATCACTGTGAACAGGGCATTACATTATTTTTACTCATTCTCTAAACAGCAACAACACACAAAACTTGGCTCATCTGAGTGTTTTTTTTACCAAAAGCCTCGTTATTGTTTTCAGATCAGCTCTAGTAATGAGGCTTATGGCAGTAATTTACTGGGCTTTCTGCAACATCACAGGAAAGTTGCACTACTTTGATGGCTAGTTGGAACGGTTTTTGTGCAAGAGATTGTCTGTCCTTGAAGTACTCATCCTGGCAAATAAGTGGGACACAGCCACGGCAGACTGGCTCCTTTATCACGCTCTCTTGTGAACATCTGCCATATGGTTGCATTGCAAAATGTGTCTGTGTGTTAGAACAAACCTTGAGCATGGCTTTTCTGTGGAAGCCGCAGCTACCGCCCTGATTGAAACCCACTAACATGCAAATGCATGACTCAATGGAAAACTATTGAGTTTGGAAATCACACTTTGAGCTTAAATCCCTGTTATTCTAGCAGTTGGCATCGTGTCGCTGAATAAATAAGGCATTTAGTTGGCAATTAAAGCAATAGTAATAAGACATAATTAACAGAGGTGTTCATTTACACATTCTAGGTGCTAATGTGGGTTTTTGGCACTGCTGTTCAGATTATCAGCAGCAGTTCCTTTATTTCTTTTCTCTGATAGCTGCTGATATTATAACAGCATGACAGTTTGGTAAAAAAAAAAATACAGAAAAGATTGTTCTGGCAGAGGTGAGTAATTTTTGCTTCACTTTTGATTTCTCCCAGTGAATCAAATATTTTGAATCTGTTCACAAAAAAGAGATTCATTCAGTGAACTGCATATTACATTACTGCACAACTTTAGATACATTACTCTTAATGTACAAACGCTATTTCAAATTTAGTCTCACATTTCAAAAGTGACAGTTTAAATATCAAAATGTTTGAATATTTGGTTTGTAATTTTTGAGAAAAATTAGATGCAATGTCAGTGAATTTAAAATCTACAAATTAATATGAAGAGAAAATAATTTGACCAAACAGAAAAACCGGTAGCACTTTATATTACAGTCCTGTTCCTCATGTACATACTACTTATGTAATTACAATAACTAGGTAATAACTAGGTACTAACCCTAAACCTACCCCTAATCCTACCCCTATCCCATTTAGTTACCTTATATTACCAGTACTTTCTTAGGTAAGTACACAAGAACAATGCAAGTACACATACTGTAAAATAAAGTGCAACCGAAAAACCTTTGTCTCAAACAAAAAGATTAATGCTTTAATATTGACACAGTAAAAGGAATCAACCTATACAGAAAAAAAAAACATCCTTTTTTATTAATAAAAATATTCTACAATGTTAAAGCTTGAAGTGAGGTTTCCTTTTCTGTGAAACCCTTCAAAATAACAAATGGGCTTTCTCTGGGCGCTGGTTTCACCTTACTTGGCAGTATCAAGATGATTTCAAAAAAAGGACTATGAGCAACAGAAATGGGAAGTCTCACTACTCAGTGTCACTGATAACAATTGGATTATTTGCTTGTTGCTAGCTTAGGAGAAAAGGATTAATGAAGCCATCACATTGATTAAGCCAAGAGGACCGTCACAGCTTGCCACCTAGACTAATGGACCCCACTGACACAAGGGTGACTGGGTACTTCTGATTCAGCCAACTCATCACAATGCAAGTGGAGATGCAGTTCTACCCTCCACTGTGTGTTCATTAGCAGAGAGCAAATTCAATCAAGGCAGTCTGTAATAATAGGGTCAGAGGGTCTAAACCCTAGGGACAGACACAATATTGTTGCGCTCTTCATGTTATGCAGTACCTTTTGAACTCTGTGACTTACAGTATATGAATACAAAGAATATGCTTGTGTTGTAATTCTGAGAAGCATATTTATTAAAAAATGTACCAACAGAATTATTCTCTGGTTAAAACTCAGGCACTTAAGTCTTATTAATTATTGAGTTTAACTTGATTTACACAATGGCAAAAACAGGGTGCCAAATAGGATGTAAATAACAAGCTGAACTTAATTAAAGAGAATGAGAGTTACAGTAGCTTACATGAGGGTGACAACTGGAAATGAATGTAGATACTTTTTAGCCATTTTTTTTCATCTTTTTGTCAAATAGGATACCAAATAACATCACAGAATAGATTACAATCCATTGCTATATATTTATTCATGTATGAGCTATTGTTTTTCCACCAAACATGGTCATTTCCTGCATAATGTCATTACGGTCCTAGATTTTTAAGTTATTACAAAAGGACAGGATGAAACATCATACTGAGGAAAAATGCAACTTGATAACCAATTTAAACAGTATCGCTTTCTTGGTTAAATAAACAAGAAAAATAAAAATATATATTTTATATTTTTTCATTAACAATATACTAATCAATATTCTATTTATTAAAGCCATGCATGAATCTCATCAAGTTAGTGTTTTTGAATTTTTCGGATCATTAGTCATCAAAGCTCTGTAAATATTGGTCACAGACACGGAGATTTACCTTATATTTCACCAAGCTGATTACTCACTAAAACCTCCCACAAATTATGTTTTCATGCCATTGTAAGTCTTACTTTGATGTAACAAAGCGGCTTATATCTGAGTGTGTGAGTTGTTTACTTAGTTTTTAAAATTAGTCTTCCCATTAACACCATTAAATTGTTCATTCAGACTGATTCGCGAATGCGGGAGGTGGGATTTATCACTTGAAAGAACCAATCACAGCTGAACATAACCATATCCAATCATATCGCGATACCTCCTCTCACATGACTTTCCCCCATTCGTTCTCAATTACCCCCCACCAAAGTCACGGCACACTCAGGGGGGTCTGTTAAAATTCAATGGACTCAAGGGAGGTGAGAGACGCGGACTCCCGCTGTAACTTCACACGATGGTGTCACTGCTGGAAAATGTTTCTTTAGAAAAAGAGTAATTTGTACACTTTTTAATGTTACATTTTGTAATAGTGGTGTTGTTTTATTTTTGTACTGCAAATTTATTTCTCATCTAATATTTTGAAGAGGCACTGCCTCCCTTACCTCCTCAGAGGAAACGCCCGCAGCTGTAGGGAAAAAAAGACATTTATGGTTTTGGAATGTATGTAATCTGCAAAACTATTTGCCAAGATTACATGTACATCTTCCATTCAAGTAGATAGGAGCTGTACATGTATGTCTATTACCTACACAGAAAATAGCCACCAAGGTCATTAGCAAGATGGCCGCTGAGTGAAATGACTTGTCTTAAAGGGACTTTGGGGAGACTTTAATGGAGACAGCAGATCCCATGCCTTAAAAACACTGATTCAGCATTCTATTCATGAACTTTGACACTATAATGATGGGAGGGAATGGGTCCTGGCCTTGAAATACAATAAAGCCTTCCTGCTTCAGTGGATGTATCAGGCTGTGATATTGTAAGCGGCTTCTTAGAAATAAGATAATCTCATTCTCATTTCCTGTGCTCTCCATTCACCACCACTTAACATCATTAATCCTTTACATTGAATACTGCTGAAGGTCTGAGCTCTTTATTATCCGTTTCTCCAGCGGTGGAATTAGCCAACTGCCAGAAGTCAGCGGTAACCAGTATAAGCCATCACAAACCAGCATAAACTAGTACAGAAACTCCTTCTAAGCTGGCTCTTTCAGCTTGGAGTATAACAAAGAACCAGATTCCACAAGCTGAGGTCTTTAATGATCATAGACCTGGATAAGTATAAGGTTTATAGAATGTAGTTGCAAGAGACGAGGCATTTATCATTGTCAGGTGGCTGAATTCCCACGACAGATCCAGCAGATCTGAGAACAGCACCAGGCAAGAAAACCTGCTGATCACGTCCAAACCATCATCACTCCTCTTAGTCTCCACAACGTGCTGCTAAATACTTTCATCCGCAGGAACAATAAGGTGAAACGGTCCCAGGAGCAAAGACAAACTCAAATTATCAGTCACTGGTGAACCAGAATCTGTGAATGCTTTTGTGTGCAGAAAATAGAGGTCACCGCGTTTGATTGACAGGCAAAGTCACTCCTAACATAGTAAAGTGACACAAAAACTCAAGTTTCTTAACAAATTGCACTGATACAGCTTGTATAGTGCAGCGTGTGATAAGGGCAAAAGGTCAATTCATGTGTTATTCGTTAAATGAGGTATTAAAGGATTAGTTCACTCCTGAATTAAAATTTCCTGATAATTTACTCACTCCCATGTCATCCAAGCTGTTCATGTCTTTCTTTCTTTTTTCATTTAAAAAGAAATGAAGGTTTTTGAGGAAAACATTCCAGGATATTTCTCTATATATTGGACTTCAACAAGGATCAACAGGTTGAAGGTCCAAATTGCAGTTTCAATGCAGCTTCAAAGGGCTCTACACAATCCACAGCCGGGAAATAAGGGTCGTATCTAGCGAAATGATCGACCATTTTCAAAAAAACAAAAAAAGAACATGCTTTATAACAACAAATTAAAAATTAACGACAGACTCAAGCATGTGGTCTGTGACAGAAAGCGAATGCGCATCTCTATACTGTATCCAGTTTAGCAAGATAGCGACAGTGATTGTAATTTCTACTTGCTTTTGACACGACACTCACATTCAGCGGAATCAAGTGTCAAGCCGTTAAGTGATTGAACGCCAGCGGACGGGCCTATGGTGAGAAGAAGACTATTCGTTGATGTCTTGATCTAGAGGCAGCGTTTATGCAAAGATGTCACCTTTGTGCTTTGTAATAAATGCTTTGTTTATAATGAGGAGGATGTTTTAAGATATGAAACTTGCAGGATGTTTTAATGGTACTAAGACCCCTTACATGCCAAAAGATCAAGACAATTTTGATTTCTCATGTCATGACCCCTTTAAAACCTTTTACAGGAACCACTGCAAATTTCAGCCAGTGCTGCCCACTACACACTTTTCAAAACAGCTGTCCACAGGGTCTATAAATTACATAATCTGGCAACCCTTTTGAAAACGTCTTCAACTAAATAAAAGACCTTCCTATACGGACAAAAACAGATCAATTACCACAGCGCCCATGATTCTTGGAATAACATTTTCAGTCTTTAAAAATCAATTACTGTGGCTCCTATCCAGCATAACAATATCGGATTACAAAAATCATGTTATACTCAAAGGTTGCGCAAAAAAGGTCCAGACCATCATTCCCTGAAAGAAGTGCTTATATTCTACCAAAGAGAACAATTAGCACCTTGTTGTTTCCCTGAAGAAAGATGCAATTTTTTTAGCTCAAACATTTATCACAAAGCAGATGACGAGTGCTCACATCTTCCATGGTAAAGCGTTCAGCTGAATGCAGTGTACATCTGAGAGTCAGGGAATATTATTCGCGAAAGGTTCACATTTCTCATTTTTCCAATAGAGAATTGAAATGGTTACTTGCAGTGCTGAAGCTATCATGACGTTCCCTTTGGGCATGTGCTGCTCTACACCTATATACATCATGTGTAGATTCATATCAGTGAGAATGATCTAGAGAGCAGGCCAAGGTGAAAGTCAAAGCACTCAACGCACATGTGTGACGTGTGCGAGAGCCCTGGGCTATTCAGGAATAGTCAAGCATCTGGAATTATAGCAGACCCCCGAGTCGACCGCTGGCTTCGCTAACATACTGGTCGTCCTCTCCGCTAAACCAAAGTCTGTTTACAGAGGACGTGCAGCGGCAATTAAACAAGCCCCGTGTGGTGCCCCTCCACTGTGTCCTTGAGCTGAGATGCTGTTTATTTCAGCTGAACCATCGCAGTCGCTGCCAGCTGTGTGCATAGTAATCTGGATTATTATTCTCCTGCCAACGGGAGAAGAAACAGACACAACGGTGACGTTAAATAAAAGGTTATCGAGTTTTTCAAACTTCATGGACACTGCAAGTGGACAGCGGCTGGTGTTTGGCATACAAGTACACTTTTAAAATAACAAATAAAGTGCACAGTGTAGCAGAAGCACAATGCATATCCAACTTCTAAAAGTGACTAAAAATGTAAAAGTCTTTACTGTCACTTTTGATCACTATTGCATCTCTGCTGAATAAAATTTGTTAACAAAATGCATATCACTATACTTTTGTGTATTACACTTATGTAAATCACTACTATTTATTTCTCATTTGGACATGTCTTATCTTTAGGAGTGCCGCTTGTGCCACCTTAAAAAAAAAAAAAAAAAAAAAAAAGGTGCATGATGCCCCTTTTTGTGCAGCAAATGAAAAAGGCTATCAAGAACAGAGACAACAGAGACAGCTAAAATACTTATTGTTGATTGCACTGATTACACTGCTTATGAAAAAGGCTTTCCGACGACACTGTTTTATAGTTTTCTGGTTGCTTGGTAACAGCAGGAACAGCCGTTGACTGGGACAGGCCATCTGCGGTGTGACACACCAACAGAGAAATGATTTATACAGGAACAGAGAGTGGAATCACAGACTGACACTTTATCATTAAAGTCCTAGATCGGCATCTGAGATCCAGCCCACCTAGACTACTACCACTAGAGAGAGTGAAAAGCTTCAATGCTGTTGTTTTATGTCTTCTGCGCAAGATGAATTTATTGCGTAAATGAATATCGCTGACATTGATTGACAAGAGATATATGAAATAATAAAACTGTAAGTAGTAAGCAGCAAATGGTGTGAGGCACTACTAAGCACTACTAACATAAAAAAGGAAATCCCAGGAAATGCTTAAATACGGCTTTCATTGATATAAGCTAAATGAAATATACATTCACTGGCAATCCTTTTAAAAGCAGTTGCTTAATCTCACATTAATGTGATTATAGTTACAAAATCCGAAGAACGTTTCTGACTCAACCTTTTTTTTTTAATAAACATATAGAGTATTTCGATCCAGTTCTTAGTTATAGCAAATCCGTTAATGCTTACTTTTATTATTTTACTACTTTTTAAAAAAAATTATACTGTGAGTACTGTACTGTTGAATTAACATATTTCCTACAAAACAAAATATGTTCCAAGAACATTTTTATTATGTTCCCATTAAATTATGAAAACATTATTTTTGAATGTTCTCTGAACATTCAAAACGTCTGTTTTTTGAATGTGTTAAAATGTTTTTGTTGCTTATACAAACATTATGTCACGAATCCGGTTTATGAACTTCCACTCACTCACCACCAGAGGTCACCCGCTCACCACATGGACTCTTGCACTACACTACTGTTGCACTTCACCCCGGACTACAGTTCCCATCATCCACTGCACTGATGACACACACACAGCTGTATGCACTGATTACACAACTGATTCCCATTACACGCCTTACATAAGCCATGGACTTCCTCATTCAGATCGCCGAGTATTGTTCTGCGTTTGTCACTCACTTAGTGATAGCTGCTTTACGGAGCCTTTTCCCTGTTTGTAGTTTCTAGTCTAGCCTTGCTCTTAGTCTGTTTACCCGTGCCTGATCCTTGCCTGTTATCTCGTCTCGTCTGATCTCCGCCTGCCCTGAAGTTTATAGCATGTTTTGGAATTACCCCTTGCCTTGCCGTTTCGGACTGTGTTCGCACCTCGCTTGGACTCTAGCTAGTCTTATGGATTCCCCGTTTTGCCTCGCCTTCAGGATCGCCGTCGACTGGCTCACGCTCCTCTTTGGATTAACTCTGTTGTCTTGCCTGAACTATATCTGTTTGCTATTGTTTAGTGCTGTCAATCGATTAAAAAATTTAATCACATTAATCCCAGTTTACACAGTATAATCCAAGTATACATTTACCCAACTATTATCAAAAGTATTTCTAAATAAATATAACAAAACATTTTCTTGCGACCTTACGTGAAGTACTATGACAAAATGCATTATGAAGAAGAATTGGACCTGTTCTGCAGGTGCATTAGAGCTAATATTAGCATCATGCTTCATAAGACAATTTATGAGATTAATAGTACACTTTTACACAGAACTCACTTCAAACCACCATCGAGTGTTTGTAATAACTTCCTTTTGCGATCACATGTGGAATTTGGTCGTTTACTGTTGTTAAAATATGCTATTTATAGCCTTTTATATCGCTGCACAAATTAGCATAGATGTACACATTCATCTCAAGAAAATCACATACAAACCATATCCTATCGTAATCGTGTGTTTATTATCTTATATAATCTATAGTGGTTGTTGTCATGTTTATTTCTGCTGTGTAAAAGCCTTAACATGTAAGCTCTGGCTGAAACTCATGTTGTTTGTGATGTTACAACCGCCTCTCCATTCTTAAGTTGCCAGGTATACATTCCAAGTATAATACACATTAGTAAAAGGATCTATTTGAATTTTTATTTGTCTATATACACCTTGGGTGGCCGTGGTACATTATAAAAGTAGCCCAAAAAAACGCAACCCATGGCTCTGTAATTTTTCCCACGACTGTATTTTCAAAATAGCCCACTTGTGCCGCTGCCCTGGCAACACTGGTTCGCTGTACCCTCATCACACAATGATAGATAACCTTCCGTGCTGCAATGACGGCAGGAATTTGGGGTCAAACGTTATCAAACGATTAATTTGCGTTAAAAAATATTAACGCGTTAAAATTTTTAGATTAATCGCCTGCGTTAACGTGTTAATGTTGACACCCCTACTATTGTTTGACCCTTGCCTTTCTGTGACCACGTCTGTTTAAATAAAAGCCTTGCATATGGATCCGTACGTTTCACGTCTCGTTCGCCCCATTACACATTACAAGAACATTCAATTTAACCATTTTGCAAGCATTACTGGAACCTTACTTTTGAATGTTCTCTGACATTTTGAAACAAGTATTCACATTTAAACAACAACAACAAAATGTTCCATGAACAAAGTGTAAATAACTTTTACATTTTTGTGCTAAGGTTTTGAGAACATTACTAAAAACAAATGTTCTATTAACATAACTGGAGGGATGTTTGTTGATAACTTCTAGAAAACCGTTCTCAGGCTTGTTAGCTGAGATTTTGGCAATGTTAGGTTTAAATTGCAAGATTAGTTCAGTAATTATATCATAGTGAGTGAACTCGAAAAGAAAATCTCTGTCCAAATAAGCAAATTGATCTATTTCTGTCTATTTGACAGTCTATTGTTATCCAATTTAGCATTCAATACCTGCTATTTCAACAAATGCCAATACAATATATCTACGCTATTTAAAAAAAAGCCGTGCACATTGTTCAGTACTCGCCGTCAGGATTATATTTATAATGAAGTGGTTTTAAAGATGTAGCGAACAAGCTGTAAACAGCCAGTAAGTATTGCAACATTAAAAATATCCTTTGATCCGACTCACTTATCTGCACTTTTAAATACTGCCTCAGATTCAGTAATCTCATGCTTGAGATTATGCATCTCAAGTTTGCAAAAGAACATGGCTGAAATTACCCCCCTCTCATACAAGAGAAGAAAAGATATAAGAAGGAGACACAGAGAGGGAGCACAGAGAAAAATAATCAAATTTTTTCCCTCTTTAGCTGTCTCCACAGGAATGCATAAGTGTTCAGCTTCTTCCCTTATTACAAACCTATGCTGTCTAATATTGGATTAGTCTAGACCGAAAAAACATCCAAGATGGAGAGCTAAACACCTTAAGAGATATTACAATGCTCTTGTTTTTAATGTGTCTATCTTCTGTTACTCCATTATAGTATCCATTACACACACATAACTACAAACTGTGCTCTGTATAAGCGCCGTGTGGTTTATGTTTTTTGTTGCATTAAACAAGGGAAACATCCTCCATTATTGGCACCCTCATCCCTGCTGGCAGTATTCAACAAGTTCATTGGTTATTTGTCTATTATCATATGCAGACCCTGCAGCTCGCCTTATTAATAATTAAATCAACAAATTATATCTATACAGTGTAAACAATAGCGTCTGATATCTCCAACGCTGTAATTTCACATAACAGGCCTATAATCTTCTGCACCCTAAGCGCTTACCTGCCTAATGTCCTTCATACTGTTCATCTGTCAATGTTCTGTTCAAAAAGACAATAAATGCAGAGATAAGAATCTCCACAACTGAATAATGGTGCGAGCATGGACATCACCTTTTAAAAAGTGGTGGGGTGGTTTGAAACAACATTTTAAAGGGATATTATCATCTGGGATGTCATCAGTTACAAACCTGTATGACTTTCTTGACTTCACTCTGAAGATCATACAGGTCGCTCTTCTCAAGCTTTCTCAAGCAAGTTCAAAAAGGACACAAAAGCACCATAAAAGTGATATTTCAAGTCCTCTAAAGCTTTACAATAGCATTGTTTGATTAACAGACTGACATTTAAGTCATTAATCACTAATAATCTTCCAGTGAGCTGTTAACCTCTGCAACTGGACCACTGAATCACTGAGTTAAACCAGGAATCAGATCATAATTTGTGAACAAATCAGTCAGACCATGTTTTAATCGGAACCCCTTATTTACTGCAAGGATCCATCTCAAATCCATCTATTGTATGACATCTAAGACCTGGAATTTAACACACAAGTCACATGGATTAATATTTTGATACATTTATGGAGGTCATTAGTCATTTTTAAGCCTGTCAGTCCCAGTCATTATTTACTTTAATTATATGGAAAAGCATGGCTAGAAAATTCCTTAGTTCAGATAAATAAATGAATAAATAACTGAATAATCTATGTTATATTTAATAATTAAACAATTTTAACAGCACATTGAATGACTTTTTTCAGTATACAGTCACTTACATAAGAAATAAATTGGTGACCAATACAAATGCTCAAATCAGGCATAACATTAGTTCTGACAGGTCATGTCAATTAAGCCATCCGCATCTAACTATAGGAATATGACGCCTATATGTGACCCTGGACCACAAAACCAGTCATAGGTCACATGGGTATATTTTTAGCAATAGCCAACAATACATTGTATGGGTCAAAATTATCGATTTTTCTATTATGTCAAAAATAATTAGGATATTAAGTAAAGATCATGTTCCATTAAGATATTTTGTAAATTTCCTACAGTAAATATATCAAAAATTAATTTTTGATTAGTAATATGCATTGCTAAGAACTTCATTTGGACAACTTCAAAGGCTATTTTCTAAATTTTTTTTTTTTTTTTTTTTTTTTTGCACCCTCAGATTCCAGATTTTAAAATAGTTGTATCTCGGCCAACTATCCTAACAAACCATACATCAATGGAAAGCTTATTTATTCAGCTTTCAGATGATGTATAAACCTCAATTTAGAAAAACTGAGGTCACATATAAGGTCTATACAGTATTATCCAGCAGCTTTACCACTTTGCTCAGCAGCTAATTACCCTTCTCCATCCCCAGTTCCTCCTTTCATCCACAGTCAGGACTTGGCTTTCTCATATTCCTTGTTTCCCCGAATCATACTCCTTTATTTTGAATTATGTTGTTACATTAAATTGTCATTAAGAACATCTTGGGTTACGCATGTAACCATGGTTCACCGAGAGGGAACGAGACACTGTGTCCTCTAGTGGACACTCTGATTACACACTTGAAGGGGAATGTCTCAGGTTATGCATGTAACCATGGTTCTCCGAGAGGGGAACATTAATGATACCTGCTATATTTGGTTCTGTTCTGTTTACCCATGATAGGCTGCATGGTTGGGCAGGGTGTGTTTGCCAAAATCTTTGATGATACTAGTCCTGACAGTAATAAATTTGTAAAATAGTTCATACTTCATATCTATATCTGCAACTGCCTGTCTAGGGATTTTGAAGTGAGTGGATAGATTCATAGATTAGCAATAAAATCCAGTGTTGATAAGTTGGCCTATGTGAATGATGCTTATGGCAAGTGATCAAAATTTTTTGCACACTATGATTTCCTCTGCAACCAACTTCTGTGACTATAAATGTAACCCCTCTGAAAGAGAGATTGGGATCCATTTTGGGCAGCAGATTGAATTTTAGCCAGACAAAAGATTTGTCACATTCTGGCTTGTGCACTTTAAGAGTCTTTTAAAAGTGGGACAGGCACAACAGTGGTGTAGAAAGTCCGTGGGAGATGAAAGCGCTCTTTATATTTTGTCCCACATCTGTTGACGATAAACAATATTTCCATATGTCCCTTGCCTGATTTGTGTGTGGAAATTAGCAACTTATGTAACAAAATTACAAATGGTTCAGGGAAGGAAAGGACAGCCTAATTATTGTGCACCATTAATTCAAGCATTTCAGAAGCAACACTGTGCCATGGACCAGTTTGCATAATACAGAATGACAATACAATGATGAAAAAAGAAGCAGGTGCAGATATCAGTCAAAAATATTACAGCCCACGTACACTATAACCTCACATCATCAGCTGATGATTTTCATAAACAAGCAACATTTAGGGAAAACGGCACCCAGGGTACTAAAACAGGAGCCAATGCGCTCTTCAATTAGAGTTGGTATATTCGTAACTACACATGAATGACCAAATGAAGTCTTATTTTCAAGTGGGAAACTGAATTCTAGATAATCTAGAATATCTAGAACTATTAGATCCAGGCCCCGTTTTCATTTTAAAACGCATAACTTTTGCTACGGTTACGCCTATCGTTTACACTACTCCAGCGTTTTCAAGGTTGAAAACGGAGACTTTTGAAAACGCTGCAGACCCCGTTTTAGTTTGAAAACTCCGGGGTTGCGTTTCAGTGTAAACAGACCAAAACGGAGACTTTTGAAAACGATGGCGTGGCTGCCCACATTCGCTCTGCGTATCCTTGACGACCGTGTAAACAATAACATCATACTCATTGTTGTACCCATAGATATGTATGGGTAGATTCCCCATTTGACCTCTCCAAGCACGCAGACGCGTCTGCCATCTAAATAATAGGGAATCTACCTATACATATCTATGGTTGTACCTGCATGAATGGTCATGTGACATGCGTTTTAGGTTGTGTAGTGTAAACGGAGATTGTTTCTGAAAATCAGTGAAAACAGCAGTGTAGACGAGGATCATTTTCATTTTAAAACGCCGTTTTAAAATGAAAACGCATATAAACGGGGTCCTAGAGTATCTAGAATTCTGAATTCTAGATACATGAGGAGCCAATATGTGTTGTGGAAGAAACATGTCATTTTGAAACATGGCAAGAACACTGATCTATAATACAGATGATTTATATAATAGATCCATAATCTATATATAGAAATCAGTAAACAAAAAGCAAGTCTGTAGTGAATTATAATGAATGATTTTGCAAGTTATTTCAATCTTATATATTAAGAATTGTTCACCTAGAAATGCTGAAAACATTTGATGAAAATGTACTTTTTCCGGCAGTTTAAGTTGTAGATGATTTTGTTTCTTCATCAGAACAGATCTGGAGAAATGTATCATTACATGACTTGCTCACCAATGGATCCTCTTCAGTGAATAGGTGCCGTCAGAATGAGAGTCCACACAGATGATAAAAAGATCACAATAATCCACAAGTAATCCACACGACTCTAGTCTATCAATTAACATCTTTTGAAGTGAAGAGTTGCATGTTTATAAGAAACAAATTAATAAAGACATTTCAAACTTCAAACTGTTTCTTCCAGCTAAAATCCATAATCCTTAATATTGTTTCCCCAGTGAAAAAGTCATTGTCTGAATCAGGAGAGAACTATGCACAGTTCAAACACCATTTACAAGTGAAAACAGTCCAAAACAAATTTTAACAACAGTTTAACAACTGTTGAGTGGACAACAGAAGATGGACTTTTTCACTGGAGGAAGCATTATTATGGATTATGGATAATGGACTCGTATTTTGTCGAGAAGCGATGGTTAAAATGTCATAATAATGGATTTGTTTCTTACAAACACACAGCATTTTTCTTCATAAGATGTTAATTGATGGACTGGAGTCATGTGGATTACTTGTGGATTATTGTGATGTTTTTATCAGTTGTTTGGACTCTCATTCTGACGGCACCCATTCACTGCAGAGAATCCATTGCTGAGCAAGTGATGTAATGCTTAATTTCTCCAAATCTGTTGTGATGAAAAAACAAACATCTTGGCCTCAGGGTGAGTAAATCTTCAGCAAATTTTCATTTTTGGCTGAACTATTTTTTTTAAAGGAGTGATGTACGGAACAGCTAACAGACAGTAAGATATTCACTTGACTTTCACGATTTGCAAATATTTAGTTTTGATAGCTTACCATGTGTAAATAAGTGATAGAAATGAATAGTTTTCACCATTATGAATTCAGATGTATTTATGTGGTTTACTGTTCACAGTTCTACTTCTGCTTATGTTTCCAACTTGAATGAATCACATCAACACTCTTCCATTAAATTCCATGCTTCGCTTAATGCTAAAGGTCATGCAAATAAAACATGCATTAATCTTTAAAACTAAATGCCCCAACAGCTTCTTCAAAAGTTTCACTCAGTAAATAAATATTTAAACAGACGAACTCGATCAATATCAGCGCATCTTCAGCTCAGAATCTGATTGGTCCGAGGCTACGTTTGTGCAGTAAGTTCTCCCACCAGCACTAGCGTGGTGGATGGGAATCACATTGACACGCAATTAGCACGACTTCTGGTTGCCATGGAGATATGTGACTGTGCATCTGCTTGAATGAGAAATTCCGTTTCCACAGTCCGTTAAAACGCCCACGTATCTTTTGAGCTGTTCGAAAGCTTCCCTGCGTATTTTAGCACCCTGACAGATCCACAAAGTCTGTGTCGATGCGACGCAGTCTAACTCCTGCATTTTCACAACTGCAGAACTTTTTTTTTTTTTTGCCCGTTCAGTCACATATACCTCAAGGGAGAAGAAGATAACGGTTTGTGGAGACTCAGACTGTATTAATCACGAAGCGTGGCTTGGGGTTTCTCTTCCAGTGGATGCACACATGCGTCGATTGCACAGGAGAGAAGTTTGGCAGGTGCTGTCATGTCTCACATTCCTCCATACTCTCCAAAATGGTGTCCAGATCTACGACTGTACTCGTACAGATAATGAAACCCAGGCTATGGAGTCTGCCAAAACTTTCTCCTTCATTTCTCCTTCATTTTACAGCTTTAAGAGTGTAATTTGCGATAATTTGCTTTCCTTAATGTACTGCCCCAACCTCTGACTTAGCAATGATACATCCTAGATCTAGTTAAGCCAACAAATCCCCTCTCTCTACAAGGAGCTCACACATGTGAAAACGCATACACACGTGCATACAGCAGGAAATATGGATATAAAATGCTGAATTTCCCCCTCCCAAGTGTCTAAGAGCAGCTGTGTTACACAGCTGACACTCTCTATACCGTTCTGCCTTGATGTCCCGGGCAAGATCTCATGCTTTTATGCCTGTCGGGATGAATGGGTTTCTGCGGTCAATCCCAGCTGTAAGCCACACCAGAGGAAGAGAGGACAGAGGAACCGGCGTGGGCTTTCAAATAAAGGCATCATCACCCAGTGTGCTACCCTTTCAGGCTCTGGAGACTGCTGAGGGAGACCGGTGCCCGCAGTGGGTTGAGTTTCAAGCCGAGCTGATAAAAAAAGACACCCCACTTGGGCAGAAGCATCATAATAGTTCCAACTGAGAGGGTACGTGCCCCCTCCGATTTCTGACTGGATTTTGAATGCAGCCTGTGAAAAACCAAAAATGGTATTTGATAATTAAGCTGGCTTATTATAGTAGTGGTTCTCTAAAACACTGTAGTAGAAATCAACCATTCACATGTCTAAATTCAATCTAATTCACTCCTTTTCCTACACACCTTTTGCTATGGAACACAGAAGTATACTCTCAGAAATAAAGGTAGAAAAGCTGTCAACTGAGGTGGTATCTTTTCAAAAGGAACACTTCTGTACCTATTCGGTTCTAATATGTACACTTTAAGTAATAATATGTACCTTTAAGGTACCAAAATGGACTCTTTAGGTACAAACATGTACCTTTTGAAAAGGTATACCGCCCCAGTGACAGCTTTTCTACCTTTATTTCTGAGAGTGTAGTTATTAAAATGTTGAAGCTGCTGTTTTGCATACAACGACAGTGGGACAATGACACATGAGGTAAAGCAAAGGAAAAATTATTTTTTAATTGTAGTTTAAAAATAATGAATTCGATTAAATGAATCTTAATGTTACAAGAAGTAACAAGTGTAAACAAGAAAAAATAGAATACAGGTTTAAAAAAAAATTACTTTAATATCCTTTTTATTGGAAGATGATAGATAGATAGATAGATAGATAGATAGATAGATAGAAAGATAGATTTCAATATACTTGTTGGAAATATAATTATAATATATTTAAAAAGGATATATTTTTTTATAAACTTTTACTTTTATTTACTAACAGTTATTTTATGAATTATTATTATTATTTTATTTTTTATTTTTTTTTTACAAATTATATATTTGTAAATATATATTATCAATTCACTAACACAATTCACTTTGGTTTTTGGAAAGTCACAGCACATCAAATGTCAAATTATCTGGTAATTTAAGTTTCTACCTTGACACATGTCATGAGGGTCTTTAGGTGCCCTCTTTATTCTAACTGTTTACTAACTATTTACCAACTCTACTAAAAACTACTAGACTAACACATCTTACATACACAGTCAACTGCTATGATGTTTTTCCACTTTTAGTCATGTGTTATCTTGCCTAGGGCACCAACTAAGACAAGACTGGTCCTCAAAAAATAAATAAATAAAATAAAAATAAAAAATCAATCAATCAATAAAGAGTGGGTAAGTAAAAAGTTAAGTGTGTGCTTGGGTACTCCCTCAGCTTGTGAAACAAACGGAACAAAAAGAAAGGCACCACTACTTTGTTACAAGGCATGTCAAAATGCACAAAAATCTCAGGTCTGGTTCTGTGGGTGGACTATCTGCCGTCTCTACAGTCAATCTACTGCAGCACAGCTCTGCTGTAATGAGCCTCAGAATGATGTGGGTTCCAAGGCGCCATGAAACAAGGTTAATAAATAACTTACAGCCTTTATCAAATATTTGTGCTCAAACAGCCTCCAGTACATCATAGATGTGTTTTATCTCCATCTCTTTGCCCAGCCACTTTATCTCAGGTTATTAGTTCATTGCACCTAAGCAGCAATATGATGTGCTAATATGAAGATATGGAATCCGTGTGCAAGTAAAATGGGACTATGATACATCCCTGTGACTACTGCACAAAGCTTTTACTTTTCTCATGGCCTAGACTGTTAAATTACATAGTTACATGCTGGTCACGAATGTGTCATGACTGGAAGATGCTGTCGGCATGTGCGCGAATGTGTGTTCGGCAACACACTCGTTTTCCTGACGACGGCACAGAACTTCTCGGCTGTGGACTGGGGGGAAGCGATACACTCCATTAGAACATGATTACATAATTTGTCACGATGTTAAAAGAGACACTTTAAGCTGTCTCAAAAAACAAAGAGAAAGACTAACCAGAAAATGCTGATATTATTAACTCTGTCAGAATGCTGATGAGGTAAAGACTAAAAGGCAGAGTAGACGAAATCCATGTTCATGCTGAGCTTGTCAGCACAGACACGTCTCTGTCTTTTACTTTGATGCTTGCAATAAAATTTTAAACTTGTTTCATCACTGCGTTCAAGTGCTAAAAGTGTTTATGATTAGTTAAAAGGCTCGCTCAGCTATTTTTTATTTATGTTGTGCTGGTCGATATGGCAGTCATATGACTCCTAAGAGTGGATGCATCCTCACATGAACATGAATGTTTTTAATTATCGATTCCATTGTTACATCTATTCACTTTCAGACATGATTCATTTTTTCCTGTGTGTGAAAGTGACTAATTACAAGAAGTTACAGAGTGACAGTCAGATGGTCATGTGATCTTAAAATGCTGAGTCAACCTGCTCCATGTAAAATAAAATTTGGCACCTTTTTTAGGCTACTGGTGTGACTAAATATATTTAACCTATATAACAATAAGTTGTACATGATTTTAAACATAATTTTCAAGGGTATTAAAAATTTTTTGGGGGGGGGGGGGGGGGGGGAATTCTGAGTGCAGTCTTTTATAATTAAGTAAAATAATTATATAAACAAACAAACAAACAGAAAAAATTTTATTGTGAATATTTATATTAAATTTCTTTAGCTTTATATTGTTTAGGACGATTTTTCACTGTGATACACGTTATTAAACACTAGGTAGTAACATAGCAGTATGTACTTACTAAACTACTGCTACACATTGCACTGAGCAAAATAAATCTTAATTGATATTGATTACATTTAAAAATATTACTCTACTGGTGCTGCTAAATTATTTATCTGATTTTGTATATGACTGTAAATGCAATTCTCAAGGGTACTGTTAATTTGTGAAAGAAATGAGGTAAAAAATAAAGAGTGCACCTTTTATCTTGCAGTCATAAATATAAAGGGAAAGGGAAGTGGTGTGTGGCCAAGTATGGTGACCCATACTTGGAATTTGTGCTCTGCATTTAACCCATCCAAGTGCATACACACAGTAGTGAACATACACCTGGAGCAGTGGGCAGCCAATGCTGCGGCGCCCGGGGAGCAGTTGGGGGTTTGGTGCCTTGCTCAAGGGTCTCACCTCAGTCGTGGTATTCCCTGCCAGACCCGAGACTCAAACCCATGACCTTCGGGTTACAAGCCCAACTCTCTATCCATTAGGCCACGAGTGCCCGTTAACAACTGCTTGTTAATTGTTAACAAGTATAATAATTATTGATTTGAATGCATGACAGTGTCCATCTTTGCTTTGAGCTGCAGGATACGACACACGTGTGTTGGCCTCTGTCATAAAAACAACACATATAATTAATTATATATATATATATTAGTGCTGTCAATCGATTAAAAAATGTAATCGCGTTAATCACAGTCCTGGACTGTGATTAATCACGATTAATCGCAAATTTAAAATACCAGGATTTACCTGTAAATGTGTTGAAATAAAGAAATGCATGACAAACTAGTTTAAGGAAACAGAACCTTTCACACCTCCGCCAGGTATGAGACATAATCCTTATTATTCTTTTATCATTATTCTTTTGTTTTTATTCAGCCATTATCGGTCTTTATACTGGCAGTAAAACGTTTACTAAGCCACATCGCTTCAATCCAAGTATACATTTACCCAACTATTATCAAAAGTATTTCTAAATAAATACAACAAAACATTTTCTTGCGACCTTACGTGAAGTATTATGACAAAATACATTAAGAAGAAGAATTGGACCTGTTCTGCAGGTGCATTAGAGCTAACATTAGCATCATGCTTCATAAGACAGTTTATGAGATTAATAGTACACTTTTACACAGAACTCACTTCAAACCACCATCGAGTGTTTGTAATAACTTCCTTTTGTGATCACATGTGGAATTTGGTCGTTTACTGTTGTTAAAATATGCTATTTATAGCCTTTTATATCGCTGCACAAATTAGCATAGATGTACACATTCATCTCAAGAAAATCACATACAAACCATATCCTATCGTAATCGTGTGTTTATTATCTTGTGTAATCTATAGTGGCTGTTGTCATGTTTATTTCTGCTGTGTAAAAGCCTTAACATGTATGCTCTGGCTAAAACTCACATTGTTTGTGATGTTACAACCGCCTCTCCGTTCTTAAGTTGCCAGGGATACATTTCAAGTATAATACACATTAGTAAAAGGATCTATTTTAATTTTTATTTGTCTATATAGACTTTGGGCGGACGCGGTACATTATAAAAGTAGCCCAAAAAAAACGCAACCCGCGGTTCTGTAATTTTTCCCGCGACTGTATTTTCAAAATAGCCCACTTGTGCCGTTACCCTGGCAACACTGGTTCACTGTGCCCTCATCACACAATGATAGATAACCTTCCGCGCTGCGATGACGGGAAGAAGTTGGGGTCAAACCTTATCAAACGATTAATTTGCGTTAAAAAATATTAACGCGTTAAAATTTTTAGATTAATCGCATGCGTTAACGCGTTAACGTTGACACCCCTAATATATATATATATATATATATATATATATATATATATATATATATATATATATATATAAAACAAATAAAAAAAAACTTTACAAATGATCAATTTTAACAAAATAGACGCTTCAGTATAATTTTCATCGAATATTTATATTAAATTTATTCAGATTTATATTGTTTTCGGACAGTTTTACAGTTATAAAACACATTATTAAACACTAAGCACCAACATAGCAGTATGTACTTATTAATCTAAGCAATATTACTGCTACACATTGCTCTGGGCAATATTAATTGACACTGATTACATTTTACAAACTGAATTTGCCCAGCTGCTAATTGATAATATTGTTTGTCATCCTTTATTTGACAGCAACAGGCAAGATTATGATTTGATTTCCCCCTTTAGGCACAGATGAAGTAAAGCATTAGTTCTAAGTATGTGGCGTGTTCAGTGGTCTGTGTTTTGTCACATTCTTTCTTATGACAGAGGTCAAGACACATGGGTGTCACATCCTGCAGCTCAAAGCAAAGACAGACACTGTCATGCATTCAAACGGACAGGGTTTCCCCGGGCTCTGTTTTTCTGATTACTCTATTGACAGGACTCCAAAAGTGCGTCACTGCAGATTGTCAAGCCCCACTTGATGGACTAACCTGCGTTTGTGTGTGACCAAAGCCACTTTTCCAGCATCACGCAGGATCTTAAAACTCATCATAGCCATCACAAAGCAAGCTCGCAAAACACCCCACAAGAGGTGCTCAAGGATTACCATTAACATATTCCTGTGGTCTGAATCACACAAGAGTTTTCATTTGCATTTTAGCAGCAGGAGTCCTCCGGTGTGTAAAACCTTTAAGGTAGATCGATAAACTCACACAGAGCAGATTAAAATTCATCTAGTACAATCGGTTTCTGTACAACAGTTCATAATACACAAAATCCTGCAAGCTTCCTCTAAGGCTTATGCAAATTCATGACTGTATGAAACCAGTATACATTTAAAGTGACACGGCTGTCGCACTGTAATCTTGAATCCTGATAGACATGCTCGTTCTCTGTAACGACTGCACTGTGGCAGACATTATGCAATGCTAACACTTTGATTTCTGCAGCCAATTAGGAACTTCCTGTACGATGGTGTAACAAAACCTTGTTTTTCCCCTAGACATTGCATCCAATAAAGCCCACACAAAATAGTATGGGTGGTCAAGTTTGGTCATGCAGTTTGCAAGGCTAATTATGGGTGTGGCAGAGCGACGGTGCCAATGCCACCTCCACACTCAGCGGCACCATGCGCAGGACCTGAGATCCAGAGAGGATCACCTGTGGAGATCTGGCACACGGTTAGATAACGCTGCTCTGACACAGAGAAGCTCAGTCTGGGCAGAGAAAAGCGTGTGAATGTGCTGTGTATATCTGTGCTAACCCTGCTAATCTCTTTTGCTCTTTGACTTTCTTATTCAAAAGCTGGCACTGCTTTTTCAGTACTGTCTGCCTCGTGCTCAATATATTTTTATTAAGGTGACCAGATTTCTGAAATGAAAACTGAAGAAATTTTTGTATGTATCTTTACATTTTGCAGTGTTATTTTCTATTACTTGAAAAAAATGGGGATAATTCTATGTGGATAAAACGTTTTTTGTTGTTGTTGTTTTTGAAAAGAAGTCTCTAATGCTCACCAAGGCTAAATTTATTTGATTAAAATACAGCAAAAGCAAAAATAATGTGAAATATTATTACAATTTAAAATAACCATTTTCTATTTCAATATGTTTTCAAATGTCTTCAGTGTCACGATTCTTCAGAAATCAATATGCTGATTTGGTGTTCAAGAAACATTTGTTATTATCAATGTTGAAAACAGTTGTGCTGCTTTTTGTGGAAACCATGGTACATTTTTGTCAGGAATAGATGGTTCAAAAGAAAAGCATTTATTCAAATTAGAAATATTTTGTAATATTATAAATGTCTTTGTTTTCACTTTAAAGACAGAACCTTTGCTGTATAAAAGTCTACATTTCTTTAAAAAGTAACAACCCTAGTAAAAAAATGTATATATTTAAAATACATTTTTTATAGATCAAACCCATTAATATACTTACTGACATATCGCTCGAGACTTACTGATATAAAAAGTATAATTAAACTTTTTTGGAGTCCTATTTGAGCACAATGCTATTAAGCCTAAAATGTGTTTTAATTGATGAGGATTGTATGATCTTAGAACAATATCCGTCTTTAAATGCAGGATATTTAGTGTACCTGAAGTATACTTGCAATAGTTCCACTTTAGCACAATCCAATAAACTTCAGTATATCTTTAGTTGGACTTCAGCATCAGTGGTATAGTGCAAAAACGCGGGGGTGGTTGATACGTCGCAATATTGAACGTCTTAACCTGAACGTCTTAATTCAATATAGCCGCTACGTCACTATTCAGCACTGCTTCCGCACAATTAAAGTGAATTAAGTATAAAATGAATTGTTCCAATTTAGCAGACTTTTAAGTATACCAGTTTAGTATACTGAAAGTACAATTACAGGGTATTTTATTAAGCACTTAAATATGTAAATGTATTTGTAGCATGTATATATATATATATATATATATATATATATATACATATATCTACAGTGGGTACGGAAAGTATTCAGACCCCCTTAAATTTTTCACTCTTTGTTATATTGCAGCCATTTTCTAAAATCATTTAAGTTCATTTTTTTTCCTCATTAATGTACACACAGCACCCCATATTGACAGAAAAACACAGAATTGTTGACATTTTTTGCAAATTTATTAAAAAAGAAAAACGGAAATATCACATGGTCCTAAGTATTCAAACCCTTTGCTGTGACACTCATATATTTAACTCAGGTGCTGTCCATTTCTTCTGATCATCCTTGAGATGGTTCTACACCTTCATTTGAATCCAGCTGTGTTTGATTATACTGATTGGACTTGATTAGGAAAGCCACACACCTGTCTATATAAGACCTTACAGCTCACAGTGCATGTCAGAGCAAATGAGAATCATGAGGTCAAAGGAACTGCCTGAAGAGCTCAGAGACAGAATTGTGGCAAGGCAAAGATCTGGCCAAGGTTACAAAAAAATTTCTGCTGCACTTAAGGTTCCTAAGAGCACAGTGACCTCCATAATCCTTAAATGGAAGACGTTTGGGACGACCAGAACCCTTCCTAGAGCTGGCTGTCCGGCCAAACTGAGCTATCGGTGGAGAAGAGCCTTGGTGAGAGAGGTAAAGAAGAACCCAAAGATCACTGTGGCTAAGCTCCAGAGATGCAGTCGGGAGATGGGAGAAAGTTGTAGAAAGTCAACCATCACTGCAGCCCTCCACCAGTCAGGGCTTTATGGCAGAGTGGCCCGACGGAAGCCTCTCCTCAGTCCAAGACACATGAAAGCCCGCATGGAAACACCTGAAGGACTCCAAGATGGTGAGAAATAAGATTCTCTGGTCTGATGAGACCAAGATAGAACTTTTTGGCCTTAATTCTAAGCGGTATGTGTGGAGAAAACCAGGCACTGCTCATCACCTGTCCAATACAGTCCCAACAGTGGAAGTCGTGGCCTAATGGTTAGAGAGTTGGGCTTGTAACCTGAAGGTTGCCGGTTCGATTCTCACACCGGCAGGAATTGAAGGTGGGGGTGAATGAACAGCACTCTCTCTGCCTTCGATACTATGACTGAGGTGCCCTTGAGCAAGGCACCGAACCCCCAATTGCTCCCAATTGCTCCCAATGGCTGCCCACACGGGTGTGTGTTCACGGTGTGTGTGTGCATGTTTGTTCACTATTCACTGCCTTGGATGGGTTAAATGCAGAGCACCAATTTCGAATATGGGTCACCGTACTTGACAATACGTCACGACTTTAAACAGTGAAGCATGGTGGTGGCAGCATCATGCTGTGGGGGTGTTTTTCAGCTGCAGGGACAGGACGACTGGTTGCAATCGAGGGAAAGATGAATGCGGCCAAGTACAGGGATATCCTGGACGAAAACCTTCTCCAGAGTGCTCAGGACCTCGTACTGGGCCGAAGGTTTACCTTCCAACAAGACAATGACCCTAAGCACACAGCTAAAATAACGAAGGAGTGGCTTCACAACAACTCCGTGACTGTTCTTGAATGGCCCAGCCAGAGTCCTGACTTAAACCCAATTGAGCATCTCTGGAGAGACCTAAAAATGGCTGTCCACCAACGTTTACCATCCAACCTGACAGAACTGGAGAGGATCTGCAAGGAGGAATGGCAGAGGATCCCCAAATCCATGTGTGAAAAACTTGTTGCATCTTTCCCAAAAAGACTCATGGCTGTATTAGATCAAAAGGGTGCTTCTACTAAATACTGAGCAAAGGGTCTGAATACTTAGGACCATGTGATATTTCAGTTTTTCTTTTGTAATAAATCTGCAAAAATGTTCAACAATTCTGTGTTTTTCTGTCAATATGGGGTGCTGTGTGTACATTAATGAGGAAAAAAATGAACTTAAATGATTTTAGCAAATGGCTGCAATATAACAAAGAGTGAAAAATTTAAGGGGGTCTGAATACTTTCCATACCCACTGTGTGTGTGTGTGTGTGTATATATATATATATATATATATATATATAATTTTTTTTTTTTTTTTTTTAAATTATGCATGTCTGATAAATTTGTTTCAGTGAGGTACTGTAGCCAGCTGTGTTGTTCGCTGCGCTGGAATAGTAATGGTCATTGCATAAGGTGTAGCATCACTGAGCACTAATGTTCCCAAAACAGGTGCAGTGTCTCGTGACGTACTCGGATGATGTCTTTGTGTTCTCACTGGTGTGTGTGCTGCACTGAGCCAGTTCTCACAGGTACTCTCAGTTAATCACAGGTACGCAAGCATGTGCAGAGCGTGATGGATGCCTAGACGACCCACTCCTCTCCCATTTCAGCTGTCACACAAGGAGCACATCAGTCTTGACAACATTTACGTTTTCTCTCTTCAACCCCACCCATCTCCCACCCCCCAGCAAATGGACTCCCTGTGGCGCTAAATATCAGTGTAGTACTCTGAAAGGTCAGTCCTGTCAGACCGCCCCAAACAGCTTGTGATTAATCAGAGCGGACACGTCTCTGTGCACCTCTCCAAAAAAAAACAAAAAAAACAGTTCTTTCAAATATGAAACGCTTGTCCGCAGGCCAAGCCATTGCATAATAATTTAACTGTCAAATTAACCTACTAATTTAGAGTGATTAATCATTTAAAAAAAAAAAAATCTGATAAAAAAACAAAATGTTTCATGTGCCCTGACCTGTATGTAATTTCCGCAATAATGAATTTTCCTACTACAGGAGCTTGAAGTACCTGCTTAAAGGGGTAATTCATTGCTGGCAAGATGGGATTTTAATAAAACTTGGCTGTCTATGCAGTAGAAATGCCAAAAACATAAAAATGGTGCTACATGAATACAGAAAATGGAAAAAAATAGCTATGGTGTTTGCTTCTGCCAAAAACTCCTATAATTCACTTTCGCTTTTGGCGCCGCCCTGCTGTTGACCTGACTATTCGTGGGTGGAAATACAAAAATGCAAAAGTTTGATCTGTAGTTTTAACAAAAGCCCTGGAGCTCTCAAAAGTCACATTTTGTCGGTGAACTTTTGCTGACAAATAAATGGGGGTATTTGAGGGAAGATAACATGGAAAAAGAGCACACAGTGTTCATTTACATATACTACTCACACTGTAACCATACAAAGCTGGTTGAAAATCTGCTAATTTATCCTTCAATGCCCTAGTAAAAAAGTAATATATTTAAAATACATTTATTTCATACTAAGTATAGTTCAAATCTATGAATATTTACTGACATATTGCCCGAGACTTACTGATATAAAAATGATAATTAAACTTTACTTGGCATACTACTTGTGCACAATGCACTTTTCTTAATATTAAGTCTAAAATGTGTTTTAATGTCACTTTCGATAAGGATTGTATGATTTTTGAATAATATCAGACTTTAAATGCAAAATATTTAAAGTGTACCTGAAGTATACTTGCATTAGTTCCACTTTAGCACAGTAAAATATACTAAGTATATCTTTAATTGTACTTCAGCATTACTTCTGCACAATTAAAGTGCATTAAGTACAAAATTAGTTGTTCCAGTTTAGCTGACTTTAAGTATACCAGTTTAGTATACTAAAAGTACAATTGCAGGACATTTTATTAAGTACATAAATATGAAAATGCGTTTGTAGTATACTTAGCATGAAATAAATGTATTTCAAATACTTTTAAGTATATTTATTTTTCACTAGGGTGGTTATGCCAGCCTCACCAAAACAAAATTACACAGAGCAGGTAAAACTAAAAAAGTGAATATTTCAGTAACACTAGTATAGGGACCAATTCTTGCTATTAACTAGTTGCTTATTAGCATGACTAATATTAACACATTGGCTGTTTTTTAGTAGTTATAAAGCACATATTCTTCATGACCATATTCTACATCCCTAATCCTACACAATACCTTAACAACTACCTTACTGATTATTAATAAGCAGCAAATTAGGAGTTTATTGAGGCAAAAGTCATATAGTTAATACTCTGTTAATAACAAGAATTGGATCTTAAAATAAAGTGTGTGACCAATATTTCTAATCTGACAGCACTCTATTATTCCACCTATAATATATTATTTTTTAATGCCTACTGATGCATTTTGAAATAATTTGACAAGGAGTTAGCATAGTTAGCACAGCACAGTTGGCCCATCGTAAGCTTAAGTACATCATAGACCCATTGAAACCAATGGAGCTACGATGAACTTGGGCTTGCGATGCTTTTGAGAAAAGCAGCTCAGGTAGATACACCATTTGACTCCAAAAAGCATATTTCTCCATTAACAGCCTTTGAAATGTCACCCTACAGTATATTCTGATGAAAATGTATTGCAAGCAACATACAAATTATAAATATTTAATTTTATTAAAGTAGACATTTCACCAATGTCCACGTATTTTTGGAGGGTTCTCAAGTGTGAAATGGACTTACACAATTCCTAAATCTTCTACTCCTTTTTCGCTCAGCACTGTCGCTAATGAAGTGTTTTTCACTGATGCCATCAGCCAATCAGTGTTTCCATGAAATCATTTGCCCATAGCCCCAGAGTGATTAGTCACATGACACTGATGAGATTACAAATTCTATGCTTCCAAAGGGCCACAACTGCCATTGAGATGAATGGAAATTCTCTCTCTAGGCATTTTGCACCGCCTTGTTCAGCACCAATAAATATGTATCAACTTATTTTTCTTTTTCAGCCAACAGTGTACGCCATAATACTCACAGTGCAAGACGTATACTGCTGCATTCATTACTCAACAGCTTTTAGCTGGCCTAATCATTTCCACTTGACTGCATTTGTTTGTTGTTCCCTTTATTGCCTTACTGAAAATATAAAAGCATGAATATGTAATTCAATACAAGCAAAAACACAGAATGCTGCACACTTGATTTTATGGCACTTTTATCGAATAACAAGGGAAAAGCTTGCAACGTGAACCACCATTAAAGGACTAGTTCATTCCTGAATTAAAATTTCCTGATAATTTACTCACCCCCATGTCATCCAAGATGTTCATGTCTTTCTTCAGTTGAAAAGAAATTAAGGTTTTTGAGGAAAACATTCCAGGATTTTTCTCCATATCGTGGACAAATGACTGTATGTACTTTTTAACCATAAGTACTCATCTTGCACTAGCTTGATCTCACGCAATATGTAATCATGTTGGAAAGGTCACACGTGACGTAGGCAGAAATACCGTTCCAGTGTTTATAAAGCGAAAATGCAAAGAAAGACAAACACCCTTTACAAAAGGTAAAACAAGGATGTTGGATAAGTTTGAAGTTGGAGGAGAAAATGAGATGGAGTTTTTTGCCCAACACTAGCTTTTTGAACCACAGTACACAGTCGAAGGACTAATCACGCGTGACCTTTCCAATATGATTACGTAATGCGTGAAGTTGCACATGCGCACTGCAGAACCAGTGCAAGATATTTTTTTAGAAAATGACCGATCGTTTCGTTAGATAAGACCCTTTTTCCTCGGCTGGGATCATGTAGAGCCCTTTGAAGCTGCATTGAAACTGCAATTTGGACCTTCATCTAGGGCTGTGCAATTAATCGCATGAGACTGTCATTCGCATCTCGTCAGTAAAGCCGGTTCTGTAATTAGTAGTAAATCTCCTTCACATGCTTTCAGATGGAGCGGCATTTAATACACAGAGCCGTAGTTCACTGACAAGCTACGCAATATCACGTTCATAATCGAAGGCGATTAATTGCACAGCCCTACCTTCAACCCGTTGGCTCCCATTGAAGTCCACTATATGGAGAAAAATCCTGGAATGTTTTCCTCAGAAACCTTAATTTCTTTTCAACTGAAGAAAGAAAGACATGAACATCTTGGATGACATGGGGGTGAGTAAATTATCAGGAAATTTTTATTCTGGAAGTGAACAAATCCTTTAAAATGATATGACGGCCTGTGAAAGTTTTTTCACATGACATGCTATGAAGTGCTGTTAAAAAACTACCGTCTCAATGATTGAAACGGGGCCACTACTGATTGCTGTGTTCACGGTCCTGATCTTTCACACAACCACTGGGTTGCTTACACCTTTTCAAGTGCAAAACGCATCTTGAAGGGCCTGCAGAAAGCTTCATTCTCGGATTCATCCCGTCTCCGAGCTGAGGGCTGCCATAGACTCGCAGGGTGTTAATAGTTTTCTGCCAGATCCATTCACAGAGGTGCTGCAAATACATCTCCCTCTGTCAACCAGATTTAACTTGCCGGTGAAGCATTTCAGAGCAGCCCCCATACTTCTCAGAAAGTGATAGTTTCTCACTTCCTGTGCTCACGTTGTCCTCCAAGTAAGGACACAGGCAGACTAAGGAGGATGCTGTGAGGAGCCTCCTCATCCAAAGCTCGTCCCTTTAGGACCTAAAACGAAACAGCACTTGAGGAGTTGTTTATGCATATTTCATATGAGCATGAGCGCTTCCAGAACAAATAGAGACAGGCAGGCCTCTTGGCTGAGATCTGGCGCCTTTTTCCCCTTTATTAGAGGTAAAAGACAATGTGGCTTTTCTGGAGTCTGTGATCCACTGCGAGTTGACTCGTTACAGGCTCTTTTCTGGCATGCGTCCACAGCAGACGTGGCGACACGCTAGTGTATTGCGAGCAGCTCTCGACGGTCTGACTAATCGTGCACGAGCCCAGGTGAACTTCAGAAATGGCCTGCAGCTAAAGCAGAACTCGTTACTATCATGGCCGAAGCTGAGTCTGTGTATGCACTAACTTTTATCCCAACGTTGCCTTGGTAACGAGCTTTGCAGACTGCGGCAGCGGTACCGGATTTGGCGCGTTTGAATCAGGGCAGATCTGGCTACTCTTGCCTAGGGTCCAATTAAGGCAGCTTTCTTTGAGGTTCCAGGGGTGCAGAGAATTCCCCCGTTACCATTAGAGCTGCTGGTGTCCGTAGCCTGACAAGCTTGTCAGAGAGTAGCACAGAGCAGCAGCTGGAAGACCCACAGCCCTCCCGCGCTACACGGATAAGGGACTCAGAGTGCTGCGGCTGATTCAACACATACACGTTATGTTCATTACTACACACTATTACTGCATTATTCAAAGCTGACATACTGTACCATGGACAACAGGATTTCCCCTGCTCTTTAGAAATAAAAGGTGCACGACTTAGATATACAGTACAATGAACTTGAATTAGCCTAGCTCTTTTAACAGGCATTAACTTCACAACCATGAGCACATATGACTATCCATATTTGCATAACAGATACATAATAGAATTTAATTGATAGAATAGAGGAAAAATAACATGCTAATTTCAGATTATTTGTTGTTTAACATGTTAAAAATAATTAATGCAGCATCCATTTTTAATGTATATTCAATATAATATAATATAATAATATAAGAGAAGATAAATAACACTAGTTTCTGTGAATAATATTTGTTGTTTAACATGTTAAAAATAATTAATGTAGCAAGTTTTTTTTATGCTTTTAAATTAATGTAGCAAGTTTTTTTTTTTTTAAATTCCCGTAATAGCTATGCTAATTTATATTCAATAGAATAAAATAGAATAGAATAGAATAGAGGAAAAATGACATTCTAATTTCGGATTAATATTTTTTGTTTAATAATTAATGTAGTGTCCATTTTTTAAATTCCTGTAATAGCTATGCGTCACATTTATGTTCTGTTTTGGTTTAGTTTTCTGTGTTTCTGTTCTCCTGCCTAGTTTGTTGCCCTGTGTTCTCCCCTGTGACTTTGTCTGCTATTGATTTGATTTGTGTTTGGTTGTGCTTGTTTTCTCCTGTGGATTATTAAAGAACTCTCTTGGATTATACTCCTTCGTTGTGTGCTTTTTTTAGCACACCAATCCGTGACACTATGGTAATGTATATTCAACATATATAATATAATTTTTCTCAGTAATTACTAAGATTACTAAGTCAACTTAATAATCAGGGCAGGGTGTCTTGCACAAAAACAGGTTCCTATATGTAAATGGATTTTGCTTTGTCAGATAATCAAAACAGAAATCATTTGCATATAGGAGTCTTGAAGGTTATTTTAACTAACATGATTAGTAAAGTTATTGGACTTCAAGGGGACAATTAAAATGCTCCAAAAGTATAACATGTATTATCTTTACTATACCATCTGAAAAATTAACAAGAATTCATTATACAGTGTAAAATGGCTGTTAGAAAATAAGAAAAATCACATATTTAGTGTGCATAAGTTGAAAAAAACAAGTTCTCCAAAATAATTTTTAATGATATCTTATGCAATTTTGCTCTGTGGAAATCTCAAGTAAATTTTAATCTTGTTTTATGGATAACTTTTTTTACAGCAAGAATGCAGCACAGAAGTAGGATAAAGAACAGGATTTTTGTAGTGTAATAAATTCCCGTTTCACAATTTTGTGGTTTTATTCTAGTGCCTAAATATGGGCTTGAGCAGAATTTTCTCAGGATGTGACTGTTCATAAAACTCTTCAACTTTAATGTCCTTAGAGAGTAAAGACACTCAAATTACGAGCTGCCTGTGATTTCACTCCACTCCACGCCTCGACAGACAACAAAAATGAGAGGAAAACGACAAATGAGAATCCCTACAGAGTACTCCTCTCAAGCCCTTTAAAGCACAGCAGGAAGTAGTGAGCAGAAGGGCCCTCTGACATTGTGTTGAGTGGCACACAAAGCTAAAGGACTTTCATACCATATTTTGTTAAAAAAATATATATATATCCACGTAGGCATTCCAAGTGTTCTCACAGAGTCTTCCAAGCCATTGTAACATGTACTGATGCATACACTACCAAAGTCAAATTACCCTCTGAGCAAGGGAAGTTACAGCAAACTTGTGTACTTCATTTAACTTATTGTGTCCTCTGGATAATTACAACAACATAAACATAAACAACACATCCTAAACAGCGCCAAGAGTGGAAATGATGTGATGTGTTCATTGCCCAACTGGCCCTAACCATCAGAAAACAAATGCTTTTGACTACCTGAGCATGAAATAGAGCTGTGAGTGTGTGAGAAGCCATGGCAGCAGAGTCTGGCCTCTTAATTACATTTCCTCGGCAGGAAAAATGGTGCTGCTCAGATGTTCCACTGCGCTGCACATTATTATATTAAATGAGGAGTATCTAAGGGTTTCCAGCCATTCCTTCGTTTTTTTTGTTGCTCCGTAAGTGCACCTATCTTTCTACCCCCAACAACACTTCCATAACCATTACTGGTCGACAATGTGTAAGTCAACACGAAGGCACAGAAATGCATCCACGATAAAACATAGTCATCTTAGGACGACACAAGTGACCGCCGTGCAGCGTTGACACAGTTACAGCTTTGTTTCTGACAGGTGTGTATATCTTATCATAACTGAGGCAGCGTTTGAGATATGAGAGCTGACACAGAGCAGAGTACTGCACATCATGCTTGGGACAGAACACGGATGAAAGCATTCTGCTCCGTGTCCATAGGGAATTTCCGTTATCACGCATCTCAAGGTTGTACTGTGAGCGTTTTTGAAGCGTCTCTGAGTTCCATTACTTACCGAACCTTATATGGTAGAATTGGGATTTCATTTTTTAATACCTGGAAGAACAGGAAGTGCTGTTTGCTGCTGTCTGTGGAGAAGCGGCTCATTGCTCTGCGTCTAGAGGCACAGGTCATCCCAGAATAGACTAGATTCTTCTTCAGAGCGATAGGTACTATTTGGAGTATTTTAAGATAAAGGCAGCAGCATCCACAAAACAAAGCGTCTTTGTTGCATTGTGTAACGCATTGAGCCATGGTGCTCATATGGGTGATAAAAGTTTGAGTCCAGCTTTAGACATTTTCTGATTCTGTTCCCTCTTAACTCCACAATGTCTCATATCCTCATTGTATTCCTATCCTAATACTGTCAATTTTTCAAAGGTATCTAATATCTCTACAGGGTCCAAAATGAAGTTTTTGCCACACCTTTCAGCAACATAGTTTAACAACCCTTTATAACAACCTTTATATATTTATATAGCACTGGGTTGTATTTAACCCAGCATTTTTAGAGTGTAAGACATTTAAAATGTTGCAAAGGATTTCTATTTCAAATAAATACTGTATTTTTAAAACATTCCATTTTAAAACATAGAAAACATTTATTTTAAATTGTAAAAATATTTCACCAAATGCAGCTTTGAAAGAGACTTTTTTATCAAAAAAAGAAAAAAGACCAAGATGATGTAATACTGTATTTTGCATTATTTTTGATTTATATATTATTTTATGTCCTTGAAATGAGCATGTCACCATCTATCTGTGAAATGTACTTGTTACCCTTTTCTACAATTTATGAACATTGTATTTTGTGCTTATAAAGTTACCGACAAAGTCTGTACCTGATAAACATCTGTTTTCACAAAGACTGACCTGCTGAATCCTTCTGCACATGCCTCTAACACTATTTTCCCCTTCACCCTGAAAAGTGCATCTGCTGCCGAGATTCCTTTAATGACAGGAGTATCAGGAAGAATTCATAAAGAGCGCGTTCAAAGCAATCCAGAACTATCAGGGGCCCGTCTGGGCTACAATCCAGCCGTCACTGCAACTATGAACAATCATTCAAGCTTCTCATTATTTTTAAAGGATTCAATTACAAGGTAATCAAACCGTGGAGAACGGCTACTCAAAAGAACGTAAAGATAAATCTCAGTCCTAATTGTCACTTTTCGCAAACCCTCCCAGCACACAACCCAATCCGTCAATGCCTTTTTCACAGTCGTCCATGTAAAACAATACAAATACATAAACATTTGGCCCTAACGGAGAGATTCTTCACAGCGAGGATTAACAATCTGTACTTCACAGGATATAAACACAGTGGGAATGTTCCTCTGTCTTCTCTCATGGAGTTTCACAAGTTTCGAGCGCTGGCCCTCAGATGACTCCTCTCAATTATGTAAGTCTAAACTGAGCATGACATACACTCTAAACTTGAGAGATCTCTTGAAAGGTAAGTGAATAAGGTGGGCTTAAATCGAGAATCATAAACAACACATGAGGGCACGTCATATTTCAGCAGCTGTGTCACATGTATGCAGAGCTTCATGGAAAGCCCTCATCCTTCCTTCCTGGCGCAGGTCTGTCGGTGCAGGCGGTTGTATTTGGACAGTCTGCCAGAGCGCTTGGGGGAGGAATGCTTACAAACAGTAACACTCTATACTCAGCACAGGCAAAGGAATGTGGCGTTTAGAGTAAGGGAAGGTTTATTTTTTGATACCTTGGCATTTTACATTTAGAACACGCTAACACGCTCTGATAATTTACCTAATTAGGAATTGAATCTTGACCATCATGCAAACATCCAGCCGCGCCGAATGAAAAACAACAAACACACGTGTGTAAATACAGCCTTGATGCCGAGCAACTGCAAAACAAGCAGCCTGAGCCGTTTGTCTGTGTTTTCTGAAGCCCCCCGGGTGGTCTCGTTGTAAACCGGGGAGTAACGCTATAGGGCCGTCTAGTACTGTAAGGGTGCCAGCTAAGGACCGTCCACCTGTGTGGCCTCTCAGAGTCTTGATTTTAAAGTCAACCGCCATAAATCTCTAAAGTATCTCCCATTCGTCATTAACCTGTGATTATGAATAGGTCAAATGTGAGCTATTTGTACATAATGGTAAGGTCATACGCTCTAATTTAGCTGTGGCACACGGAGGTGCAGAATACTCAGATAGAGATAGTTCTACTAATAATAAGGTAAAGCACAGGGAGGCACAGCAAGCACATCGTTAAATATGAGCAAATATGACAGCTGTATTAAAATAGCTCTCACTGCCATAGGACATTTCTGTTACTCGCACCGCTAAGATGAATTGTGACATGGCTTCACAGGGTATTTCTTTTCTGCCCTCATAATCATGTTAACAAACGTCCACTGCTGTGGTGCCACGTTTAACTGATATAATCTAAACTGATATAATCTAGAGACTCTACCCTGTAAAACTTGAGTCTGAGATCCCGTATACAATGTTGAAAAAAATATTTATTGTAGTTTTGATTTTAGTATGTTTTCCAATATACAACTTTCAAAAAACTTTCATCTCAGTTACAATAAATCCAGATTTTAAATATCAAATCAACATGCAAAGCAGCTAAATTGAATATATTCCTTTTTTCAACCATAAAAGTTCTGGTTCAATCCCATTTACCCTTGGCCCTGTACAACATGCACAATGACATAAAATATAACTAAAATATACATACAATTTAATTATATTTAATAGTGTTTTTCTGGTTTATATACATTTTTATGTAAATGTGACAATTTTGTTATATTTAGTAAATGATTGTCTTGTGATGATGAGTTTGCTCCTCTACTAAAATTTAAACGTTAATTAAAATTCAAACAATTTAAAATCATGCCAATAAAGGGAACTATTTGCTAAGGACTTTACATTGACACAACTGGAATTAATTCAATCTAAATCTATCTAAATATTTGTTTATATAAATAGTTGTTATCTTAATCTAAATTATTGTTATAATTACGGCAGAGTATCACAACTTTTGACATTATAAGATATCTACTAAAAATGAACTCAAAGAAGTATTTTTCCACCACATAATCCAAAAAACATTAATAAATAATGCATTTTATTAAAAAAAATATTATGACATATAAAGTAAAAATTATGATATACTACGTCATATATATAAATATATATATATAAAAAGTTGAAACTTACATAAAAAGTCATAGTTATGACATAAAAATGTAACATGGAATTAAATGACTTTCAACTTTCATAATTTTAATTTTTAATCTCATAATTATGACTTAGTATGTGATATTTTAACTCATGTCATAATTTGGTCTTTATCTCATTATCATGACTTAGTATGTCATGATTTCAACTTTCTCATTTTGACTTTTTATTTAAACTTCGACTTTAATTATGATTTACCAAAGCATGGTTTTTTTTTTCTTTCTTGTGTGTCAGAAATGGGTTTCCATAAAAAAGCCATGCAAATTGTTGCTTTAATTTTTTAAGTTCCATGAACAACTTCTTTTTTAACACTGTACTTTAAAATACAAGGTAGCAATATCTGATATCCTTAGAGCATATCAAGCAGAGACATATGGCCATGAAGGTCAGATAGAAATAGTCAAGTTTTCCTTGTTGCATATAATGACGGATCATTAACTTTGGCCGTCTCTCTGTGCTAAACAAAGAGATGGGCGGCACACAGTCAAGACAGGAAGTGTTAGCACTGGACTGACTTCAGGGCCATGAAATGGAACAAACAAGATCAGGGCATAAGCGTAGGCGTCCTGTCAGATAAGCTAATATATGCTCTGTGGCATGTAGCTGTACCTCATGGCTACTCGAAACATTAGCACAGCTCTCTCAAGCGCTTCCACAGATAAGACGACTGCATCTGCCTCTTCAAACATATCACTATCAGCAACTTAGAAGTCACTTCAGCTAAAAAAAGCCATTTATTGTACAAACGCTGGTTGTTTTTGGGCCATTTCAAAAAAGCTTTTTATCATATTCAAGTGGATCGTGGTAGACCGAGCTGGCAAATGTGAGCTCTTTTATACAGTAATAATAAAGCTCCATCTGGCCTAGTGGGAAGGCTAATGAGTATCAACATTTTTTTCATTACATCATTGACATTAGCTAATGTGCTTTTAAATGGCAATTTAAACACCATCGAGTTACCACAAAATGCCACCCATTACAAGTCTCTCTGTGGGGATGCTTACCCTGCATATGTGCTGCATTATATTTCATATCTGGTGAGCCAAACTACACAGATTTCTGGCTAAATGTTGGATTTGCTTCACTGAAGCAGCATGCTAATTTACAAGGTCAAAAGCAATTACATGTTGCATTAAAACAACACTTTGGAACGAACATAAAACTTCAAGAAAAAAAAAATAGAATTACATTTACTACAACAGGACTAGGATTACTGGAATTACTTTTCAAGATATAGTCAAGTAATGTATAGACTTCCTACCTGGAGTACCCCTGGGTCAAGTGCCTTGCACAAGGTCAAAATTGGTTTTCTAGCTCAATGACCACTTCATTTGTGGTTTGAACCTGCAACTTGTTTATTAACTCAGATTTTGTTAGCCTCGTTATCTATAAGCTCTGAGCTATCAGCATGTCAGAGTGCTGAAGGTCTGATTGTAGAGCGTAACAGTCAAGTTCAAGAGTCAACATAAAAAGTCCCATAGGCTTTCACTATAAACTTTAAAAAAATAAAGGTTCCAAAAAGGAGTTTTTGCAGCAATGCAGGGGCGGTTCTAGATCACAGTAACTGGGGGGAGGGGGGAAGACACGGGCCACTTGTGCTTGTAGGGGACACAATTTTAAAATTCATCTTAACCTACTTTAATATATATATATATATATATATATATATATATATACATATATATATATAAACATCAAAACCATCACAGAAAATTTTAATGGTTTCCACTACAAATACCATTACAAACATTACAAACCATCAACTTTTAACCATTAAAAAATGGTTTTCTGTAGTGTGTTTTGGGACATATTCCATTAGGATTTATTGGTTTTAACAAGCCACCAATAGAAGGCAACCAATTACCAGTAGAGACCAACAGGGTCCATTACAGTTTCCAGTAAAACCAAGACAAGTCCCATTATAACCAGTAAAACCATTACTAATTTTGTAATGGTGTATGTTTTTTTTTTCAGCAGGGTTTTTATTAAATTGTTTTTATTTTTATTCAATATATCCCCAAAATATATCATGAAATATCTCGATTCTCAAATATGTGTAAGTAAATGCATTTTGCACCTTTATAGATTATGTTAGTTGATCTAATGGGCGATGGGCAAAGAAGGCTAGCCTAATACTGTAATCTATTAACTACGCATAAAAGCCCGTCTTTTTACTTAAGTACTAGATATGGGTGTCATACCATAAAATACTTTCAATACGACTGACTTTGTATTTAATGTGAATTTAATAAAAACATTGTAAGTTACTAATTAGCCTATAACACTTTAATTGAACAAAAAGAGAGCAAAGAACATTTTCACTTCAGTCCAGCGAGTTCAAGCACTCTCAAAAACTGCTATAATAATCTTTAAAGATGTTTACACTGTGAAATTAATATCTTACTTACATTTGTACATCTTCACTTTGTTGTTTCTGATGAGAGAATTGGTCAGAGAATTCAGTCAGCCAGTGTGCGCGGTGATGAAACAGCGTGTTTCAGCGATGACTCATCTGAACGCTTCTGATTGGTCCTTGCATTCATAAGCTCAACAGAATCGTATGTGATTGGTTATAATGCGCAGTGCTTTAAAAATGTGTGTGTCTCTGGCTCTGTGCCAGCCAGCGAATGCAGATTTGAATTTAGAAGCTGGTGATGTTTTTCTTTTTTATATATATACTGTTTACAGGACAAACTGCGCATTTCACCCAAAATTGTTTGCTGTGATATGATTCCAATGCCATATACAAGAACCATTTTGAGTTCCCCAAAAAAGCAGTAAACAGTCCTTAAAAGAAACACTTTTTTGAAGAACATTTTAATAATGTTTTCCACCATAAAGAACCTTTGTGGAATGGACAGTTTCCACAGATGTTAAAGGTTCTTCATGGAACCTGTCAGGAGTCTGGACTGTCTGTGTGTGTGTTTTGCTCCCCACGTGCTCCCTGTGTCCCAGTGCTTCTGCCCATATTTGGTTATTTTCCTGTTCCTGTCCTCGTCAAGCCTAATTCGTTCATTCCCTGCACCTGTGTTTTAGTGATTACTGTAGTAAATACTGTAAAGCTGATGTAAAGCCACCCAGCTTTATATCAAGCTGATGTAAAGCTGCTTTGACACAATTTGCATTGTTAAAAGCGGTGTACAAATAATAATGACTTGACTTGATTACCCTGTGTATATTAGTTCCTGTCTGTGCTTTTCTCCCCTGTTGGGTCTACTTCGTCATGTGTGTGTGTCTCCAGCCATCTCTCTGTGGATTACCCCTGTGTTTTGGATTATATTAAAGACAATTGTTCATGTTGACTTCCGCGTCTATGTTTTCCTTGCTCCTAGATCCTCTTACGCAGCAATAGTGTGACAGAAGACCCGACCCAAACAGTTACCTCCGTGTGTTCCCTCCAATTTTGTTTCCGTGTTTTTTCAGTGTTTTTTCTTTCCATTGTGTTTCTATGGATCCCCTTGTCCTCCTGGAATTCCTCCTCCTCCTGCTGGAGCAGGGGGAGTGTTCGCTCGAGGACCATACCAGACTGTTTCTGGCCCTCACGGAACTCACCAGCTACCCGGACGACATGCTCTGCGCATTCTATGACGCTAGCCTGAACGCCGCGTGCAGAGAGCCGTCGTCCGAAGATGGTCCTTGAGCAGAATTTGCCGCCTTCATGGAGTGGACTCTGGCGAGAAATGGATCGCCGCTCACCATCTGCCCAGTGGATGATCTCGCCAGATCCACTCCTGACCCAGAGC
Source organism: Spinibarbus caldwelli (assembly GCA_039654775.1). Classification (NCBI taxonomy): domain Eukaryota; kingdom Metazoa; phylum Chordata; class Actinopteri; order Cypriniformes; family Cyprinidae; genus Spinibarbus; species Spinibarbus caldwelli. Next base: position 34,079,209 of record CM077218.1, read on the forward strand.
CCAGCCCACCATCTCCTCACGATGCGGAGCATCAGCCCGAGCCCACTGATGACGGAGAGCCATTTTTCGCCACAATCGACGAGCCAGCGCAAAACCGAGCGACTGAGCAGAGGATCGCCCCGGACGTTGAGCCCAACCCATCAGACCATGTTCGAGAGCCGGCAACAGTGCCCACCACGAGGGAGCAAGCCGTGGACGGTGAGAGCGCGGAGTGGAGCTCCGCCCACTACACCACGGCTGAGGGTGAACTGATCTGAGGGTGATCTGGGGCTGCTGGACTTAGAAGGGGACCTGATAGACTGGGAAACTGATCTGGAGATCGATCTGCCCCTTCTCCTCTCCGTGGTCCCCACTGGTCCCGTCCAGCCCTCCTTCGTCTCTGGTCCCCATGTCCAGCCCAGTGGGGGCTCCCGAACCTCCAACGCCCGCTCCTCGAAAGTGCCCTCTAGTGCCCGCTCCTCGAAAGCGCCCTCCAGTGCCCACTCCTCGAAAGCAATCTTTAGTGCCCGCTCCTCGAGAGTGCCCTCCAGAGCCCGATATTCCAGAGCGTCATCCTGTTCCTTTGTTCAGCCCAGAGGAGGCTCAAAAATGCCTGCCCTCCCACCCGCTCCTGCCTCCTCCTCCGCTGTCGTCTGACAGCCCCTCCGCTCGCCCTCAGCCCCCTATCTGTACGGTGCGAGCCCCGCGGGACTGCCATCCTCCAGCGTCGCCGGGGCTGGAGTATCCCTCACCTCTGCCTCCAGCCTCCGAGGCCCGGACTTCGCCTCAGCCCGTTGACCCAGCGGCTCCATCTCAGCTCCTAGCTCCCTTGCCTCCACCGTCACCCGTCGGTCCACCAGCTCCACCGGGCTACCTCGTCCCTCCGGCTCCGCCTTGGTCTGGCATCGACCATCCTGTGTTTTAGTGATTACCCTGTGTATGTTAGTTCCTGTCTGTGCATTTCTCCCCTGTCGGGTCTACTTCGTCATGTGTGTGTCTCCAGTCATTTCCCTGTGGATTACCCCTGTGTTTTGGGTTATATTAAAGACAATTGTTCGTGTTGACTTCCGCGTCTACGTTTTCCTTGCTCCTAGTTCCTCCTACACAGCACAATTGTGACAGAACCAAAGATTCCAAAAAAAAACCCTTTATTTTCATGTGTAGAGAATTTTTTTTTTTTTTAAGATAATGAATTAACCTTTCAAGACAGCCATACTATCAGTTCAGAGATTAACTGATGATATTTGCTTCTGTAAAATTCATAAGTCAAATCACTCTAATTGTCAGCTTTCCAGTAAAGAACTAAACACAAAACAAAACAAAAACTACGCCAAAACAGCTTAGCAATGACCTCCAAATCCAACAAATGCTTTATTTCCAGTGCTTCATGGGATACGTAGATCATTCCTTCATAAAAGGTATTAAGAATGCATTCTTGCAACTTTGTCTTTTTGCTCTGATTCAACATTTGTAATGTGATCCATTTCAGAATTGGTTGATTTGATGCATGACTTAAACTCTTTATTAAGAAATTACCTGACATGCCTATGGAGAAAACAAATGGGAAAAATACCTCTGGAATCAAGGCTGCTGAAAAAGTGGTAAGTCTAATTTCTGATAACTAGCATTTGGAGTAAAACACCTGACAGCACATTATCACATCAATGATTAAACTGAGGTACAGAATATGTCTCCAGAGACCTTTTGTGAGCCCTTAAGACTTCAGATCTAAAGGATCTACTGCAGTTTATTGTTTGCTTGACTGACACAAATGAACACGGCGGGTATAAATTGGTCCAAATGGAATTTTCATTTTCCATATTTTCCTCTCCCACCCCAATTCCCCTTTGCCCCCTCTCCACGCCATCTCATAACCCAGGTCATTAATAATGTATAATATTGACTCAGCAAAGCCCATGCTTTCGGGATGAAGGGGTGCTGTACTTTCTCTTGAAATGTGAGGCATGATCTCGTCTGTTGCCTGGCAACCAGGTAGTTCCTAATAAGTGATTCTCCTCAGAGAAATCCCCTCATACTATAATGCAGTGAAAGCCCAAAGTGCCGCCCACATGCCCCTCCCAACTTACCTTTTATGAAACTACCTAATTCATTTCCAGTGCAAATACTGTGCGTATGCACAATCTGAATGTTTTCGCTGTAATGGGATGCCCTGAATTTCACGTATCAATGTGTCATCCCATAAAAGCTCTGTTTTAAATTAGATCTAAATACAGAACGGACATTGTCTTTCTGTCATGCGGCAAAATAGGCTGCTGTGCTGAGAACATGCCTAATAAGCCCCATATAAACTAATGGTCCACATTGCCATGACAACCTCAGTGTGGCGGACAAAGACCTTGCTGTTAACACAAGTTTTTGCAATGCAGTTTTTATTTATTCATCAGTTTCTGCTTTCATCGTGCACAGAGAATGCGATGCACAAACTCACATGATTGACAACCAAGCAGGAGCTGTAGCTTACATAAAACAGCAAGACCGGTTGAGGCAGGTGTGAAGATGTGGGGAATGGTGCTCAATAAAGAACATTATTCATAGTTTCTATCTGACTACGAAATCACTGGGCCTTTTCTTAAACGAGTAAGAAAATGCAATTCTTTTCAACCTATGACTTTTAAAAGGACATTTCACCCAAAAAAGTGAACATTCTGACATTTGCTCACCCTCATGTTGTTCCAAGCGAAAATATTTTGAGGAATGTTTCAATTGTTTTCATCCATACAATGAAAGGATGAACAAACAAAACATACAATTGTTTACATCCAAAACAACACGGGGACTCTTTTGACCCTAGTGAAAAATAAATATCTTGCATTTAAAGACCGATATTATTCAAAGATCATATGGTCCACATCAATAGTGACATTAAAACACATTTTAGGCTTAATATTATAAAATGTGCATTGTGCAAAAGTAGTACTCCAAATTATAATTTTTATATCAGTAAGTATTGTGCGATATGTCAATAAATATGTTAATAGATTATACTTTGTTTATAGATTATACCTATACTTTGTTTGAAATAAAATTAGTTTAAAAATATTACTTTTTTACTAGGGGACTTTCACTGACTGAAACATTTTTAAAAATATCTTTTTTTTATGTTTGATATAAGAAAGAAATTCATACAGGTTTGGAACAACATGAGGTTGATGTAATTTTGATGCAAATAAGAGAAAGATGCTAAAGTGCAGAACTGAACGAGACCAATATGTTGCACACCCAAGCAAATCATTCCTTCCCATATAAGCAGTGCAGTAATCGTTAATAATTTAATTTCTGGATAAGGAAATGATATCAGATGCACAGATATTTCATCACAACAGGAAAGATCAGCATGCACTACTTTTCATCCTGTTTGAACTCTGATATCTCTGGCAGTAGATTTAATGCCGCACAAAGCAACTCCAAAACATACAGAAACATCTTTAAAAATTCATATTATTTTCATAAGCTTGACACCATAAAACTTCATATTTAGAAGCCAAGTCTCTTAAAGAGATCTCTTGCATAAAAAGGGCATTATTCATTATTCACACAGAAATCCCAAGACAAACAAAAGGAGAACGATGACAATGTAACAACAAAACTCATTTCACATCAAAATTTACTCTCGAGTGCATTTAACGTCTGCTGAACCAGAAACATAAAACAATGCTTTATTGTCATTTTCAATCAACTGAGCCTTGCCCTCCTTGTGTCCAATTGTCACTCTCAATGTACATTTCAAACTCGCATCAACACCTGATCAGCAGCTTTTAACACACTCTCATTTGTGTGTGGTCTACATTCAAAGTGTGAGATGGCAGCTGAATCAACACAATAGTGAAACATTTCTGTCAGAGTGGAGCCCGGCTCGACAGCATGTTGGGATTTGGGAACGAATGCTTCAGAAGTGGCTCCTGTCACAACTGGCATTATAAGCGAGACTTATAGAAACTCAAATACAGACACGGCCCATCAGATAATAAAAAGTAGGAGTGCTATTGAGAAAAGCATGGTTTTGCTTGCTTTTTAAGACTCGCTTTCGTTTCCACAGATGGGAAATTTTTCCATGCCGGTGTTGGCTCTTTCATGAGCCTGGAATATATCCGTCCCCCTCAAACGGAGTGGGTCCCAGCTGGCCGCCGCTCCCCAGGGAGGTCAATTGCGACCTAAACAGCCACCTCCCACCAGCCACTCAAATATCATCCTTTCAGTTCTCACCTCCTATAAACACTTCACAGAGCCAGGTGGATTCGAGGTTCACCAGAGGGACCCGTCCATGGCAGCCTTCAAAATCGATTGCCACTTAGTTTTTCAATTATTCCCTTTGCTTCTCTGCCTTTTGTTTATAACAGTCTGTTGAGAATAAATCACACGAGTCTATTGCACCACACCTTACATGACCAAATCAATAACCGCTGAGATCAACAACACCTTGGAGACTGTGACATGTAGGATATACATTGAGTGAATGAGTACAGAGGATTTTGTCTTGTTGTGGGACCTGCTGGCCCCAGTGCTACAAGCTCACTCATAAATATGTTAATAAAATATGCAGCAGGCTATTAAATACTCAAACGGTTTTTCCTAGTCATTAGGATTTGCATATATTCTTAATCAAGAGGATATATTAAAATCTATATGCTTGACTCATAAATATTAATTATGTGATGTGATATGCGTCTTGATTTGCTAAAAAGCAGGTAAGGAGATGCTAGTCATAATAGGGACTGATCTACTTTAGAAAAATGCCAGTAAAGTGAATCTTTTTGCTAGATGGTTATTCATTTCACATCCTATACACAAGAGATTTTACAATATCCATAAACAAACATAATATAAGAACTGAATGCAAAGGTGGACTTTAGGCTTTTAAATATATAAATATGTTTTCATAGTCAACAGGATTTGCATATTTAACCAGAGGCAGAGCAACAAGAAACGAGGGAAAATATTACAAAATAAAAACATAGAGGCTATGCTTTGCTAATGAATTAATTATGTGATAGATGCCATGATTTACTAAAAAGCAGGTTAAGTAGGTGCTAGTCATAGCAGGGATTGATTTACTTTAGATGAATGGCAGAAAAATTGCTAGCTGGTTATTTAGTTCAGTGAAATGCACCACATTTATATAAAGTATATAAATCCATATATAAAACATCCACAACATAAACATGATATTACAAATTACATTGGCAAACCCTTATTAAAATTAATTTTAATTAAATATTGATTACTATTTGTATAGCCACAGTTTTACTACAAATACCATGGTTAAATATTAGTGTAGCAAGACCACGATTAATTTGTGGTTACCATGGTTTAAATATAGTAACCATCGTTTTCTGGTTTTATTTGTTGTATAAAACCATGGTTCATTTTCGTAACAGTATAAAAGGAAGCAGATTAACAGACAGCTGAACTTATAAAATAATAAATACTAATAAATACTCAAATCTGCTTTCATTGTCAACAGGATTTTCATATTTGATAATGGACAGAGGAAAGAAAAGTTGCGGGCATAATAAAACATTAACTTGGCTCTTGATTATTAATTATGTGATGTGATAAGTGGGTACTAGTCGTGTTAGCATAACCGCTAACATCTTTGTTAGCAAAGACTGTGACTCCATTTGGTTCATTGTCTGTGCAAATATCGCTGATTAATCTCTTACAGGAATGTGTTTGAGTGTGCTAACCAGCTAGCAAAGCGATTCAGTTTACCAGCTCTCAACTAAAGAAAGCAGTTCTTTATACGTTTCTTTTTTAACTGCTAATGCATTGCTAATATCTTATTTTTTTTCTCACCATATTTTCATCATCAATTCAGTTCAATTAACATCTTTAGTTATTATCATGCATCTTTGTCTTTGTTGATGAACTTGATGAGCACTGATTACAGCAGTTTTGCATTTTACTTTGATTAAAATTCTGCACACATATCAATACAGAAAACTGTTGCTAAGATGTGTTTTCTTACATACTCTGTCTCTGTTTTTAAATAAAGAAGCTTTAAATCACTCGAGAGACTGATGTTCCAGCAAGCAGCATTTTAAAAGCAGTCTGAAGCTACAGTATCGGCCATCCTAACCTCTACATGTGAAACCTGTCCAAATTGCTTTTGGGGAACAGGCTGCCACCTGCTGTATCATTTGTAATCTTGAAGGCAAGTCCAAACTACACATCCAGATCGTTGCCCCTCAGTGACTTTGGCACGAATAAGTGTTGTTCTGTCATTGTTAAGCCTAAGACCCATTATCATTATCTAGACGCAAACACACTGCGTCATAAAAATGCCATCCAGAGCTTTTACCACCCCTGAGGATCAGTATGAAAGTTTAAACTTGCATCAATGTTTACATTCGTGACCTGATCCATGAAGCTCGCGTGTGCTGCAGATCCAAAACAGTTCATAAATTTGCGTCGTGTATACAGGCTGTCCTTTAAAGGCACAGACATCCATGCCTTTATCGCTTCTGTACATTTGAAGTCATAAAACAGCAAGAAGACGTCGACAGCAGATTTGTACGGGCCTTGTTAGTTCCACACCATTGCGCTAAACACTCTGCGAGCCGCAGGCCTAAGGATATACAGAAATCCAGCTGAACTGATATTAATCCTCAAACGCTCCTCTAATCAGCATGCTTTGGCTGTGACTGACTCCTCTTCTCCATATGCCCTAGACCAATAAATCATTCAGCTTCCTTTCCTATAGCTACATTCAAAGACTAGAGGTTACACAAGCACCAGTTCCCATCAGACTCTGCTGTCTTCAACCAAAACAGCATTAGATCTCCAAATGTCCACTCTAATTTCATCCTTTAAACACAATGGAAATACAATATGACCGTCCTAAATCAGAATGTACTGTAGGCTTATGATTTGAAGCTATAAGTGCATTTGTTCCTGTCTGTGTTGTGCCCTGAGTGGGGTTTCAAAAACAAGAACATGCTGAGAGACCGCAATCTCTCTCTGTTTTCTCTGTCTCTCACCCCTTCTCTGCTAGCACAGACTTTCTTTGTTTCTTTTGTGATGCACAACCCATGACCTATCCCACAGTGCCGAGCTTCACCGTCAAACCGAATGATCCACACCGTGAACACATGCTTCTATTTAATGGTGAGAAATTGCTCTAAGCGGAAAAAGATAAAAACCTGCAGCAAGACAAGCTGGCTTTGTGTTAGTGTACAGAAAAAAATATCCCGATAATAGAGGAAATGATACCGATAGCCATCATTGTTGTTTCTTTGGTAATCTGCACCTTGTACGATGCTGAGCAAAATCTGCGATTATTTAAATTACAACACTATGAACCCTCTTGATGATATTTGTTTCCTCATGAACATAGAAGCTCATGAAATTAATCTAGTTTTAATCCAGCTGCACCCAGCTAAACAGTCTTTCTCAGTTAGTACATCTTTTCTTAACGAGACAGTTCATTCAATAATGAAAATTGTGACATTATTTACAACCCTCATGTCGCCAAAAAAAGTAAAAGTAGTATTGTTTTGGACCCCATTGACTTTTTATTGTATAAAAACAGTGAAAGCATTATTCAAAAAATCTTTGTGTTCCACAAAAGGAAGAAAGCGATACAGATTTATACAGATTTTTTGATTTTTGAGTGAACTATCCAGTTAATACATTCCCCACCTGAAATTGCATGTTTCCCTACTATATAGTAGGTGATAAAACAATGTGAAAAGAGCAGTATGTCCGAATTCACAGTATTCATAAAACAGTAGGTGAAAAGTATCTGTATATAACTTTCTAGTTCCTGTAAGATTCTGATGGACACTTTACTATCCCTGTGACGTGATGCAACTGGCACTGGTAGATCACATGACTGATGCAGTATGTCTGGACTGCATTCGTGCTACACACATTCATACTATACAGAACATATTTTCAGAAATTCAAAAGAAGTACCTACTCAAGAGTATGTGACTTTGGATGCAGCCATGCACACGCACATGGCAACATGCCTGCTCTGAGCAGACTGAATGTTGTCATTGTGGTCCAGGTGTACGTCTCAACAGGATACTCACATGGCAACATAAACTTTGCACACATGATCTATGATCACATGATCCTGCTTAAAGTGCCCCTGCAAACAGGATTGCAAATTCAATTGTGTTTTGAGAGCAGCTCTTTTGAACTATTCAGGCTGACATTTTACAAAAAAAAAAAAAAAAAACTAGGCTATAATGATAATATATATAAATGGAATCATGTTTAATTAATGTAATATTTCAAAACAATTTTTTTGGAGAAGAGTTGGCATCGATTTCAAAAAACGACACAGTCCCAGTTCTGCCATTGATGTCTACAATATGTCAGAATACCGATTAATCATCACCTCAGTAAATAAGTGTTATGGCCTCGCAACACGTGCCTGAGGGCGGGAAAGCTCATGTATGACTAATCAAAATAAAGATGATACATACTTTCATCTGACAAGCATGCTTATTTGCAGCCTTCATTCTGCACTGGTACATTAATGCTAGCGTATTAAACTGACCCAAAAACAGCCACACAAAAAAACTCACTTTTTTGGTTAGAAAGCTCAGTAAAGCAGAAGAGATATCGAAAGACAGAAGAATATAAATAACCCAAACTTATGAAAAATAAAACAAATAACCAGCAGTTTTAAAAATTGAAATTTCCTATTGTGCCTTGATGGTGGGGTGACAAATAGCTGATGCTCTCGACATTTCAATTTCTGTTATTCAGTACATTTGTCTAAATAATCAGTGGAATGATGCAGTGAGGCACATTGCCATTTCTGTAATGTTGCACACAGAACTGCATGCTTGGTGCATAGATCCTAATGGTGATTATAATAGTCCAACAGACATTTGAGCAACGGAAGCTGCCATTTATATGCATTATATGCAAAGTGCCCCACCATGAAAAATGTAAACAACTCACATTTTCAACGGATTTCAACGGAAAATGCATTTGTACATGACACTAAGTAGTTCACAAAACAATCACGGAAATAATACAAATTGCAGTGAGGTTTTCTACATCCTCCAAATATCCCACAGAGTGCTGTCTGTAGCAGAACCACATGACAACAAATCCATTTAGCGTATATCTACACTAATCATGGGTCTAATTGCTTACTTTACAGCTGTCAGTCAAAAAGTGATGAAATACATAATGCACTTCAGACCACAATGTGGCCATCATAAATGTAATATGAAAACAATTACAACCCAAAAGTAATTTGCTTTATGGCTAAGCAGCAAAAAGCAAACCACAAAATGGAAGGAAGTGCAGTGCACAAATGAGGCCAGCAAGTCCAATTCATCATTAAAAACTAGAAATCATAAGCACTGTATATAATCTAGATCATAAAGCAGTATCTACAAAGTGCCAGGCTGCATTTTGTGCATCACTTCAGCAGAGAGCTTGTGCCGCCCCTACAGCTAATGAAGCTATTTATAAAATAGTGCTCTTAATTGCAACACTGCCAAAAGGACGCATCTTTGGGAAGCCTACACCGGTGGGAGAACGAGATCAGCTCTTATTTGCTGAAGTTTCCTGTCAAAATACACGCAGGAAGCTGCAAGCTGCCACGGCAACCAGCCAGCCATTCAGCATACACCTACAGATCTTAACTGATACCGAAGTCCTGTCAGGTCCAAGAAAAACAAAATAGGAACTGATCGATTATTGTGCATGATTAATGCCGCAGTCGTCGGCGTACTCTTCAAAAACCACATACTTGACTTCTAAATAGTAGATGGAACATTATTTAAAGGATATGGGTTGCAAACCATCCTGAGACACCAGCTCCGTGGACGAGTGGTCTGTTTGATGCAGAAGAACACCACTGGTGCGAGCGCCGGATAGGGGGGCTGCTCCTCCTCATCCGAGACCAAATCTGGAGTGGGGTCCCGGGCCCCGGACCCCTGTGCCTGAGAGCTCTCATGGACGGGGATCCATGTGCCGCTCTTTTCCTCATCATCTCCGATCTCCTCACTGGGACGGGGCGCCAGGTACAGGGCTGAAATGGGAACTCTTACCTCTCCTCTCTCCAAGTAATGAAAGTGTTCTCTCCCCTCGCCATCAGTCATGATAAAGCGTCTGACAATGGTATCCTACAGTTAACAGAACAAATATGTCCAATGAACAATGACTGTATGGCAAGCTGATTTAACAATTATTCCTTTATAGTAACTAGTATTTATTTTGGAATACTAATAATGATCTATCAGTAACTATAATCTTGTTCAATTTCAGTAGTAACTATTCATTAGATATGGGTACTTATTAGAGCAGCGGCTATTAGCTATTCAGTTAAAAAATAGGACTTTTTCCATTTGCAAGCAGTCACTATCTCAACAAGTAACTATTTTTCTGTACAATAGTAACAAATGGTTGCCACTGAATTCTAGAGAGATCTATAGTTATACATGTCAACCATTCATAACTAGTATGTATAACCATTGTTGCTGGTAGCATTTTACTTCTAACTATTAGGTACTAGTACATATTTGTACTAGCACACATTTATTCGATACTATTAGTAATCATAAATGTTACTAGTAACATTTCTTACTTGTCTTATGTAATGACTTGACAGATGGTTATGTTACAGTTCAATTAAAAATGTTATAGCAGAATTATATATAGTGACCAACTGAACAGATACTCACTATTGAAATAAGTAGCCTAGTATTTAAGAAATAAGTACAGCATCAAATTAATAATTATTAGTGAAATAGTGAAAAGTAAAAAATCACTAGCAATTAAAAAAATAATATATTTAATTAAGTAGCCTACTAATAAAATATTAGTGCATAGGGTTAAATGTTAAATCGGCTTGCCATAGGATGTATTAAATGAAGGATAGTTGATTGTCACGGTTTTGTACAGTGAAGACATAAGCGCTTGTCAGATGCATCAGCTCAATCTCAAGCTTCATCACAATTTCCTAGTTTCACATATATAAAAATAAAAGGGACCATGAATCGATACATATAGTCATTAAGTTGCTTAACAACGTTTTGGAAATTATATCTCAACAAATCTGCGCACAGCTGCCGTGAAAAATAATCCTGTTAAGAATATTTATATCTGCCTATAGTAGGCTATTTCTATTTTTTTCTACTGAAAAAAAAAATACTGTGACGGAAATTGATTTTAAGCACAACTCACAAAACAAAACAAATAAGTTACCTTATAGATAAGGAATTGGAGGTTCCCATAAGCATCTCCTTTACTTTCAGTGTTCCGCAGAAAAATCCGTTCTGGTAAGAGACTGAGACTCGCTGCGATCCATTTGTCTCTTTCAAATGCAGTTTCTGCCTCTTAACGATGAGTAAGTCCTTTGATTCTCTTTAAAATGAACAAATCTTGAGAGATTTATCCCAAAACATGTCAGAGTATCTCAGATGTGAAGCAAGAAAAGCCATTATCCAAAGAATAAACTGCGAAAGGGTTTGGCGCATCTATGTTGGTCGGGATTCTCCCTTGATGTGACACGCCAAACTTCTAGTGAGCAGAGCGCGCGAGCACGTGACGCTTCCTTTGGCTTTACCCGCATTACTTCACACCTGATGTCCTCTTTGATCTTTTTATTAAGACGGGTTATCTTTAGACATGCTGAAAACACGCTTAGATGGAAACTAAACCTTGTAATCTTAAATTACATTGATGATAATTGTAGGCTATACACAGAATAGCTTCAGGGGAAAAATGGACTAGTCTATTGAAAATAATAAAAGTGTACGCATAAAGAAATTAATTCGGATAAATCTGTTCAATGTGTTCAGAGATACTCACCTTTGCTTTGTTTGGGTGCAAGCCTCTGCTTCTCATAAAATGCGTGTTTTTCTCTTGCCAGTTACTCAATATGTGTCAACACTGTCAGATACCAAAACTCTGTGTCAAATATTTATCAAAAATCTAGTATTTACGCCAATGAATGAATGATTTGAGACTACAGAATGGACTAAACCCGATTTTCAGCTCCACCTATTGAATTGTCACCGCAGTCAGACAATTTTATGTTGGCGACAAAATAACTATATTTTCCCCATCACACATGCATTAAATGCACATTACCATTTAGTTTTTGTTGCTACTAGAATCTATTTAAAGAGAGGCAAAATACTTAAAAATATGTGTTGGAGCTGACTTTTCAGTTGTGACAGAAAAATATAGCCATTTTATTAAATATTTATTAAATAGCATTTAATAAAATGTATTAAATGATAATAATAATAATAATAATAATAATAATAATAATATAAAATCATCAGAAGCTGGTTGACCTTGTTGAACTCAAAGCAGATGAAAAGAAGACTTCAGGATAAAGAATGACTTTTATATTATCTGATTTTTTAAAAAATGCTTTTAAATATCTGCTGGTGTTAAGAAGAAAAAAAAACAAGATAAAACAAAAAATAAGAGACAGCTGTGAAATCAGCTCAGAAAATTCAATTAAATAACATTGCTTGTTAAAAAATGATACTTACTACCAGAAATGCTGCTATTATTGCATAAACTAATATAGTTGTACCTTTAGGTGTACAACATCTTGTCACTGGGGCAGTGCACTCAAAGGCATACATTTGTACTTTTTTAGGGGTAAAGGTGTCCCTTTGAGGGTACTGCCCCAGTGACAAGATGCTGTACCCCTAAAGGTACAATTTGTACACTTTTTTTTTTTCTGAGAGTGTAAGTTGGGCACATGTTTTTTCCAGTGTCCCAAGAATCAGTTAATTATCCATTTATCTTGTAAATGAGTACAGCAAAACATAATTTGAAAAAAAAAAAAATGCTTTTAATGAATATCACATGAGCCCAGCTAATGCAGAAATTCACAATACATTAAGATCAGACATAAGAAATGAAGCCCAGGCATCATTTCGTGTGCCTATCCAAAAACTTTAGCTTTTTAAGCTATTACGATAATAATGTTTGTATTATGCATATGATTATATGACATAAAAAATTACATTGTATTATATATTATACGTACATACTATACATTCTGTGTACATGTGTGTATATTTCTCATTTTGCATTCTCATTATTACATATCTCATATTATAATAAGGAAGCGTTTGTATTAAGGAACAGTCAATTGCTAGTCTTTAATGACTTACTGAGATGTCAAACTCTACACCATCATTTGTTTACTTGAGGAAGATAAAGACCATAGATCTATTGACAAGTCTGGAAACAGGTGTGCGTCTTAAATTACACGGAAATGGATTTGATGATTGCTGGGGCCAAGGGGTTTGCACAGTTTGGTGAGCATCCAACAGTTGTGCTGTGTCAACTAAAGCTGCTCCAATATCTCTGGTAAGAGAATCTGACGCGTGCTCACAGACGGGGGGATGCGAGCAGCACTATCGACCTGTCAATCATCCCTTGGGTGGTTAATCCTGTCCCACCCCCAGGTGCTCCTCCATTCCTTCCTTTTCAGCATTGCAATTCATTTAAAATGATTCTAGAATTTTAAGGATTCTATTTGTTTTTACTGGTTTTCGCACAGTCAATATTTGCAAGCACTATCTCTGGTACTGTAACAGGTCTATTTTTCTTTTCAAGACCTTTCAGAGAGGAGATTCAGCTTGATTTGAACTGCATATTTCAAGGGCCTTCTTCTTTCTATCTCCCATTATGCACTCATCCAGGAGGTACTCAAATATTGCTCTTATCCAATTGTTCTATAAGGTGTTTGTCATACTCGGCTCCTTCAGGCACTCAAACATGTCGCGTCACTGCTATCTTCTGAATAGCAGCTGTACATTCCAATCTGTAAAGCTGCTTTAACCCTCTAGTTTCATTTTTCCAGGCTTTGCATCTCATTATCCTGGTGGCTGAGGAGCCATCTGGACACGATCACCACTTTCTGCTGTTGTGCTTACAAATACAGGGAGGCCGACTTAAGACTGTAGATCTTCTATTAAAGCTATTGATGGAACAGAAATAAGTAATCCAATGGGCATGAATTCCTTTTTATACAACAGGTACTAGATTTTCTAATCTGCTTAATCAGGGGTTCTCCAACAGTGCTGATATTTATTATAACAGCCTGTTTTCTTCTTCCTTAAATGAGGATTGAGCTGCATGTTTTCTTCAATTTCTTTTCTTTACTGCGAGAATCTGAACATGGCTTGTGGGTCCAGAGCCGGTTTAAAAAAAAAAAACTTTGCAGAATCTAATGGGAGACTTCTTTACACAGACATCATGAAGATTTTCTTTTGTTTTGATCTTCCTGAATGCTTTAATCCTCCAGTACAGAAAGAGATAACTGATCTTCCAGACATATCAACAATAAAGTTGCAATGCCAACATCTGTGAACAGAGTGATTACGTTCAATTTTTTGAGGATGAAATGGCAGAAACATTTCAAGCGTCCGTGGGTAGAAAAACAGTGGTAATGAGAATGGCCTTCACTGATTCACTAACAAGCTGAGGCTGGAATAACACACTGGAATAAAAAGTGAAGATAAAAATCAAGCTGATATTCATCCACCGAGCCACCGCCCCCATTTAGCATTGTATAGTCACAAAACCCATAGCCAGTAGTTCTCTAGACAGAGGTTTTGCTTCATGAGCCAGATTTGACACTGGGAATCAAGTGACAACCAACCCATATTTAATCTAGTCTGGTTTTGTTAAATGTTTAAGGATGAGGGCATGTCACACAACCTGTTCACGCTGGCATCTGTGATTTGGCTGCTTCTACCAAGTGACAGATGAATTTGTACCAAAATATTGCAGAGTTTGATTGGACGCTCTGCCTTTGACATCATCAACTTTTTCCCCCTCCCGTTTGTGTTCTATAAAATCCAACTAACCATATAATCATACATAGCAAAATAAAGTCCATATTATTTATCTATATTACATTAAAATATTAAAACAAATCCACCAGTTGTAAATCTCATGAGTTTATAGCTGATTTCTTAAAGAAATTACTATTATTTATGTATAGGCTCGCATTCATTAGACTCTGACATAGTTTGTGAATTCTTGAAGTTGTGATGAAATGGAAGATCTTTTCTTTCATATTGTGACATGCATCCAAATGAAACAAAAGTTATCCAAAAAAGAAAAAATATTAGATGGTGTCTTGTTTCTATCCATTGGCTGTTGACTGGATTTTGAGATGTTGGTGTTGCACTCACAATTTTGAGTTAAAAAATGAAACGTATGCATCGATGAATTATTCATGATAAGATTGATAACATGCATTCACGAAACAAATTGTGTAAATTTTAATTACATGCCAACTTAAGCCTTTTTTTTTTTAAACTGACTCTTAATATTGCATCATTCCTATATTATCTCAAAATCTTGTAAATATTAAGATAAAGCTGGAGGCTCAGCTTTGTACAGGATGCTTTTCTTTCAGGCAGAATAGTTAGACATGATGTAATCTGCACATAAGATCCCTGATCTTGACCTTTGACATCAGCACCTAATTCCCCCAAAGAGCAGGAGGGGCAAAGGCGAAACATTCCACAGCAGAGGCATATTTATACTCCTTATAAAGCCTATTTCAGATTTATTGGCACTGCATGAGCTATCATGAATCTTTATACAGGGCTGTGGGGGAGCTGTTGGAAACTGATAAGGAGTTGACCCCAGCTACAGCACTCTTATGATGGTACCAAATCATGAACTAAATCATGAACTGTCATGTAGTAGTAGTAGGACCTGGAATGAGTTCTCCGGGTTTGGGCTGGTCCACTAATACTGCATCACTGTCCTCTTGTAATCTAATGTCCAAACCAAAGCAGGAAAGGTCACCCATGGGTTTGCCCTTTACACTGTCAGTAAGAAGGTCAGGAAGAGTGCAGTGTTTATCCATGAGCTTCTGGACCTTTAATACCACTGTGAATTTGATTACTGTACTTTCCATTAGGGATGGAACCAGCAATTATTATCTTGACAAAAGTGATAAAGTGATATGAGCTTGCATTAAAAATGTGACCCATTAATTAAATATATATTTACTCTACTTTTCAAAAGTTTGTGGTCGGCATGATTTTACTGTTCTTTTAACCATTGATAATAATGAGAAATGTTTTAGAGCAGCAAATCAGTGTGTTAGAATGATTTCTGAAGGATCACGTGACACTGAAGACTGGAGTAATGATGCTGAAAATCACATCACAGGAATGAATTACATTTTAAAATGTATTTCTAAAACAACAAAAATTCTTTCTTACCTCAAAAGTTTGAACAAAAGTATGTGTTATTGTTTATTTGACCATATTTTAACCATTCCTAGTCTTATTGAATAACCAAAATGTGGGATACCCTCTAAGTCAATTTATTTTTCATGAATATATGATTTTTAACTTTCCAAAAATATCTGCCATTCCATAAAAATATCAAAATATCAAAAATATATAAAAAATTTCTTTGTCACGTAACATAATGACTCCCTGCATGTTACGACATTGAGTTTGAGTATTAATAATATATTAAACCAAAACTGTTTCAAATCTATTTTTGAGCAATCATATGAAGGCTAAAGCACGTATGTATTTTTGATTGATTCTATTGTCCTCATTTGTAAGTTGCTTTGGATAAAAGCGTCTGCTAAATGACTAAATGTAAATGTATGCCAAAGATTTTCAGAAACTGTATGATTTTAATTTTTAATGTATTTTTAAATAACTTAATAGATCCAGACACAAAGTGATCATCAATGGTTGCACAATTTCTATGCAAGTACAGCTAAATCTATTTAAATACAATATTATGGGCGAGATCCACAGCATCTCACTTGATTAATCATTGTAAAACTAATCTGTCAGAAGACACATGAGTCACCTCTTCCCTCTGTCACAGCAGTTCACACTGCCAGGGTTGGACAGCATTTGCTGCATCAGTAACTGTGCTGAGCGGTAATCCAAGGCTTTGAGATCTCCAGTGGGGTTTTCTTTGTGAAAACATGCTCATTAAACTTGTCTCAGACTGGCCTGACTGCGTTTACTGAGTTGTTTGCTAAACACAATGTAAAAGGCACCATGCCGTCTCCATGAAACAAACCCCAGAGATTATTCTCTCATATCAGTCTCCGGAAATTGAAACCAAATCATTCTCTTTTTATCAGAACTATTCTACTGTCTCAATTTCACCAGCCAATGATGTGAAAAATTACATGTTATATGTCCATCAGACTGACCAAAATCTGGAGCCACCCTTGTCACAGAATTTAACTGTCCAAGTTAAGAGGGAACCACGTCTCATCTGAATAATGCCCACAAAAGCCTGTCAGCAGACACTGTCTGTCAAGAGTGAGTGATGGCCATTTCCTGGACTGGGCACGAGTCTAGTGTCTGTGTAATGAGAAAGGACAACACTATACTTCCTTTAAACACTTTACAAGATAATTTTACGCCCGGCTCATATCATGACAAGGAGACGCAGTGACTTGCAGCTCCATGAAACGCGCACTCGACAGCAGCTTCCAGTGCACGTCTGTAATATGCACCACAGATCAAAAGGGTTTCCCAGACAACTGGCAGGATCCCGTGTCAGCTTGTTAAAATCCTCTCCTGATGCAGACGTGGAAAAGGCATTACTGCAAATGCACTTTTTGTCCTCTAATGGAGCCTCTATGAAGCTGCGTGAATTACCAGAAAACCAGTGACATGCAGAGAAATTGACACATTAAACCTATATGCATGTATGCCAGAATGACAAGCCCTGAGGTCCAGTGCAGGACTTAGTGATAATGACTTCCGCAGTGGGGATCTCAGGAAGAGTGACAATTCGAGAATTTGGGAGAGGGAAATCCACTGAACAGTTGCATATAGCAGCACAAAAATCTATAAGAAGCCACTATCCAGATTAACCAGATGCTAACTGCGCTGAAGCAGCATTGAGTTGTGAGCATTTAAATTAAGGCATTGTCATTCTTTTTCATGTAAATTATGCTCATTATAGATTACGCCTTATTTACAATAATTAATATTGTTTACCTGCCACTATTAACAATGCGCTAATAACACCCATGAAAGCAGGTGTTTGTGTGCATTTCCTAGTCTTCATGGCAACAGTTATTTATTAAATAATATAACTGGCATATATCTAGACAAGAGAATGCAGCCAATCACATTAATGGATTTTAGAGCCAATCACCTTTTATTGATATTAGAATGATTTTTGAAGAATCCTGTGACACTAAAACTGGAGTAATGGCTGCTAAAAAATTCAGCTTTACAATCACAGAAATAATTTACATTTTAAATATATTAAAATAGAAATCAGTTATAATTTCACAATTTGTTGTATTTCTTATATTGTAAATTATAATAATATTCACAACTGTTTTACTGTATTTTTAATCAAATAAATGCAACCTTGGTGAGCATAAGAGGCTTTCTCAAACACATTTAAAATATTATCGGGGGGGTGGGGGTGGGCTCAACATAAGACCCCTGCAACATAAGTCACCAAAGTTGAATAAACACACAATTTTCTAAGGGAACTGCCTTCAAAAAATGCAGACAATATGTCCACATAAACTATACTATCAGCAGATCATGCAATACAGGTCATTTGTAGAGGTGTTCAACCCCATTCCCCCATTCTGCTCGTTTAGAGAGCCGTGTCCACCAGAGACACAAAACACTGCGGTCAGCAATGTAACCCAGGGCTTGTACCTACTTCCAGCAGCAGGGCTTTCTAACAGATTTCTTTGTGAGGTAAAGACCTCAGGAGATCTGTAAAAATTCTGATTTCAGGTTCTGCACTCACTCAGTGCATCACATTGAATGCATCACACAAGGTGTAAGTTTCACATGAAAACTACTCGACCGAGTGATGCAATACATTTGCAATGGTGACACACACATTTAGATGGTGGATGAGTGGAAACTGTATGCATGAAACTACAGCACAGCATGACGGGTAGAACCATGTAGACAATGGCACTTTTTATCAGTGTGTTTATGTTTGCATGTTACTCATACTCACGACATACAGGGAGTTGTTGTGTTCACAGGCACACAGGTTTCGAATCTCGTCTTGCTGGATCATACTGCGATTTCATTCCATAATTTAAATATATTTATATATATATTTTTAATATTTTTTATTCAATATATTGAAATTTATGTAATATAAATATTTTTAGTGTTGTTTATTTATGGTTATGGATGCTTGTTAGTCAAACGCACAACATATGGGGAGTTGATGTGCTCGAGGGCACCCAGGTTTGCAATCCCATTCCCACTCCATGTTGCGATCCCATTACTCACTTTAAATATATTGTGATTCCATTCCTAAATGTAAATATATTTATACATGTTTATTCAGTATTTATAAATATATGTAATAATTGTAACTATATGCTTTATAGGACTTGAATGGTTAAATACACACACTTGTATCTGTTTAAATGCCCATGTCTGCAAGTAACCTAGTAAATACAGTAATTTAGGTCTTAAGTGAAAGCCAATAGCTGAGAAGGAAAACACGTATTATATTGGATCCGGGGAGCTCTTAAAGTTACAGCAGTCTAATATTTCTGCTTAATCAAACAACAAAACAGAGAAAATATCTCACTCTACATTTTATTTTAAGGTGTCCTTAATTGTTACAGTGTAATTATACATTTAAGTACTGAGTAATATTAATTAACTACATGCACTTACTATATGGTTAGGATTAGGGTTTGGCTTAGGGTTAGTTCCATGTACATATGAAGAATTAAGTGTTATTATAATAGTAAGTACATGTAACGTGTAACAAGGATACCTTAAAATAAAGTGTTACCAAAGAAATATATATTTAATTTAGACAGTGAAGAATATGCAGTTGTATTTATACATACATACACACACACATATATATATATATATATATATATATATATATATATATGATTACTTCATACAATGTATGTAGCATTTCTTTTTATTTGTTCTACTGTAGTTTTTTTGTCATATTGCTTGTAATTAGCTTCTTATTCTTATTCAGTCACTGACTGTTTACTTGTCTTCAATGAGCTTGAGTTTATTTTTTCATTTTTTTCAAAGTTAGGCTAGTATTAGTTTTTTGTGATATTGACACTGGTGACTAGAATTATGAAATTTCTATGGTATCAAATTTTCATATCATAAAGACCTTATTTAAATCAAAAATAACTATATCGTGATATCGTTAAAGTGAAATAAAATTGCTCATATCATGGTAAGTTTTTTATATTATATTATATTATATTATATTTTACTCATATTAAGGAGCATTTGCACTTGAGGATTTCAAGACTGGCCTGGTCATGTTGCAATCCCATTTCTCACTTTAAATAAATAAATACTGAGATCCCATTCCTCAATTTAAATATATAAACATATTGGGATTCCATTCAGTTTCCACTTAAATATATTTATAAATACATTTATAAGTATTTGAAATACTTTTCTGTAATATATTAATATTAAATGTATTTAGGTGTTGTACATTTAGGGTTATGCTTGTGTGATACTCATAATCACAAACACACAGGGAGCTGTTGTGCTCACAGACAACCAGGTTCGACTTTGGGCTGACCGAGTCATGTTGCATTCCCATTTCTCACAACTAAATACAATAAATAAACCTTTAAAAATGAAGCCAGAATTAAAATAGACCATATAAAATGCATTCGTCCAGCTAAAGTTTTTCTTTTGAGGTCCATTCTGAAGTCCTGCATTCACTGCGAGGCAGCGACAATGATCATATGTACTAAATGCATCTGTTATGTTGGCAGAGTTAAGCAGGCATCTGGTCTTGCGGTTGGTGTATCAGCTGTTGACTCAGTGGACTGCCCCTGTTTGTGGGCCACTTGCCCAAGAGCGTCCAACAATCGTCATTACAGAGAGATCAAGCATGGCCTATTTGAGCCTCCTCGGAGGATGATCACCAAGGTTACCACAGCGTACAGCAGCCGAGAGATTTCTCGTCTCTCTAACGCACAATAAAACCTGTGGTTTCCTGTTTGTGCATGTGCGCCGTGTCCACTCCGGGTGATTTGAGAGAGGGATTTGGCGAACTCTGATCTGCTTTGCCTTCCTGAGCCGTCAGGGCTTGGAGGTTTCACAGACTGTGAGATGTCTGCGCAAAGAGATCGGTGAGAAAAACATGCATTTCTTTATGTAAACACGCCGTTTGGCTTGAGCCTGTAGAGGAGGGGAGTATTCAAGCTGTTCTTTGAGTGACAGCTTTTATCTTACTGCATTATCTGCAAGAATAGTTTTGACAGGTTCAACAAACGGGTCGCTTATGATACGTTATTGAAATCTTTGATAAAGCATAATGCTGTCAAAACAATATCATCGCCATTTCTGTTTACGCACTTTCCCTGATGCATTTTGCATCAATTTTTCCACTGCACACGCCATGACCCATCTCATATGAGCATATCGCTATGCGCATTGTCAATTTCACAAATTCTACATTTCAGTCATAACCATGAATGAATTTTCACATTTCATATCGAGCTCAGATGAGGTATGCTGGGTGGTAACTGATTACATGTAATCTAAATTATATAATAAGGTTCCAAATATTTAAGTACTTGTAATTATATAATATTTTAAAATACTCGTAATCAGACTACAGTTACTTTTTTATTGATTACATGACTACATACTATGCACATGGCCACATGACATGCAGGTAAACAGGTATAATATATAATTTTTATTAAGTGTATTAGCTTAATTATTAGCTTTTCTTTAAACTCACAAACCTCCTACAGTTCCTTCACGCACCCCAGATGTAATATAATGTTTAATGCACTTCATGTTGTTAAAGGGATAATTCACCTAAAAATTATTAAGTCATTAATCACTCACCCTCATGTTGTTCCAAACCTGTAAGACCTTCATTCATCTTCAGAACACAAATTAAGATATTTCTGATGAAATCCGAGAGCTTTCTGACCCTGCATAGACAGCAACGCAACTGACACGTTCAAGGCCCAGAAACACAGTATAAGGACATCGTTAAAATAGTCCATGTGACATCAGTGGTTCAACTGTAATTTTATGAAGCTGCAAGAATATTTTTTGTGCGCAAAGAAAACAAAAATAATGACTTAATTCATAAATTTCTTCTCTTCCATTCCGAAGATGAACGAAGGTCTTATGGGTTTGGAACGACATGAAGGTGAGTAATTAATGACAGAAATTAAATTTTTTTGGTGAACTATCCTTTTGAGAACAACAAATGGAATATATTTTCTTTCTCTTTGTATTTTTATATCAATATAGTACAAGATTATCCTATTCAAATCAGTGTAATAAACAAGTTAGGTCAAAAGTAATCTAAAAGTAATCAAAAAGTAGTCTGATATATTATCTGAAAAGTGTAATGTAAAGGATTACGTTACTACCTAAAATTTTTTGTCATATAATTTGGAATCAGTAATGGACTACAGTTTGTAAGTAATCTACCTAGCAAGTACCGTCTGAGCCATTGATCAACAGTGAACATTATCCAGCCCTCAGACCTCTCATAACACACTATTATTGGAAAAGCAAGAGGTCAGCCCTCAATAACACACACAGAAAGGTAACCAGTCTCTTTAAAGGCTAGTTCGTGAACTTCATGACCCTGAATGTGATTAGCAAACATAGTTTATTGGCCTGTCTATAATGCGCTGGTCAGTGTGCCGTTGCCATGAGTAGTTGCCTGTCACTGCACCACAACTGAAGTGAAATATTCTTCACTTTGCTTTAATTAGTATTCTCTGATGTACACGTCTGCAAATTTCCACCGAGCATTATGGGAATACTGCATCACCATAGAGACTCCTTTCAACCAATGCTTTGTGTTCAAAATCTAGCTATTTTATATAAACTATCCAGCTTTAAAGTATAGACTCAAGCTGGAAGTGTGTCCTCGACAGAGTGCCGTCTGATCTGCTGTGGACACGAGTGAGCGTGGAGTGGTGTGGAGAACACCGCTCTAATGTCGTTGAGAGTTTAACAGCAGTAAGAGCTAAAGTTACGGGAGAAAAGGTGCAATAATACTCAGCCAGGCTGCCTGCTAAATTGTGACTGTGCTACGGTGAAGCAGGACAGGTGAAAGCAAAGTTGCTTAGCAACCTTTGTCCTTGATATATCTTTCCTTTTTGCCTGTATTATTATGTTTCGGAATATACACGAAAGGATATGTTATATCCTTTCATAAATGGTGTGATGTGTGTTTACAGGCTCCATGCAATAGATGAGTGTGTCAGATAGGCATGTTGGATATAGCTGACAAAGAAAATCAATGTTTATCAGGAGTGCTGTTTCCAGGATACAAACAAACTGTCAAAGTGCTACGACAACATGCGCTGTAAAATTTTATTCCATAATAAAACACCCCCCACCCTCCCCCTCACCCACCACCACCACCACCACCACCAAATGGAAAGTTAGGGTCAAGACAGAGAACACTGCTGACAAAATTTCCTCTCAAACATTGTATTGTATGTAGTACTGTATATTTATTAATACCAAATGAATTTGGTAACACTTTAGTATAGGGACCAATTTTCACTATTAACTAGTTGCTTATAAGCATGCCTATTATTAACATATTGGCTGTTTAATACTTATAAAGCACATATTCTGCATGACTATATTCTACATCTCTAATCCTACCCAATACCTAAACTTAACAAGTACCTTACTAACTATTAATGAGCAGCAAATTAAGAGTTTATTGAGGCAAAAGTTATAATTAATGGTTTGTTAATAGCGAGAATTGGACCTTAAAATGAAGTGTAACCATGAATTTAATATTTATTTAAATACTACTAAAGTTTAAATAGAAGTATTTAAATATAAATACCCAAAATTAGATGTGAAATAAATATCATTATTTAAATTTTAAATACATTTAGAATTAACATATATTTTTGTATATTTTATATAAATAGTACAAACAAACAAAAAATACATTTTTAATTATAAAATTAGTTCAAATTAAATAAATATAAATACTCAAAAATAAGATGTTAAATATTTGTATTTATTTTAAACAATCATTGAAAATGAATTTTGTGGTATTAATATTTAAATATATTAAATAAAAAGAACATTCAAGCATAAATACATTTGAATATAAAAGTATTTATCATCAAATTTTGGGGTATTTATATGTAATATAATTTTTACATTTTAATATATTTAATATTTAATATATGTATGTTTTTATTCAATATATTTTAATATATTGAAATTTTATAGATTTATTTAACATTTTACATATTGTTATATATTTAAACTTAGTTTTATATATTGCAGTTATGTTGTGCAACAAATAGTGCGTGCATGTGATGCATGAAGAAAAATCAATACGGAATCTGAGTAGAGCAGATTACAATTGCAACTGTCGTCTTTTCTTTACATTTATATCTGGATAAAACGCTGTGACGTGGGAAATACCGAGAAATGTCACAGGCAATACAAAGACCATCAGTCACCAAGCCACCTACACATTTAAACACGTGATATCTGCTGCTAACCTTCCTTTATACAGCTATTGCGCAAGCAAGAGTCCAAAATGGGAGATGCTAGGATGCCATCAAATGCTGCGTTCTTGTTGCACCAGCAGAAACATGTCATAGATTAAATATTTCATCAGATTGTGATGACACGGTGCATGAGAGACAGCAATAAGCATGAATTTGTGCATTTCCACAGGAAATTATTCCTTTCCTCCATGCACAATGCGGTCCCTGACTTTTTTGTTTTACACCAGTCAGACCCAATAAGGGTCAGGCAGCCCCCTCCTCGCTCATTCCCACCCCTGCAGTTCCAGCGGCACGTGAGTGCAGAATTTGCTGGAATGCTTAAAGGCTCTCCCTTTCCACCCGATTGCCATGTGAAGATTCATCTTTTATTTAAACTCCAACTGGGAATGAATATGTGAATACATTTAGCCTGCTCGCTCATCATTACTACAACTATTTGCATAAGCACTGGAAAAAAAGACATATTCCTCTGCACGAAGCGCATGCTTTAATAAGAATGTCTGGAAATGTACATGAAAACAGATTGATTCCTGATTTTATGGAGAATACAATGGCTCTGTTTATTTACAGGGTTTCCATGGTTTGTGCTTGCAGCAGGAGACAGCGATGGAGAAGGATTCTTATCACAGTGAGAGAAGCCATTGCCTGTCAGATATGAGAAGACAGTGCGTGGGTGTGCTGGGGTTAGAGGCTTGTGAAGCACAGGCCCGTGTTAACACCACCTCTCCCTCCCTTCATTTGTGCCACACTGGAGCATCTCTGCCGTTGCAAAACCTCACCCAATGGAGCTCAAAGGAGCAGATGGTGTTCAAAAGACCTTAATGAGGTATCAGATGATAAGAGTTGACAGACGTATTGTCATCCAGCCCCCTATGGAACATTACATTGGTAACATGTTGGCAATCTCTTCAGAGAGCAAATATCAGCATTATTCTATTTCCAGTAACTGCTTTTCTAGATAACTTAACAACTGGATGCTGATATCAACGGTACAGAAGATGGAAATTATCCTCAGAAATCTGGGGAATTATCTTATTGTAGCAGTGCTTCTCAGCAAAATTTCATGAGCAAAAAAAAAAATCCATTGTCTATTGCCAATAGTAACCAAGTAGCTTTCTGATGGTAAACACTGCAAATTTTGCATGGCCAACTCGAACCCGTTGCAAAATCTCATTCGGAAAACGCAAAAATGCAAAACTTTTGTCTGAGCAACAGTAAACATGCCCACACCTTTAAAGGAATAGTTCACCTCTTCCCAAAAATTGTAATTATTTACTCAACCTCTCACAATGTGGAACACAAAAGAAGAATTTTGAAGAATAGTTGCTCAGTCATTTCCATGCTGTTACGGTGGATGGGGACTGGTGTTTATACGCATCACAAAAGCACCATAAAATTATCATAAAAGTGGTCCATATGACTTCTGCACTATATTTCACGTCTTCGTACAGAAGTTTTACAGTAGATTTGTGTAAGAAACAGACCAAAATTTGTCATAATTCACTGAAAATTCTCTTCTCGTGTGAAATGTGAACTGTTGTGACTGGATTCTGAGTCAGTGAGTTTAACTCAAGAACCAGATCAGATGACTCATTGACAAACCAGTGTTGTTATTGTTAACTAAATCTAAAACTATTAAAAATAGTTTTCATTGAGTAAATCTAAAATAAAATAATAAAATTCTAAAGCTCAGAAAATTACTAAAACTGAAATAATTTCAGCTGAATAGATAATAAAACTAATAAAAATGACAAAAGCACATATTTACTAAAGCTAAAATAGAAAATGTTTGTATTATTTTATTACTGTGTTTTTGTCTGTTAATAAGTCAATAGAAGAAGAAGAAGATATAAAAATAAAGGCTTTTTAAAAATAAATAAAAATTAACCAGACAAACCAGACATTGCTGTTCTCGTGCAATCTTAGGTAGACATCAAGATTTTCAGTGAATTACATTGTACGATGGTTTCCCAGACATACAAAAACTTGGTCATATGCATCACTTTTTAATACATCTACAGTTATTTTGTGACAACTCTCAGTTCTTTCTGAAGCTTGAACGCTTCTTCAGAATGATACCTTTTGTGTTTCACAGAAAAAAAAGTCAAATGCTTGGAACAACATGGGTAAATAATGCAAGATTTTTCATTTTTGAGGTGAACTACACCTTCATCATATGGATATCCCTTCACACGCTCCCCAAATAATCATCACCACAGAAGATAACAGTTGACAGACACATCCTCATCTGCTTCCCTATGGAACATTACATCAGTAACATGTTGTCAGTATCTTGAGAGACCAAACGTCATTATTACTTCATTTCCATTAACGAGATAAATCAATGACTGGTACAGGTGCTGATCTGATATCAAAGGTCCAGAGAGGGTGGTCTGAGGATTTTCTGCTTTTTACAGTGTTACTTAAGGTCACATACAAACCCTGGGTTAGAATCCCAACAATAAACCTTCTTTTATTTATGAACCTGTATGCACTCAAGGTGAAACTGCCTCTCTGAGGATGTTTAAGTAGCTGTTGGTACTGAAGACCTGTCAGAATGTAGAGCATGTTGGGCACTTGGATGGAGTTGAAATTTTATTTACTTACAGACATGTTAAAAAGCCAACCGTACAATGATTTCACATTGGAGCCAGTGTCACTGCGCTTTCTGTTCTATGCTATGACCTTACATAATATGACACACACAGTCAGTGGTGCTTGGAACTAGCCAAAGGCTGGAAGCCAGACGGTGAGGATCCTGGGCACAGCACTCTGAAACTAGAGGTGCTGTTGAAGTGGTAGTACACTGTTATCACACATCTCACTTATTCTGAAATAAATAATGAAAATGAATGGAATCACATGCACAAAATATATTACACAACACCACTTTCATATGGATTACAGGATCATTTATCTGAGAAGGAAGAAGGAAATGACAACACCTGCATATTTATACGCGAGCATTAAGAACAACTGATAGCATGAGAGGATCGGATTCACTGAGACTGCTATGCACTTGTCATGCTCAGTTAAAGCTGTGCTGTGGAGGATGTGTGTACCGGAGGGGGAGGGTTTGATTGGGTAGAAATGTCCATTTCTGCTCTGAGGTGTGACCTTGTACTGAGTTCACCATAATTAAGTCTATTAGCAATCAGTCTTTGTCCAAAACTAGCACTCAAGCCATACACAGACCTAATGCTGTACTAATTACTAATTTATCATTCAGCTCAGGCTTTTATTGTGGCACTACAAAGACTGAGTGCACATTGTTTTTTACTGTTTCACTACTGTAGGACTGTAGGGCAACAGTACATCACACACTTCTACTGCATTTTGTGGATTAGTATAGTTTACAAAAACCATTTAGCTACCTTTTTTGGGATTAATATTTTTGTATGTGTATATTAATATACTATGTAATAAAACCAAATTACATAAAGATTTAAAGGGGTCATGAACTGCCTTTGTTTTTTATTTTGTACTGTTCTCTGAGGTCCACTTACAGTATAGTGTTATCAAGATTTTTACATAAAAAAACATAATTATAGAAGTAATAAGCTATTTTCTGTCCTTTTTTAACCCCCCTCATCTGAACGTTCTGTTTGAATATGACTGATTGTAGACTCAGAAGTAAACACCCACTGCTGTGATTGGCTAATAGTTGTGTATGTTTGACAGCCTACATCCTTCATAGATGGACGCTGCTGTGATTTAGGTTAAAACCGCATAAATAGTCACTACATATCAAACAATCTGTAATAACAAACATTACTGTTGGATCCATTATAGTAGGCACAGCATCATCTTTTAGTTTTAATCTTTCTGAAAATCCTATGTTGACTTGTGCCTCATTCGTAAACGAATCCGCGTGAAGTGAAAAAAGGACCAAGTTCTTACTGACGTGGTCTGGAACTTCATTAAAAATAAAGTTCACCATATAAAGTTTATCATTTGGTTTCTGCGTAGACCTGCGTTTGCCGCTCTTGTCATTCACCTATTACGTGCACAAATTGGTGGGCAGGGCTAAGCAGGCATCACTGTAGAAGCAGGACTTGATCATCTTCTGCTGAGGCGTTGTTTCGCCACACTATTACATCATAAAGTGGCACATTCCACAAGCTGTCGTTTTGGCAGATTGGCTTCAATATAAGCTTTTAGACTAATGAGAAAGTTTTGAGTTCTGAAACTTAAGGCCAAAGTATACTTCACTTTTTACGCGTACACGAGGGACAGTGTACAGTGCGCGTGATGCTAATTTCGTCATCAGAATAGTACACGCCTACTGTATGGGCACCGCCGGATTTTTGTAACCACGTGTACTTTGTACGTGCAGGTCACACATGCGCATTTAATTCTCTTGCAGTGATTAGTTTATCCGCAAGGTGGCAACCCTGCCGTGGAGGTATCGATTCACAAGGTAGCCGAAGAAAAACTGCATAAACAGAATTAACCAGAATGTGGGTTAGCTACAGTGACAATGGAGGCCTATATAGACGAAAGATTGTGCGAAGAGGTTAGAAAATATCCTAATTTGTACAACTGTAGCATGAAAGAATACAAAGATATTTATATGGGTTTTAACTCGTGGCGAGAGATTGCGCAAACACTGGCCCTGATAGACCAGGAGAGGTATTGCAATTTGACGCAAAGCGCATGCGTCGAACGTCTATGTATGCGTACAAGTCAAATGAAGTATACTTTGCAAAGTATGCGTACGACTGTTAGCATTTGTAAAAAAAAAAAAAAAAAAAAAAAAAATTAATACTTTGGCCTTTACAGGAAATTTTTATCATACAATGACCTCTTTTATGTCAAAAGATCAAGGTAATTTTGATTTTGTTCATGACCCCTTTAAATTATTTGCATCGCTTTAGATATAATTACAATACTGCAGCAACAACCAAGTGTATTTTTTTTAGTTGTTCTACTAGGTGGTGTCCTGCTTGTCATTCCACCCTCACATTCAAAGATCTGTGTGTACATGCAATAATTTTCATCAATTCAAAATGAATGCAATCCAGTTTTAGATTCTGAAATTTCTGATTATATTAAACCTAACTTTTGCAATTCAGCTCATAAATTTGTTCACATGATGTCCAATACATATATTCTGAACAAAAAACATAAAACATATGCAAACATAGGCATCACAACATTTTTGAATCAAAAATATTTGGATTTAGGCATTTACATGCTTAATTTTTTTTTCTGTTAATATGATTATTTCATCTCTACACCACACCTTCTGAGTTTTCAATCAGATCGATCAAGGTGTTTACTTGAAGGCTTTTCAGTCCAACTGAGCCATCAATCTGATTACTAACATACTGGTCCATGTAAACATGCTGGTGGAGAATAAATTAGTGATTCAGTTATTTTCTCATCCATATTGTCTTCAAGAATGCACTGCCAATTCGCTGACTTGTATATGTGTACATACAGATGTTCATTTACAGTTATATTGTATATTTATCTCCTTCTAGCTCTCTTCTGTACATTTTTATATGTTTCTATCTATGACTTTTCCATCTGGGGGGAAGCACAAAGTAAAAACTGCACTGTACACTGAACCAGTGAACCTGAAAAATGAAGAACTTGACTTGACAAATTATCCCGAGTCACAAGGACAGTCGCCCTGGAGCAACCTGGGTGTCTTGCTCAGTGGCACATGATGATAATATCATGGATGGTCCCTTACGGGTTTTAAACCCAGAGCTTTAACCACCAACCTGCACCATGCCCACGAAGTAATACGCAACTCTAGGAATGCAATCCATCTAAACTACTCTTCAAAATTACATTTGCAGGTTAAAAGAAAGCCGTACACTGGATCACACTGCTGCATTTCACTTGGCAGAGAAGAACTGTCCTTATTTCCATTCCTGAACATGCTGGATTGAGTAACAAAACCAGTTTGCCAAAAGGAGGTGAACGGTACAAATGCCTCGGCCGATTTAAAACAGCAATTAGAGCGGTGCAGAGTTGCAGTACGCTACACAAACAAGAGGAGCATAACCCCTGTAGACCTGAAGCTCAACGCGAACCGTATTTACATACGATGTGCTGGTGTACTGCAGTTGCTTAGAAAATGAAGGTAGAGTGCAGAGGATATATTTCCAAATTAGGCCATGGAGGGGGAGGAAAGGAGTATGACAGCGCAACACTGATTATCCCAACATGCAGAATTCATAGTGCTGATGTTCCACTGAGAATCTCAGCAAAGCAAAGTGAAAAAATATCTGGAAGGTTTTTATATCGGTTTAGCTTTGGGTCACGGTACAAAGAGAAGTGTTGTTTCTTATCAGCTGCAATAAAATCTGAATTCGAAATGGCTGATTTCTCTATGTCTTTCCATTGCCGTCCCTCTGTACTGCAGAGGCAGCCTGCGCAGATGCTTATTGGCATTTCTTGTGGAATGCTTTGAATTGGGCTCTGATGGATTCAGTGGGGAAAAAGCCATTGCCGAGTTGAACCAACAATTTTTTCTTTCCCACTGAAATTTGTGTAGCAAATGCAATTCAATTCTTCTCTTTAAAGAAAAGCTCTTGGTAAAGATTTTTTTCAGGTTGTAGTTGAACTAGCATGGGAGGGGGAGGCTGGGGGTAGTCTGATAAGTTAGTTGCTATGCAACAAGACGGTTCTGTATGAAAGCATTAACATCCTCTCTTAAATGGAACCTGGTGCTATGAAAACACTGGCGCTCTAGATCAGCGATCACACAGGCATTTTGAATCTCCTTAAGATTAGCGATTATTTATATGAATCTCGAACAGATCCAAATAAAGAGCGAATATTGGAAGCATCGTCTAAATCCCAGCTGAAATACACATCAGAGAAAGCGGCGAAGACGGCAGGCAAGTATGGTTTGTCACAGTTATTCGCTCTTCCCATGAGAGGACCTTAAGAACTAACAAAGACATCCACATCAGACATGTTTCTCTTCTCACAGTCTCCCAAACGACAACATTAACAGATGTGAATCAATGGTTTCGGTGAGCTTTCGCTTCACTTCCTGTTGTAATGTAAAAAGACAGGAAAAAGCCTTAGGGGCGAATTCACTGAACTCTTGGGGAAAGTAGAAAAGATCTGAAAGGTGGTGTTATAAACTTTATCAGCTTAGCTTTTGCATATTAATTAGGTAGTTAGATAATGAGTATTAATTATATTTGTTTACTGAACAAAACCCTGTTGGAAAAGGTTGATCCTAAATTCATCATTTTACATAGTCAGCTACAATGTTTTCTTTGCACTGTAACGAAATGACACTGCTACATTGTAAAGACATTAAATATATAAAATGTCCCAAATTTGATCCCAAAATGTGCTGGATGGGAATTCAGAAATGTCAAAAAGTGGAGAAAATGGTTATGCATCGTATTCACTAACCTCCACCCGCAATTCAGTTTAACACCATGCTAATGTATTGAAATAGTGCTGCTCCATTAATATTTAAATTACACACACACGTTTGTTTTTGTGAAAAGTGGGGACATCCCATAGGCATAATGGTTTTTATACTGTACAAACTGTATATGTTATTGCCCTACACCTACCCTACACCTAAACTTAGCCCTAACAGGAGACTGTGCATTTCTACTTTCCCCCCAAAAAACTCACTCTGTATGATTTATAAGCGTTTTGAAAAGTGGAGACATGAGGTAATGTCCTGAAAAGTCACCTTCACCTTGTAATACATGTGTCATTATACAATGTATATTTATGTCCTCATTTGTCACAAAAACACGCACACACACACACACACACACACACACACACACACACACACACACACACACACACACAGTATATACATATGTAAAGGGGAAAAGGGGAGATTTGATATCTTCAAATATCTTTAAAATATCTTCATGTTAAACATAAAAAAAATTCGATAAACGAAAGAATTTTCATTTTGGTGAACTTTTCCTTTAAGACATTACCAAGGTCACCAAGTTCTACTGGAAGAACTGGAGAAAAACAGGCATTTCATTTCAAGTGAGAGTTAAGACATCTACAAGGGACAGAGATTGATTTCCTTTGTCAACTGCAATACCTTTTCACACAGCCCAGACACTGCAGCTTGGCAGCCTCCAACTTTCTTCATCACACGTCGCAAATCTACAACTGTGAATGAAATCTTTGAAATAACAGTCACATGAGTCATACGGCAGACTTCAATCAAAACTCTCTGGCATCAAAACTCCCACCCCTTCCTCTAGACTCACCTGCCTCCACGTTCTTTTCTGCCGCGATCTGGACGTGTCAAAGCATTGACCCTGTTACCGGCTGTCTGAAATGGACCCGTTATATAACCATTCCACTTGAAAATTCAGTTTTTCAAAAGGATTCCAATCGCTTTCATTTCAAGGCCAATAAGATTGTCCCCTCAGAAGCGATTGTTGTATTTTGAACCGCATGTGTCTTTAGATTGTGTTCTGTAAAATTGAGATGTGATGCAGCCTCGTTCCTTTGAAAACAATTATTGGCTTTTCACAGAAATATTTACTCTTCCAGTAAAAGCTCTCCCCTTTTTTTCACTTTTCATCTTTATTTAATGCTGTTTTTCATGATGCTTCTAATACGATGATAGCAACACACCCTTTTTCATGGATCTTCAATGGAATTATTTAACTCTAGTGAGTGAGCATGCTTCAACAATAAAAGAAAAACACATTAAAGCCACTGTTGTAAACCCCACCTGAAAATGAATGAACTGCAGCTGAGTCCGGGTACTATAGGAGATAAACACTGAGTGAGAGATGGATATGTTTGCAGTGGCTTTTTAGTAACAGTGTGAGATGTGGAGGAGAGGGGTAGATGCTGACAGGGTTTGTTTTCACCAGGGACTATGCTGAAAGCATTATTGCTGTGAGAGCACACAGAAAGATGCACAAAAACAACGCACGCTGCCACTATACTACAGCAAACGATACGCTTCTTTACAAAACCAGCGCTTGCAATTCAGATTAAGAGTGCTGTGATTCATTTTCTCTTGCAGATTCTCTTCAGAGGTCTTATCTAACAATGGCAAAATGCTGCAGGACAAAGCGGTCTGCTTGCGAGTCTCACAAACTCCTTCTCATGCCAGCACTTCACTATAGTGAAAGCTTAATAGTGGCTAGTGCAGTGTACACACTGTTCAAAACTGGAAAAAAGCTGAGACCTGTCTGAGAGCAGAGAAGAATCTAGCATCTCCTTCTATGAATCCAGGCTTCAAAGAAGACAGGCCATGTTCGGTGTAGGCTCTGCAGTTCCTGAAATATGGATTTCATCGCCTATGGGATTCTGCCTACCATTTCTTATATTATACACTTCTTGAAAACAGGCCACGGTTGTTTCAGCAACTTTAGGGCTAAATATCTGCTGCAGTAATGCTTATTCGTAAGCAATTTTTTAATATTAATAAATGTTTAACTGCAATTTATCAATTTAAATATACAAAAACACTATCTATCTATCTATCTATATATATATACATATATATAGATAGATAGACAGATATACACGATATACACGATATATACACATAATCTCATAAAATTAAATATTAGTAAAACTTTCTTTTATATATAACGCACAACATATAGTTATGTTTGTAACGACAAAATAAAAACATAATGTGTACATAAATACATTGTGTAAAATATGAATAATAAATGCTATATTATATGCATAATAATATTGAATTTACTAACATATTATTATTAATATACAGTATTATTATACTATATATTTTTTATTAATATTATTATTTTGATTCATTGCTTATTATAATTTAGTTTAATTTACTTTAAATTTTTATTATTTTATTTTTATTATGAACATTGAATTTGTTATGAAAGCTTCAAAAAATTAAGAAAAAAAAATCTGATTAATTTAGTGAAATAAATGTGCATAATCATCACACATTAGTGCAAAGCACCTAAACTATGATGTCATTATATCTGAGGTTAATCTCAGGTCACTGATAACTAATCATTACTGAGAACATAATGTTACTTTTTTTGACTGGCCACAAATTATTCAAGTAATCTGAGGTCATATGCGGTGCAGTAGGCCGAGTATAAATGTCATCAGGAACAGACAGTAAATTTACAGATCAGGCTTTAATTTAAATGGACATCAGTTAAATGAGGTCATGACCACCTGCACAGGAATGTGCCGTTAAATTTATTGTGTCAGAGGCCTCTTCTTCAGTGTGAATGTCCCTTACCTTCAAATCGTTCAACATCTTTCTTCATTTTATTAAATGCCAGACAGGTTAGTTTCATAGTCACTCCACTTTTCTCATTGCAGACAGTTTCTACAAAGAAAACAAAATAATTACAAAATTTATCTGCATCTCCTGCAAGTTTAGCAATAATTGGAAATGTCATCTTTAATGACACAAAATTGCGTGTGAGAGTCTGCAGATCTTCTCCTTAGTGGGTGAGAGTTAGAAGTCTGAAAGCATGTAAATTAAACAAAATTGCACAAATAAAGTAATACTAGGCATAAAATGTCCATAAACTGTCTGATTAAATAATTCAGTCCAACTATGGTCCACAAATGATTTCCAAATTGTTTGTAAAATGATAGGATGATTTAAACAAATAAAAAAATAATAATTGTAATTTGTAATCTGCAAAAATTACCAACATTAAATTATAATTAATTTGTGAGACTTCTTTGTTGTCCTATGTCAATAATGTAACTGACAGTGTGCATGTCTTCCCAAAAGTAACAATTTTTTATTGTACAAATGGTCCCCAACCTGAAAAAAAGTTTCAAAACCATTGATTAAAACAAGCATCCAGTCTCTAATGCTCACCAAGGCTACATTTATTTGCTGAAAATACAGTAAAAAACAGTAATATTGTGAAATATTATTTGTATTTAAAATTGCTATTGTCCATTGTGATGCAAAGCTTAATTTTCAGCATCATTACTCCAGTCTTCAGTGTCACGTGATCATTCAGAAATCATTCTAATATGCTGATTTTCTGCTCAAGAAACATTTCTACTTATTATGAATGTTGAAAACATTAATAAACTTCACCTTAATATTTTTAGACTGTTAATATTTCATAGAAACTGCTGTATATTTTTTTGTAATAGTTTTGTAATATTATAAATGTCTTTACTGTCACTTTTGATCAATGTGTCCATGTTGAATAAAAGCATTAATTAAATAATAATAATAATAATCTATTGAGTGTCAGTGTAAGTTCACACCCTTCCTATGCCATCGTTTCCTGTCCAACTTCAGATCAATCCGGGAAAATCAGTAAACACCAGTTACGGTAATGCCCGAGACAAAACCATTTATGTGCTCCCAAAAGAAAATTCATTCTTTTATTATTCATCAAATGGAAAAATCCTAAAAGCATGGGTGGGAAAGATTTATCTTTCATGAAAACTTAGGGAGTGGTCGAAATGAAAGCTCCTTGATCCCTGCCACAAGAGTGGGCCACTGTAATTTGACACGTGCAGGTCCACAGTGACCCACTCATCTGTCTGACACACGCCATTATGCTGTCACAGAGCTGCACTCCAGCTAATGGAGAGGCAATATAAATGATTAGCCCTCATGATAAATGGCACTCTGCTTTTGACCATGATTGGAGTTTGGAGGGAAGGACATAAATCGATAACAATTTTACATGAGGTACATTCAGGTTGTGTCTCAGCTTAGCTTTCCAGCTAAGTCGGAGAAACAGTGACCTGGTATTTTCAAATGCAGGTCAGGGACTGACTATTATACAGGATGGCAAGTTCAGTACATAAAAATCTAAAAGTCATTCTATTAAACAATATTATATATTTATGAGCTTTTAGGCCTTTATAACGCAGAGGCATAATGGCATTAAGTGGATGTTTCTTCCACTCCATTATGGTCATAACCTAATGTCTTCTCTTTACATACTGAGTGAATAAACATGAACTTGAATAAAACAAAGTTCAAATCTACTCACAGTGTAGTTCAAAACAGACTACACTGTGGACAAAGCAGATTTTAGGGTCAACGATGTATAAGAGCGTCTACAATAAAAAAAGGAATGAAAAAAATTTAAAACACACATGGCCATAAATATGCTGTTTGTGTTCATGTTTTCATTTGATTTAAAAAAAAACAAAGAAATTTAGTTACTCTAAAAATGTCATGTGGTGTATATATCAAATATAAAATAACAAAAAAATGTTTTCCTTACACCTTTGGCATGTGTACCAGGGTTATTATAGTTAACTAAAACTAAAACCATAAAAAGAAACATTTTAGGCACATAAATGAATAGAAACATAATGTAAAATATTACATAAAATATTACATAAGCATAAAAATAATAGTATAGCAGTGATTATTATTTTCAAGAAAGTTTTTAAATGCATTTTTCAAGGCAGAAAGTTAACAAAATGTTTTTACCAACATAATTAATTATTTAATATCATTACATTTCTGGGAATCAAACAACATAACAACCCAAACAAACCTTGACTTGTCATTAAATTCACTTTTTTTAAGAGATTTATCAACATTGCCGCACAGTCATGAAGGTCTGCAGGGGTCCTTTCTATGTTATCACTCCATACCAAAGTTAAATTTTAATATAGATATTAAAATCATGATCATTATATAAGAGATTAATTTAAGTCACTGTATGTTTTTTAATTTTTTTTAAAATTTTTTTACAGAATTAAAAAGTGCCATGTCACTGACCCATAAAATGTGTCTGGATAAAGCCAAGCTATTATAAGCTCCCTGTCATCTTCAAGACTAAACAATAAAGAACACGTGTCTTTAAGAAAACACAAGATCATCTTTCAGACCACCAACCAGACCCTCCAAACTACAGCCCAAGGGCACATGACCTTTCCATGACATTTGCTATGGTGTGGACAGTTGCTGCATGTTTTGGTGACACTAACAAATGTCAACCAAACAAAAAATGTCAATCAGATGGACAAAGCTTATCACAGACTGTTGAGATCTGAGGTACAGAAATAGATTAAATGGATTTCACAACTAAGCATCTGTGCTATGCAATTAATGAAGGACAAGAACAATACGCTCAACCTAAAAGCCACATGGGTTGGGTATGAAGACAAAAAAAAAAAAAAAAAAAAAAATGCCCCACGGAAATGACTGAATGAGTCTTTATTTCAGGCCTAAAAAGGGAGACACAGGTCCCGTAGAGGACTTGTAAGTAGTACAGACGCCTATTGCTATAAATAGTGACTGTAAGTCAAAGACCTGGTCCCAGAGAGGGAAAATTGGCAACAGATGAGGACAGCTCAAACTGGGACATCGTTGTGCCAAAAAGTGACAGGCAGGTCTTCATCTAGGTTAAAAAGCTTGAATCTGAGTTTACTGAGGTGTAGGACTAAAACCAAGGACTGAGCCCTAAATTCAATTCATGGGTTTATATTGATTGGCTATAACATGTCGTCTCTCATGGGGTTTTCCGTTCTTGCTCTGTTTCATGGATATCTCACACTTTTTTTTTCAGTTTCAAGGTCTTGATATCTGTTTTGAGGGCTCACTTAGCTTCCCTCAAGCTGAGAGCTTTGCACAAGAGAAAATGTATTCAGAACAAAATAAGCACAGAGTGAATTTTCAATTAACAGACAGAATAAGAGAGTGGCTTAGGTTTCTCACCAATTTCTTACCAACTTCTTGAGATGGTTGTCCATTCTGCTCAGCTGAAACAACAGTGATCTGCCATTATAGGTTGGTTAGTTTGTTGTTATTTTAGCTGCTGTTGGAATTTATACTGACACCTATTGGCATAGATGTGGATGCTGTGTTTATTAAATGCAGCTTCTTCACATCAGATGTCTCAGTGCTGCTTATTCACAAAATGTATCTAAAAAGATATTAATTTCACTATTCACATTTTTAAAATAATTTTAATATATATGTAGAGAGATGTTAAATATAAAAATTATAATAAAAAAAAAACAATAATACAAAGCTGGTAACAATAATGTGTAGTTTAAAATGATGACAGCATCTGTCAAATCAGGTTATCTCTTTTACTCTTTTCTTGGATTTTTATTTTATTTTATTTTTTGTAATAATTATATTCATAAAAAAAATAGCATAATATTTCGAAAGAGGGGGAAAACAGCAGATAAGCAGACAGTGGCAGACCTGGTAACCAAAAGTACCCCTACACAAGAAATGGGGTGAAAACTCTTGACCTCTTGCCATTATTATACAAACATTGTTACGTTCGTCCCTGCTTTACGAACCACAAAGAGTTTCATTCAACATCCAATGTGCCCATGCATGCCAGATCCCAGCATGTGCTAACATATGTGTAAGGTGTGTGAAATATTACCATAAGAAAATGGAAATGTCTGGGACAAACACCAGGGACCTGCACACTTTCACACAGTAAATAATACATGGAAAGATGCACTTACAGACATTTCGTATGCTTATCTATTATGTGCAAAATAATAATAAATATTGTGTCGTTTGCCTATAGTTTTGATTTGTAGTGAATGTATGGACGCGTTTAGCCTATATGCTCTGGCAATATAAACCCAAGGTTATTGTGCAAAGGCCAAAGCTTTTGAAGCTTTTGTGTCTTTAGAGACAGCGAAAAACAAAGAACCAATTTCCACACATGAAAAACTGAAAAAGTTAAAATTTCATGTCCACGACAACCACCTAGCGGAGTAGCATTTTAAAAACGCATTTTTATTTCCACTATTTTGGACCGTATTGCCTGCCGTACTGAAAGCGTCCATGGCAGCCAGAAGCATGTTGACAACGAGAATCCATTAATTTTACATCCGAACTGACATTTCAGCGCAGCGAGGGTGGTTTGGTGTGATTTAAATGTTTTCCAGGGTGTTAATGGTGTGGAAATGACTTCAAACAACCCAGCTGTTTTTCTTCTCATGGTTAATGGGCAAATCGAAGCAGCCGATGTAAGTTAACATTGATTTTTAGAGGATCTGTTTAATGCAGTAACAAAGCCTG
The DNA here is from genome assembly GCA_039654775.1 of Spinibarbus caldwelli. Taxonomy (NCBI): domain Eukaryota; kingdom Metazoa; phylum Chordata; class Actinopteri; order Cypriniformes; family Cyprinidae; genus Spinibarbus; species Spinibarbus caldwelli. The sequence goes on from CM077218.1 coordinate 34,118,670, forward strand.
CTATTAAAGTGGGTTAATTGGGTTATTTACGAGTCATATTTTGTCTAAAGTTCCCAGAATATGACGATCTTTACTGCAAGTATTGCTTTGTTTATGGACACGACTGGGCGCCCACATCAGTGAGTGAAATCAACCTGCTTCACTTCCTTTTGTCTTACAGTAGAGAAATCAGGATATATACATATATACAGTAGTAAACATTTGAATTTAGTTGCCCCTGCTCTCCCTATTTGGGAGACGTGTTATATAGGCTATAAGCTTTTGTATTCTCATATATTCCACAGTAGTAAGTTTGTATATTTTCCCCACAATCTGAAGGGCTTGGAAGAGGGAATTTCTCAAATAACTTCAAAAGGTAGAGGATCTCAGAGTTTGGTGTGGAACTTCCCACTGGACATCACGTTCAAAAGCACAAACCCATTTGGCTGTAAGTGAACCACGTTTTGATTGAGTCAGAATCAACTGTATGGAGTTTGTGTGGGTTTTAAAGGTAACAAATAATTTTAATTCACCCTTCCACAATTTAAGGCCTTAAATCAAAGCAGAAACTCTTAAATTCATGAAGTTAAGGAATTAAATAATGCCTCTACTGCAAAAAAATAAATAAATTTGTTGCTAAATCAACTTAGACTTCCTAGACGTTTACATTCAAAGAACTCTGATATACTGTGTTCCCTTAAATTTATTCCTTAAATTCATTTACTTGGTCTTAAAAAGGTAGTAAAAAGCCTTAAATGTACCTTCATAAAACCTGCAGAAACCCTGATCTGATAAAGCAATATTATTCTGAAGATTGTAATGCAGCTTAATAATTGTGCCCACAATATATATTTTTAAGTACCCATCTCTCTTTTTATTTTTTATTTTATTTAGGGCCCCAGATTGTGGTCAGTGTTTATGGCCCCGACACTTTCGGAAATGATGTTGTGAGAGGTTATGGAGCTGTACACATCCCGTTTACACCTGGAAAGTGAGTTACTCTAAGATTGTGTTGTCATAATGCAAGCTTAAAATCTGTATCTGTGTAAAATGCGCAATTACATGTGAATGCTCTCTGTCCAGACACACCAAGACCATTCCCATGTTCGTTCCTGAATCTACATCAAGTCTTCAGAAGTTCACAAGGTTGTAACTAATTTCTCATAATTAATCCAAAGTTACCTCATTCATTTGCATTCACATGTAGACATACAGCAGAACATTAAAGTCACCCAATTTATAATGCAACAGCTTTGGGTTATGATCTGAATTTAATTTGCTGTTGCCCTTCCCTTTTGTGCTCAAGACTTAACTTGAACTACGTTTCAGTTAAATGTGCGACTTGTGTGAACGTTTCAAATGAGAAGGTACATTGTAACTCGAAAACATTTGTTTTCATCAGACTCTATATCTAACATGTTATATCTTGTACTCAGCTGGCTGATGGGAAGGCGTCCAGAGTTCACAGATCCCAAGGTTGTTGCCCAAGGAGAGGGAAGAGAAGGTAAGCTTTTATTTAACCCTTGACTCAAAATGAAATATGACATTTCAGTGGATGTTTATCATCTCAAGCCAAGGCTTAGGTCTTTAGAAATTGTTCTTACAGTGTACTTACAAGCCATAACTGATGCAATTTTGTCTATTTGCAGTTACAAGGGTGCGCTCACAAGGTTTTGTTACACTACAGTTCAACATTTTGACTAAAGACATGAAGAAACTGGGTTATGAAACTACATCAGAGCATTCAGCTGCTACAGGACTGACAACAACATCTCACCAGCTCTAATAACCACTTTCAGGATATTTTTGTACCTTTTTGTAATCTTGGTCCGTTTTCATTGTCGCTTTGTAACTATACATGTGATATCAGCTTTGTATATTTTTAAATAAACTGATCTTGTGCAGTTATAGAAATTAATTTGGTTCACATTTGATTTGCATAATTTGAATTCCAATTCTAATCTGCAGATTCCATCTTTGCCTGCTTTAAACCTAAACACTAAATATGATTAACCTTTGACCAGGGTTGTTATATTGAACTAAAACTACAAAAACATTAAAGTTAACTGAAATGAACATTACTGAAATGAAATGTGAAAAAGCTTATTTAATTTCATCTAATTGAAAAATAATTCAAGTTAAAAAAATAGAATTCAAAATATTAATAAAAACTAGGGCTGCAAAAGATTAATTGCATTCAAAATAAAAGTTTGTTTACATACTATTTGTGTGTACTGTGTATATTTATGTATATATAAATACACATGTATATAAAAGAAAAATGTTAGATTTATATATAAAATATTTATATATAATGTTATATACAAGTATAAATGTATACATACAAATATTTTTTAAATATATACATAAATATACACAGTACACACATATAGTATGTAAACAAACCTTTATTTTGAATGCGATTAATCTTTTTGCAGCCCTAATAAAAACCATAACAGTATCTTGATGCTAAAATAACACTGGCTCTAGTGCCACAATAAGATGTGATGTCGGTGTTTACTGACAGCATGAACAGACGCCATTGATACAATTTATTTGTTTTACCACTGCAGCTACAGGTCCTTTATCACTTGCTGCTGTTTAGATGGCAATAAAACATCACACTCCTCCTGTGACTTTCCTACAAAACCATTACACAGAAATAAGGTACACAACAATATGTTACAATAGAACAGATGATAAATTATATTATACAGTTATAATGCCAACAAGTTGAGCACATATCCAATAAAGCAGCCTGCTCCCAGTAATATGAGACAGTTTGGTAAATACACAGACACAATAACATGGAAAAATAAAATGTTATGCATGTTCACAAGGTTAGTCCTCCACAATAAATGCTTAATGAGTACATAATAACAGAAGAACGGGTGATACACGGTAACAGCAAAACAAGATGGTCGAGACGAAATGAGCTAGATATCGTATGGATTCAAAAGTAAAACTAATCTGAATAATCGAGTACAGTGATGTTCACTAGCAGGGAGTCTAGTTTAGCAGGATCAGTGCCTGCCTTAACCATCACGGCCATCAAAAGCGCATTACATACAACTTAAAGCTGTCTTAGCCACCCCCACCCCCCAAAATGCCTGAGTATGCCTGCAGATTATTGACCATAACACACCCAGGCTCTGCTACAAGGCTGCATGTGGACAGTACTACCACAATATTTCCAGCAGAGGTCACTAGCTCACAGATGAGAGAAACCGTAGAGTCAATACTCTAGCTGTAGTAATAAAAAAAAAAGGCAGGGATAATAATGGTAATAACTGGGGAACAACTGAAGAGAGATAAATGTGTAGTCAGTTAGGAAACGACCGCAGCTCTGCATTTAAAAAGGACAAGCAAAGTCACTTTGGTAACTACTATTGGTGGCAAACATTGCCATCTTGTGCTTAACTGGTTGAATTAAAAGTGTAGACACAGCAAGCCACACAAAACACCAAAGTCTTGGCGTTCTCGCTTTAAATGGACTGCTAATTATGATAATTCATAGTCTAGTCAATCTCTCATTTAATGATAAAACCATGGCCAAAATAAATTTATGAATACAGAATGCAAATCAACCACAGGTTTCTAGCTGTAGAAAGATGCATATGACCCCAAACACACATGTATACCACATATTCAACAAACAAAAAAAGGAATCAATCATACAATCTATTAAAAGACTCCTCCCACACTATAACCCGTCTTTGCATGTCCTCTCATTCTTGTAACACTATAAGCAAGTTAGCTTCGAATACAGAACTGAGGATTTTGTTAACGGCAAGCTCTGATACACGCTTGGCCTTTTTCCCGACATACATGAATAGATTGCATTAGGAAGCAGTGATTAGTGATACAGCTGTCGGTTATAACAGTAAGATGCATTAGGACCTGATGAAGATATACCAACACCCATTTCCTCCCGTTTCCCTTTGCTCCTTCCATACGCACGCATACATAAATTAAAAATAAAAACATTACTGAAATGATCACATTTCAGATTGTTGGATACTCACAGAGAAGCAGATGAATACTAATCATTAGTATGGATTAGCTGTCGAATATGGAGCTGTGCTGTGCAAATAGTGAGCTGCACTGAATCGAAAGAACCCATTCACCCAATAAACAACGTCTCGGGATTGTAAAGCAGTAAAAAACAGGCTTCGGTATAAAAGTTGAGCTGTATTATGATATGCAAACCAACTCCCTGTCATGCATTACAAAAGAAAAGGAAGAAAGAACAACTCTCCACTTCAGTATGAAGTTCATCTTTCAATGCATCAGGTTAGAAACCATTCACACATGCAGTTCGCTCCCTCCTAGTCCTCGGCTTTGCTCGTGTCTTAGTGAACGGTTTCCCATCGCTTCTCGCGCTAAGGACTAATGGTGGGCCGACAGTCAAAAGAAGATAAATCAGAGCATGTGCAAAATCCCTGCTTAGAACATCAAAATCATTTCCATGTAAACTGATAGAGAGTCCTCTAAACTGTCTACTCAAGCGTACTGTAAATACACATAGTGTATATGCACTGCGTAGAACGTACAGGCTGCTTCGATTAAAAGGGTTAGCTTTATCTAGCACACTGCTTTCAAAGACTAGAAATTAGAAAAATTAAGACAAACCAGTACTCCAAGTTTCAAGCCTCTGATAAGAAAAGTAAGCCATCAAAAAATGAAGTTAAAAACAGGAAGGTTGCTCCCGGGAAGAAAATCTCCTAGACGCTGTATCGCTGATGGTAATTTTTGAGGAAATTTAGAAAAGAATACCAAATCGTCGTATGGTACCAATTTCTGACAGGAGAGGAAGGGAATCGCCTGCCAGTGTAAAACCTGTAAACACCACTGCTACTCCCAAAAGTCTCAAAATAGCACACAGGTTTGGGGGTACATAACAGACTATGTTGTCTATGCCAAAGGAATGGGGATGAGAGAGAGATTCATGTGGGTTTCGGAGAGGCAAATGATGTTCCTCACAATAAGAAGGGGTTGGTTGTGCTGCCGGCTTGTGTTGCTGCGCCTGTGGGTGGCAGCCCTCCGCTGATGAGCGGCTGGGGCATGGACATGGACGCTGAGATCCCCATGTTTGGCATCTGGCCCACGGGCCCAAGAGGAGCCATGCCGGCCATGGGTACCATTGAGACGGGGCCGGCTGGGGGCATTGAGGACAGAGGCAAGGGCTCGTTGCTTCTCTGGGCCATGCTGAAGCCCTGTCCGCTCAGGCCCATCATGGGACTGACTCTCATCTGGTTGAGGGTGGGTGGCTGTGGCTGATTCACCTGGAAGGGGTTGACCTGAGCTGCAGGAGCTGAAGCTGCTCCCGAGACTGAAACGAGACCAAAGGGAGGTACACGTGAGTGCGCTGCTTAATGAGAAAAATCAGGGTATCTGCAGGGTTTTTCAAATCAAATTTAAGGCTTTTTAATTAAAATACTCCTCTGTCTATTCAGAAAAAACCAACACAATCTGAAAAGCTGCAAGTTTAAAATGTTCAAATTATGTTTTAATAAAAATGTAATGAAATCAGTACCAGCATATTAATGCATAAACAGGTTGAGTTTAGATTTTGCTGAGACAGTAATAATGTCTTTAAAGACAGATTACACATTGAGCTGATACTAGTAAAATCTATATACTGAATGTATATAGTGTATATATTTACAGCATATTACAATATGAAAAACTTAAACATTGTCATATTCTTCAGTATAGTACATGGATGCGTGTTCTAGGTGAGCAGCACCATACGCATGCGTTGTTTACATGCAGAGGTACTCTCGATAATGGCATTAGACGTGATTTGGAGGAGAAGAATTGTTGAGTAAAGTTGTTATTTTTGTTTTCTTTGCGCACAAAAAGTATTCTCGTAGCTTCGTAAAACTGCAGTTGAACCACTGATGTTACATGGACTATTTTATCCATGTCGTTCCTACCTTTCTGGATCTGGGAACATTTCAGTTGCATTACTGTCTATGGAGAGTCAGAAAGTTCTCAGATTTCATCAGAAATATCTTCGTGTTCACAAGATGAACAATGTTCTTGCGGGTTTGGAACAACATGAGGGTGAGTAATTAATGACAGAATTTTCATTTTTGGGTGAACTATCCCTTTAAAACGATAAATGACCTTGAGTTTTATAAAACTGAATTTAATGACCCCTGTAAATGTACAAGTGATCTCCTAGAAATATGTAATTGGTTTAGGTTACCTCCAGCGAGGAAGGGGTTGGAGACTGGAGCCTGCTGGGGAGGTTTGGTGACCAGAGAGTCTAGGTTGACAAGCGCGGCGTTGGGACCCAGGAAAGACTCTGGAGTTTTTCTGGTTGGGCCACTCGATACGTCAAACAGATCAGAGCCTACAGACAAACTGGTATGCGATGGCAAGGCAGAGCTTCCTCTAACATCACCTGTAAAAAACATCACATCTCATGTCATTCCCTAACAACAGACGATACTTCATATAACTAGTTAACTAGTAGTCAGCATTTACCTGTCACTGCTGAGGAGCGAAGACTGTCAAACTCAGAGAGGTCCTCCCTGGAAGTACCATTTGGTGTGGAGAAAAGATCAAAGCTACCCACTGAGGGAAGACAGTTGGGATTAAAATTGAAGAAAGCTTTTGTAAAATAAGAGAACAGTCTTTATTTCTCAATGTAACACAAATACATTTTAACGTTAACTTCAGTTTTCAGAGCTCACCTGTGGCAGGGGCTTTGGGGCGGGTGGCAGGCATTGGGCTCCAGGGATCAGCAGCTGCAGGAGCCGAGGTTGACCCCCAGGGGTCACTGCTTTTCAGAGGAGCAACTGAGGAAGAGGCACTGGGAAGACCCCAGGGATCCACAGGAGCAGCTGGCTTAGGGGCTGCACCTGGAAGATACACACGTGTTAAGTAACACCATAGGTAACATTACAATGAAAAACCACTGCCACTCCCTTTACTCTGACTCTTATCAATAACTGAAAAAGGTCTTTTTCAGAGTTAATTTTTTAAAACAAATTCAAACCCTAATGAGTTGCAATATAATGGAAGTAGCAGCAGATCTTTTCTTCCATATTGTGACAAATAAAAAAATAAAACACCATGCCTGAACTTGTTTCTATCCATTGGTTGTTGACTGAATGGAAGCATATCTGAATGAGAGCCTTAGTCTGCCATTTCACAGGAAGACTGAGTTATGACATTTTGATTTAAAATGACAAAAAGTTATGAAAATTAAAAAAGGCACAGATGAATCGCTCATAAGATGCACTGAACTAGACGATTTTAAGCACAATACAATTAAGAGCAGACTGATATAAATGAGAAGGCCACAGAATTACTGTTATATCATCAATAATATATCTTCACATTTAATGTTTAACTCACTTAGAACAGAAACCAAATGGATTATACCAGTACAAACTAGGGATGCAACGATACCATTTTTTCAGAACCGATCCGATCCCGAAAATTCTGAGTATCTGCCAATACCGATCTGATTCGATACCAGTGCAGTTTTCTTTAAATCAATGTAGAATTTCTATACCAGTGTGTGGTGACCTGATCATCACTCTTTTGAGTGTTAAACACAATATACTAAATATAGACAACTTCATTTAAATTAAAAATTATATAATCATAATCTATGACAAAAAAAAAAAACACAAACTAGGATAGTGGATAATTTAGCAGCAAAAGTTATTCTAGAAGAATCATGGGTGCACAATTTTATAAAAATCTAAACACAGTGAAACAAAATTATTTAGTGGGGAACAAATAAAAGTTAAGTGAAGGACTAAATCTGGTAAAATGTTACACATTGCTCTTTGTACTGTAAAATACATTCATGAAAAACAAGTAAATATATTCAATATATTTATTTTTCATGAATGTATTTTATTTTATATATATTATAAATTATAAGACATTTCTTTTAAATGTATAGCACAGTAATGAAGACAGCAACATATGATAGATAGGGCAGAACAAGACAGTATTAATAATCTTTCATTGCACAAAAGTATTATAATACGAAAGGGTATGGCTCCAATACAGAGCGGCACAAAGCGCTTATGCGCATCCCGTGTGCAGAATGATGCGCTTGAAGCAACACAGAGTCACAGCGCGCAGAATCGCACAGCATAGAAAAGTTCAAAGCACAAAGGAAAGAGATACTGATGCATAGTGTATTATATCTGTGCAATAGTTTCTGAGCCTTTTCTTTTTGACTGTAGTAACCGAACGTGACACGCAGTTTGAATGCTTAATAGAGGATGACAGACAGCTGCAGCGGAGAGAAGAGTTTATGTGAACTTGAATTTAACGACTTAGATCTGTACCTCACATTTAACTATGAAACAGCTTCAGAACACTTGAAATATAGTGCACAAAAACTTTATGGTGCTTTATAATGTTTTTATTCCTTTCGTGGGGCTTAACAATAACACAGTAGTATACGCACAATATCGGATTTGGATCGGTCTCGTCTGACCGATACCCGATCTGGCAGAAAATGCCAGTATCGGAGCAGATACCAATACTGAGTATCGGATCGATGCATCCCTAGTACAAATGACAATATGACAGGAAGAGAAAAAGAACTATTTGGAGACCAGGCTCAAATTCCAAGTTTAAGAACAATCACATATACTTCACAAATATGAGATCCATTATTTTAAACCTACTGGCAATGCTAAAATTCTATTAAAAACAGTAGCAACAACAAGAGAAATTCTATTTAACAAACGAGTTTGACAGGCAAGTAAAATGGGAGCAAAGGTTATTGAATATACAGTGAAACTTGTGTTCGAATATGGCAGTATTTGCTGTTTCCACTTCAAGAGGACATGCACACTTGCCTCAGTGCTGCCCTCCATACGCTTCATGACTTTAGTCTGGCTTAAACTTAAAAGAACTAGGCTGCAGGAAGAGGAACTCTTTACAGGCTCTGCGCTCTCTCAACCAGTGCGGATCTGAATACTGAGTCTCTGTTTTGTTCACACTGGAATGCACAACTACCGGCCTAGCTACATTACTGAGCTGCCACGAAGGGCCATAAGCCCAAACGACATTATGAAATAGAGCCTGAGGGGGGAGGGGGGGGGCTCTAAAAGAAAAGTGGGCTTTTGGTAAACAGGTGGTTCTCACATTCTGACCATTAACTTTTTTTATTTGATAAAATTAGATTAAAATCTGCCTTAAATTGTAACAAAGCTAGTACCTATTATGCAAATGGTCCTGGTGGGATAAGTGCTCTTCTTTTCTTTTTTTTTAGTACAAAGCCTAATGTGATCAGCACAGCAGGAAGCTGATACTAACTGTTGTCAATGTGCTATTATTAGCCACAGCCAAATGTGATCTTGAAGGGTGTTTACTTGAGAAACTAGCTAGTGATTGTGTGTGTCTGCCTTCAAGTTATTAAAACTAAAAATAGTGTCTGTTTATTTATATATATATATATATATATATATATATATATATATATATATATATATATATATATATATATATATATACACACACACACACACACACACACACACACACACACACACATACTAGGGATGCACCGAAATGAAAATTCTTGGCCGAAACCGAAAAAGAAGAAACCAAGGCCGAAAACCGAAACACCAAAAGAAATTATGCCAATTATTAGTACCATTGCATTTATGGCTATGACTGTGTACTAACTTTACTAAAATCAAGGCATTGCAATTGCATAAATTAATATTAAAGTTTCAAAGAATAAATCTCAATTACAAATTATGCAAATATTTATTTAGCACATTGCAACAATGCACAGTATAAAATAAAATTCAAACTAAAATGTTTAACTTGACCCCACTCGTGTACATTAATAATGTACAGGCCTACTGGCGGAGTGGGCGTGCTCGGAAGCGTTTTCCTTTTCTGTGCCGCGTTCCTCTCATATTCAGCGTAGCGATCGGAATGTTTGGATTTCAGGTGATAAATTAAACCCGACGTGGAGAAAGTCTTTGCAGATGCACCCCCTCTTGAAATTTTGGCATTACATGTTTTGCAAATCGCTGTCCGTGGGTCTTTCTCAGATATACTGAAATACATCCACACCGCAGACATGTTGCTTCAGACAAGCACGTGCAGGTCGCGGTTTCTGTTTGCGTCATCACAACATTTCGGCCGTATTGTTTCGGTGATAAAAGAAGAAAATTTTCAGTGGCCGAATATTCAGTGCATCCCTAATACATACACACACATACATACATACAGGTGCATCTCAATAAATTAGAATGTTGTGGAAAAGTTCATTTATTTCAGTAATTCAGCTCAAATTGTGAAACTAACTTGTGTATTAAATAAATTCAATGCACACAGACTGAAGCAGTTTAAATATTTGGTTCTTTTAATTGTGATGATTTTGGCTCACATTTAACAAAAACCCACCAATTCACTCTCTCAACAAATTAGAATACTTCATAAGACCAAAAAAAAAAAAAAAAAAACACATTTTTAGTGAATTGATGGCCTTCTGGAAAGTATGTTCATTTACTGTATATGTACTCAATACTTGGTAGGGGCTCCTTTTGCTTTAATTACTGCCTCAATTTGGCGTGGCATGGAGGTGATCAGTTTGTGGCACTGCTGAGGTGGTAAGGAAGCCCAGGTTTCTTTGACAGTGGACTTCAGCTCATCTGCATTTTTTGGTCTCTTGTTTCTCATTTTCCTCTTGACAATACCCCATAGATTCTCTATGGGGTTCAGGTCTGGTGAGTTTGCTGGCCAGTCAAGCACACCAACACCATGGTCATTCAACCAACTTTTGGTGCTTTTGGCAGTGTGGGCAGGTGCCAAATCCTGCTGGAAAATGAAATCAGCATCTTTAAAAAGCTGGTCAGCAGAAGGAAGCATGAAGTGCTCCAAAATTTCTTGGTAAACGGGTGCAGTGACTTTGGTTTTCAAAAAACACAATGGACCAACACCAGCAGATGACATTGCACCCCAAATCATCACAGACTGTGGAAACTTAACACTGGACTTCAAGCAACTTGGGCTATGAGCTTCTCCACCCTTCCTCCAGACTCTAGGACCTTGGTTTCCAAATGAAATACAAAACTTGCTCTCATATGAAAAGAGGACTTTGGACCACTGGGCAACAGTCCAGTTCTTCTTCTCCTTAGCCCAGGTAAGACGCCTCTGACGTTGTCTGTGGTTCAGGAGTGGCTTAACAAGAGGAATACGACAACTGTAGCCAAATTCCTTGACACGTCTGTGTGTGGTGGCTCTTGATGCCTTGACCCCAGCCTCAGTCCATTCCTTGTGAAGTTCACCCAAATTCTTGAATCGATTTTGCTTGACAATCCTCATAAGGCTGCGGTTCTCTCGGTTGGTTGTGCATCTTTTTCTTCCACACTTTTTCCTTCCACTCAACTTTCTGTTAACATGCTTGGATACAGCACTCTGTGAACAGCCAGCTTCTTTGGCAATGAATGTTTGTGGCTTACCCTCCTTGTGAAGGGTGTCAATGATTGTCTTCTGGACAACTGTCAGATCAGCAGTCTTCCCCATGATTGTGTAGCCTAGTGAACCAAACTGAGAGACCATTCTGAAAGCTCAGGAAATCTTTGCAGGTGTTTTGAGTTGATTAGCTGATTGGAATGTCACCATATTCTAATTTGTTGAGATTGTCTAATTGGTGGGTTTTTGTTAAATGTGAGCCAAAATCATCACAATTAAAAGAACCAAAGACTTAAACTACTTCAGTCTGTGTGCATTGAATTTATTTCATACACGAGTTTCACAATTTGAGTTGAATTACTGAATTAACTGAACTTTTCCACGACATTCTAATTTATTGAGATGCACATGTATGTTCCTCATCCATTTGCAATTTATTACACATCACAATATTTATGCGTTTTCTCCAAAATGGTTTAAAAGGGTGATTTGTTTCCCTCCTGAGGAATCATTCAATCCATTTCACTGCTGCTAAGCAGATGTTTAAATGAAAAAATTTAAATTAACACAAGACCAAGATGGACAAGTCTATTGACATACTCTTTAGGAAACACAATTGCCAACCAAAAGTGCTTTATAAACATCATGATATTTACAATCTAACTGATATTGGCTGCATCCGAAAACTGAAAAATGCTGCCTTCGGAGGACACATTCCAAGGTAGGAAGGCATCAAGGCTCGTCCGAATCCAAAGATAGCTTCACTTCCTGTCTCATGAGATACCTTCATCTGATTGATTTTTGAAGGCAGCATAGTTGTATCCTTCGCTGCCTTTGATATCCCACAATCCTATGCGTTCCATTCCGTGACGGTTGACCTAAAAAATAAAGATGGCGTCTGAAAGTTGCGTTTGGTGATTAGTTTGTGTAAATATATATTTCTGATTAACTTTTTGCACTTTTGATGCTATTTCTAGCGAGAAATTAGTATTATAGTAATTCAATATTTGTTTAGTTATCACCAAAACTCGTTCTATTTTGTTGTAGATCATTAAACCGTTACGCTGCCTCAGAAGCCTGTCCGAAATCAGTTTCATGAGGTGCCTTCGTGCAGAAACGCTGCCTGCAAATTCATTGCCTCATAAGGCAGCGAGGCAGCAAGTCAGCTGCCTAAGTTTTCGGATGCAGCCATTGTCAAACCCAAGTTTGTGTGTGTCTGTTTACCGTAGGACTGCCAGGGGTCTGAGGCGGGGCCTGCTGCTGCAGCTCCTGCTCCCCAAGGGTCCGATGTTTGATCGACAGGGCCCTCGAGAACAGGGTCCATCAGATCCATCAGAGAAGACTGTGGAGGCTACACACACACACACAACATATGAGATTAGAGCCCACAGATATATCACTCCATCCAAAGCAATCACATCAGTTTTAGTGAATAAGAACTTGGAAGCTGATCTGAATATAAATACTCACATGATGAGTAAACAAGTCCGCAAGCAAAGAAAGGGAAAAAGAAGTTAATTGAACAGATTAATGAAATGGTTTTCTGGTGACATTATTTAGCTTATAGTAGTATAAATAAACAAAAACTGGTAGTATAGTTTAGGATTACACAGTAATCAGAATTTAGGTAACTGAACATTTTCAAGTAATTTACATTTGGAAAGTTGACATACTGTGGAGTGACAGGTTATACCCCATATAAAAACATTTTTAAAAGGATTGCCAATTTGGAATTGCTTTTATGAGCTCATTAATTGAGAGACTACATGGAATATTTGAACTTAATATATTTGTCACACCACATGACCATCTAATAAGAACTAATGAAGCCAAAAAGGTGACAATTTCACAGCCCCTAAAAATACACTACTGTTAAAATATATGGGGTCTGCACTACTCTTTTAAAGAAATGAATACTTTTATTCAACAAGGAAGTATTAAATTTATCAAATGTGACAGTAAAAACATTAAGGTTACAGATGTTTTATATTTCAAATAAAAGCAGTTTTAAACTTTCTATTCAAGTGTATCAAAGTTTCCACAAAAATATTAAGCAGCACAACTGTTTTCGACATTGATAATAATATTAAATATGTCTTAAGCATCGAATCATCATATCAGGATGATTTCTGAAGGATTATGTGACACTGAAGACTGGACTCATGGCTAATGAATGTTCAGCTTTGCATCACAGGAATAAATTATATTTTAAAATATATTTAAACAGAAAACTTTTATTTTAATAATTTAATGTATATAAATAGACATAAATTGTAATATTTCACAATATTACTGTTCTTACTGTATTTGATCAAATACAGTAAGAACAGTAATATTGTGAAATATTACAATTTATGTCTATTTATATACATTAATTTATTAAAATTAAAGTTTTGTTTAAATATATTTTAAAATGTAATTTATTCCTATTTAAACAGAAAACTTTAATTTTAATAATTTAATGTATAAATAGACAAATTGTAATATTTCACAATATTACTGTTCTTACTGTATTTGATCAAATACAGTTTGAGCATAAGAGATAAAAATCTTATTGACCCCAAACTTGACCAGTGGTGTATTTATATATTCATCAATTTTAACCTATAATAAAGCCTAAATATTGACTGAAAAACAAGTCTGCTCTACAAAATCTGTATATTTTTTCCCCACATTTTCTGCCCTGACTGTGAGGTAAACAAAAATTAGCAGAGTTCTGCTCTACTCTTATGTTAGCTAGCATCATTAAATTAGCCGTTTGGCTTTTGAAGACTTTGAATACGATGCATAATATGTACAGTTCTTATACTGTACTTTCACAGGGTTGCGAAGCTTGTCAGCCCTCATTCAATATATGCTTTTGATATTTGAAATAGCGCAAAATGTACATTCAGGTAAAATGTCTTTGTTCTACAGAAGAATGAATATCATACATGTCAGGGCTCGCAAAATTTCAAAATCCCTGGTAGCCCTTCGGGCAGGTACTCTTCAGATTTTGGTAGCCCGAAAATTAATTTAACTAGCCCAAATAATAAAAAAAAAAGGCCTTTTTTTTTTTAAATATAGAAAATCAGAAAATCATGAGTCTAAATGTCAATCAAAAATATTTTAATAAACAAATATCAACAAATATGAAGGAAGGAATTTTATTTCACTATTTACAGGGTATCTGCAGAATTTTTAAAAATAAATGTAAGGCAATTTATGAATCTTTTTAAGAGCTGCACAAGTAAAATGAACACAGTATGAGCGGGGTTGGGCAACCAGTGTTGACAACTTAGCAATTTTGTTGCTAAATTTAGCAACTTTCAGACTACCCTAGCATCTTTTTCTTCCAAAAGCACCTAGCAACAAATTTAGCAATTTTTACAATTTATTTGGCAACTTTTAGCAACTTTTGATAAGTGACTCAGACAATAAAAAGGTACACATTTTCCATCCAAATTACACAAAAAGAGGAAACCAAAGATGCCTCGCAGTACACACATCACGTGAATTGAGTTTGCTGCTGTTTGCAACTGTTCAATTTAATAATAATAATAATAATAATAATAATAATAATAATAATTGAATAATTGTTCATTTATGAAACACTTTATTAGTAGCTTGTACTTGTGATTGTTGATCAGTTAGTACAATGCAAGAGTCTAGTAATTTTCCAGGACATTATTATCCATTGTAACCCTGTAACCCGAAAACACAATGAGTAATTTAAAATGCAGGTAAAAAAACAATACGGAATTTTTTTTTCATATTAACATACTGTAGTAGATTGTGCCCTATTTTTACAGACTTTTCTTGGAGTGTAGCATACTATCTACTAATACACTGCTTCAATTGTTGAGAATGTGTAGTATTACTAGTTTACTAGCTACTAAAAAAACCTAAATTGTAATCATTCAAAAATGTGTAAGTGTTCAATAATTCATTGTATTTAAAAATACATTTATTTATATTTTAATATTATATTATGCATATTATTTTACA
The DNA here is from genome assembly GCA_039654775.1 of Spinibarbus caldwelli. Taxonomy (NCBI): domain Eukaryota; kingdom Metazoa; phylum Chordata; class Actinopteri; order Cypriniformes; family Cyprinidae; genus Spinibarbus; species Spinibarbus caldwelli. The sequence goes on from CM077218.1 coordinate 34,134,054, forward strand.
AACAAACCTAAATTAACATATATAAAATATATATTTTTGCTGAGATTTGAAGTGACAATTTTGCGCCGTGATTACGCAATGACATCACAATGTCATTTAGCAACTTTTAGCAACAAATTGACCTTCCTCTAGCAGCTTTCTCTGAAAATTAGTTGGCAACACTGTGGACAACGTCTATGGTAACATACAGTATTAAGCCATAAAATGACATGATTTACATTTCAGATACAGGTTTTCACAAAAACAAAAATCTTATACAACAGCATTTCAGCCTTTAGACAATTTTTATGAAAAAGGATAAATCAAGCATATAAATTATTATATTATTTATTAATTGTTTTACAATTTGTCTTAATTGTTTAGATTTTTAGAAAGCACATTAACTTCTTTCTCATTTACAACTCTGTGTTTGCTGCGTAAAAACATGGGTCGATATTTGCATTGCAGAGAAACTCCCTGTTAGCGGCTGTACACAAAGCAGCACCGTCTGCGCTCATAAATGCTGCTTTATCAGGCGTTATAGGTAAGATGGAATAAAAATGCCAACGACACATTTCTGAGGACAGTTGGTTCCCTTCAGACACATTCACATAAAGACATCTGTGCCGCGTTTTGTCTTGAAACCTGCAGCGCTCATTTATTCAGTTGCATCATTGCCTTTTGAAGTTTAATCCAGCAGTATCGCCATTCTTGTCTTCCCGTCCCCAACTGTAAGACCTTTTGAAATTATAGTTGAGACATTTCTTATACCATTTAACGTATTTAAAACTTTTTATGGCCTTAAGTTTGATACAACTAAATTGAAGAGTTTTTAAGGACCCGTGGGAGCCCTGTATTTAAGGTAGCCCGTCGGGCAGGGCGGTGATACATTTTGGTAGCCCGACTGGAAAACACAATAGCCCCGGGACGTCGGGCTAGCGATTTTGCGAGCCCTGCATGTACATGTTTGGAACGACATAAGGATGAGTAAATGATGACAATTTTCATTTCTGGGTGAACTATCCCTTTAATAAATGAACATGCAGGAGCAAAGGGATGTGTAAATCATTCAGCAGAGTTTTGTGTGGCCACAGATTCAGTTCAGGCCTGCTGATGAGTTGAAGCACTCAGAGGCTACACCTACCTCTTTCTTCTTCTTGGCTATTTTCCCTGTGTTGGAGCCTTTACGGCTTTCTTCCAGAGCCATCTGGAGCCGTAGGTCATCCCCACGACGCATCCTCTCCTCCTGAACAACCACACACAGACACACAAAAGAATTCATGTTATATCACACATTATGGAGTACGTGCCGTCTGCTGAATCACAGCGTGAACCTGCCACCCTGCGTCCTATGACGATACAGCCCTGTTGTTGTGATTCACGATGATTCAGCATCAAAATTCAGTTGCTGAGGCATGTAAAAATCTGCAGATTACACAATTACACATTGAAGCCAAGACTCAGAATTGTGTTAGCAAACCAAGAGACACATCCGACACTTTGTTTCCTCAACGGGTCTGTTTCAAAGGGCAGAGGAGACAGGAAGGAAGCTAGAAATGTAAAATATGTCAGAGCGAAGCAACCGAGGATAGGCTGTAATCTAGTCCCTATGTTAATTTGGTGCCAGTAAATAATTTTGTATTTGATTAGCCATATTCACAATAGGGCTGGTCCGAATACCATTTTTTGAGCTTCGAAGCTTCGGTAGTATCAACACCGAATATTTGAAGCTTCGGAGGGAGGGGGCTGAACATATTCTTCTCTCTAATAAAGGGAGGAATCTCTGTGCGTCTGTCTGTCTGTTTGCATTTTTATTATGTCGAGAACCGTTCATCCAATCGACTTCACGCGTGGCGGGTGTGTTGCTGCAGATCCAAGGGAGTGCAGTGTCGCATTTTGGTGCAATACAGACACGCGACACTTTCAGATTTAATAAACTTTTAATAAACTGAACAGCACAAGCCGGAAGCGGCGCGCCTCACGCGAGCAGGCTTATATGCTCCGAGAACGGACACTGCACTACTGATACAAAACACACAGGTCTGTTAAGAGCAATACTTTTAATAAGGTAGCCCAGTGCTTAATTTGTAAATTGCGAGGTCCCGGAACAAAGCGGGGTAACGGATCCAGCATGTGATTAGAGGAGGGAGAGGACCAATCTTTAGTGACTGAAAGCGTGCATCAGTTGCTTTTATAGGGTTCGTACGGTCATGAAAAACCTGGAAAAGCTATGAAATTTTAAAACAGCAATTTCCAGGCCTGGAAAAGTTTTGTAAAAGTCATGGAATTTTATTTCACAAATCTCTGTATAATAGAGTTATATGTAATCAGGTCCTGAATTTGTGTGTATATAATCGCATAGTTTTACTCATTCCCACAGCTTTCAAGTTTATAATGAGGGAAATTCCTGCAAACATTTATTGAATATAGCATGTAGGTTAGATGAGTAAATAAATCCACACAATATCAGATTAAATCAGTCATTTGAAAACAGCGTGAGTGATTCAGCTGTACCGCGTCTTCTCTCTTTCACTCTCTCAAAGCGGCTTCACATCAGCGCATCTCGTCTGCACTACAAGAGCTACTGCAAGCTGATCCAAGACTTTCGCTCGCATCTCGGGACAGTTGACAGAAAGAAAACGCATGTATCGCATTCGGTCTTGTGATAGCAGAGGGTCCGTTCACATGTCGCGTCTTTTGCGTGCTTAAGTTCGTTATTTCAAACGTAAATGTGCGACAAGTGTGCTCATAATAGAAGATTTTTCATGAAATATATGCATGCTATAGGTCAGCACGAACGTCTTTCATTGATGAACGGTCTGTTGCTGGTGTAGATGCTCAGCCAGGCGGACAAGTTGAGAACCGTTTCGTAGGGGATGCCAGGTGTTCGAGAGAAAAAAAAAAAAAAAAAAGGGGGGATATTTGAATCTCAAAATTGAAAATCGAATGCCAACCCACCGAACGAATATTCGAATAATCGAATATTCTGGTCCAGCCCTAATTCACAACAGTTAATGCTTACGTGCTGAAGGGGGGCGAGAACAGATCAGCTGTAGGGTTCAACCTACTAATCAACACATTTGAGGATTTATTTTAATAAAATGTTGTTTCAATAAACACTCCAAGTGAAAATCTTCCAAAACTGGAAATTATCAGCAATCATCAAAAATGGGTTAAATGAGGCTGTAGCACAAGCAAAGCCCCTTTGAAGAAAGCCATTTCGCTTAATCGGTGAACATTTCTAATGTTGCTACATGCAGGACATTTAAGTGTAGGGCTGAAACATGAAAGATTTATGCAAGTGGTAAAGAGGACAGAGAAAACAGAAAAAGCTGAGATGAGTGATGCTCTTTCACCGTTCCACCACAAGCCTCATTATATCATCGGTTAGAATGCTATGGTTCCCTTAACCTCATCTGGGACATCTGACTGTCTCATAAAATTATGTCCATTTTTTAAAATGACCCCTAGTTTACATCAAGATCTGACAGGGAAGGAGCTCACAGAATGAATCACAATCCCTGACAGCTATACACTGAGAGGCAGGGTTAAGATTGCCAACAGCGATACACAGAAATGTAGGAAGTCCCCACTGTGCACCTCCCTTTCAGACAAGCCCCTCCTCAACAGCACTAACATGCCTGCCTTTTTCATTTGTAAATTCACCCCAGATGTCCAAGCGCACACACAGTTCCTTCACATTATTCTTAGAGCAGCGAGCCCCAAACATATTCAGAGCCTTCAGGAACATTACATTTCCTACTGTATCAGCTGCCCCACTTCATCACTTTTATAAGACATGCAAGATCCCACCGAGACAGCTGTGTGGTTGTATGACCCCCACACTAATTTGTAAGCTTCCTAAACAATATCCTGTTGCTGGTCTGGCCCCATGTTGCAAGAAAAGGACAACTAGGTATATCTGTGTAACATGTAATTGGGAAGAAAACGAGCCAGCAGAAGGTCATCTTTACTATTTCTTGATACCATGCCAATTTGAAATATTAGTACAGTGAAAGTGGCTTTCATGTGATGCAAACAGCCCTCAGCTTGCAATTAGAAATCAAACATTTTCCTAGAAATAGAGTAACCGCATCACCATTGGCTAATTATACAGTGACCCGGTTAGAATGTGTAAAAGATGCCTGAGAGGCACAGTAAGGTAAATCTGCATCTGATACGACCACATACAAATGTGTTCATTCCTGAATCAGCTGTTCAAAGCTGTAACTATAAATAAATAAATAAATCTAATTTTAGGCACCTTACTCTAACAATTTCCACTCCTGTGTCAGAAATATTTTTCCACATTTGATGTAGTAAATGAATATTTGATTATATTCACTGTGGCTACATTTTTGCTAAAAGGGAACCATTAGAGCAAGTCATTCTCTGAAATTGCTTGCTGATTGTCTGGGTGGTGGAACAATCCAGTTTTAACTATGGAGTGATGTTCATTCATATTAGGGCAAATTAAAAACAAGGAGAGAAAACAACCAGAATTAATAACTGAAATAAGTCAGCAAAACCAGTCAGTCTGATACAGCAAGTGAAACCGTATGGCTGTGATTTGGATAAAATAAAAATCACAAGCCAACAAGTGCGGAGATGATGCACTGTTTTATATTAAAATCTTCTCCAAATATTAAGACTTGGAAAAACTGATGGCCTGAATAGGCCTCACACCATGTGATGTATGTTTGTAGGCCAAAACTTGGAAACGAATTAGCATTTTAGCACTTCTTGTTACATCACCCAAAAGTCAGTGGGTTACTTGAATGGGTTTTTGGTTAAATGCCTGAAATAAGTTCTGCAGTTAACATAAGCTCAAGATATTTTCATGTTTTCTTTTACAGTACACTATACACAAGTACTACCTCTGGTGATTCTTTTGTATGTCTTGAAAATGTCTGTTGCAAACGAGTGGCTAAATAGGTCTACAGAAATTGTCAGGGACAATAAATGTCATATATTAGTAAGCCACTTTTGCAGCCTCATTGTGTTTATAATCATACTCTCGCAAAATACACTAACTTAAATTTTCAGGGAAAAGGGTTATTTTTTTTTTTTATTATTAATTATTATTTTTTTTTTTTTATAAATAAAGTCTGAAATAGCACTCTATAAAAGTTCTCTTTAAAGGATTAGTTCACTCATTAAATTAAAATTTACTCACCCCAATGTCATCCAAGATGATTATGACTTTCTTCAGTCAAAAAGAAATTAAGGTTTTTGAGGAAAACATTCCAGGATTTTTCTCTATATAGTGGACTTCAATGGGAGCCAACAGATTGAAGGTCCAAAATGCAGGTTCAGTGCAGCTTCAAAGAACTCTACATGATCCCAGCCGAGGAATAAGTGTCTTATCTAGTGAAATGATTGGTCATTTTCTTAAAAAAATCAAATAAAAAAAATTATATACTTTAACCACAAATCCTCGTCTTGCATTACGTAGTCATGCTGGAAAGGTCGTATGTAGGCGGAAGTACCGACCCAATGCTTAAAAGTGTGGAGGAGGACCGTTCAAAAGTTCTTGTATGTTGAATGACACATTTATATGTCTTTGTATCAGTTTACTGTTTAAAATAAGCACATCCTGGATGTTAAAATGTTAAAAAAAAATTTGAACCTAAAAAATTTCTTCCGCTAGGAAAAAAATATGACCTTTCCAACATTATTACGTAATGCATAAAGTTGTGAACGCACATTGCAGAGCTAGTGCAACTGGAGCATTTGTGGTTAAAAAGTGCATAAATTTTTCTTTTTTAGAAAATGACCAATCGTTTCACTAGATAAGACCCTTATTCCTCAGCTGGGATCTTGTAGAGCCCTTTGAGGCTACATTTAAACCGCAAATTGTCCCTGTTGAAGTCCACAATATGGAGAAAAATCCTGGAATGTTTTCTTCAAAAACCTTAATTTCTTTTTGACTGAAGAAAGAAAAACATGAACATCTTGGATGACATTGGGGTAAATTATCAGGAAATTTTTATTCTGGAGTGAGCAGATCTTTTAATGTAATTCTGTGCTTTTATGTAGCCCTACCCAACATTAGATCCAAAATCCTTCTCATAAACATACATTAAGCATCATAATAAATCATATAATTAGCTGTAGATGTGTCACATTAGGCAGCAGTTTTAGGGTGGCACTGAGTGACATGATGTACCTGCTCGGCAGCCTCTCGGCTCATGGCAAGAGCCAGTTGCAACTGTAGCTCCTCTTCTCCACTGGTCTGTGGTCTAGCTTGCTCCAACTCTGAAGATGCATTAGGAGATGTGGCTAAAAACAAACAAACAAACATACGATGACATTATCATTCAAGCACTACAACCACACCCGGCTGGGTTATCTCAAGGCAGAGCATGGGTGCAATTACAATTACCGTTGAGCGGGTTTTATCAGTTACTCATACGGCATGACACAACAACAACATAAAATGTTCTTGCTACGGCTCTTATCAGTCATTTCATATCTGTCACCCAATGACTACGAAGTTATTTAAAGAGGCAAAAGTGAATACTGAATGAACATCCATGAGAGTGTTGCACGTGCCAGGCCAGAATGAAGCAGCCAAACTGGGAAAATCACAACAGCCTACTGATTATAAGCTTGTTGCTAAACAAGAGGACAAGAGTACTTCAATACTGATTGGACTAGGCCAAGCCATGCGTTTAGAAAACACAAGTATCTCTAGCCATTTCGGAGTACATGAATCAGTCACAGGCCATTGAGGGCCAAACACCTTAGAAAGTACAGGTCACAAGGCCAGAATTAACACCATGCTCAAAACAACCACAGCTGCTCAAACTATAAGCACATGACACGCGACAAAAGAGCTGCTCATTTGTGTTAAGGCTCTGATGTTTTAAGTCACCATCATTAGTCTACTCTAGGCATTTTTGTTGTAAGCAGCATCAATCAATAGACTGCTCGTCTGTAATCCATAAGATCTCTGACAGCCATTAGGCCTAGTCTTGATGTATCACTTCAGAAAAACGACACTGGACCTGGAGAATCTCAGTGCCTTTTGAAACACAAGCTTCCCGGTTTCTAAACCCTGAGGGACTAGAAATTACAACCAAAGGGCTTGAGTCTGTGGGAAAAGCAGCAGAGCTCAACAGGGGAAATGAGGTAGCGTGGGCGTGGAGCTTCGGTGAGATCACAGATGCCATCACAAGTGCTTCCAGTCCGCACCACGCCACCCTTACTGGGCTAAAATGGAAATATGACTCATATGCCAGCTGCATGGTTCAAAGTCAATTTCTCAGAATCATAATTTAAATAGCAAGGTTGATTTTTCCTTCATAGTCACAGAGAGATTTTTGATTATTGGCATAAAGAGTAGTCTACTTTTTTTTTTTTTTAGCTTATTTTGGCCAATAACCACAAATACAGATAGTAAGAGACTGATGGACATGCAAAGCAACCAATCTGATTAGAGTCAGTTAGATGAAAAAGTGCCTTCCACATTTGTATGCAACCAGACAGTAAGTGAACAGACTCTCAATAAATAGTCTCAGCCAGCACAACCAATGGACTTCTTATCCATCATTGTGGGGCTGAGACAAGACTATTTTATTAATAAATCTGGGACTGTTCATCATATAGGCTCACATTAAGGCTACACACAAGCAAACTGCAACCACTGTTTTTATTTGTATTTTTTTTTTTAAATGGCCATACAAGCATATGGCTATTTTCGTTACTGTCTGAAACAAAGCTGGGTGTTTAACTAATAGTTAAGTGTTTAACTACTGAAATATTCAGTTGTATCTGAAATGTTTCAAAATGTGGACAAAATTATTTTCAATGAAAATAACTGGTGTCACATTGTTTGTCAAATTCATTCAACAAATTTTAATGATAATTTGATTTAAGCAAAAAAGTATTTAAAAAAAAAAAAAATGTTTTTGCAGTTTGGAGGTATGCGCAGAGTTTGGCTGCATTATGTTGGCTGACGTAAAGGCATCCAGAATCTCCTTTAAACAAGGTCAAGATCTTTCCTGAGCTATTGGTTTAATGCGCTGTCCTTTCACTAAGAGGGTGTCATTCATTCTGAAAACAAAACTTAGGATATAAGAAAAATGGTAAACAGCTTGACATTTCACCGTTATACAGCTTTAAATACATTGTCTTGGATATGTGCACCTGTGAATGTCTCACACAGTTTACCAACACAATGAGCTTTTTGTGTGCATGAAACAGATAATGGGGGTGTTTTCAGTGTAAGCAAAAGCTTAAAACCTCCCGGACACCATAAAATGACATAATTTTGATTCAATGACAGAAGGTGTGCACAAGGGGAAAAATGCTTGTTTTGACATCTGAGAATGACTTCATATGAAGAGGTTTCTAATTTAGAAACTAAAAAGGTTTTAGAGGTTTTCCGTCAGCTGTTTTATAAGCAGTACAGTCACACTTCAATTCACTCGACCAGAGAAGTTATACACTTGTTGACAGCATGTGAGTTATTTCAAGAAAACCTAAAAGATTGCTATGTAAAACTGCAAAGCCGGATTTTGTGAATCACTCCAAAAGACAATACTTGGCGGCAAATTTGTATATTGTGCTTCAAAAAAAAAAAAAAAAATAATAATAATCCCAAATACATTGTCAAAATATTCTTTCTTTGGTTGTCGAGAAAGAACTTATAAGTCTTATAGGTTTGGAACTACATCAATGTATTTAAATAATGATAATTTTAATTTTTGGTTGAACTATTGCTTTAACTTACATGATCAGTGAAAGACAAACCACAGAATAATCTGTGGTTCTAGATCAGGAAAGCTATATGCCAGAAAATCATTATAATCAAAAGCTTCTATCATAGAACACTGAATTAATTTTACAAACCAACATCTTAACATTTAGCACCCATATCCTAATTTTCTTCAGTCTGATGAAGGGTGAATTACATGTGACAGAGCCCATTTACACTTTCTGGAGAAACAATACCAGGAAACTAGCAGAGGAATGCAAAACACTCCTGTTAACAATTCAGCTTTTCTTCAAACTCTTTCCTTTTTGGTAATGACTCAGCTGTTTACTAGGGTTGGGTACCGTTCATATTTTAACCGGTACGGTACCGTGTCAGTACCTGAAATTCGGTACCGGTAACCAACGGGTCCGTGTTCCTTCGTATAATTCGTTTTTTAATTTAATACTGAAATCTGAAAAATGAAGAAAAAAAACAAAACAAACAAAAAAAAAAAACATTTTTAGTTTTTCATTTGTTCAAACAAAACGAAAAATCAAGAATTTAGCTTCATTTTTCGTTTTTATACGTTCAGGGACAGAAAACAAATAAACTACTTGAATATTCGATCTCTACATGTGGGCGGGAGTGAAATGCCCCTCTCCGCTGATTGGTCAACCAAACATTACAATATAATAATAGTCCTAAAAAAACATAAGAGTCCTCCGCTTCTATGGATTCTTAACGTGTTTATTTCTACATTTGATCTCTTTCAAACATCCAGATTAACAAATGAATTGACATAAACCGTACCGAGGCAGAGCCTATACAGAGCTTTCTTTTGCGTAGGCATAAATTTTGCAACCTACCCATGAAATCAGTTTATCTCATAAACATTAATTTACTTCACACCTGCACTCCCAACTACCTACTAGCCTACATCTTTAGCACACCGCCTGATTTATTATAGCTAACCACCTATTAAAATCTGTGTGGCAAAGATCCGCAACGCACTGCAGCGCGGGAGATTGTGTTGTAGTGAATCCCAGACCACTATTAATTTATGTGAACATATGTAGTTTTAGACAATAAGCTGAGTTTATTTTATTAATATTGAGTATTGGCCAGCTAACTGATGGCATACAAAAATTGTTATTTTCTCTGCCAACTAAACCAAAGTCACAGAACCGCTGTGCGACTGACTCACAGTAGGCGCATAGAGTGGTGTATCATTCCTAAATGAATCAGAGTCTTTGAAAGACCCATTATTATAGACAACAATTCAATGACCAATTATTATAGACAGCCACTTGATTTTATTCCTAAATGAATGAATGAAGCATTCTGAACGAATAGATTGAATAAAACGCTCCTTTATTAACACAATGAAACACTGCCACCTAGTGGCGATATTACTTTCATAATTCAAGTATAATTCACTTTGTTCATATTTCTGTATTAAAAATGTTGTATAAAACAATCTCATTTCATTATACATTTGTAATTGCTATGTAAATGCACGTCTGATCAGCACTGAACTTTAAATACATCTAAAAGCATCTTCAGATGTAGGTTCTATATCACTGAATACTAATTTAACTCTTTCGCCGCCATTGACGAGATATCTCGTCAATTAAGAGACAATGCTTCCCCGCCATTGACGAGTTTTTACGGCAATCCGTGTTCCAGGTGTATTACGGTAAGGAAAGCCCTAGCGCATGTCCTGAATGAGTTACGAGACTTCCGGGTCTTTAGGGTGCGAATAGAAGACGATCGGCATAAATGGAAGCGTCAGAGAAAATGTAGATCATATATAGATCATGTATGTTGATCATGTTTTGAACATTTTGAATCTGATCGGGACGAAGTAGTCAGTGAGAGAGATGCCTTTACAGACAGAAACATCTCTAGTTGTAACCGATAACCCGTCGATCTGAATAGGGGTGTGTGTGTGTATGTGTGGGCGCGATCTATATATATAGTTCTATATCTATTTCTATCTATCTATCTATCTATCTATATCTATATGTATATATAAAATATCCATGCGTGCGTGTACAGTACATGTATGCATATGTATGTATGTAGCCTGTGTGTGTGTGTGTATAAAATCATATGTATGTATATGTTTGTGTGTGTGTGTGTCTGTTTGCTGTTTATTGAATGCAATTTCAATTCATATAATTATTTACAGGTGAAAGAATATGACATCTGAATGTATTTTGATTGAAAATGCACTACTTTGATAAAAATGCATTTTTCTCAGTTTTTTGTCCAAAATGTTGTATTTTTGATGAAACCTATCTGCATTCAAATGGTAATAAAACGAACACATGAAGATAGAATAAAAATATTTTTTTTTGTTTAAAAGTAGAGGCTTAGTTCTTTATTTTGATATATAAGATGTTCTTATATTCATAGCAGAAAATATTCTGAGGGCCGTCAAATTTAGGTGAAAATCATCAAAAATGCTGGCGGTGGCTGGCAACTTTTTTAAAAAACGCTGGCGGGGAAAAGACTTAATTGGTAACAGCCAATTGTCATATTGTAATTTATTTGAAGCAAGAATTTAACATTAAATATGACATACAAAAGGTAAAAAAAAAAAAAAATAAAAACAATAGAAAATTAGCTGCCCCTTATGGGAAAGTTAATTTCTGTCACTGCTGACACTGGCTTATTGCTCGAAGTGTTATTTTAGGGTTTGGATTAGAGGCTGACATTTTTTTGTGAATCCCATGGGTCACGGGAAATGGGAAACAAAATCAATATTAATCACGTGATTGGGACGGGACAAGAAAAAATGTCAGCTGGAGTGGGCGGGACCGGGAATAGTAATAACACTATGATACCCAACTTTATACACAAATACACCTTTTATATAAATAAACTATAAACTGTATATTTTAATTTTGAACTCAATTCTAGTAGCCTTGTCTCTTTGTGCTCTCCTCCTGTTTGCTTTGGTGTGGCTGGTTAAGTGAATGACGTACGCAATCCATGATGGACAGATCGTTAACGGCTGGTCTATGTGGTAATATAGTACATGGGTAGGACATCCAAACACCCACCTATCATTCATCGACCTCAAATATGGCTTATCATCTGAAAGATATATGTAGTAGCAACTTTACATGGCCGCTCAATCTAATGCTAACCTAGAGAAATGTGCGCTATTGAAGTGTCTGTGTGAAGCTGAACAGTAGCGCTCGCTGCAGGACAGATGGAGGCGCGCATGCTCACTTGCTCTTAAAATAGGCCTACTCTATAATTTTTGGTCATACAGATAAATGTAATACATCTTTCAAATCTGTAAAGACTCGAAAAAGACTGTAAAGACTTTGTGTGCACTCACAATAACAATGAAACGTTGCGCTTCTGTAAAATAATTAAAGCAAACAGGATGCGCTTTCTGCTGTCTAGGTCTCTGAACTTGAGCGAGAAACTTCGAAACTCTGTGTATGAAAAATATATCTATTAGAGAGTGAAATGTCTACTTTCAAATGAAAAAAATTCAAATAGAAAACGTGCGTTAGCATGGATTTACATGAAATTTAATGTGTGTGCAATGCACACTGTGCATTGTTTAAGCTGGCTTTCAGTTCAATAAAATAAACTACATTTTGGATTTTTATTCAGCTATGGTGGGCATGCTGTAATCTGTACTGTACTTTTACTGTAACTGACAGATTCCGGCCAAAAAAAAACAACACGGGAGTGGGAGGGAATGGAAGTCATTCTTCTGGAATTGGGGCAGGACGAGGAATTGGGGCATTCCCCAGTTTTTTGTGGGAATGGGACGGGAGAGGTTTGAAAATCCACTCCCGTGTCACCCTAGTTTGGATATGTTCTTATAACTCAAACGAGTTCACCTTCAAATCATTACGTCAAATTCATATTTCACTAAAGTTAATCACTTAAACACTCTGAGGAACAAATAGTCCCATGCCAGCGGGATAACAACATATGATTTCCTATAAAGATTTATAACAACATATGATTTCCTATAAAACTCAAAAATAGCTAATAGATGTGTTGTGAATGTAAATTACACAAAGTCATTTCTTTTCATATCTGTCATATTATTTAGGCTCCTCGATTGTCCAAAACGCAGCGTATTGTCTAAAACAAAATTTATGACTCCTGTGTCACATACATTGATACTGGTCTGCGCTTCAATACAGTACATTCTCGCTCTGCAGTGCATTGCGCAGCTTTGCCACACAGATTTTGATAGGTGGTTAGCTATAATAAAACAGGCGGGGTGCCAAAGGGCCAAAAGGCTCTGCCTCGGTACGGTTTATGTCAATCCATTTGTTAATCTGGATGTTTGAAAGAGATCAAATGTAGAAATAAACACGTTAAGAATCCATAGAAGCGGAGGACTCTTGAAAAAATAAGTCCAAAACTCTCAATTTCAACTTTTTGAACAATAGGGCCCTTCAATGTTTTTTTCTTTTTTTTTTTTCTCTTCCAGAAATTCTTGTTTTATTTTTTCTGATAATCAAATGAAGGCATGATTTATTTATTTTTAATCAAATGAAAATGAAACCCTTTTATTTTTTGGCAAACAAACAGAGGTTTACTGTTAAAATTAATACATGGTAGAAAAATTGTGTGACTATCCATTTTAAAAAGTTTTAATAATAATTGTATTTTTTCTACAATTAAGTGGTTAATGTGGTTGTAATTATTTTCATAAAAATATAAAGATGTACATTATACTGTACAAAACACAAGACTAATATTTCTGTTACATGTTAAACCGCACTTTTACTTTGACAGGTTGCAGTGAAGTTTGTGTGTATACAGTGTGATATGATGCTAGTTTACTCAAATGAAACGGTAAAATTCTCATGAAGTGACTCTCACAGCCTGTAAGTTCATGTGTTCATGTCGTCATGTAGTGAGATGCAGAGGCTGAAAAGCACTGCGAGTTCACGTGTGCTTCAGTATTTGTGTAGTAAACAAAACCACGTCTCCACCATTCATACATACCGAGGCTAACAGAACATGCAGGATTCATATTTAAACCGTCTTTTTGCGTTTAATATTCACATACACTGGTTCATTTTGCGATTCAAATTAAGTGACAGACCTTCTTTTATTCATCCGCGCTATAGAGTAAATTCCGTTTTTATGAATGGACTCCGCCATCCTGTCCGCGTTTTTGCGGAAACCATATGACCCTAGAAATGTAAGCACACTTCAGAACATTTCGGTTTGCCCTGTGTGTTGTGTTTAAAGAGTTGCAAGGGTGACATCATGTCACAGGGTATCTCTCTCTCGTATGTGCCCGAATGCGTTCTCAGGTACCAAAATTTGGTACCGAATGATTTAATGTGAATCGGTACTTGGTAGTACCGACGCAATTCGGTCGGTACCCTTAAAAGTACAGAGTTCGGCACCCAACCCTACTGTTTACACACTCTTTCACGCAATGAAGCTCGCCATACACTTTTTCCATCTTCTCCTTAATCCAATACGTTAATGCATTTGATGACAAAAGACACAAGGAGAAGGTCACAAAAAAAAAAAATGTACTTTCAATAGTTAGATTTTGAATTGTGATTAAAGGAAATTGGCTGACTTCTTTCGAGCATATTATCAAATTCTTTTTTTTTAAATACTGTATAAAAAGAGGCAGGGGGTAATAGAAAAAAAAGGAGAGAGACATATGCAGCTTCCTCCCTGAAGCACAGGGCAGAGCAAAAGACCTCTGGGAGTTCAGGAATTCTGTCTTCCTGTAATGAGCTGAGGGAAAGGGGTGGGGCATGAACAGCACGCAGCTCTCCGGGTCAGACTTACAGCCACTGAGTGCTGCAGGGAGGCACAAGAGAGGATGTGTCTTCTGCAGGGTAACAGCAGACAAGCAGTTTCCTGGTCTGCAGCGTAAAGAATTTGCACCATGCAGTCTGAGCTCCAGGTGTGCAGAGTTTCTCAAAATGAATTCAACAAAGTTGACTCTTTTACAACCACATCAACATTTCAGAGATAATGGGAAAAGATCAGCAGGCTACCAACCTTTTATTGCGGTAAAGGGCTTAATATGGTCCTCAAGAATAATGTAGCGTGTAAAATTTAAAAAAGGTTCAGTTCAAGAGCTACAGCGAATGTACCTACTAACCTATCACACAAAATAAATACCTAACCCTTAAACTAGTCTTAAAGGTATAGTTCACCCAAAAATGAAAATGTCATCATGTGATGCTGCTGACTAGGGATGGCTCGATACCATAATTTTGGCTTCGGTACGATACCAGAATGTAATACCTCGGTATTGATACTAAATCGATACCATAGGTGACAAATAACCAGCCTCAAAAGATAAGCGAACTGAAAACAATTTTATTAAAATGATAATAAAAACAGATTCATATCTTACTACCTTAGGATTACAATGAAAATATATTCAAATCTTCTCATCTTTTCAGTGTAAACACAGTACAAACAAAATGTCTAAAAATGTAACAAAAACCCTACCGGGAACATAGGTTATATTTTGACTGAGTTTGAAGAAAAAAAATACAGCTGAAGTAAAACAAATGTTGCTTTATTGTGAAATGTAATTCTAACAGTCAAAGTAATATTTAAAATCACGTTATTTCTTTTTTTTCTCAGATTGTTTTCAGATTTCAGACTCAGACAGCCAAAGAAAAAGCATTAAATATAAATCTCACTCTCTCGGCTGCTTCATATTAGCGGTCGGCAGCGCAGCAGAAACATTCCCTTCATATTATTGATACTAAAATTATTATAGCAAAACTCTTGCTTAATTCAAATTCAATTAATATTCAATTGTATAAAATGCAAGTGCATATACATATTACGTGACCAAAACTTCACTGGTTCTAGTGTGTCACACGCACATTTGAGCTCACTGTATCATATCTGTATGTGTGTTGATCAGTTGTAAAATTAACGTTAAAATTAAATCTGAATTTATGAATGATGCACTCACCTGTCGATCTCTTAATTCTCTGAAAAGATCAGGATGAGCAAGCGACAA